>CM029598.1:17017709-18257709 GCA_017311375.1 Mytilus coruscus
AAACAATGAAAATGATTATTCTAGCAACGTTTACCTTGTCACACAAATTTAAACCAATGTTTTATGTTATCACCTTCTACATTCACAGTAGCCACTTGCAAACCCATTGCTCAAAGGTCATGCATCCCAATGAGATATGATGTATATTGAATTTTACAACCTTCAATCAGAGTTTAAAGTCTGAAGCAAGAAAATAAGACATTTTCATGACCACTGTTAGAGTGTTTCTACTCTATGTATATAGAAGCTGAAACTGTAACACTTATATGACTTAAGCCCATTTCTATACTGTTTTATGGTGTGATGTTTTCAGATGTTTATAAAAATTAGAAGATGTGGTGTCATTGCAATTGAGACAACTTTATGTATATGCCTGTCCCAAATCAGGAGCCTGTAATTCAGTGGCTGTCGTTTGTTGCTATGTTACATGATATGTGTTTTCGTTCATTTTGTACATCAATTAGGCCGTTAGTTTTCTACTTTAAATTGTTTTACATTTGTAATTTTGGGGCCTTTATAGCTGACTGTGCAGTATGGACTTTGCTCATTGTTGAAGGCTGTACGATGACATATAGCTGTTAATTTCTGTGTCATTTGATTTCTTATGGAGAGGTGTTGAATTGGCAATCATACGACACCTTCTTTTAAATTTTATCAACCAAAGATCAAATGAAGTGGATATAAAATAAATTATAGGCAACCGTATAGCCTTCTAAAAGAGAAAACCCATACAATATAGTTGGCTATAAAAGGCCTTGAAATTGCAAATGTAAAACAATTCAAACGATAAAACTAAAGGCCTCGACATGTTTGTTTGTTTGTGTTTTTTTTTTTTTAGCAGTCGTCAGTTAATTTTACTTTTTTCTGTACGTTTTAAGAAGACAACTGTTATAAGCTATTTGAGACATTGAATAGTTGCCATTCGAAAGCATAGAACTGTTCAAGTTTTACTAGCTTCAATAGTGTTATTGTCTATTGTATTGGTGTGTCTGACATGTCTCCAAGGCATCCATATTTAATAGTTATAGATTATCGTTGATCACCTCAACAAGATTGATATTCTCGCTTGAGCCGGTAAGGCGAAATCGAGAAAAGCAATCGAGTTGAGAAGACCAATGATAATCTGTTTATCGCTATTTTACCTATGACGACGTTGTCAATTTCATTAGCAACGCCACGTGCCTCCTAGTTTCTAGCGATAATTTTCCATCTCAAGCGAGTACCATGATATGAAAATTATCACAAAAAGATCAAAGGAAAATGCACAAAATAGCGATAATATCGTATATCACCTTCCACATTTTCCATATAAATTGAGATTACTTGTGGCACTTCCTGTATACAAGGTGATATGATGTGCCGCTGGAATTGGTCACCTTTTCAAGCTTGAAAATATGTGTAATGGTCGGGAAAATATCAGAAAAATATGATAAGGTCAATAAAGTTCCCACAACTTCTTCGTCTGTCACCGTTCTTAGTGTTCCCTGCTGTGTTTTAATCAACCAAGTTTTCATTTTCGTCATTTTGGTATTCCACTCCTACATTACACACCATGAAACCCAAACAATATGGGAAAAGGTTACATTTTCACATACGCAATATATGAAAAGGTATCCATTTTTAAATCTAAATCATATGAATTGAAGGTGAGGTAACTCTGAAATTTTCTGAAGGAATTTAAATTAAATTTTGCTATTTTATATTTTAGCCCGAAAATTGTACAGTGACCCTATCTTTTCTTATAATATTCTCGAAGCATTTTCCAAAGTTGTCTTCTCGTATTTATTTTACAATTCTGTCATTCAGTTTCAGAAAATGCTCGGGAACCTATCATTTTTATTATATTTTGAACATATCACAATATATATATACTACATTTAAGCAAAGTATGCAGTGGCGGATCCAGAACTTTTCATAAGCGGGATGGGGAGCACTGGCTGACCTATTAAGGGTCCCGCTCCAGTCATGCTTCAGTGATTCCCTATATGATCAACCAAATTTTTCCCACAAAGCCCCGGATCCGCCTATGGTATGAAAAATTCTATAAATTTTAATTCATACTCCCATACCACCTTAACGGGATTCTAAAGGTTTTCTGACTTCGTCCCTTTCACAGGTAACACCTGCCTCATATTACCACAAAATACAAGCAATTTGTATATAAGGTATGATCCTTGATCTTACAAAGGATGAGTACGTCTGAATTTTACATCATACCTGTTTAACAAATCAATTTTGTTCTAGATATCAGTACGTTTCATTCAAACCTCCAACTGATGAGTGTCGTATACGGCGTCGGTCACCAAGTGCAGTGAACGTCAGTCTGAAATGACGTCAAAACCACATGATAAACAAATCAGGAAGACGTTTTAATCAATGCGGCGTATTTTCGGACTTGATGAAGTTCTTTGATTCAGAAAACATTGCTGGTAGGTTCAAATAACAAAAATTGAATAAGACAAATGTGCCGTATTACAATGACTTACAGTTAGGGTTTGAGATGTAAGTCTGTGAAAAATTGAAATAAAATATGATTTAATATGTCCAGTCCATGTAACTCCTTCTGTAGTCCAAAATTTACGACTTTTTTTTTGCTGTGACGCCTTCCTTAGACTAAGGCTTATAAAAAAATAAACGACGTCACAGAAAAATATTTACATTTGGACTACTCCTTTTGGTAAAAGGATTGTTTAGTCAAGTCTAGGTACGGTCCTCCTGGTAAAACGTATGATACTGACTTAACCCTTTGAGCGCCGAGCTTTTTATCTGGTGAGGATTTGTTTATCAGAGTGGTATAGTGACGTCGTACGTAACAACCATTGTCTGACGTAACAGTATTGCAGGACACATGTGCAGTGCCTGCAATGTCGAAATTTATGGTTGTCATGGGACTCTGTCACAGTTCGTTCGAATATTTTTCAAATTAAAAACATGCAATTATAATGTTGTTGGTTTTTTTTTATAATTTGATGTTTTATACGTGTCCTCGCTTATTTATTTAAGAAAAACAAGGGAAAGGATTGCATAAAAAATGCATCGTTAGTTTCAAGAAACGTGTCTTCGCACAATAAAGAAATATTGCAGGTAGTTGTATATGTTTTATTCGACAAATCGAAGTTCCATATCTAATTATCAGTAAGTGTTTGCCAGATAAAGTATTCAAGCTCAAAGCACCGCCTTGAGCAAAAAAAAAAACATCTGCTTTTATAGTTTACATGTCATAAAACAAAGTTTTTGGGGTGAGGTTGATTTTCCAATGTGCTATCAGCTGGCTCTTTAAAGAATCAATATCTTTGTATAATATAGTGATCACATCAGTCTCTCGATTCAAGGTGTGCCGTAGCCGGCGTTAATGTATCAATACTTTTGACGCAAAACAACCATCTATGTGTCAGCCGGGTTTGATTTTGATAAAACATTTTACTTAAAATTTACGGACAGATGACAGACAGACTACGAACCAAGTGTATATCTGCATTTTATATGAAATCTAAAGATCGAAATGTATTCGTAACAAAATGCGTTAGTCAGTTGAACATTTCAGTAAATTCCGTACGATAATGTTAAAATAAAAAATTATTTTGAAAATTTATTTACAAGTACACTGTATGTCATGCAGTTATTATAAACAACTAGAACACACCCGCGAAATCGCGGGCATTAAAGCGTAATTGAAAGTATGTAAACCGTTGGAGGATGAATTTTTGTAAAAAGTATAGGCCTATTATAATTATATCTATTTATATTTTTGCTATTACGTTGTCCAATCTATTTTCTTCTCTCACTTTATTGTTTCTGGCTCTTAATGTTACGAATAATTTAAATTGTAAAACAAAGCGCTCACGGAAATTCAGAAATAATTGCGTGCATTAAACTGACTCCATCAATTCCTGTTACTGAAAAGAGGGCGAAAATACCAAGGGACATTCAAACGAACAAATGTCAAAATAAAAAAATGTGGAATTGAAATTGTAGAAATTATACTTATTGTAATCAAAGTTTGTTTCTGATTTATGAAAACGGAAGTGTCCATGGAAGTAGTATATATAAAAAAGAAGATGTGGTATGATTGCCAATGAGACAACTCTCCACAAGAGACTAATTGACACAAAATTTACAACTATAGGTCACCGTACGGCCTTCAACAATGAGCAAAGCCCATACCGCATAGTCAGCATAGCATGTTTATAGACAAGATAATAAGGACATCGCTTTTTAAGTGCATTTTATAAAAGTCACATAATCTACCTATTTCACAAATTCTATAGTTGACTGTAAATCGTTGAGGAAAAAACTGCACATATTTTTCTTCAATGTTCAGTGATAGTTTAACGAATTGTAAATGCATACAAACTTTTATATATATAAAAAAAAACAGAACACACCTTATAAAGTATACTTCGACTTTTTCATTAAAACTGTGTTTGTATGCAGTGAATTTCAAATTGACTTCGGTGTCTGTACACATAGACCGTGGACTCCATTTCAGCACTCCGTAAAACGACTCTATTTTTGAACTTCATTCAACCAGTTTATGACCTTTTACGTTGGGGAACACTTTTTTCTTGGGCGTTAGCCGGGAAAAGTCCAAAAGTAATTTGACACCTTGTGTTTTAAATTTGTCTATACACTTACTAGATTGAGGTGAAACATATTTTTATTTGCAAGATACTTTAAAACTTTATAATAAATGAGACCCCCTCAAAAGAAAAACAAATTTTCGTCAAAATCAGATGATGTATATCATTTGGATGTGAATCATATAAGATTCGAAAAGAATACACAAGTCGTGCTCGAGATTTCGAAATTAATAATTCATTCTATACATAAGTTTCTTTATTTAACAATTAGACTTAATACTACTTATCATAGAATTAAATGTAATGCATCATACTTGTTTTTTTTTTCCTTGAACAGTAGGAAATGTACGTTCACAATAAAATCTCTATATTTGTGATAAAATTTTGCAAAAGTTTCGGACAGTTTATGATAGTTGAATTCGGCTGTAAGTCGGACACCCTTTACATTACACGCTTATTTTGTCTTCATTGAAGTATACATGTACATGTACCTTGTCAAGTTCTAAATTCAACAAGCTACTATCAGTATTGATCCAGATACTATCGTACTAGTAACTAGTCTCTATTAATCATAAAATTGTTTTAGCTGTTGTTCTTTCAGACGGACACTTTTGTCCTTCAATCGAGCACCACAAATCACACATGTGTTTAAAGGACAGACATCTTGACCATAATAGTTGTACTTAATGATTTTTAAGCCCTACTTCCGATTGTTTCCTATGATACGGCCAAATTAAAGTTTTACCCAAATTTTACGGTCAACTGAACATCAAAAATAATAGTGCAGTGGGGCATTCGTGTACTTTGGACACATTCATGATTTTAATTAATTTAACAAGAATAAATTGTCACGTACGTGAAGAAATACGAAAACTTTGCAAAAATCATTAGAAATATTTACAGTTACTGCCTGTTTATTTCTATAATTTTTAAAGGTTTATGCGGAATATTAAAGATAAAAGTATTTAAAAATAGATATTTTCTTTCGTATTGGCATAATTTTCACTCATGGAACATCAGCGTGTTGATTGTATGTTGTTGGATTTGTTCTGTCATAAACTGAAACGCCGATCAATGGGGCGTGGCCGGCCATCTTGATTACGCTGTCAGAACATTGTGACGTTATCGCCTTTGTGATGCCGTTAACGATATAGAAAAAAAAACAAAGCCAATATATCGGCTCTCGGCACTTACGAAGGAAACTCTAAAAGCCGATATATCGGCTTTTGGCATAATAAGGGTTAAATAAAGAAATTCAAGTGCATTTAGGATTATAATTTTGCTAAAATTGAAGCAGAATTTAACAAGAATTAAATGTCTGTGTTTGTTGAGGGCCTGGCAATAGATAGGCATAGATAGGCAAGTTGATTTGAAAAGCTCACTAGAGCTTGTGTTTACGTAGTTTATTGAATATCGACTCTGAATAAAACTTGGAACTTTCAATCTTGAAAAAGATGTCACACTATGCATACTATAAAAGTTTCAGCTTGAGAACTGCAGAAATACTTAGCTAGGACAAAACAGGTTTTCTTCATGCTGCAAGTGAGACAAAAATTACAAAGTCCCCTACCTGTCATTTCTAAAATATCACTGATATTATTAGGTAGCACATTAACTCATCCTACGTCGCTAGGTTGCACAATGACCGAGTATACTGCGTTAGGATTCTTATTTACACAGCATAGGGTCCATGGTAGGCTGTGTCAATGTGCAATCAAGCGCCGTAGGCTAGGTCCTTTTGGATTAGATTTAGGTTATTGTTGAACATTGTTATATTTAGTATCTTTAATAGAACCAGTACCTTATGAGTCTTCCAATTATTTACATTTAGGGCCGTGTGCTGTTTTATAAAATGTTATCTACCGTCGTAGACTTTATCAATGTGCAACCGGGCGCCGTAGTTTGAGATATGTTAATGTGCCACTACGCCCCTTATGCTATTTTTAAATGCCGTCTAGTGCCTTTTAATTATAGAATAACTAATCGAAGAATTCAAATAGAGAAAATATTCAACGAGTGACCGAACAACACATTAATTCACGAATGCGCGTAGCGCATGAGTTAATTATCAGTGTTGTTCGGTCACGAGTTGAATATTTTCGATATTTGAATTCTTTGATTAGTTATTCTTTATTACATTGGCAAATGGCTTTTTAATGAAATTAAGGTAGAAAATGTAAGGAACTATATCTTTTTTTACGCATTCACAATTTGTTTTGATCCGACGTTATCGTATCTTGACAACGCCTATTGTTGTATGACGTCAGAGAGTGAAATAACCACGTTTATTTCACATGTGAAATTATCGGTTTTATTTGACTGGGAAATCAATGTAATTCATTGCTACCAATATAATAATTATGGTTATTGTTATGGTTCAGCTGTGTAAATGTCCAGCTTAACGTCTTCGGCTTAGTAAATGTCCTTTGGCGCCGTCTTTGACGTGTGAGTGCCTCTCTGTATTATGACGTTACCATGGACCATTGACGTTCTACACAATAAACAAGTTTTGTGTGTACAGTTGGAAAGCAAGTCCTTGGAAACGTCCGTTGTCGTCAAGCTTTATCAGCAACAATAGCAGGGGAATTAATTAGGTGGCGCTATAGTCGTCCGTGACGTCAAAAGTCCGCCAAATCAATCGGTTAAATAATTGACGTTAAAACTACTTTTTCAACTTGTCATGCTCTTATTATAATTGATTTTTAAATGTATAGGTTTTGCGACCAATATAGTGT
The DNA here is from genome assembly GCA_017311375.1 of Mytilus coruscus. Lineage (NCBI taxonomy): Eukaryota > Metazoa > Mollusca > Bivalvia > Mytilida > Mytilidae > Mytilus > Mytilus coruscus. Next base: position 17,025,025 of record CM029598.1, read on the forward strand.
CAATACGACATACAAACATTATCAAAAAAGCTTTTATTTTCTGTTTCTTTGTCCTGTCCGTTCTAAAATTATCAGCATTTTTTGTTCGCCAAAAAATCAAATTTTGATAACTTGACGTTTGCGTATCCAAATACGGAAAAGAACGGTAATAATCTTAAATGAAACCGAATTACCTCAGTCGGAAAGCAAGCCCTTAGAAACGACCGTTGTTGCTACTTTCTTAAGACAACAATGGGACTGATATTAAAACCCGCCATTCTGAAATTGCGTTAATTTCGCGGAAAAATAATTTGGCGCCAATTTGGATTTTTTCTTTTTCTGTTTCTTACTTGCCATTAGGGTCAGAAATAGACTTCTTTCGATTTTTCAAGCATGGTTCTTATCATCAAAGAAAATAATACTTAAACATGTTATAAATTGTCCGTCTTTTAAAAATAACGTAATGCCTTTGATCGTCGTTTAAGAATATTATGAAATTGCCTGTTATTTTTTCTTCTTTTTTCCCAGATAAACAAAGAATTATATACAAACTATATAAAAATAATAATAAGTATCTCAAAGTTAAAACAACAATCAAGTCTAACGTTCTATCACCCTTAGGAAACCCCGTTCGAACTAAATTCCAAACGAAAGACATTTTTTGACATTGTAGTTTTTTATCTTACACATCGATGTCAACTTGCATCTTTACACAATGTACACACATTTAGTGTGTTTGTTTGAAAAAGCAATGGCGAGTTCAGCTGTGAATATTTGACTGGATTAATTATTCTCTTTAAGTCAGTGAATTGTTTGACTTAACTAAAACAAGGTAAGGAAATCGTATACTGTCTTTACACAACCTTAACCAAAACTCATTCATTGTTTATAATATTATAAAAATTTGTGATGAAGTAATCCTGCAAAACTGCCAAAGGTAAATGAAAAAGTCTTGTCCTAAATATGAACTTAAAACAATCTCTTTCAGACTAGCATTTTAATCACTCTTATTCAAAGCATGTTCATACTGACATGAAGTGTGACTTACTTATGACTTGTGATCTAAAACATAATATTGTTGACTTAGCACTCAGAATCTGCTCTGAAATACTTTTATATAAATATAAAATGCATAATTGTTAAAAAAATTAAATAGAAGAAGAAAATATTAGACCCAGTCTTTTTGTTCTTATCTATTTTCAAGTTCATGATTAGAACCATTTATTTATTGGTTTAGTGCGGTTTTTTATAATTTGAGTCTATTCATTAGAATCTGCATGGAATCAGTGAGACAAAATTTATTGTCATATTTAGTTTGTTCATACAAGAATTGCAAACTAATTTCCTTTTATTTCAAATAATGAAGAATTTACATTCAGAATACTTTCATTATGGTCTCGTTTAAGTTTAAATGAAAAAGGTAGGATCAGGTATCAGTAATGAAAAGGAGTTCCTGTATTTGATCATTTTAATCCTGTCTTGATCCATTATTCATGAATATTTTTGGCTACCCCTTGTATGATTAAAGTAGAAATTTATTTCTGTGTTGAAATAATTTGGTTACAGCAGTATAAATACTTACCAAAATATAAATATTAAATTAACTCTTGGAATAATAATATTATGGCACATACTGACATAGGGCCTATTTGAGTATATCACTGAGACTGAGTTCTGAAAAGTGATAAAATGTGTTTCGCTAATTTTTTTGCACATGTCTTTAGTATCAAAATATATTCAATAAAATTATTTTAATAATATCCTCATGTAAATAACAGCATATGGTGCTTAATATAATAATAATTTGATCATGAGAGTGTCAAACAAAGGGACGTAACTCGTAAATTACTATCGGCCCCGCTTCGTCAGAAATATCGACACATCGAAGTGGCACATTTGCGTATTACAGCGTATTAAGTGGCACAAATTTGACATATCATAGTCAAAGTTATGTTACATAACATAATTTAAATTCAGCATAGCTTCCCGAGAAGTTAAGAAAGAAAATTACGATTTAAATTTCCAGTAACCGATTTTTTGGTCAACACCTAGACTTTGAAGACACATTTTGAGAGAAAAATTAGTTTAATCCATAATTGAGTGGATCAATATATTTCTTATATACTCAAGAATGTTCACTTAAAAGCAAATTAGTTTTAATTCATGCAAAAACTACAAATTCAAAAACGGCTTCACTTTTTGGTAAAAATGCCCATATATGGTAATCACATGACTTCCATTGTTGCTTTAAGAAATGGGGTCAAACCGGGGTCAGCTTTCCGACTGACCTATTACAAATTTCAACACAATTTTGAAGCCATCATTTTTACTGTAATACATCAATTTTAGTGACCACCAGTCATGTCAATTGGTACCTGGTTTTGACTGCGTTTCTAGTTCAAAACAGATTGAAAACTGAAGTTGACTTCTTTTCATTGTACCTGTTTCCAAAGTACTCTAAAACACTGATTTTATTAAAGATATGGATGAAATTGTGATTGAAAATTGTTCTTTTCACAATTCCATATTACGATACCTCCATTTCAAAGTAATTAAAACACTTCTTGATCCCTACACAAATTGACGGTGACATGGTTTTCTTTTTCAACATACGTCATATACGTTAACAAAATATGTGTCAGAGTCATGTGTATGGTGAAAATTTACACATTGGAAATGTGAAACGAAGACATCTTTAAATATTGCGTTTGAAACTATAAGTATTAGAAAATATTATTCATAGTCATGATAGTGGAAACAAATCTGACAAATTAATGATAGCATATGGATGGACAAAAGCACAAAAATAACAATAGAATATGCTTTGTATAGGAAAATTTCTGGAATGGAAAACATATGAAGATCATATGAAAAAAGAAATGAAGGTCAGTTAATTAAATTTATAAGTTAAAAACCTTGCTTATTTAATTATCTCTTTACTAAGTAATCTAACTACATTAATAAGAGCAAAGACTAGATTATATCAAGTCAAACAAGAAGTTAATTCATACATGTAGTGATATTTTCTTACAAAATTGAATTCATTCAAATTGCAAATTCTTGTCAAATTTAACAATCCATTGATCATTAAGTAAAATGCACAAGATTTGTCCAGACAACTTTCATTTGTTATATAAATATCAAATTATTAAGAGAAAATAAACAATACTTTGTTTATAAATATGTATACCAGCTGATACAGCAACCTGAAGAGTAGAAGCCCCATTTTATTTCAAAAAGTTTACTTTCATAATCTATAATTTATAAAATACCCTGAGATATTAGGCAAGGACTACTAGCTGTCTTAGCTAATCTAATAATTGAATTTTACAATAATAATGATTTTAAAATCCAAAATTATGTCACTTTTACTTATAATTTGAAGTATTATGTTTTACAATATTTTATGGAAAACTTATCCTTTTCTAAAGGATATTTTCTAAGCAGTACTGTAATGTTCAACTAAGAAACATAGCTGGAGTTTAAAGGCTTTTTACTTTGAAGAAACTTATTGTGTGACTCTTGGTACCACTTTATAGAATATAAAAATAATATAAATGATCAGTACAATTATTATTTTCATTTTCAGAAAGATTATTCAAATTGTATAAATATGAAAATGCATTAAACATTTTTAGAAGTGTCTCAAGAACTTTCTACTAGAAGTAATCCCATATACCATTATAAAAATACAAACTAAATTTCATCAGCCAGAGCTAATTTATATCAATATAGCTAAAAAATTAGGGACATAATGGGTTACATTTCCTAATTTTACTCATTTTGTCTTTTAATTTTTACATCTAATCCTTCTCTGAAAAGTAGGAAGTATCTCTTCTTAATATTATAATAACATAGTTGTAAATCGAATTCTATTCAGTTTCTTCCTGATTTTTGTAAAGTAAACTCCTTTTTATTCATTTTGCTGAGTTTTATTTTTGACTGGGGATATCAAGGGAGATAACCACTTGCACAAATCGGCAAAAAACGGACAAAAACCACCGCTTCGTGTCGAAAATAACTTGACGTTTGCGTATCCAAAACTCTATTGCCTAGATATTCATATCGAGTGTTTGTCTTAATGAGATGCTTTATTAAATTTAAATTCAGCCCATCATTTTAGTTTCCTCGAAAATATTTAGATTTTTCGATCAGGAGACTTGACAATTTTCACACAAACTTCAAGTTTGAAGATAAAATAAAGAATAAAAGACTTTGAGTTGATGTGTAAGTTTTGACGAGTTAAAACTATGTATATTCAAGATTATTTGGAACTATAAGTATTTATTACGGCAGTGGTATTTTATTGAGTAAAATGAGGTTTCTCTCATCCGTAGTTTTACTGACTTTTCATGGTCACGTGACCTCCATTGTTGCTGATAGTCTTGGGGTCAAACCGTGACCTGCTTTCCAACTGTAGAAGCCATAAATGTCCCTTTGGCAACAAGAGGGTTAACGTGCAATTAAGCACCTTTCAACCTGTCGACTGTGTCAACCTGTCGACTGTGTCAACCTGTTTACCCTGTCAACATGTCGACCCTGTCGAACTGTCGACCCTGTCAATCTGTCGACCCTGTCAACCAGTCAACCAGTCAACCTGTCGGCCTGTCTACTTTGTCAACCTGTCGACCCTGTCGATCTGTCTACGTGTTTGCCATTTAGAAATTTAACTTATTTTTTATAATTAATCATTTTAAAATGATTTGTTGCGTATGAATATAAAAATTGTAATTCGGCTTTGAACTACTTGTTCCGTTTACTTCAGTTGAGCCCTTTTGCACCTGCCCTTGCGGTCATAAAACTTTTGAGCACGATTTTTCTACTCAGACTCACAGTCGGAAAGCAAGCCCTTAGAAACGACCGTTGTTGCTACTTTCTTAAGAATCAATCCGCCAGAAAACCATGCAATATTCAGAAAATCGTCCAAATCAACAATCACAACTTGACAAATTCTTATACATCATCTTAATCCTTGACATAAAATAAAAGAATTTTACCACTTATTTTTCCCAGAATCGTATCTATTTTTAGTAACAGCCTCATTTGCATAATTCTGTTAATTCATAATGAAACCAAGGAAAAATCCAACTTTTAATGCCTTTTAACCCTCTGAGTCCCAAGCGGACATATATGTCCTCCACCGGCCGAGTCCCAAGAGGACATATATGTCCATTTCATCTTGTTAAGAAATATAATCGAGTAGAACTCTGTAAATAACCGACAGAACTTATAGGTGTGTACTCATTTTAAAACCTTGTTCTCCACAAACATTTTATAAATATTTTCATGCAGATCTATCCGGGCGATACATCAAAAAGACCATCAATATTTTGAAAAATATTGTTACATTTCTCCATTTAACTTTCATTTTCTGTATGACTGACCTGTATCGGATTTTACTTCTTATAATCTGTGAAGTAATTTATTCTCGAGCGGGATTTTGATTTTATTAACAACAGATTCGATATTTGCATTGAGTATTTTTTGGGGTATAATAAGAATATTGACAAGTTTTGTACTAAGGGTTTGGCGTTTCGTGACGTCAATGAAATTCATCTAAATGACGTCAGATATTACGTCGTAAATTACTATTGGGCACTGTGAACCGTCGTCTTCATTTAGTTGAATGATGGCTGCGAAATGCTTATCAAGAATAAATTAATACAGCTTTTTAATAAATATAACCAACGCAATTTTAAGAGGCATATTAAGTATTTATTCTTGGCTTGAATAAGCTTGACAAAAAAAACATGGTTTTTGAATACTTCCATGTCATTTGGGCTCTGGTGGAGGGTTGTTTCATTGACAATCATACCACTTCTTCTCATTTTCTATATTTTTGAATAATCATAAATTCCGAATCTTAAACACCACAGAGACTGACTTAACATATATTATATATTTTAATTTGTAAAACTGGTTCTAAAGAGGTTTTGTTGTTAAAATATACCAAGATTTCCATTTCGAATTTAAAAAGTGAGACCACTCAAAAAATAATATTATCAACTAAAATTAAATGTCATGACATCTTTAGAACTTCTAAAAATATATATACGTGTAGCCAAAATATAGATATTTAAGTCATAAGTGACTTTTTTTTGGTTCTTTTTTACACCAAAAAATAGCACATCAGAATAAAAACTCACCGTAGAATTCAGAAGTTTTTTTCTATCAGAAAAGCTGAATTATAAAAAGTAAAAAAAAAAAAACAGTTTGAATCAAAGTTCAAATATAAATAACAAATGAATTACCAAAATATGATATACTAGTAGTGTGCATCTCTATGATCTGAGTAAATAATTTAATAAAAAAAATACTAGTAACTAATCAGGACAGTTTGCATATTTATGTATAATAGTGTATTTTTATGTTTTGAATTTGATCTGCTTTTTGTTATTTTTTTTCTTTTTAATGCTCTTCAATTTCGTTACTAATTTGGTTTCTAATTTTTCATTCGAGGGAGACGAAACGGGCGTCTTTTAGACTTAATTATGATAAAAATTAGAAGAAGTGGTATAATTACCAACGGAACAACTCTCCACCAGAGACCAAATGGCGTAGAAGTTAGCAACTATAGGTCACCGTACGGCCTTCAACATGATATATTTTTTGTGCAATAACCAAACATCATGACGATATATCAATCTCTAAATAGCCCCTAGTAAAGACAAGTTGTAAGCAACTATCACAGGAGGGAGGGGGTTGGGGTGTATACATGTACTAATTCCTCGTCCTTTCTATATCTATTAGTACAATAGTAAAGCACGTTCACACTGTAACCATTGTTGAAGAATATATGATTCTAAATGACCCATTTGAACGAAAGAAATTTGAAATAATAATCTGTTATAAAATATTATGTTGCAAACTAGATGTTTAACAGGCCACAATCAATCAAAATACAAAGTAAAAATTGTCTGTAAGTAATATCCCCCCTTTCTTGTAAGATCATAAAGAAGACAACAACCGTTACTAAATGAAAAACCTCTGGTTTCGTAATGTTCATAAACAAGAGTAAGCGAATTACGACAGATCTTCATTTTAACCAGACCGAGGAAAAAATTATTTAGGGCATGATACATTGTATTAATACCAAAAATGTCTTCTAGATGTCTATTTTGGGGTTTTGTTGTTTGCTTGCTGTCTCATTGGTGTATACCCCCTGCATCTCCTTTTATTCATAACTGTTCCGTATTGAAGACACACCCCTAAACTGTTCTAATAGACACACCTTAAACTTAACTTCCCAAAAAACATAGTAAAGTGAGTTTATGATTTAGTAACTTTTACAAACACGTACAATAAAACAAATGCATCAGTATTTCAAGGGGTTAATTAGATGACTTCAATTTTATCTCTTTCGTCTAAATTAGGGGAAGGCCTTAAAAAAATTACAAAATGGAGATCTCCGAGTAAATGTATAATGCCAGTGGTTCCTTTATTTGCTGTAGACTTTTTTTTCTTTGCTATTCAATGATTATAATCTTTTTAATACTTCCATTCTTACATCCCAACTTTGTCTAAATTACAGTGTCCATTTCATAATAACCGAAAAGAACTCGTCTTTTAAAGTTGGCAAAACGTAATTCCACGTTGAGGCTATAACAAAAAAAAATTCTAGATTCTCGTCCGCATCTGATATTTGGCTATATCTTTCTTTTTGCTAAACGTTTTCACCCCAAAAAAATGATGAAAATTTAAATTGAAATTCGAAAAAAATCATTTTGTAGGGCATGGTTCTTTGAAATATTTAGATACAGTTAAATAGTTTTTAAAGTATCACCTATCGCATAAATAATCCTATGTCGTGCTCTTTTAAGACGGAGCATAAAGATGTATGCTTTAGGTAAATATATGTATTTCAATAAATTCTGGGTATTTCTTTTAGTAGACTGTTTTTATTTTTTTCCCGCCTTGGTAAACGGGACGTTTGTTTCGGCTTATTATTTTCCCACTGACGACCTGCGGCCAGAAAATGTTCTCGCCGCTGTCGACTGACAAGCCGGATGAAATCTCAAGTAATTGCAAAGATAGAATAATTGAACTTTATTGAAAAAATGATTACCCCGATGGGATTGATGGCATACGTGAAACGTGAAACGTGAACACATTACATAATACATCACAAAAATGATAAAAAAAAACCCAAAGAAATGAATTATTGTGCGACCAATTTATTAATTCACGGCATATTGTTCTGTTGCTTATTGTAATGATTTTGATACGATGTTCCATTTATGAAGAGATATTGTTGACTTCGGCACTATTTATGAAAGTAGTATTCAAGACATCGACACTATACTTCCGAGTTTTTCAAACAAAATTTAAAGAGTAAATATTTTTTTTTTTTTGGCATATTGTTTCCAAAATAAAACCTTCTTTAAGTTGAATATTTCAGCAAATATCAAATATATTTCAAAAAATGAAACGCTGATAGGATGGCATAAGAACTTTTGCAATCAATAACACTTTACACTATGCAAATCGATTAAACTATAACCGTTTTTCAAGCTGTTGACTGTACAACACTAACTAATGGTATTTTCAAGTACCTGCAAGCTACTTTATTTCGACGTCTTACACATAAACGTCACGAATAACACTCTTTTTGATGACGTCATATGCTTTAACGGTACATTTTGAAAATAAAATAACAATGTTTTATAATGTCAACTATGTAAACTTAATGTTTACAAAGTCAAATACACCAGTAAAGGTATACTAGGTCAGGAATGTGTATTTAAAATATGCGGAAAATGTGCATTTTACCTCGAAAAAATAGGGTTTTCCATGTATGAAAATGATAATTATTTGGGACTGAGAGGGTTAAGAATGACCCAGAAGCATATTAAATGGGGTAGTTGAGTTTTAGAGTAATGTTAGCTGGAATCCATCCATTTTACTATGTTATGATTAATACAAATGAAAATTTAAACGATTTGGCACACTGCCAGGAGCACGGACACAAAGGTAGGTTTTTCATACATGAATTTACGTGGTTTCATTCGCTTCTATCTTGCAAGACCCATTCCGGATATGTTTGCAACTTATATCGGTTTTAACTATGGGGTATGTTTTATATCAAAACAAAATATTAAGCTTGGCAAATGACAATTAAATGTTAATTTATGCCTTGGAAGAATGGTGATTTTAGTCCCAAATAGACACATTTTGATTTTGATTTTAATTAAATTCTAAACACAATTGGTAATAAAATGGCTCATAAAATCATTTGAAAAAGTAAAATCAATTTGTCTAAAAATGAAATAAGACGCTTTTGTACTGCAAGTGCAAAATCAATAAATTGTCTGAAACCAGGAGTCCCATCTTTTATGCTCTTCTATTCACTTATCTCCCTTTGGTAAGATTTCAAACATGTAAGCTCCCAGTGATGGTTTGGCAGACAAATGTCTACAGTGAAGTTTGCGACTTTAATAATCTAGGAGGAGCATGTGGGCTATCAGCATTATACATCTGCATATTACAAACTATTTAAAATATCTGAATGCACTAAGGACCAAAATAGCATTTCCAAAAGAATGATTACTGCCAAGAAATTTGACAATCATGACAATATTTATAATTTACCAGACAATAATTTAGTGAATAAACATGATAAATATTGATTGGAAAAATAAGGCCATTAACAGCAAAAGTGTTTTAGATTTCAACGAGCAAAACAAAATATTCTAAATCATTCTTAGTAAAAACGTGAGGAGTGGAACCACCTTGAAGACACTATTATGCATATGCTCGCACCAGAATTGCGATTGAGAGTGTCAAAACTGCTCTGGCGCACCATCAATAAATCAACGACACTCTCTCTACCATTGTATTGAAACCAGCATTGGTAACCAAACATATTCACACAGATACAGACTACCATCCATCTCAGAAGTCTGAATAATACTGAAAACTATGGTGTTGAATTTCCAACAGGACTCCTTAATTTTTTTTATAAGACAAGGAGTGGTTTACATCATCTTGTCTTCGAATATGCTCGAAGTACAGGGACTTTTATGGAATTCATTGACATAATAGTCAAGTAAGATGTCAACATCCTGTCCAACCCTCTTCCAGCAAAGACAAAGCTGACCAAGGATCTTCACCCTTTCATAACAGGCTGTATACAGGACGAGTTATTCCAGTAGGAACAGGTACAAATCTTACAATCTATTTTCATTTGTTCCTTATAGTCAATCTGAAATTAGGGGACCAACATTTGATACATTAGCTAGATTAAAAAAAGGGGGAGGGGGGTTGAAGGGGCATGTGAATATTCTTTTACACCTGACCTGTTTCTAAGACATGTTATTTATTTCCTACGGCAAAGTGCAAACAAATAATATATATCCTTATATACATTGTTCTGTCTTGGGTCCATTTGTTTAATTTGATTATAAAAAAGCAAGAGTCCGAGGGTTAGAATGGTCAAAATATTTATGTCCTTGTCAGCTACGGACAAAATTTTAATTTTCAAGCTATTAACCAGGGTACAATATATATTTATTTTCTGCTTAAAAAAAAATCAATTTATAGACCATAATCATGATAATAATCTAAATTTATTTCAACATGTTCAACATTTATATGTAGCAGAACAGGTTTTTATTCCCTTCCCCTAAGTTATATTTTCAGTTCTTTCTGGAAGTTGTTCAGCTCTTTGTCTACTAAAAGAACTTTTATCTCTTGGAAAAGCCTCATACAAATACATGTTTTACATACAACATACTGTACATGTAACACTAGACAACTTTATCCAGAGAATAATATTTTTTAATGAACTAATCATGCTAATAGGCCATGGAGACTAAAAAAATCAAAAGCATTGCAAACTTTTGTAAAGTTCTATTTTAGGACCCTACATGTACATGTATGTAGATTACTTCTAGAGCCCTTTTAAAAGAAAAAATACATTTCAACTTACTACATGCACAGTGATGCTACACTACCATACATTTCCTGTCTGATATATTTTATTTCATGTAAAACAAAATTGAACAATTGTTTTATAGTTGAACACTTTTATTTGTAGGGCTATGCAAGCAATGCTCAATTAAGATGAGTTTTGTAAAAGCGACAATAGCCAGGTCAAACTAAATACATGTATAGAAGAAGATACTGGTAAGATATTATTAACTAATAGTAATATATCATGTATATTAATTTAACTGTTTGTATAATATGGTAATCATGCAAAGTATATGTAATCACTTATATAATAATTATACATGTACATGTACTACATGTACATCAGTTTTATTGAACATGTCTTTGTTAACTTGGTTTTCCCATTGAAAATCACTTTACTAATTTAATTTGTAGTACTATATTTGGCGGCTCCTTAGTTTCCATTCAATAACTAACAATGACTAATGAACTGTTCATACATTCCATTTCAAATATAAAAGGGGGAGATTTTTTGGTACTTTTGAAGATATTTCACCTGTTAGATTAATTGATTGGTTGTTGGTTGCTAATATCCAATGGCAAATAGTTCATGCATGTTTACACAAATGGTTTAGGACAAGAACAAATTAAAATAAATACTTTTTTGGGGATCTCAAATATTTCCTTAATCTAACCATGTATTTAAATTTAAGATGTTGCAATTCGGCCCCATTTTAAATTGGTTCACATTGATTTCAAAATGGTCCCAAAATTTTTTTTGATTTCTACAAAAATTGAATTCTTGAGGTTCTTTGATATACAAAATGCAAATGTTTAATATTTAGATTTTTATACACCCAAAAAAAAAAATTATGCGGTCGTATATTGGTATGATGTTGGCGTCGCCGTCGTCCGAAGACACATTGGTTTTCGCACTCTAACTTTCGTTTAAGTTAATGGATCTCTATGAAATTTTACCATAAGGTTCAATACCACAAAAGGAAGGTTGGGATTGATTTTGGAGGTTATTGTACCAACAGTTAAGGAATTAGGGGGCCAAAAATAAGCATTTTGTAACTTTCAGACATAACTTGTGTGTTAATGTATGGATCTCTATGATATTGTACCACAAGGTTCCATATCACAAAGGGAATGCTGGGATTGATTTTGGGGTAATTGCCTCAAAATTTTAGGAATTAGGGGCCAAAAAGGGCAAAAACAAGCATTTTCTAGTTTCATGACAATAACTTGTGTGTAAGTGTATGGATCTTTCTGAAATTGTTCTACAAGGTTCCATATCACAAAGGAAAAGCTGGAATTGAGTTTGGGGTAATTGCCCAAAATGTTTAGGAATAAGGGCCAAAATAAGTATTTTCTAGTTTCCAGACAATAACTTGTGTTCAAGTGTATGGATCTCTCTGAAATTGTACTGCAAGGTACCATACCACAAAGGGAAGGCTGGGATTGATTTTGGGGGTAATTGCCTCAAAATTTTAGGAATGAGGGGCCAAAAAGGGGCAAAAAACAAGCATTTTTCTAGTTTCAGGACAATAACTTGTGTGTAAGTGTATGGATCTTTATGAAATTGTACCACAAGGTTCCATGTCACAAAGGGAAAGCTGGGTTTGAGTTTGGGGGTAATTGCCCTAAATGTTTAGGAATTTGGGGCCAAAAAGGGGCCAAAAACAAGCATTTTGTAGTTTCAGACAATAACTTGTGTTCAAGTGTATGGATCTCTGAAATTGTACTGCAAGGTACCATACCACAAAGGGAAGGCTGGGATTGAGTTTGGGGTGATGAATCATAAGGGGTTCAAAAATTGGGGGATTTTTTCCTTTTTTTCTTTAAAATTTTCCATTTTAATGATTTTAAAAAATTTTTAAGTTCTTAGACCACATTCATTCTGTGTCAGAAACCTATGCTGTGTCAAATATTTAATCACAATCCAAATTCAGTGCTGGATCAAGCTTGAATGTTGTGTCCATACTTGCCCCAACTGTTCAGGGTTCGACCTCTGCGGTCGTATCAAGCTGCACCCAGCGGAGCATTTTATTAACTTTGGTCCGGTTTTCAAATTTGTCCTCATTTTAAAGTCCAAAGGGTCCAAATTTTAACTTAGTTTAATTTTATAATTGAACTCTTATTAGGGCAATGTATGGTTCTTTGATATACAGAAATAATCAAATATCCTGAATATAAATATGTACTTAGATACATTTATGATTTTGGTCCCAGTTTTCAAATTGGTTCAAAGGGTCCACAATTTAACTGTTTGATTTCAACAATAATTTTATATATGCTGAATCTAACCTGTATTTAGTTTTGGGCCCTGTTATGAAATTGGTTTACATTGAGGGCCAAAGGGTCCAAAATTAAACTAAATTTGAAATCTCAATTTGATATTGGGGTTCTCTGATATGCTGAATCTATTAAACTATATAAAGATATACCATATTTATTCTGTGTTAGAAACCTATTCTTTGTCAAATATTTAATTCTATTACAAATTCAGAGCTGTATCATGCTTGAATGTTCTGTCCAAACTTGCATTTTTCTTCATCTTCAACAAAATTTCTACTTTACTGAGATAACTGGTGTTATCTTTTAAATGAAACTTTAATCATGACAATATGTGGATGATTTTCTGATGTCAAACATTTTCAAGATGGCCACCAAGGATGGCAAAAAAAGTTGTCAATTTTATTTCCTGTCAGTGGTATACATGTATATGAAATATAAAATAATATGGTAGGATTGCCAACAATGAGAACAAGTGACATATTGGCCTTCAACAATGAGCAAGACCCATACTGCATATATATTCAGTCATAAAAGGCCCCCAAAATAAGAAAAGTAAAAAAAAATGAAAACTAACAGTCTGATTTATGTATGTATGTATGTATGTATGCTTTGTGGTTTTCAGATCTAGACTCACAGCTAAGCTTTCTGTCAACAACAACTGAACTCTCACAGTAGTCAGCATCAGATTGGGAGACTGATAATGCTTCTGACAGAAACAATTTCAACCAACCAAACAAGCAACAGAAACTTTCCAACTTTAAAACATCAGTTAAATCTTCCATTGGATGATGTCTCAAAAATAGCAGTTCATCATTTATGGAGATTTTAATGTTATGGATTTTCTTTACAAGAAAGTTAATGTACACTTGCTTTATAGTAAACCCTAGCCGTTCAAGTATAAAAAACACATTCAACTTTATTGAAATTTGAAGATTCATATGACTTATTTTAATTCTGTTATTTCCCAGGATGTGATGTAGAGCCTTATAGGTACAGTAATCTTAACAGCTATCCAATTTCATTCAAAATTCTTTATACATTTTCACTAGTATATATAGACTAAGTAATTTGTTTTTGTCTAGTTATAGGAATTTTTTTATATGCATTTATGACTTTCATGTTTGTATTGACCACATTGCAGCATTGTCCTGAAATGTGTAAATTTACAAATTTTCACAGTTTTCTGCTATTATCTGACAGCTATATCAATATATTATAAGAATAAATTGCAAAAGTGGTCAGAAGAAACTTTTTAGTCTAACTTATTCTGAATTGTTTAACTTCTTATTTTAAATTTATTGCTTTTGAAATATGTGTTTTTATCGTTTTACATGTTTTAGGTGCACAATTTGTCAATACTGAGCTATTTCAGCTCCTGGGAGCCTCTAGATTTATAATGAATAATTTGTATTTATGTATGATTATTTTTTAATGTATTAAATGAAACATTAATTATTCTTTTCCATTTGTTGTTATACTTATTTATAAGTCCATATCCTATCATATGTCAGATTTTACAAATTAGATTGCAAAATTGAGAAAATTTGAATATGCAGGCTACCCCATTTTGTTTTGGCATATACCAGACACCAACATTATTTGCCGAGCTTGATATTTTTTGATTGGGTATATATAGTTATACTTTGCGATAAGATATGTTGTTTTACAATAATAAACGGGTCTTGGAGTATTTTGGCTCTAAAGATGACCAAAATCAGCCATTTTGGACATGAAGCTAAATAAGACATATTGATATGGTTAGATTATACATACACTTAATAGACAGCATTGTTATTTCTTTGCATTCTTACACTTAAAGTGATGTATTATGAGGAACAACTATAAAAATTATTATTGTTGCCATATTTTTTATTTAAACCAGCGAAATATGCCAAAAAGGCTTATTTTGCTGTTTTCGAGCAATTTCATCTGTTAAAAGATGGCACCTAAAAAATCCAGATCGGTTCAATATTTTCCCGAAAAATTTGTGTGGTTATTTACATTACTAAGGTGCACCAATGTGCCAAATATGAACTCATTTGGCAAAAGTGACATTCGGACGGTTTTGCATGGTTTTCTGGCAGATTGGCTCTTAAGACAACAATGGGACTGATATTAAAACCCACCATTCTGAAATTGCATTAATTTCGGAAAAAATAATTTGGCGCCGATTTGGATTTTTTCTATTTCTGTTTCTTACTTGCCATTAGGGTCAGAAATAGATTTCTTTCGA
Source organism: Mytilus coruscus (assembly GCA_017311375.1). NCBI lineage: Eukaryota > Metazoa > Mollusca > Bivalvia > Mytilida > Mytilidae > Mytilus > Mytilus coruscus. The sequence continues at coordinate 17,040,428 of CM029598.1, forward strand.
TTTTTCAAGCATGGTTCTTATTATCAAAGAAAATAATACTTTTAAAAACATGTTATAAATTGTCCGTCTTTTAAAAATAACGTATCCTATGCCTTTGGTCATCGTTTAAGAATTATGCGAAATTGTCCGTTATTTTTGTTCTTTTTTTTCCAGATAAACATAGAATATACAAACTATATAAAATATTAATAATAAGTATCTCTAAGTTAAAACAAAATCAAGTCTAACGTTCTATCACCCGTTAGAAACCCGTTCGAACTAAATTCCAAACGAAAGACATTTTTGACATTGTAGTTTTTTTATCTTACACATAGATGTCAACTTGCATCTATACACAATGTACACACATTTAGTGTGTTTGTTTGAAAAAGCAATGGCGAGTTCAGCTGTGAATATTTCTGACTGGATTAATTATTCTCTTTAAGTCAGTGAATTGTTTGATTTAACTAAAACAAGGTAAGGAAATCGTATACTGTCTTTACACAACCTTAACCAAAACTCATTCATTGTTTATAATATTATAAAAAATTGTGATGAAGTAATCCTGCAAAACTGCCAAAGGTAAATGAAAAGTCTTGTCCTAAATATGAACTTAAAACAATCTCTTTCAGACTAGCATTTTAATCACTCTTATTCAAAGCATGTTCATACTGACATGAAGTGTGACTTACTTATGACTTGTGATCTAAAACATAATCATTGTTGACTTAGCACTCAGAATCTGCTCTGAAATACTTTTATATAAATATAAAATGCATAATTGTTAAAAAATTTAAATAGAAGAAAAAACTATTAGACCCAGTCTTTTTGTTCTTATCTATTTTCAAGTTCACGATTAGAACCGTTATTTATTGGTTTAGTGCTTTTTATATAATTTGAGTCCATTCATTAGAATCTGCATGGAATCAGTGAGACAAAATTTATTGTTATATTTAGTTTGTTCATACAAGAATTGCAAACTAATTTCCTTTTATTTCAAATAATGAAGAATTTACATTCAGAATACTTTCATTATGGTCTCGTTTAAGTTTAAATGAAAAGGTAGGATCAGGTATCAGTAATGAAAAGAAGTTCCTGTATTTGATCATTTTAATCCTGTCTTAATCCATTATTCATGAATATTTTGGCTACCCTTGTATGATTAAAGTAGAAATTTATTTCTGTGTTGAAATAATTTGGTTACAGCAGTATAAATACTTACCAAAATATAAATATTAAATTAACTCTTGGAATAATAATATTATGGCACATACTGACATAGGGCCTATTTGAGCATTTCACTGAGACTGAGTTCTGAAAAGTGATAAAATGTGTTTCGCTAATTTTTTGCACATATGTCTTTAGTATCAAAATATATTCAATCAAATTATTTTAATAATATCCTCATGTAAATAACAGCATATGGTGCTTAATATAATAATAGTTTGATCATGAGAGTGTCAAACAAAGGGACGTAACTCGTAAATTACTATCGGCCCCGCTTCGTCAGAAATATCGACCAATCGAAGTGGCACATTTGCGTATTACAGCGTATTAAGTGGCACAAATTTGACATATCATAGTCAAAGTTATGTTACATAACATAATTTAAATTCAGCATAGCTTCCCGAGAAGTTAAGAAAGAAAATTACGATTTTAATTTCCAGTGACCGATTTTTTGGTCAACACCTAGACTTTGAAGACACATTTTGAGAGAAAAATTAGTTTAATCCATAATTGAGTGGATCAATATATTTCTTATATACTCAAGAATGTTCACTTAAAAGCAAATTAGTTTTAATTCATGCAAAAACTACAAATTCAAAAACGGTCTTCACTTTTTGGTAAAAATGCCCATATATGGTAATCACATGACTTCCATTGTTGCTTTAAGAAATGGGGTCAAACCGGGGTCAGCTTTCGACTGCTCAGAAATCAACCAATCAAAATCATGGATTTGGTGTTTCGAGCACAAATTTTATACTCCGAGTACTGAGTACAAAATTTATGCTCGAAACACCAAATCCATGATTTTGATTGGTTGATTCTGAGTCTGAGTATGAAAATCGTGCTAGAAAGTTTTATGACCGCAAGGCCTGGCCTAATCACTCTTTCCATAAAAAAAATCAGTAAATACAACATCCAAACATTTATTTCAACTCTCTTCTTTCATTTCCACCCCATAAAAAGTTAGAAATGAATGAGAAAGGGAAATACAAAATACACTATAATTAAAGGGAACTATATTCGTTGTTCAAACAGGGGTCATAAATTATGGTCATGGGCCTGATCGCACAACAGGTCATGGACGAAGCGTCGTTTAGGAAGTCAATGTGTGCAAGGAGAACACATAACGGTTAATAATTTTCATATACCAGGACATTTAAGTGCAAAATGTTGAAGAAAATCATTTTGGTAACATGGAACAGAATAGTCGTAGTGTGTCATTAACAAAAAAGAGATTTTTTGCAAATATTTTTTAACACAACCTAAATCTTTATGAACCATTGAACTGTATATCAAAATGTATATATTGAAACAAACAATATAAGTTTTGTTCGTATAAACTGGACCCGAAACATCAGTATGCTTTTCAAAATGGTAAAAATTCCTTCCCTTTATGGCTAGAGTTTGTATTGTATTTGAGCAATTTCAGTCAACACAAAACAATGTATAACAGTTAAGAGTAGGTAAAATATATCAAAATGTGAGTTAAAACTCAAATATGAAGCTTTTCTATGGAAATAATTGAATGGGTATACAAAAAAAAAAATACCAGATAACTAATTTAGAGCGATAACAGTTCATTCCGTTTGCATATATATATAACATTTTTTTTGATAAAGAAGAGTTAACCATTTCAATAAAATAGTAAGATAAACCACTTATACGATGCAGTCCGGTAAATCCGCCCACATAAGGCTTTGATCGTATGTATTTCTGCTTAATTATATACAAATTGTATCAAATTTAATATAAATCGATTCACTGACAAATCAACTTTGAGTAGTTTATCTCATTTCCCAAAAATATCTGAAATAAATTTTAAAATCAACAAAACAAGCGGGTCATCCGTGATTTTATCGGAAATGTGTTTGTCCGGTAAATCCGCCCAAGCGCAGTAAATATGTATGGAGGACCAGTTTATCACAAATTTAAGAAACTAAAAGGTGATCTATTTATTCATAGATCACTAATAAAGGGATTCCAGGGAATCCAAAAATAATTTCAAGTCAGAAATGAGTTTTGTAAGTAATAATATGATTATCGTTAGCTTTAGGAACTGTATTATATATATATCACTAGATATTTTCGTAATAAAGGATTTTTCTTTAAATTTTGACATACAGTGATGATAAATACAGTTCCTATGAATGAAATAGCAGACGAAATATTCACGGAAGTGACAATTACGGAAGAAATGGGAGTGGGCGGGTTTACTGGACGGTCGGAATTACCGGACATTGTATGTATCCTCCTATTTTGTTGGATTCTAAATTACTGCTTTACCTTACATTATGCGTAATATACCAACTTGTTTACCCAATACATGATATAGGCCAATTTTCATTCGTATTTCAAAAAGTTAATTTTAATTAATATTGCTAAGTAGTCTATTGATTTATTTGAACTTTGGTGGATACATGTAGTTGTCTCATTGGCAATCATACCTCATCTCCTTATTTTTATATGTATGGTAAGAAATAAATGCGTTATAAGTTGTCTGTGTATTGGCAAATATTCTTTAATAAAATTGAGAATGGAAATGTGGAATATGTCAAAGAGACAACAACCCGACCAAAGAGCAGACAACAGCCGAAGGCCACCAATGGGTCTTCAATGCAGCGAGAAAATCCCGCACCCGGAGGTGGTCCTCAGCTGGCCCTAACTAAAATTGTGTGCTAGTTCAGTGAAAATGGATGTCACACTAAACTCCAAAACATATAAATGAACTAAAATTAAAAAACATACTAGACTAACAAAGGCCAGAGGCTCCTGACTTGGGACAGGCGCTAAAATGCGGCGGGGTTAAACATGTTTTGTGAGATCTCAACCCTCCCCCTATACCTCTAGCCAATGTAGAATAAAGAAACACATAGCAATACGCACAGTAAAACTCAGTTCAAAAGAAGTCCGAGTCCGATGTCAGAATAGGTAACAAAAGAAACTAAGCAAAATGACAATGATACATAAATGAACAAAGGACTACTAGCAGTTACTGACATGCCAGCTCCAGACCTCAATTAAACTGATTGAAAGATTATGTCTTCATCATTTAAGTTTATACAAAAGTTATAATTTTGATGATACGATCACTATGTTCTTCCAATCTTAATAAGGTCAAAAACCTTACTAAAATCCAAAAACAAGATAATATATTACCTACTATTTCTCCATTGTTACAGAAACAAAATGTGGTGGGGTTTAACCAGTTTTGCTAAAGCAATAACCCTTCCCTTTGAAATCGGCAGTGTTTGTGAGATTTAGATGATGCATAAATATTCCATTTATAAACCCTATGTTCATTATCTAAGAAGACACTGCGTCATCGGGTTCCGCGAGGACAGGCTATTTATTTAAGAAGTCTGGCTGATTTAGACGTCTAGGTTGGTACCAATAAAATGTCTATTTTTACTTTCAGGACTCGGATGTCACCGAAGATGCAAATTCTGATACAGATAAGTAAGTACTATGTCTGAATGTTGTACAAATTATTTAAGGATATTTTTGGACGCCTAAATCACCGAAATTGTGAAATGTGCTTGCATGTCATGTGTGGGGTCATGAAAGAGAAAATGGGTTATTTAAATGAATTTGTTTAACTCAATGGCCATTAAAAAAGTCAATATTTTCTTCAATACTAAACAGTATCACATCTTATTTTGTGTACTTTCCGGTTCTAAAATATCGAATCTTATATTTCAACATGTAAAAAAATATATGCTTGAAGATGACTCAAATTGCAATGCTGATTAGTTTTTGCGATTTGTTTTCTTTTTGTTTTAAGTATTTAATCCAATAATGAGTAAGAAGCACCATCCAAGTCAAAACAAATATCTATCAGACGTCGGAAGTACAGAGTTTTATTTGAGGCTTTTAGTAACAAATGATAGTCTATTGAATATTTAAATCTCTATACTATATGCACATGCACTTAACTATAGGTCATACCTCTTTTTAGGTCCTCTGAAAGAAACGTAATTGTGCACGATATCGGTTAATATCCCACTGAAATCTCTGAAAATGATATAAACTCTGGATTTCTTGAGTGGATAAAAAACAAAGATATATGGACGATTTCTCCTGTATTTGTTTCACTCACAGTGTGTCAAATCTCTAAAAAGTTGTAAAAAACAAATGGAGTTGGTATATTTAAGACCATTTAAGAGTCCTTAAACTAAAACCTACAATTTTTGATATGTCATGAAAGCAAAATGTTAATAAGTGCTACATATTGGAACTGCAGACACTTTTGATACAAAATTGAAAAGTTTACAGGTTATTAATGAAATTTCGATCGAATGATATCTTTAACCTAAATGAGAAACTGTGTGAACTAGCACGTTAAAAATCCAGCTCAGCGTGTCGGTCTTGTACAAAGCAGGGATAATTTTCATATTACATTAACATGTTCTCGTCATAGACATACAGATTAATTTGCCGCTGGACGTTAAGCAGCTATCCATCATTATCATCTCTTTCTCAAACGCGTAATACTGGGAGTTTCTAAAAACTGAAAGTTCAGGGAAAATTGCCAACATTTTTAACCTGCTGAAAATTGAAATGTTTGAACATGTGTATTAGGTATATAGAGCATCATAATTACATCGGAAGAAAAGTGTAAAAAAAAACTGTTTATATATATATATATATATATATATATATAACACAATGTATAATTATACTTTCCTCCTATTGTATTTCTTTCATGCTCATTCGTCTTAAATAACATTTGTAGACTTTCGATGCATGAGATACTCTTGCCTTGTGAGAATACAAACACGACCTTGTAAGCATGCATGGTAGAGTAACAGATGAATGCATGACAGTGATTGATTTAATCGGTCGAAATAACAGGCAGAATATTATTGTTAGCACAATAGTGTAACGCCATCGTTGGTACCTATATAAACTAGGTACCTGTGCATTCGAGCACATTCTGACCCTAGCTTTTAAGGGGAATATCGTACGCGTGTTATCCCTTTTGGTCAAGCAAGTGGTCACTCCATATATTGTCAAGCGTGTACATTGTCCTGAACAAGCTCGGTGTAGATTTTGATTTCATCGGCTTCGATTGTTTTTGATGGACGATAGATTACAAATATTTAACAACGAGTAGGTGTTTTTTTTTTTTTGTCTTATACAATTACATTTATACAAATAAACAAAATGTTCATGGTATTTTAAATTTCAATTTCCTCTAAACAATAATTGAAATTGTTATTAGTGAAAACTGTAAAGAAAGATTTCGAAATATAAAGAAGAATTTAGTTTTTGAACTATGGAATGCCTAGTTATGTTCGAAAAATGAATTTAAAAATACCCTGAAACTCTTGTAAACGTGTATATATATAGCAAGCAATTTAAACTTAGTAAGAGGATACCAACGGACAATCAACAACAATAAGCTGAATTAGAAATGCAGAAAATACAATGACGAAAAGATAAGGGAAGAACAGACAAGCAACACTTCACAAAACACTTTCTTTACGGAAAACTTAAGTTTGAGCAACACGTAACTTAACAAACATGTAAACCCTAAAGTTTGGTTAAATCGTGTGTTCCGGAAGGATAAGCAGTTCCTCCTATACTTATAGCACCGTCATGTTGCTCGTGACAAGTATAAAATGCGTTTGATGAGTCGCAATTGGCGAAGTAACAGACGAGGAAGTAAAGACGTGATTGTGGCTACGACAAAAGAAACATACCCGTAGTCATCTTCATGTATGACGCAAATATTTCATAAGTGTCTAAACCAAGTCAGTAATACAGCAAATAATTTAACGGATGACTGCATTTAGTAAAAAGTAAACTATATGCATATAATATTTGTTTTTCATTTATTTTCTTGTGCATAAATCAGCAAGTTAGTTTTCGCGTTTGAATAGTTCTACATTTGTCTTTCCGTGGCCTTTGAACTGAATTTTGCTCATTGTTGAAGGCTCTAAAGTTGCTAACTTCTACGTCGTTTGATTTCTGTTCTACTTAGGCCACTCGCTCCCGTAAAGTATCAAATCAATCGTTTGAAATTAGATGCAGATGAACTTAATAGTACTTATTTTATGTTAAGACTAAAGCTCTGTTATGAAGTACTTATTTTATGTTAAGACTAAAGCTCTGTTATGAAGTACTTATTTTATGTTCAGACTAAAGCTCTTTTATGAAGTACTTATTTTATGTTGAGACCAAAGTTCATTTATGGGACACTCTAAGATTTAGCAATTTACATGTAGATGCATGCATGTATTAGTTGGTTGATAATAATACGGGCTTCATTTCCCCCTTACTTTTCATAGCTGACAGACGTTGACATCACATTGTACTTATCAATTTTCACTTCTGAACAAAGATTGCAAGTTCATATTTTTTTCTGAACAAGAAAAACATTGTAAACGTTGATAAGTTATATTCAGTTGTAGATGGTACTTACGTTGGTAAGTTATATTCAGTTGTAGATAATACTTACGTTGATAAGTTATATTCTGTTGTAGATGGTACTTACGTTGATAAGTTATATTCAGATGTAGATGGTACTTACGTTGATAAGTTATATTCAGATGTAGATGGTACTTACGTTGATAAGTTATATTCAGTTGTAGATAATACTTACGTTGATAAGTTATATTCAGTTGTAGATGGTACTTACGTTGATAAGTTATATTCAGTTGTAGATAATACTTACGTTGATAAGTTATATTCAGTTGTAGATGGTACTTACGTTGATAAGTTATATTCAGTTGTAGATAATACTTACGTTGATAAGTTATATTCAGATGTAGATGGTACTTACGTTGATAAGTTATATTCAGTTGTAGATAATACTTACGTTGATAAGTTATATTCAGTTGTAGATGGTACTTTTATCATTCCTTTTCTTATGGTTATATGTATTTCTTTTTAGGTTTGAAACCTTAAAGCTTGCTTATGTTGCTGAATCATGCGAAAAAGGGACAACATTTATGTGTGATGAATGTGGAAAAAGCTTTAATACTAAATGTGGCATGAATAAGCACATCCGTTCAAAACACAGAGGAGAGCAAGGTATGCCACACCAATGTACTTATTGTGGCTACAAATGTTTTAAAAACACCAAATGGAAAGACATTGCAGAAAATATCATGGTGGTGAGAAATTGCAGTGTACATATTGTAACAAACTATTTACTACAAAATCAGGACTAAAGAGACACGAAATTAACCACCATCAGTTATCTCCCTACTTCAATGCACTGAATGTTCCCTGAACTTCACTCGAAAGGATTTACTAGAAGATCATGTACAGGCAATTCATGCAAACAATTACAGGTATACGTGTTCCTGTTGTGGTGCCAAATACAAGTGGAGAGGCAGTTTGACCAAACATTTCAGAATAAAACATAAAAACATTTGGTTTAATATAATTCATATTGTAACTTGAAAATGTTATCAAAGATTCTGAGCCATTTCAGAAAAAATGAAATATTTAATCATGACAATCATGTAAATAAAACTATCGATGACAATCATATCCATACAAACTATTCATGACAATCAAGTTAATACAACTATTGATGACAATCATGTTAATACAAACTATTCATGACAATCATGTAGATACAAACTAACTATTCATGACAATCATACAATTATGTAAATACAAACTAACTATTCATGACAATCATGTTAATACAAACTTTTCATGACAATCATGTTAATACAAACTTTTCATGACAATCATGTTAATACAAACTATTCATGACAATCATATTAATACAAACTATTCATGACAATCATGTTATTACAAACTAACTATTCATGAAAATCATATTAATACAAGCTATTTGATGACAATCATGAAAATACAACTATTGATGACAATCATGTAAATACAAACTATTCATGACAATCATGTAAATACAAACTAACTATTCATGACAATCATGTTAATACAAACTATTCATGACAATCATGTTATTACAAACTTTTCATGACAATCATATTAATACAAACTATTTGATGACAATCATGAAAATACAACTATTGATGACAATCATGTAAATACAAACTATTCATGACAAACATGTAAATACAAACTAATTATTCATGACAATTATGTTAATACAAACTATTCATGACAATCATGTTATTACAAACTAACTATTCATGACAATCATATTAATACAAGCTATTTGATGACAATCATGAAAATACAACTATTGATGACAATCATGTAAATACAAACTATTCATGACAATCATGTAAATACAAACTAACTATTCATGACAATCATGTTAATACAAACTATTCATGACAATCATGTTATTACAAACTTTTCATGACAATCATATTAATACAAGCTATTTGATGACAATCATGAAAATACAACTATTGATGACAATCATGTAAATACAAACTATTCATGACAATCATGTAAATACAAACTAACTATTCATGACAATCATGTTAATACAAACTATTCATGACAATCATGTTATTACAAACTTTTCATGACAATCATGTTAATACAGACTATTCATGACAATCATACTAATACAAACTATTCATGACAAACATATTAATACAAACTATTCATGACAATCATGTAAATACAAACTAACTATTCATGACAATCATGTTAATACAAACTATTAATGACAATCATGTTAATACAAACTATTCATGACAATCATGTAAATACAAAGTATTCATGACAATCATGTTAATACAAACTATTCATGACAATCATGTAAATACAAACTACCTATTCATGACAATCTTGTTAATACAAACTATTGATGACAATCGTGTAAATACAAACTATTCATGACAATCATATTTATATAAACTATTAATGACAATAATTAAAATACAAACTATTCGTGACAATCATGTTAATACAAACTATTCATGACAATCATGTAAATAAAACTATTCATGACAATCATTTTTATATAAACTATTCATGACAATCATATTAATACAAAATATTCATGACAATCATGTTAATACAAACTATTCATGACAATCATATTAATACAAACTATTCATGACAATCGTGTCAATACGAACTATTCATGACAATCATGTAAATACAAACTACCTATTCATGACAATCATGTTAATACAAACTATTGATGACAATCATGTTAATACAAACTATTCATGACAATCATGTTAATACAAACTATTCATGACAATCTTATTAATACAAACTATTCATGACAATCATGTAAATACAAACTACCTATTCATGACAATCATGTTGATACAAACTATTCATGACAATCATGTTAATACAAACTATTCATGACAATCATGTTAATACAAACTATTCATGACAATCATGTTAATACAAACTATTCATGACAATCATGTTAATACAAACTATTCATGACAATCATGTTAATACAAACTATTCATGACAATCATTTTCATACAGACTATTCATGACAATCATGTTAATACAAACTATTCATGACAATCATGTTAATACAAACTATTCATGACAATCATATTAATACAAACTATTCATGACAATCATGTAAATACAAACTATTCATGACAATCATGTTCATACAAACTATTCATGACAATCATGTTAATACAAACTATTCATGACAATCATGTAAATACAAACTATTCATGACAATCATGTAAATACAAACTATTCATGACAATCATGTGAATACAAACTATTCATGACAATCATGTTAATATAAACTATTCATGACAATCATGTAAATACAAACTATTCATGACAATCATGTTAATACAAACTATTCATGACAATCATGTTAATATAAACTATTCATGACAATCATGTTAATACAAACTATTCATGACAATCATGATAATACAAACTATTCATGACAATCATTTTTATATAAACTATTCATGGCAATAATGTAAATAGAAACTATTCAATGTGCAATAGTCTTTGAAGTTTTGCTATCACGGCCTGTTATTTATATCTTTCAACTTTGTCGTCGAACCAAGATATAATTAGTATTCCTGTCTAACCACACCGTAAAACCGAATCGTGTTATTGCAATCAAAAACCGTCGGACATGGTCACAAACCGTTGTTGAAAAGGACAACGTGACAGAGAAACGGTAGGTAATTTTGATAATTTTTGGCTCTCGCAATTCTTGAAAAAAACGACCATACATTGTATTATACCTAGGTAGGACATCCTATAAATTGTCAGTTTGTTGCTTAAGTTACGTATAATGTCACCACTAACTTAATTGCTAACGAAATTTCGTTTGAAAATAAAAAAGTTGGCGTTTTTTAACTGAGTTTCTCATATAACACAATTGTTTAATTTCATTAAAATCGGAATTCTGTAGATGAATCATTTGTCTTTTTGAATGTGAATATGTAGAATTGATTGATATATGACATCAAAGCTGTAAAATGTGTCTTGGTATTGCAATATTTAGAGATAGATGATATATTACTGACCTTCATTTTGTACCTCGATGATATATACATCAAAAACCTTCTATGATACATTCATAAACCGTCGATTCAAAATTTGCGAAAGGTTTTCTACAGTAGATTCCTCAAGAATTTCAATTTTCTTCATCTGTCGAGAAGTGATCGAAGTGAGCGGAATTCAATATCATGACTGGATTATTCGGGTTAGCAAATCGATTAGTAAATCGATTGGTATATGAAACTGGAACAGTGTATAAACAGAAGTGTATGTTCATTTGAGATATTCGTACGGTCATTTGTGCAAAATAGAATAAAAATGAGTATGTGCAGTCGTTTTGAACAACTTGTTTACTTTAAAATGACTGTACGTACTTTTTTTCTATTCAATTTTCCATGTATACACTGTGACTGGGTTGACTTAGGAGATGTAATATTCGATAGAAATAGTAATGAAAAGACATTATACGGCATATACTGGTTTGAGACAGTTAACGCTTTCTCGGCATGTAAGAGTTTTTGACCCAAACCAGATAACATATGGTACACACGGATAGTGCATGGCGAATACTGATAGTGCACGGCGAATACTGACACTTCTGCATGTGTATGGATTTCAATGAAAACTTCAAACATTCTTACATTAGAATGTGTTCCTCCTACTTCAAATAATTTTTTTTTCCATTTTGGGCTTTCAAATTATCCAAAAAAGGTCTTTAGTGTTTCACTTATTAGGGATACAAACGCAACTCCTTTTAAACTTGTTGATGGATTTCAATGAAAACATCAGACATTCTAATACATATATTAGAGATTTGTACATTAAAATATATTTCCATTTGATGGGGTTTCCTTATTGAATAAGAGATTTTATTGTTGAGTACCATGAAGTATTCGTCGCTTAACTCCTCGAAACTTTGGATGAATTTCAATGAAACTTTCACAGAATCGTTATAAATGTAATATACTGTCATTGTGCGACACCTATTTAAGACTGTGATCTGAATAACCTTTGGGGCTTCACATAGCAAAACATGGACTTTACCAAGACAACAAATAGGGAGAGCGAGGGTATCAATTAATGAGTTTGGCCTACTGCTGTTTTTCAAGTCTTTGACTATTTTCCTTGAATATTTAGATATTTTAAAGACAAGGCGTAGTGTGTTTTACAACCAAATAAATCAACACCCACCAAAGGGGATAATGAATAAAGCACTATTCGTTGTTGACATTTTATTCTTTTTTCTTTCTATTGTTTATCTAACATCTTAACATTTTTTTATTATCTTATTCGTTTTTGTCGTACCATTCATTCACATTATTTCAGATGTTCAGTTCTTCCACAATAATGATATGTTTCTTTTGCAGTGTAAATATGTCAGAGCCAGTTCTTCCACAATAATGATATGTTTCTTTTGCAGTGTAAATATGTCAGAGCCAGTTCTTCCACAATAATGATATGTTTCTTTTGCAGTGTAAATATGTCAGAGCCATTGGACTTAAGCATTACTGATATAGGCACTGAAGTTGGAGTACATGCAAACAAAAAGACACAAGAAAATTTCTTTGAATGTCAGTTATGCAGTCGAACCTATAAATGTCGGGACGTATTGAGGAATCATATGAAGATGCACACAGCAAATTTTTCATGTAAACTTTGCTGGCTAGCATTTGAATCAAAAGAAGATTTAGATGATCATAAAATGTCAAAACATCAACGTATCCAGCTATGTTCATTTTGTGGAAAGAAATTTAAAAAGCCGTCTGCATTATCTGCACATGTAGCTATACACACGGAGAAACCTCACCTATGTCCTTTTGATCAATGTAAGATGAGATTTTTAACCATTGTATTGCTCAGTGACCATATCAACACACACACTGGGACGAAACCCTATCAATGCAGTACCTGTAAGAGATCTTATTCCTCAAAGTGTAGTTTTTCTCACCACAAAAAATGCTGTCTTGTCTCTCCGACATGCAAGGAATGTTGGAAGAGTTTCTTATCAGATACGGCCATGGCAGATCATGTGGAGAGTCAGCACAGATTAGAATGGTTTGTGTGCTCGTGTGGGAAAAAATATAGGTGGAGGACAAACCTCGCAAGGCATCGAAGACATTGAAGAAACACAAACCAGTGATCTTTGTAACATTTCAAACGGGATAGAATGGGGATGTTTTTAAAATGTTTAATGCACAAGAAGTGCTGCTACAAGTATAAAATGTTCAAACGTTATACAATAGTGATTTTTTAAATGATTGTATACACAAGAAGTCTTTTTACAAGTGTTCATTATTTTTCACAGATACTTTATTTTATATATATATTTGTTTTCTAATTGATAACTCAGAACATGAAATTGTTTGAAACAATTATGTTTTGCTTGTTTGTTTTTTTTTTTTTGTTTATATTACATATAAAATTTGAGGAGCAGGATTAAAAGTGAACTGTTTTAATGTTGTTGAAGAAAATGTCACCATTATGACAGCTTCCTGTTAATCATTCTGTTTATTTCTAGATTTGTCAGTCTCATTGAATTCATCCTATGTGATACTTTCCCTTAGAGTTCAGTATTTTGTTATTATTGTCTGTTGTTTTATTTTTTGCGTTTATCTGCATGGTCCTCGTAATTTGTTGGTCGTTTGTCACCTATTGAAGACAATGGACGACCTCTGAATGTTTGTTTTTGATATCTGGTGTGGTCTTGGGACTTTACTACGTATCACTTTCTTCTCTCATTTGTGAGCTATTACCATTAGTTGTCATCCGTCGTCCGTCCGTTAATATATCACATTGAGAACCATTGAGCAGAAATTAACCAAACTTCACAGAGATGTTACTTATGAGGACCTGTCTACGTTTTGTAGTTGATGAAAATATTACGAAAAAAACACTGAAAAATGTTTTGAAATGAACATACAGATGATATTTTTTAATAATGAGACAAAAAGTAGAGCTCTACAGTATACATAAATAGTTGTAATATTATCAATGATATTGATATTGATGTGCAAGTACTTTCTACTCATCACAACGGTGATATTGTCTTACTCCTATTTCTCGATGTGATGGAAATTCTGGTACTGATGCTAGTCCACTATTGCGTTTAACTTTTGCTCTTTTTCGAAGTTCTTTATCAAACAAATGGTCATTGAAATTAAAAATATAAAGTGAAAGTTTATCATAAATTTATATTACTAACGCACAATAGCAGCCAAGTTGGCTTCACAATGCATTCAATATATTTAAGATTAGTCACTAAATCCATGACAGTAGATTATGAAAATTCAAAAAAATATATAATGATTTTTTTTTTTCAGGATTTCTTAGATTTCTCAACGCATTTAGTATTAGCAAGTCTGAAATATTGGAGTGAACGTATTCTATGATACTATCTATAAAAAGAAAAATAAGATTTTGGTGTTGACATTCTATGAGAAACCTAAATGGATGCTACAGCCGTAACATGTATATTAGTTTTACTTTTTATGGCAACAAACTTGCGCTAAATAATAAAGAAATCAAAGAACTGATAAAAACCCGTGTCTCTTGTTTTGGCCAAAATGTGCTGTCATCTAATGCCTGATTTGAATAATATATATTGTAACCGTCAACAGATAACCCAAAATACATGGAATGTTTTGTGAAGTCAACTTGTTTACATCATCTGTTGTTATGATAGTATCTACAGTCTGAATAGCCGGTGTATGTAGTACATGTATCACAGTAATGCCTTCAACTAAAAGAACTCCACCTTAAAAAATCATTATAATTTTTGTCGAGCCTGCGACTTCTGTCGCAGAAAGCTCGACATTGGGATAGTGATCCGGCGGCGGCGGCGTAAACAAACTTATTAAAAGCTTAATATTTCAGAAGGTAGAAGACCTGGATCCTTCATACTTTGTATATAGATGCCTTATGTTATGAAGTTTCCGTCTGTCATATCTCCATTGTCCTTGACCTCAATGTAATTTCATTTTATAACAAAATACGAAGTTTCTCAAATTTCTACATTACGTCATGGAAAAAAAATAATAAACATTTTGCTGTGTATTTTTGTATTATATCTTAATTTGATGAGATTTTGTTTTCTCTTTTGTGTGAGGTTTATGTTACATTCTGTAGACTTGTTGGCATGGACCTCGGCATTTTTTCTAAAAAAAAAAGTATCTACAAGTGTTACAGATTTTGCACAACTACATGTATGTGCATATTTCACTGAAATGTCAATAAACATCTCTTTTAATATTTTAATTTATTACTGTAGAGAATAGAGAATGGAAATGGGGAATGTATTTTTTTTTTTTTTTTTCATTTCAACGATTGATTAGTGTGTCCGTAGCAAAAAATGGACTCTTCCGCTTGAAGTATTATGTCTAATATTATTTCACATGATCTGCAGTAATTTACCCCAAACACTAGAAAATTAATATCAATAAATCCTTCACATCAATCAGTTAACACCCATATTTAATTCAATTATTTGTTACTTTCTCTTTTCTAGGAAAAAAAATACAAAGCAGCAGAATGATGGATTTAAATGTAATCAGTGTAAAAAAGTCTTTAATAGAAAATCGAATTTGGCCAGACATAAGCTGATTCATCTTGGCAAAACACAAACATGTGATTGTGGTAAAATATTTGCCAGTCCTGCTGCAATGAAGGAACATCGGAAGCGCCATTCTGATCCACTGATATTTACATGCAGGCACGCAGATTGTGGAAAAGTTTATAGTCGACGATATAGTCTACAACAGCATGTTCGTCGTGAACATGGAGATCATGTTCCTAACATTTCTGTTTATAAGGTAGGTTTTCATAACTCGAGGACCATGTTCCACCTATTTCTGTTTATTAGGTAGGTTTATCATAACTCAAGGATCATGTTCCACCTATTTCTGTTTATTAAGTAGGTTTATCACAACTCAAGGATCATGTTCCACACATTTCTGTTTATAAGGTAAGTTTTTCCCATATAACTCGGGAACCATGTTCCAACTATTTCTGTTTATAAGGTAGGTTTCCCATAACTCGGAAACCATGTTCCAAACATTTCTGTTTATAAGGTAGGTTTCCCATAACTCGGAGACCATGTTCCAAACATTTCTGTTTATAAGGTAGGTTTCCCATAACTCGGGGACAAATTCCAACCATTTCTGTTTATAAGGTAGGTTTATCATAACTCCGGGGTCATGTACTAAACATTTCTGTGTATAAGATAAGTTTCCCATATAAATCGGAGACCATGTTCCAAACATTTCTGTTTATAAGGTAAGCTTTCAATAACTCGGGGACCGTGTTCCAAACATTTCTGTTTATAAGATAGGTTTCCCATAAATCAGAGACCATGTTCCAAACATTTCTGTTTATAAGGTAGGATTCCCATAACTCGGAGACCATGTTCCAAACATTTCTTTTTATAAGGTAAGCTTCCCATAACTCGGGACTATGTTCCAAGCATTTCTCTTTATAAGTTAGGTTTCCCATATACCTCGGGGATCATGTTCCTAACATTTCTGTCTAGAGGGTAAGTTTCCCATAACTCAGGGATCATGTTCCCAACATTTCTGTTTACAAGGTAGGTTTCCCATAACTCGGAGACCATGTTCCAAACATTTTGATGAAAACAACTGTTATATTCCTGATTTGATACAGGCATTTTGGGATTGCAATTAGTAACTCAAAAATTTGTTAAAAAATATAAGATTTTAAATCTTGCAGTTTCCAAATAATAATACTTTTCAAAAATTGACTGTACTTCTTTATTCTGTTTGAGACTGTATATGAGGATCGAGATAGGGGTCCTTCATTTTTTTATTGTTATTTTTTTATATTCTTTTTCTCTATCCTTTATTCATTTTCCCTATTGTTCTTTTTTTCTTTTCCCCATTATTCTTTTTTCTTTATGATTTAGCACCCCATTATTCTCTATTTTTAATTATTTTTCTCTATTCTGTAGACCCACCAGACCCTCGTATATTACCCCTAGATGTCTCTCGGTTATCTTTGTCGTTAGGTTGTTGTCTCATTGTCGTATATATCCACACGTCAATTGTTTATATGAATATGAAAGGAACATGTGTGAGCCTAGGCTCCGTGTTGAAGGCCGTACTTTGACCTACAATTGTTTACTTTTTATAATTTTGACGGGACGTATTATGGTATACAAATGTCCGGCGTCCATCTGTCTGTCTGTCTGTCTGTCCGTCTGTCCGGAATCCACATGTCGCACCGTAACTTGAGAACGACTTATCCAAATTTCATGAAACTTAACATAGCTGTTTCTTATGATGGTCAAACGATCTGTATACTTCTTAGTGAAAATAAGATTAAAACTTTTTGAGTTACGGGACTTTGTAACTAAAACAGGGGGTGTTTTTTTCACATGTCGCGCCGTATCTCAAAAACGATTTATGATTATTGCTTAAAACTTTACACACTTCTTAGTTATATTAATCTAAAGATTTGTATACTTTTTGGTGATGATTCAAAATTTTATTTTAGAGTTATTGAGTTTTTTGTAAAAAAGGGGGTCACATGTCGCGCCGTATCTCAAAAACGATTTATGATTATTGCTTAAATTTTTACACACTTCTTAACTATATTAATCTTAAGATCTGTATACTTTTTGGTGATGATTCAAAATTTTATTTTAGAGTTATTGATTTTTTTATAAAAAAGGGGGTTTTCACATGTCGCGCCGTATCTCAGAAACGATTTATGATTATTGCATAAAACCTCACACACAAGACGACGGGCGTATCATGCGCTCGTGGCGCAGCTGTTTATTATACATTGTGACTTGGATGGAGAGTTATCTCATTGGCACTCATACCACATCTTATTTATATGACAATGTAGATCGTGTAGATTAACTTCTTTCACCAAAATATGCATGTAGATGTAATAGGATGTCGATGTTTGTCTTATTGTCATCTACTGATGTTTGTCCGTTTATTTTTATTTAGTTGATTATTTGGGACGGGGTGTTGAACTTGATTGTTCCTCATGATATACGTCAACTAAGTCATTATGATTTGTAGAGGATAACAATACACGAAAACAATTAGTTTCTATACGCAGCTTTACACAAAGACAACCCGATACAGAAAATATAAACAAAGATTCAGAATAAATGATTAGATTATATTGGATATCGATGAGAGGTGACTCCAATCGATCGGACGTCGTTTTGGTAATACATGACGTCACATTAGACGTCGATTAGAGGGTAAAAATATTGGACACTGATTTGAGAACGTGACTTTACTTTGGACGTCGATTAGAGACCAGACGTCGATCTGAGTCTAACATAATATATATTACATTCTATTTATACCGTTGTCCTATAGCAATTTTCCCCCATGCCATTTTTTCCGAGGGGAAAATTGGATCGATCCACCCCTGGAAAAAATGGCATGATCCCACTCCTCCCTCCCCCTCAACTCGACGGGGAATAAACCAGGATTAGGCCTATCCCCCCTAGTATCACAAGCTCATTTTCCCCATGAAGCGTCGGCGACTTCAGTTGGAAGATAATTATCCATTTAAAAAAAAGGATAGTAATCCTTTTTTAATTATACCCCACGGAACAAAGTCCATCTGTCCGTCCGTCAGTCCTATTTTTGTCATCGCAACTCCTCTTAAATCACACAACAGAATTTAATGAAACTTTGTAGATAACAAGAACATACTGTGTAGATGTGCATATCGACAGGAAACTATGATTCAATCTTTTTTCTAGGAGTTATACCCCTTTGAACTTAGAATTTTGGCCTAAATATACTACTGCAGCAGTTTGTCATCGCAACTCATCTGAAACCACACAACAGAATTTCATGAATCTTTGTAGATAATAAGGACATTCTATGTAGATGTGCATATCGACAGGAAATTATGTTTCAATCTTTTCTATGAGTTATGCCCCGTTGAACTTATCGCTTTGGCCTATATATATACTAATATATATTTACACACAGGGCATGTAGGGGGCATTATTATTTGAATTGTTTTAAATTTGTCATTCCTGGAGTCAGGATGGCTCGTTTCACATAACAAAATTATCTGACCTCATTAACCAAATGTAATAACTTGTTTCCCAATCCACTATTACATGTATTATAAATAAATATGTTTTTAAATTAAACTTAAACTGACCATATTTGCTCTTCATCATGTAAATCTATATACATTTAGCCACACACTGCAGTAATCCAGTTATATTTTTAGGCAAGGATGTATTGTACAAATGACAGCAATTATATTGGAAAACAATGACTTCAAAATTTTGTTTGCACTCAATTTATAGTACTAGCATGTCCTCTTTTTATTCAAAATACTGAATCGTAAACAAATGCGATATCTGTTTACGAGTAGTTTTCATACCTCGGACGGACCTGTTTAACACAAATCTTTTGACCGCATCAATCTAAACTGACATTATTTGCTCTTTTTTCTGCAAACCTATATAGCTGCACAGTAATTCAGTTATAATTTTAGGTCAAGAGGGACTGTAATATACTACAAGTTACAGCAATATTGGAAAACAATGACCACAAAATTTTGTTCGCAATTGAATCGTTAACAAATATCAGTAGTTTTCATACTTCAGACTGAGTCGTGTAATAAAATCTTTTGACCGCATCAACCAAAACTGACCACATTTGCTTTTTTTTTATGTAAATCTATATAGCTGCACAGTAATTCAGTTATAATTTTAGGTCAAGAGGGACTGTAGCATACAAATAACTGCAATATTGGAAATCAATGACCACAAATTTTGTTCGCATCAATTGAGAGTGCCAGCATTTCCTTTTTTATTCAAAATATCAGTAGTTTTCATATCTCAGACTGACTCATGTAACAAAATTATTTGTCTGTATCAATCAAAACTGACCATATTTGACAGCATCAACCAAAACTGACCATATTTGACTGCATCAACCAAAACTGACCATATTTGCTCTTTTTATGTAACTCTTATAGTCGCATAGTAAATCTGTAATATTTTAATGCAAGGATGGATTGTACAGTGTGTGAAACCTTTTTTTCTTGGAACTCGCCAATCAGGCGAGCAGCTTTTCATTTCAACTCGCCAAATTAAAATCCCACTAGCCAGCTTGGCGAGTTTCTAAAATTTTGAACTCGCCATCTTATTTGTACGTTATTGTATGTAATAAACATTTTTAGAAATAGCTTTATTCTAGGTTTACTTATATATTAGGTTGAAGCTTTTCAGGAAGTATCTGTGATTTCCTTTTCTCTTTGACAGTTTTTATCGTGTGTTTTTCTATGTTGTGATGTTATACTATTGTTTCAGAAAAAGGGAGAAGGTTTGGTACCATTAAAACGTTTAATCCCGCTGCAAATGTTTGCACCTGTCCTAAGTCAGGAATCTGATGTACAGTAGTTGTCGTTTGTTTATGTAATTTATACGTGTTTCTCGTTTCTCGTTTTTTATATAGACTAGACCGTTGGTTTTACCGTTTGAATGGTTTTACACTAGTACTTTTGGGGCCCTTTATAGCTTGTTGTTCGGTGTGAGCCAAGGCTCCGTGTTGAAGGCCGTACATTGACCTATAATGGTTTACTTTTATAAATTGTTATTTGGATGGAGAGTTGTCTCATTGGCACTCACAACCACATCTTCCTATATCTATTTATGTATTAATTTTGTTCAGTGGCTTCTCATTCAGGAGTGCTTGGTCAATAGAAAGGGTTACTGGTATTTATATAATACTCTAGATAGGGTTAAACAGATTAACTGAAGAATTTAATTTAATTTGTGATTTAACAAGAAATCACATGAAAAATGATATCAATTTTGATATCTGGTTATATATTAACTTGGTTCCAAAGAAAATGTTGGTTTTAGAGGACTATATAAATCAAGGACTTATAAATTTTCTTTATCTTGAAAAAATGCTTTAACATGTTTAATATCCAAAGTTGCTACTGCTGACCATAATTAATGCATTTTCAATATTTATGCTATAAGAAAAACAAATATTGTTCTGCAATGTACACTGTTAGATCTGACGTCATTTAGAACTGTTCTACAGTCCTGACTGATTTAGTCAGTTCTGCTGACAGTTCTACGGTTAGAACTGATTTGGACAGTTCTACCTAGAACAGTTTTAGACAGTTCTACCCTAGAACTGATCCTGACAGTTCTACCTAGAACTGATTTAGTCAGTTCTACCTAGAACTGATTCTGACAGTTCTACTTAGAACAGTTCTAGGGTAGAACTGTTCTAGGTAGAACTGTTCTAGGACAGGTTAGAACAGTTCTATGACAGATTATTCTGACAGTTCTAATGAGAGGTTAGAAGTGATCTCCACTGTATATAGATATGCATATCGACAGGAAATTATGATTCAATCTTTTTTCTAGGATTTAATGACCCGTTGAACTTAGAACTTTGGCCTAAATATACTACTGCAACAGTTTGTCATCGTAACTCCTCTGAAACCACACGACAGAATTTCATGAAACTTTGTAGATAATAAGGACATACTATTTAGATGTGCAGATCGACAGAAAAATATGATTCTATCTTTTTTCTAGGAGTTATGCCCCATTGAACTTAGAATTTTGGCTTAAATATACTACTGCAACAGTTTGTCATCGCAACTTTTCTGAAACCACACGACAGAATTTCATGAAACTTTATAGATAATAAGGACATTCTATGTAGATGTGCATATCGACAGGAAATTATGTTTCAATCTTTTTTCTATGAGTTATGCCCCGTTGAACTTATCGCTTTGGCCTATATATATTACTAATATATATTTACACACAGTTGTTGTAACATCTTAACTGACGTCACTTTGGAATTTTAGAGTTGTGCCAGTTTATATCTCTAATTACTATTTTCATTTTAGGCATGTCTTTGAGTCGTTTTTTGGAAATTTTAAAATTTATTAGCGTCTCTACATATGATGTTCGGGTAAAACTGTTTCACTTTTTTTATTGTATAGAAATCAAGATTGCTTTAGTTTAATAATCAGAATAGTTTGATCTGATTCATTTTATATCGTGCTCATATTGATGAAGGATATCTGTTATCCGAAATATTCATAGTTACATTTGTTCGTTTATTGTCATTTTTTGGTGATGTTGTACCCTTTTAGACTGGTTATATATTATATTTTGTAGTGTACTGTATCATATTTATATGATCCATCGCCCCGTAAGATTTATCGTTGACTATTATTCAGTCATTTTATATATATATATATATAAGTCTAAATTGAAAACAACGTTCAAACCTATGATTGCGTTGAATAAAAACCGCAATTTTTATACGTGTGCATGCAAAACAAATTTCTTGGTAGAGGGGTCTAAATACAGCACAACAACATTTTCCATAAGACCAAACAAGTGAAAAAGTATATTTAAACAAAACGCATTTGACTAACAGGTCGAACAACGGCTGTTCTTAAATCCTGCTGACTGCCATTGGCGATTGCCAAATAAACGGATCACAAGATGTAACAAAATGGATCTTTATCATTAATTCAATACCAAAAAGAAAACAATAAACTTGCGGAAAAGATGGTATACTGCAAACATGAGGTGCAAAAATTTGTACATCATATCCGGATTTCGACAATTAATGTCTCTTCAGTGATGTTAGGAATCGAAACGGTATCTGGAAGGCCATATAGTTTACCTCAATTTAGGATAGACTCTTGAATTTTGAAGAGTCGAAATAGGATGAACGGATCATATAAACCCGAGGCAAATATAATACAAGCCCAAACGAAAAAATATAAATAAGTCTAGATTGAAAACAACGTTCAAACCAATGATTACGTTGGATAAAAACCGCAATTTTATACGTGTGCATGCAAAACAAACTTCTTGGTAGAGGGGTCTAAATACAGTACAACATTTTCCTAAAGACCACCAAAAAAGTGAAAAAGTATATTTAAACAAAAGGCATTTGACTAACAGGTTGAACAACGGATGTCTACTAATATATATATATATATATATCCTCCAGAACTAGAAATTAAAGAAGCAACAGACACGGCTTCCTCTGCCTAATTTTTAGACTTATACCTCGAATTTGACATAAGCGGTCATCTCAGTACCAGAATCTATGACAAACGAGACGCTTTTAATTTTTGAAATTTTCAATTTCCTCCACCTTAGTAGCAATATACCAACTTCACCTGCATATGGGATATACATTTCTCAACTCATTCGGTTTTCAAGTGCATGCAGCTGCTACTCAAACTTTATAAAACGTCACCAGTGTCTGAGCAGAAAGTTGATGAACCAGGGTTATGTCAAAGAACGTCTCGTCATTTTTCTAAGAAAGTTCATCGGAAGATACCAAGACCTTGTTGATAAATATTCCGTATCAACTTCACAAATAATACACGATGGTCTTGAAGTATAGATTCTAGGTACTGACGTTGTTTATCATTCTAATTACGTGTTATAGTGTTCTTTTATTTGTCTTTGTAAATTATTTACTTTACTGTTTAGTCCATTTTTGGTAATATCCTATTGGCGTGGCTCGGTACATATACATCCCTCCATTGTGTTATTGTGCAATCGTCATTTTTTGTATTCTTGTCTTTCATTTTTGCTTATATGCTTTGTCTATATGCCATTTTGTTTTTCTTTGTTGACATATTTGTTTGTTTTTATAGTGATTAAAATTATAACACAGCAATAATACTATAATCTTTTGACTATGACACAATGTTGACTGCTGTGCCCCTATTTTTGACATTTTCACATATTATGTCCACACATTGTTGTCAATATAATGGAATTTTATGCGACTGTCATACAAGTGAGAGGTTTAGCTAGCTATAAATCCAGGTTTAATCCACCATTTTCTATATAAGGAAATGTCTGTACCAAGTCAGGAATATGACATTGTTTTCCATTCGTTTGATGTGTTTAATCTTTTAATTTTGCCATTTGATGTCCAAGGGACTTTCCGTTTTGAATTTTCCTTGGAGTTCGGTATTTTTGTTATTTTACTTTTCACTTTCTACTACAACAATCAGTTTGTCATCAAAACTCCTCTGAATCCACACAACAGAATTTTATGAATCTTTGTAGATAATTAGGACACAATATGTAAACGTGCAATCATACCACATCTTCTTATTTTTATATATCCACAAGAATTTTTTATCAGTTGACTTTTGTAGGAGTAATGAGTCTTTGAACTTAGGAATCTAATGAGATTTTGTTTGCCCAGTGACAATGTGGGGGCGTGCGGTATGTGAGCGTGCTCACAAGGGTTCTTTAATTAGTTTAGCGTTACCACACCATCATCGTGACGTATCATTATACAGAATATATATGTTCTGGACCATATGAATATTTGGACCATACGCGTATGGTCATGACCATCTGCGTATATACTCATGGTCCAACCATACGCGTATGATCCGGGTAATTGACATGATAAACGTTTAAAAGGTGTCGCATAAATTTAGAGTTTCTAAAATGAAATTTTGATTTATTCAATCACATTGTTAAATGCTTAATTTGATAAAGAGAATAAATGAGAATTATGCCGGCGAAATAACTTTTTTACATGGTTATTATCGATTTGTCCTTACGCAATATGTCGACCTAGGAAAACAAATTCAAGAAATATCTAAATGAAATGAAATAAGTCAATTGCTTAACTCACAGGAACTTTGATCATTGAACACTATTTCTCTTTTTAAAAAATTATTTTGTTTTGATCTAACAATGACGGTAAGATCGTATCAATAACCAATTAAAATGAAAATAAATAGAAATAAGAAGAAATTTTGTAAATAATTTTTTTTTATTAAAACGCAAAAAAAAAAAAAAAAAGTCCATGCCCTAAACGCACGCAGTTTCAATTACGGACGAATATCGACAATATGAAGACGAATTAAATTGACTCTATAACGAATGTAAGATAACAGATACACCAAGATTCATACAATGTATAAAAATTAAAGGACTTCAGATAGTGACTTATGCCGTATTTGGTCTAGAGAATGAGCTGTGTTTTCCTGCAAAGGAAGTAAAAAAATATTCGAAAAATACCTATACGGTCTAAATACTCATGTGGTCCGGTCCGTTGATAACTAAATGATATGCGTATGGTCGGACTATATGAGTATACGCATATGGTCATGACCATACGCGTATGGCCAAAATACTAATATGGTCCGGAACATATGTTTAGGTATACCATCTACTTGCCACTATACAGCATGTACTGTGTAACAACCCTAGCTAAAGCCGACGAGGAAAAGCATTACTCGTCTAACGAAAGCTGTGTTTTATAGCCAAGTTGGTCGTGTGGTCTAGGGCGCTGAACACAGTAATATATTTCTGCTATGCAACCCAAGCCGAAAAAACAGATTGTTTAAGCATTCGGAAAATATATGCAACAAATGGCCGTGCAAATTTAATATATATCCATATTGGAGGTGGGGGGAAGGGGGGAGGGGGAGTGGCTGTGGCTGTATATGTAACTTTTGGCGGTGGAAGAATGGCAATGATGCAAATTTTTTGCCGGTGGAAAAACTGGCATGGGGGATGATACCGAAAAATGGCTATATAACACCGTCACTGAAAAGAACAAAGGGCGAGAATAACGTGTGCCTTGAAATACAAAATAAGTATATTTTATTATTGTGAGGTATTTTACTCTAACCCGAAGTAGAATATTGACCTTTACGTATACTTTTTTAATAATTCCCTCCACTCCCATTTCGATGTAATAAAACAAAACTCAACACATAAGTAATGATAATCATATTTTGGCATAAATACAGTCGGAAAGCAAGCCCTTAGAAACGACCGTTGTTGCTACTTTCTTAAGACAACAATGGGACTGATATTAAAACCCGCCATTCTGAAATTGCGTTAATTTCGCGGATAAAAATAATTTGGCGCCAATTTGGAATTTTTTCTTTTTTCTGTTTCTTACTTGCCATTAGGGTCAGAAATAGACTTCTTTCGATTTTTCAAGCATGGTTCTTATTATCAAAGAAAATAATACTTAAACATGTTATAAATTGTCCGTCTTTAAAAAATAACGTAATGCCTTTGATCGTCGTTTAAGAATTATGCGAAATTGTCTGTTATTTTTTTCTTCTTTTTTTTCCAGATAAACAAAGAATATACAAACTATATAAAAAAATAATAATAAGTATCTCAAAAATAAAACAACAATCAAGTCTAACGTTCTATCACCCCTTAGGAAACCCCGTTCGAACTTAATTCCAAACGAAAGACATTTTTTGACATTGTAGTTTTTTTATCTTACACATCGATGTCAACTTGCATCTTTACACAATGTACACACATTTAGTGTGTTTGTTTGAAAAAGCAATGGCAAGTTCAGCTGTGAATATTTGACTGGATTAATTATTCTCTTTAAGTCAGTGAATTGTTTGACTTAACTAAAACAAGGTAAGGAAATCGTATACTGTCTTTACACAACCTTAACCAAAACTCATTCATTGTTTATAATATTATAAAAATTTGTGATGAAGTAATCCTGCAAAACTGCCAAAGGTAAATGAAAAGTCTTGTCCTAAATATGAACTTAAAACAATCTCTTTCAGACAAGCATTTTAATCACTCTTATTCAAAGCATGTTCATACTGACATGAAGTGTGACTTACTTATGACTTATGATCTAAAACATAATATTGTTGACTTAGCACTCAGAATCTGCTCTGAAATACTTTTATATAAATATAAAATGCATAATTGTTAAAAAAATTAAATAGAAGAAGAAAATATTAGACCCAGTCTTTTTTGTTCTTATCTATTTTCAAGTTCATGATTAGAACCATTTATTTATTGGTTTAGTGCTTTTTTTTATAATTTGAGTCCATTCATTAGAATCTGCATGGAATCAGTGAGACAAAATTTATTGTTATATTTAGTTTGTTCATACAAGAATTGCAAACTAATTTCCTTTTATTTCAAATAATGAAGAATTTACATTCAGAATACTTTCATTATGGTCTCGTTTAAGTTTAAATGAAAAAGGTAGGATCAGGTATCAGTAATGAAAAGGAGTTCCTGTATTTGATCATTTTAATCCTGTCTTGATCCATTATTCATGAATATTTTAGCTACCCCTTGTATGATTAAAGTAGAAATTTATTTCTGTGTTGAACTAATTTGGTTACAGCAGTATAAATACTTACCAAAATATAAATATTAAATTAACTCTTGGAATAATAATATTATGGCACATACTGACATAGGGCCTATTTGAGTATTTCACTGAGACTGAGTTCTGAAAAGTGATAAAATGCGTTTCGCTAATTTTTTTGCACATGTCTTTAGTATCAAAATATATTCAATAAAATTATTTTAATAATATCCTCATGTAAATAATAGCATATGGTGCTTAATATAATAATAGTTTGATCATGAGAGTGTCAAACAAAGGGACGTAACTCGTAAATTACTATCGGCCCCGCTTCGTCAGAAATATCGACACATCGAAGTGGCACATTTGCGTATTACAGCGTATTAAGTGGCACAAATTTGACATATCATAGTCAAAGTTATGTTACATAACATAATTTAAATTCAGCATAGCTTCCGAGAAGTTAAGAAAGAAAATTACGATTTAAATTTCCAGTGACCGATTTTTTTGGTCAACACCTAGACTTTGAAGACACATTTTGAGAGAAAAAATTAGTTTAATCCATAATTGAGTGGATCAATATATTTCTTATATACTCAAGAATGTTCACTTAAAAGCAAATTAGTTTTAATTCATGCAAAAAACTACAAATTCCAAAAAACGGGCTTCACTTTTTTTGGTAAAAAAATGCCCATATATGGTAATCACATGACTTCCATTGTTGCTTTAAGAAATGGGGTCAAACCGGGGTCAGCTTTCCGACTGAATAAACATTTACAATCATACATATCAGTCGGAAAGCAAGCCCTTAGAAACGACCGTTGTTGCTACTTTCTTAAGACAACAATGGGATTGATATTAAAACCCGCCATTCTGAAATTGCGTTAATTTCGCGGAAAAAAATAATTTGGCGCCAATTTGGAATTTTTTCTTTTTTCTGTTTCTTACTTGCCATTACATTTTTTTTCGATTTTTTAAGCATGGTTCTTATTATTAAAGAAAATAATACTTAAACATGTTAATTTGGCCGTCTTTTAACAATTACGTAACGCCGTTGATCGTCGTTTATAAATAATGCGAAATTGTCTGTTATTTTCCTTCTTTTTTCAGATAAACAAAGATTATATATACTATATAAAAATTAATAAAACGTATCTCGAAGTTAAAAAAAAATCAAGTCTAACGTTCTATCACCCCTTAGGAAACCCCGTTCGAACTAAATTCCAAACGAAAGACATTTTTTGACATTGTATTTTTTTGGTCTTACACATCGATGTCAACTTGCATCTGAACACAATGTACACACATTTAGTGTGTTTGTTTGAAAAAGCAATGGCGAGTTCAGCTGTGAATATTTTATTGGATTAATTATTGTCTTTAAGTCAGTGAAATGTTTGACTTAACTAAAACAAGGTATGGAAATTTTATACTGTCTTTGCACAACCTTAACTGCTTAATTAAGATTACTAAACAAAACTCATTCATTATTTATAATATGATAAAAAAAAAATTGTGATGAAGGAATCCTGCAAAAGTAAATGAAAAAAGCCTTGTCCTAAATTTGAACTTAAAACAATCTCTTTCAGACTGGCATTTTAATCACTCTTATTCAAAGCATGTTCATACTGACATGAAGTGTGACTTACTTTTGACTTGTGATCTAAAACATAATTGTTGACTTAGCACTCAGAAACTGCTCTGAAATACTTTTATATAAATATAAAATGTATAGTTATTATTTTTTAAATAGAAGAAGAAAAATATTAGACCGAGTCTTTTTTGTTTTAATTTATTTTCAAGTTCATGATTAGAACCATTTATTTATTGGTTTAGTGTTTTTTTTTTTTTTATAATTTGAGTCCATTCATTAGAACTTGCATGGAATCAATGAGACAAAATTTATCTTTATATTTAGTCTGTTCATACACTGATTGCAAACTTATTTCCTTTTATTTCAAATAATGAAGAATTTACATTCAGAATACTTTCATTATGATCTCTTTTAAGTTTAAATGAATAAGGTAGGACCAAGTATCAGTAATGAAAAGGAATTCCTGTTTTTGATCATTTTAATCCTGTCTTGATCCATTATTCATGAATATTTTGGCTACCCCTTGTAATAATGTAGTAGAAATTTATTTCAGTGTTGAAATAATTTGGCTACAACAGTAAAAATACTTACCAAAATATAAATATTACCTAAATTAACTCTTTGAATAATAATATTATGGCACATAGGGCCTATTTCACTGAGACTGAGTTCTGAAAAGTGATAAAATGTCTTTCTCTAATTTTTTTGCACATGTCTTTAGTATCAAAATATATTTAATAAAATTATTTGAATAATATCCACATGTAAATAACAGCATATGGTGCTTAATATAATAAAGTTTGTTCATGAGAGTGTCATACAAAGGGACGTAACTCGTAAATTACTATCGACCCCGCTTCGTCAGAAATATCGACACATCGAAGTGGCACATTTGCGTATTACAGCGTATTAAGTGGCACAAATTTGACATATCATAGTCAAAGTTATGTTACATAACATAATTTAAATTCAGCATAGCTTCCCGAGAAGTTAAGAAAGAAAATTACGATTTAAATTTCCAGTGACCGATTTTTTTGGTCAACACCTAGACTTTGAAGACACATTTTGAGAGAAAAAATTAGTTTAATCCATAATTGAGTGGATCAATATATTTCTTATATACTCAAGAATGTTCACTTAAAAGCAAATTAGTTTTAATTCATGCAAAAAACTACAAATTCCAAAAAACGGGCTTCACTTTTTTTGGTAAAAAAATGCCCATATATGGTAATCACATGACTTCCATTGTTGCTTTAAGAAATGGGGTCAAACCGGGGTCAGCTTTCCGACTGATATGTCATAAATAATTTCTCATTTAAAGTCCATATCAATTATAAATATAACTTCCAAAATATATAAATGCACCAGTCACTTCCAAAATAGACATCAAATTCATCAATCTGCATTATCTGAAAAAGACTAACATCTTCTATTTAATAAGGTATAACGCATGTACAAAAATATTCAAGTATAACAAAAAAATGGGCGGGAGGGTGGGTAAATTAAACGTGTTGAATTGACAAGTAAATTAATTCAAATGACCAGGGAATATAAAATTTGCCAGAAGTGAACAGATATTTCTATCAACCAATCAAAGGAGATTAAAATACGAACGATAAATTATGCATACAAACAGGTAACGAGTAATGTCGAAACTATCCGAGACGGAATTAAGCATTTTTAATTAATTAAAAATTTACCTATTCCCTCCACTCCCATTTCGATGTAGTAAAACAAAACTCAACACATAAGTACTGATAATCATATTTTGGCATAAATAAACATTTACAATCATACATATGTCATAAATAATTTCTCATTTAAAGTCCATATTAATTATAAATATAACTTCCAAAATATATAAACGCACCAAACCAACGGCCACTATAAAGTGTCCAGTGTTAAAAAAACTACACTATACTATAAACAAACCTGATAATACAAACAACAAACACTGGAATCCTGCAAACTAATAGAGGTTCACAGGTAAACCAGATGTAGAAGTAATGGTCTAGCCCAGCTTTCTTGACCATCATCTTCTGAAAAATAAAGTTAAAAACCACAGAGTATCTTGACCAAAAAAATACATGTAAATACAATAATCTAATTACAAATGATTAACTACACCTATAAAAAAGTTTCGTATAACAGAAACGCCAAAATAACTTAAATGTAATCTATCTTTACAAAAAAAAATTCTTTTATAAATAGATCCTGGTTGCTGAACAAATTGCTTGTACGTTTTAACAAATAAAATATTTCTCTTCAACGTTAACTTCGCCAATTCTTTATTACAATCTATAACAGTTTGTTTTGTGTCATCAAAATCTATGGGTCTTGGCAAAATTGCTGAAACTATTATCTTTAAAGACGGTAAAGTGTTGCAAATAAAATCAATTAAATTATTGTAATATTGAATAATCAATTTGCTGGATAAACCATATATCAATATAGATGTCGTTACATTGACCCAAAACAGCGGAGTGCTTGTGTCGTGCAAAAACAACAATGCCCCATCCATTATCCAATTTACTCAGAAAGAGGTTCCCATCTACCGTTACACGCCAGCGTCCACGAATGTCAACGTCATTTATTGATGCTGGTATCTCAGGCATGTACCTTCTTCTTGTTCGGTCAAGAGAAGATCTTACACTGTCATACGTAGGGATATTGTCCCTTTCTGCTGGAGGGATCTGATGGGCTACATCTTCATATGCCTCTCGAATTGTTAAAGTAGGGTTGTCCGCCACTGCAGCCGTCATTTGCCGTTTTATATCGGCACTCAGAATCAAATCTTGGTCCTCTGGATGATCATGTTGACCGATCTGAGAAAGATTTTTTGACAATCAAATTATGTTATTATTGTTTTAAAGTCGGTTCCTGGCGCCATTATGATTCTTAAAGTTAGTAAGATATACAAAAAGGATCAGAAGTTTATTTAAGTGGATTAATATCATTGTTCATCATATATATAGAACTATTCGGTCAAATATATATATCGAAGGGTAGTAACTATACTATATATTAAAATAGTGTTTGTGGTGAGGCAAATGGGTCGGAAATATCACGATTTTTTCAAGAGTAAGGAGAGATATACAAATAATGTGAATACACAGAACTTAAATCCAATACTTCTTTTGCTTTAATGTTAAATTTTTAATTGTTTTTTACTGTCTAAAAGCGCCTCATTTTTGTATAATTTCCATTTTCGAAATCTGGAAATCCTCATCTTTTAATACGTTATTGTAAAATTAAAAGTCCGATGATTTGACTGATGGATTGGATTATTTTACTTTTCGGAACGCATTGAATGCATGTTCGGAATAACCTCAACTGACAGAAATATATATATATATATATATATATATATATATATATATATATATATATAGAGATCATCGCTTCATAAGTATTAATCTAACCAACATGAACACTAACTTATTGGTGAGAACATTTTTTTACAATTCTGAAGTAATTTACAAAAATATATTTATATCTAGGATAGACTGCAATGTTGATTGAATGTTGGTTAACAATCTGGTTACTAAGTATATTAAGATTAAGAAAAATGTTTTTGGTATATTTCGTTTTATATGGTTAAACAAGAGTATTTCTAAAAAGGACTTCAAATAATTTGTTTTTGGACATTGGTGTGTCCTTGACTCGTTCTACTTATAAGTTCTAAATTAGATATTTTGACATTTTGCTCTCCCCTTAAATTTGATTGCTCTTATTGTGTTTGTGGCCATCTGACTTCCTGTTGGCGTATAGTTTATGCTGCAATGAAGATCGTGTGATGAGCTGTGGTTGTTGTTTTGGGGTATTTCTTTACGGGTGATTTAGAGATGTCTTTATGCCATATTCCCATGTCAATTCTTTTTCATATTTCCTAAATTATTTGTTTCTATACGAAATTCCAAAAAAAAAAAAAAAAAATAGATATAACGTTCACGTGTTTTCATTGATGGTGCTGAGGCCAAAAGGGACGTGTTTGTGTTGTCCTTTGTCTGTCTGTTTTAATTTTATACTATAATTAGATGATTTTTTGCTTTAAACATTTTCGCCTCAACATGCTCAAAGGTAGTAGATCAATGTTCATTAAAAAACGTCTAGCAATGAATTGTCGTATTTTTACCGTCGATAAAACACGCTCATGTCAGTCACGAACAATTTTTAAGGCGGTAACTATCGCGTTATTGGTATGCTCGTGTTTTATCGACGGTAAAAACGTCGAAGTCAATAATTGTTAGATGTAAACAAAGAGTAGATTAACTCGGGGCGATTGTGGTATTTCTGAACACTATATATGAGTTTGTCAATTTAAATCTTAAATAATCGGACTTAGGTCTTAAGCAACCAACAATAAATCAATTAAAAAATGCGAACATAAAATTATACTTACCAAAGAAAGTATTTATAGCAAAAGTTTGGAAAATATAGACATATTGGTTGATTTGTTAAGTTAAATTCGATAACACTCACATGTACTACATTTATACTTGGTTCCTCATCGTCGAAATTGAACAAATTTGTTCTAAGTGGGGCTCTGCATGCAGGACGCCAGCATCTCCAATGTAGTTTATCGAGTCTGGTTTTGTTTTTTTGGTACTTAAAATCATTGTAAATTAGAATGTGTCCACCTCGGCTTCCACGAGTTACATATGCCATCTTTCACAGTCGGGATAACTGGAATGAAATGCCACGAGAAAGACGAATTTCGCACGATTATGATGATTTAAGCTGATTGGGTAATCTCGGTGAAGATGCTGTACAACGTACCATTGACTGCTTTTTTGAAATCACATGTAGTCCACCAAAGAACATTTCTAAGATTTCCATCAATTGGTCATTGCCATAAAATTTGCATAATCGGGGGATCACTGCATACAATTTATTTTAGGAAAAATAAAGGGGCTCTGGATCTTTATAATAGATCTACAGCCCTGAAATTTCCAGAGGAAGTAGAAACTAGATGATTGTCATGAATATTGTTTGAAACGTTCACAAAGATAGTGGAGGGCCTATAAAAAAACTACAGAACACATCAAACTCTTGTATGTTTTACTTGTGTTTGTATTGTTATTTTCCATCCACATCTTTGGTTTAAATATCTTATTATTTTACACTCCCTTCACCAGGACCCTCGTCCACATTGGACTATTTGCTATCCCTATTGTACATGCAATTGTTTGCGTGTATCTTGTTGTCCGTCGACAACTCCCTAGCTTATCGGGTTTCGTTTTATCATTTAAGTTTGTGTTTGAAATGGAACTAGAATCATTGAAAACGTAGTAAATCTGAAACGTTTTTACCCCGTCCTGCCCCCCGCCCCAACTGCATTATAAAAGGAGATTTTTTTCAGGATTTTAAAATAAGCTCGTGATATAAAATCAGTACCCCTACATATATATCAAGTGTCATCTCTATGTCTGATCGACCGTTATGGGAACCGCGCGTACTGTCTCCATATTTCGCGGATTCATCTTCCCGAACATGAAATTCATCAAACGTACGGTGGGTGTCTTGGTAGAAGCCAGAGTTGCTCATCTTTGCGGTGCACCTAGTTCGTCCTATTTGTCATCTTCTTTTTCTGGGCCCTGGGTTTGTATTTGTTTCGTGATTTTCCGCATTTTTACCTACAATTCATTTGTCGCCATTTTCCGCGACAAAATTAAATAAAACTTATAAGTTGAGTGATACATAGGGTTGAAAGTGTTGCGACCAAAGAGGGCGGGTAGGGTTGTCCAACTCTGATAAATTTATTTATGTAGGTAATAGTGGTGAAACCTCAGTCTCTTGATACGAAAGGGAGGAAGGAAATCGAAGATCTAGTAAAAAAAGGTGGTAAAGAGACATAAACAAAACCGTGAACTAGAACAGCACATAACGACAATGGAAACACACACGCCGAAATATAAAGACAAATAACCGGAGCCGTAAAACAAAAAGGGGGGACGAGGATAAGGACTCAGCATTTGCAATAAGCATGTGTATCAACCCCAAGGCACTGAGACACATATCCCGCATGAGAAGAATAATCGGAATCTAAACGGACAACCACAAATATTATCGAGAACGGAGTTGGTCTTTTGGAGAAAATTTACCCATACAATTATTACACTGAGATGCATTGTCAGAATAATGAGCTGTCGGAATAATAGGCTGTCGGAATAATGTGCTGTCGGAGTAATGGGCTGTCGGAATAATGGGATGTCGGAATAATAGTTGTCGGACTAACGGGATGTCACCGGATTGGTTAAAAAGTCTTCCAAATCAAGATTGCCCTCAGGGAGCTTTGATGACCTTCTTTCACATCTTCAACATCCGCTAGGGTTACATTACGTTAGAACTATTCTTTTTTTCACCGCATATTAATTTTCTTAAATGTTTTAGAGATTATGCACTTGACAATGGATGCATAAATACATTTTCGCCAATATACAGACTGGTCAGTATAATTTGTGATGTAACTCTTTTCCGTCTTTTTAAACCAGTAAGATCGGAACCTTTGCATGATGGGAGATGACCTTCAGGTCGTGTGAAATTTATTTGTCGGCGAAAACCGTAAACATCCGATCGTCAACAGAGCGTAAATCAAAAACATGCAAAGATGAAACAGAAAGAGACAGACATTACCGGCTTATCTTTTTATTAAACACTCTTAAGTAAAGGTTATTCATTTTTAAAAACAGCGATACATAAATGGTTTAAAGATTTCGCATGTAAGGTAATGAACTTTCAATTTTTAAAGCGATCACGTTGACTGAATATGTCAGACAAAGTTGAAAAAATGGCGGCACATAAACGCAAATCGAAAGTACGAAGAAATGACATAACCATGATTTTTATTGTCAAAATTTATACATAATATTAAAATTTGAAACCTGTTACATACTATGGTAAAGTACGCTGTATACAGCTTTACGTAATTGATCTGATATTAAAACTGAAAGTAGGCAGTGCATTTTTTTATTTTCCATGATGCCTTCAGGCATCACGCGGCCGTTACTAGGTGATGCTTTCAGGCATCATACGGCGGTAATACCAGGTGATGCCTTGAGGCATCATACGCCTTGAATGGGTTCTGAAGACCCTTATTTGTTGGAAAAGTATACCTTAGAAATATTACAAGTTTGTTAACAAAATAACAACAACAGCTGTACATAGCGAATGATTATATTTCCAAAATTAAATGGATTTTTTTATTTTTGATGTCATTTCCTTTAAAGCGTTTCATTTAATAATTTGATCGAAACAACTGTGGCGCGGGGATATGCAATGTTGCTACCGTGTTACAAATGCATATCATTTGGAGAAGAGATTTCACAACGTTGTATTCGATTCAAATACCTTCACATACTTTTGACTAGACTCAAGCTAGCAGCCACTCCGCTAGCAGCCAGTTTTCAGATATGTCTATAAACCCAAAAGTTGCATCAGATTCAAACTTACTAAAACGTTTTTATTTTATATTACCACTACAATATCTGTTTTCACTTCAATTTAGCCGTCGAAAACACTATTCAATAAATTTTGAAATTTCATTTCCTGTTCAATATTTTAAAAACAAAAGTATGTGTTTTTAACATGTGCATGTGCAGGTGCTGCACGCTTTAAGACTTCACTTCAACTGACAACACTGAAAACATGACATTATTTAAATGTTGGCCAGATTTTCTTGATACATGGTATCGACTTTTCCATCAAAAAATTTGTGTGCGATATTATGTGAAATAGCTTTCCATATTCTTGGCATCCTGTAAAATAGTTCCTAAAAAGTAAAAATATTTCTACGCTACAAGAATACAAAGTTGCGTTCGTACTTTAATACTTTCATGTCAAACAAATCTGTTTAAGCGAATCATTCTTTTTCTGTAATAGTGGGATTCGCTTAGTTTTGATGACACGCAGGGTTTATTTTTAGTTATCAAAGTATGGTGTGCAAGGACATAACTAATTAGCTATATTAACAATTTTTTTTTTTAAATCCGTGCTATACCCCACCTGGATTTTTCAGTCAAGCATGCCTTAGGGTCCCAACTTTCATTTGCACCTAGTGTGGAAAAAAGTATTACCTTAGAATTTTGCTCTTCACCCGTATGAGTTTGTCAGCAAAGGGTTTGGGATCCTGGCATGTCACATAGTCCGACTTAACTATTGCCGGCTGACCATACTAAGAGATTCTCCTCGTTGGCCATGATACAAGAGGTAGAAGATATTGCCTTTATAAGGGCTATGATCACTTATGCCCTTTATCCATACGAACTTATCAGCATTGGGTGAAGGGTTGGGGGGGTTGTACCTGGTTTGTCTCATAGTCTGACTTAACTATTGCCTCCTGGGTTAGGAACAACCCCCTTTTATAAATGGCTGGATCCGCCCCTGGACAAAGCCGCGCGAAAATTTACTTTCGATTTCGTACACAATAATTCTTTATTTTGGGTAGAATATTCATTTCATCCTGTTTTCGACAAGATAGGTTATGTTCAGTTCTCACTTCGTCTAGGCCAGCTTATTCATTCCATCACTTATTATCAGTTCTGACTAGCTAAAATTCCCCAACCGAATTAAAAATAAATGGTAGTCCCTTCCTTTACTTCTGATCATATTTGTCTATGTTAAAGCTTAATGGGATATATTTATGTTTTTCTGTAAGATTAGTTTTCAATATCTTTATTCTTGTTTTATTTTTATTTTATTTTTATCTTTATCTATATAAAGATTTCTTACTGTCGATGAAAATTTCGCAAACTTAAAGTGATTCGAAGTTCATGAATATTCATAATTTGTACGACT
Source organism: Mytilus coruscus (assembly GCA_017311375.1). NCBI lineage: Eukaryota > Metazoa > Mollusca > Bivalvia > Mytilida > Mytilidae > Mytilus > Mytilus coruscus. The sequence goes on from CM029598.1 coordinate 17,078,567, forward strand.
TTGTCCCCAGCAGAGCTATAGAAAAACAATACATTAACGGGTGTTACACGGACACTTTTAGATGATACACGGACACTTTTAGTTGTTACACGGACACTTTTATGAATAGAATCACTCGTGCATGATCAGTGAGTTCATGGGCACTTTAAATTTCAATTAGATTTGAACTTTTGTTTCACCGACATATTTCTTGTCTTTTCATTAAAATATTTACGTTGGCATCAATAACTATATTTTTTCAAACAATTCCAGTATATTACTATTCATATCAGTACACTAAGGGATTGACCATTTAACTTCAAAGGGGAGTTATGTTTTTCCTAAAAATATTCTGATCCCCAATTTTATTAGAAAAATATATTGTGGTCAATCAGATGACAAAATAATGTTCTGATTCCTGATTTTCCGACTACCGTATATAATAGTGCTAATTTCGAAAAAAATATGTGGGTGATAGCGTTGATAAACTAAATCATTTTCTTACTCAGAAAAAACATACCCCCTTTTGAAGCTAAATGGTCGGTCCGTAAATGTATTTTTTTTTCAATATATGGACATGAATAGTATTCTGGACAATGCTGAAAGTAAAGAAATGCTGGTACCGACGTTTATATTTCAATAAAAAAGACAGGAAATATATATAAAAAAATCAAATCTAATCTAATCAAAAGATAAAATCCTATCAACTCACCAATGCACGATTGATCCTATAAATAAAAGTGTCCGTGTAATACATGTTCAAATAGGCAGCAAATCTTGAAGAAAATCATTCAACTTATGTCACCAATTTTGGACGGTAAGCTGCGATTGGATCATATTGTGACACGTGTTTGATCCTGACCAACACTATTAGAGACATATATAAAACCTATAAGCATTAATTAAAAAAAAATCCAAAATATATGCCTATATATATCTAATAACAAGACAAAATCGATTTTTTCATACCATTTCATTCACTAATGAAATAGGAAATTCATTCTTTTTATATTGTTATTGAATTTATATATTTGGGAGCAAACGTACGATTTTATTATTTTTAAGGCGGAGTAGGGAATGGAATGACACATCCTGCATGTTTTCAACAAAAAGGATCAAGCCTGTTTATTTTAAATTTATTTTAACCCCCTTTCCGTTTTGCCCCAAATAAAATCAAACGTTAGCTTGCTTACCTCTGAAATCTTTTCATACATTACTTACTTGCGAAGATGCATTTTAAAAGTCTAAAATGTGTACGACATTCATCTTTTACTTAACATGGTTCTTTTTATGAAATTATCAAATTCTTGAATTTCTTTAGAAAAATCTATAGGCTGAAGGAAGTAAAAAAAGTTTGTTTAAACTGTCTTACTGTAACTTACATTAACTGGTATATGGCCATTTCAGTTTCTAATCTGTTAAATTTTGATACCTCTTCTACATGCAAAATGTACTACTTCTTTCTTGAAACGTCGTACAAGTCAGATACAAAACAAAGGTAACAAAAACAGGCCGGAAACAAACTGCCGAATAGTTTTCTGCACTCGTAGTCAGGTCAAGGTCCTCGGCTATCGCCTCGGACCTTCACCTGACTACTCGTGCAAAAACTATCCGGCAACGGTTGTTACCGGCCTGTTTCTTTGTTACCTTTGTATTGTATCTAATACGAATCTCATGAAATGGGCATTAATTGTCAATAAATAAATGCTTGACACCTTATGATACAAGTATTTGTTGTTTTACGCATCAAAAAGACTTAATATTTCAATTATTCTAAAGTAATATATTATCATGATATGTAGAGTTAATGCTGAGGCACCTTCTTGTTAAAAAGGGGTGTCAGAAGTTATATTTGGCAAGCAAAAACGTGTTCATTTCACATGTAGTTGACAAAATATCAAGGACACTATAAACAAATAAAATAAATCTGAAATCATAGCCAACTACTATTTGATTCCTTTATAATATCATTCTACATTGTATTTTCTATCTGAAAACAGAAAATTGTATGATTTTTGTAATAATTATAAAGATGTCTATTTTGATATGATATTTGGTATTCTTGGTACATGCAATTTAGGGTCATTTTAGAGCTTTGAGCACGATTTCTAAGAAAATCCGGGTACCTATTCCTTATTTTTCTGCAAGTAGTAGAACATACAAATCTACGTTGCAATATGCAGGACACCAAAATTCAAATAATGATACAGCCGTATTTTTCTCACAGGTTAGCCGGACAAGAATATGGACGGATTTTGAAAATGACCCATATACCGCCTTGTTTGCTAAGCGGCTGTATAATAAGTTTTATTTAACGAGATAATGTATTCATAAATAGGTAAACGATAAGTGTAGGTGACTATAAAAAAAATGTTTCTTAGCAATGGCGGCCTTGTTTTTCGTCGACGAGCTCATTGGGTAATTTCTGTCTCAATTCGTTCAGCAATTGCTTTGATTTAAAAATTGAATGCACAGGTGACAGATGATGGTAATAACACTCATGCATTTCCTAACTAAAAAGGTGTGATACATGTAATTAAGAAATTTGAATATTTATCTTTAAAATATAATTCTTTGTCATGCTTCCAGACAGGATAGAGTTGTACGCAAAATATACACCGAGACCACGTGATTAAAATATCAAGACCTGCCGACAGATTTCAGACCAAGTTGACTTTCAACAAGTGAACTTGCAATATTTTGATATCAAGTTTATTTGTGAAAAGTGCACTTAGTTAGATACAAACATTACAAGCATACTTTCAGTAAATGAGAAAGATGAGAAACAACTCGACAAATAAACCTTATTAGCAAGGAAAGTGAACAAAAACAACACCACAAGATGAGAATATATATTTTTTTCACTTTGTTAGTATAAACTTGTTCAAAAGAAGTTAAGGGCATATCTATGGAAGCGCATATGGTACACCCTTGTAAAGTTATTTTGTTGCAAATAAGTCGGAATTATTAGTTATGTTGTGTGTTATAAGCTGGAATCAAATCATCATGTGGAGTCAACTTGTCGGAATGATGAAGAAAAATTGCATTACAATGCCGACTTGCTAGAATAAATGTAATGACAAAGTAATAAGAAGTCGACAGGTTGAATTCAACTTGTTAACTGATTAAGTCGACAACTTGCTTATTTGATGGTGAGGTAAAACCACGTGACCATTTTGGAAAAACATAGGTCTATTATTAAATCGATGTCCATATCAGTCGTTTTTAATGTGCTTCGGGTGTTTGAAGCTATCCATTGAGTTCAAGTTCAAATTAAAGTTCGATTTGATGTTCAGAGTTATTTGTTATAAAAGGGGAACGGCAGTCAGATAATAGAAAAAAGTACTAAAAAAATAACAATATTTCGGTCATAAGGAGATATACCCACATCACTTAGTGGCTGTTTATTTTCCTTAGATCTTACATACACTATGATAATAACAAACACAAAGCAATGCATTTAGCCGTGCAGACTATTTTAAATTTTTTTCCCACTAATTTGTCATGTAAATTATTTGATACTCTTATAAAACCTATTTTGACATACAACTCTGAAATTTGGTATATGAATAATTTTCAGTCAGCTTTTATGGCATCTAATAGAGGTGCTGTAAATAATACTTTTGTGATACTCTTGAATTAGCAGAAAAATATCCCTTTGAGAAGGTTAATTCTAAAGTTTGTAAGCATTATTAGTGGACTGAAAAAGACAGCCACTAACATAGGTACTAGATCAGAATTAGGTAGATTTACTTTTGACTCTTATATAAAACTCAAACACTCATGTATTTTTGATATTAATCCCTGGTTAAAGAATCTCTACAAACAAACATAAATTTACGTTCCGCAGGAATTTATTCTCAGTACTCATTTGCAGATGAAATTTTTAAAGATATGAAAATAAACCCAGAAAATTACTCTATATTAATGTACGTTATAAACAGTAAAAACGTGTTAAAATGTAACATTAAAAGTGTGTTTCAGAGGAATATGAAAAACCACTTTAAATAAACTTTCAAAATGGATTCCTCATCTAAACTTTGTCTTTATGGAAAATAAAAAAAAATAATTGTCAGTTAAATTGCAATAATTTTATACATAGGCAGTTAATCTCAAAATTTAGAGTTAGTGATCATTCCCTAGGCATTGAATTGGGAAGGTACAGAAACATTCAAGAGCACAAAGATTATGTAAAAATGTGGAATGCTAAATGACGAATTTTATTTTTTCTGTATTGTGACATAAACATATCATTGCGTTCTAATTTTTTGCTTATCTAAAAGACTATGTACCATTATTTCAACATCTTGATGCATTTAATAAACTAAAACACATTCTTAACCCCGTTCCTGAACTTGTTTGTCATATTGGAGTCTTCATTAAGCAGTCTTTAGAACTGAGGGGTCAGACTCATGTGAGACAAGCTTATGATGGTGTTTTTACATAAATTTATAATCGAACTCTTAAAATATGTTCTATTATTCTATATATTGTATTGTATTACATTGTATTGTATTGCATTGTATTGTATATAATTGTTTGATTGTATTGCTGGACCCTTATGGGTGTAATTTTGCAATAAAGATTACTAACGGAGCAAGTGTAAGGCACGCCTCAGGACATTGATGCCGAACTTCATCAAAACAAAATAATATACAAATATCAAATATTATAAAATATTGAAGTTTAGTGTTGAACGTCTGCGGCTAGAATGATTTTCAAACAAAAAGAATATTAAAACCCGCTTCCACCTCATTAACATAAGAATACTTATTGATACAATCCAAATGATTGGTCCACGTAACCATGTTCAGAACTACACATAATATAAATTGCTTCGCTGAGCGCAGCTAGATACGACCGCAGATGTCCAACCCTGAAAAGTGGGACCAAAATGGACACAATATTCACGCTTGATACAGGTTTGAATTTGGATTGTAATTAAATATTTGACACATAATAGGTTTCTGCCACAGAATAACTGTAGTCAAAGAATTTAAAAATTGGTTATATGATTTGAATATATATTCAATTTTTGCTTTTGTGCAATACACTATGCTGTTGTAAATTGACCCCGTTTTTTGCTTTTGTGCAATACACTATCCTGTTGATATTAATCCCCCAAAAAAATATTTGAACAAATTTTCTTTTAATTTCTGAAATCTGAAATGAGAAAAATAGTCCCCCACAAATTCTTATTCACCCCCTTTCCCATTTTTTTCACCTCCTTTTCCCTTTTTCCAAAAAAAATCATTCCCTCAAGATATAGTCATAATCTTAATTCAATTTTAATAAATTTGCAACCATAATTACCCATTTAAATACATCATACAAGTCTTAAAATATAAAATGACATACATAGTCATGGCTAAAATTAATATTGATTAATAGTACTTAACTTTTAAAAATAAATTGACAGCTAATCACCTCAAGACAACCCACATTTCTTAATACATAATTTACAAGCAGTGTAAGGAGGTAATCAAATATTGTTGTTTTAAATAGGGATTGGATTACCTCCATAGACTGCTTTTAAATTGTCTTAATTGTCCTTTAACTAGAAAAAACCTTGTTTTCCCTTTTGGCCTCTAATTCCTAAATGGTTTTAGCCATAACCCCATAGTAAATTCTAACCATCCCTTTGTTGTATGGAAACTTGTAGGTATAATTTCATAGAGATTCATACACTTTTACACCAGTTATTGTCTGGAAACTACAAAATGCTTATTTGGGCCCCTAATTCCAAAACAGTTTAGACAATAACCCCTAAATCAATCCCAACCTTTCTTTAGTGGTTATAAACCTTGTGTCAAAATTTTATTGATTTCTTTTACTTATACTAAAGTTATTATCCGGAAACCATCTGTTTTCGGACGACGCTGACGACGACGACGCAGACGACGACGACAACGTGATACCAATATACGACCAAACATTTTTAATTTTTGCGGTCGTATAAAAAAACGCCATAACATACCGTTCTTAAAAACGTTCCTTTTAGACAACATTTTCCAGCTATACTCCGAAATGCGGAAAATACATTTCTCAATGGAATCAGTATTATAATAAATTCGGTAAGGATTCCACGGAACCCTCTGTCTCGCCTTGGATTGCTGATGTCTGTGTAAAATTGTAATGTTGACTGTAAAATTTTATATCTCTGTAACACACAAGATTTAAAAATAGTTTTTTTCTGTAGATTCTTTATCTTGATCTAAAGATTAACTTCTATACAAGTTTTATAACAATTCATGGAGAGTTACACATTTATCAGGACAAAAAGTTTTATTAACTGCAAAAAAAAAAAAAAAAATAAGAAGATGTGGTATTATAGCAAATTTGACATCTCTCCACCACATATCGTGGCAAATCACGGAGAAGTTAACAACTCTATGTCACTGTATGGTCTTCAACAACGAGTAAAACCCTCACCGCACGGTAAGCTATGAAAGATCCCGAAATGACAAATGTAAAAAAACGAGAAACGTAACGATCTAAATGACGAAGACGCCGACGCCATTTCCGACGACGAAATAAAGGTTTGTTGTTTCTCATTGCCGTGACATTAATCAAATGACTTGAACTTCATTGTCAACAAATGAAACACTTTTAATCAACTCTCACTCAAGTTACAGGGTATTAAACGACGGATAATATATGTTCCAATTTTCGTAACCACAATTCCGTCCTCTTTTCCTCGAGGATGACCTACCACATAAGACCAAATAACTGGGTTTGTAATTTCACAAATAACGAGAGGTAACTCACGTTGTGCAGGATCAGCTTACTCTACCGGAGCATCGAGATCTACGCCGGATTTTGATGAATTTATATTGGCCAGTAATACCGATTTATTGAGTAAGCCAGCTGCAACTGATTTTATAGTTTTTGTTGTGCTGTTACGGCGGTCCCATGTAAAGGTTAGGGTTGAGCGCTCACAGATATGTTCAACTCCGCCAAATTCTGCATATGCCTGTCCCAAGTCAAGAGCCTGTAGTTTAATGGTTTCGTTGGTTCAGGTGTTTCATTTTTTTTTCGTAAATTGTTTTGTTATAAATAAGGCCGTTACATTTCTCGATTGAACTGTTTCACATTTCCACGTGGTTGCTTTTATAGCCGACTATACGATTTGTTGAAGGCCATACGACTGCCTATGATTGCTGGCATCCTCTTTATTTAAACTCTGGCGGCTAGTTGTCTCATTGGCAATCACCACCACCACATCTCCTTACTTTATTTAGTAGTGGCATTGGCGTCTTCGTCATTTTGATCGTTAGGTTACTCGTTTAAGTTGTTTTATATGTCATTTCGGATTCTTCATAGCTTACTATCCATACCTGCCAAATTTTCAAAATCTCCATGGGGATTTTAAGCGCAAGAGGACATAATGCTCCTCTTATATTGTCATAAGTGTTTTATTATAATACTTTATTGTTTGAATGAGCATGTTTGTGCTTAAATACCCTTCCTTCTCATGTGAATGCCTGTTTTGAGGTGTTCAGTTTATATAATAAAGAATTTCAAAATTCAGGTCAACACCTTTAATGGGGATATCCCCCATAAATCGGGATAGTTGGCAGGTCTGACTATCAGTGCGTTAAAGGTTTTGTTCATTTTCTTATTTTTATTTAGCTAGCGGATCCCTTCCCGTTCGCTTCCTTTGTATATAATTCACTGCGATTCTACATAGATACTACATGTAACTAGGAACAGGACAGGTTTTTGCAGTAAATAAAACTGTTTTATCCTGACAAGTAAACAAACCTCCATGAATTGTTATGAAACTTGTATAGGTGTTAATCTTCCAGATCAAGATAAAGCAGCTAGAGAAAACTATTATTAAAATTTTGTTTGTTATAGAAAAACTTTTAAAGTCAACATTACAATTTTTCACTGACAGCAGCAATCTCGTGTGAAACATAGGGTTCCGTGGAATCCACGAATTTATTATCATTATGATACTGCTTCCGTTTGAAAACTAAGGAAAATAAATGGCCGGACTAAGTGGTGTGGTATATCCCCTTATGACCTAAATATTGTTATTTTTCAGAACTTTTTTCTGATATGTGACTGCCGTATCCCTTTTTCATACCAAATTGCTCTGAACATCAACTCGAACTTTAATTTGAACTTGAACTCAATGGATAGGTTCAAACACCCGAAGCACATTTGAAAAAACGACTGATATGGACATCGATTTAAAAATAGACCTTTGTTTTTTTTCCAAAATGGTCACGTGGTTTTACCTCATCATCAAATACATGTAAGCAAGTTGTCGACTTAATCAGTGAACAAGTTGAATTCAACATGTCGACTTCTTATCACTTTGTCATTATATTTATTCTAGCAAGTCGACATTGTAATGCAATTTTTCTTTATCATTCCGACAAGTTGACTCCTCATGATGATTTGATTCCAGCTTATAACACACAACATAACTAATAATCCCGACTTATTTGCAATAAAATAACTTTACAAGGGTGTACCATATGCGCTTCCATACATATCCAACAGTTTATTTCTGACGGTGAGAATTTTTTCCCTTTAAGATATTTCATTCTTCAATTGACAGAGAATCAAATTTTGCCAAAAAAAATATTTGTATGTTACAAGTGAACAAAGACCATGTACACAAGGCGAGTCTATACTTTTTGTTCACTTTGTCAAAGTAAACTTGTTCAGAAGAAGTTAACAAGTGCACTTTCGGAAAGAAATACATGCTGAAGACTAAGAAACATAGAATAGCTCAGCCAACACAATGATACATGCCTACATGTGAGTGACAATTTTAAAGTGTTTTTGTTGTATCGTTTAGTTGCTGTCTCATTGATGTGGGGTATTTATAAAACACTTTAGCCCACATACAATGGTACATGCTAACATGGAAGTGACAAGTGTTTGATGTATCGTTTAGTTGCGGTGTAAATGACGTGGGGGTATTCATAGAACAGCTCAGCCAACACACAATGATTCATACTTACATGTAAGTGAATGTTGTATCGTTTAATTGCTGTCTCGTTGACCTAGAAGTATTGATAGAACAGCTCACACACAATGATATATGCTAACATATAAGTGACAATTTTAAAGTGTTTGTTGTATAGTTTAGTTGCTGTCTTATTAACGTGGGACATTTATAGAACAACTTACTGATCACACAAAAAAATATTCTTATACGGAAGTGACAAAAGTTCATGTTGTGTCGTTTATTTGCTGTCTCATTTATATGGGGTATTTATAGAACAGCTCAGCCCCCACACAATGTATATGCTAACACAGAAGTGACAAGAGTTCATGTTGTGTCGTTTATTTGCTGTCTCATTTACATGGGGTATTTATAGAACAGCTCAGCCCCCACACAATGATACATGCTAACATGGAAGTGACAAAAGTGTTTGATGTATCGTTTAGTTGCGGTGTAAATGACGTGGGGGTATTCATAGAACAGCTCAGCCAACACACAATGATTCATACTTACATGTAAGTGAATGTTGTATCGTTTAATTGCTGTCTCGTTGACCTAGAGGTATTGATAGAATAGCTAAGCTCACACACAATGATATATGCTAACATATAAGTGACAATTTTAAAGTGTTAGTTGTATAGTTTAGTTGCTGTCTTATTAACGTGGGACATTTATAGAACAACTGACTGATCACACAAAAAAATATTCTTATACGGAAGTGACAAAAGTTCATGTTGTGTCGTTTATTTGCTGTCTCATTTACATGGGGTAGTTATAGAACAGCTCAGCCCCCACACAATGTTACATGCTAACAGAAGTGACAAGAGTTCATGTTGTGTCGTTTATTTGCTGTCTCATTTACATGGGGTATTTATAGAACAGCTCAGCCCCCACACAATGTTACATGCTAACACAGAAGTGACAAGAGTTCATGTTGTGTCGTTTATTTGCTGTCTCATTTACATGGGGTATTTATAGAACAGCTCAGCCCCACACAATGTTACATGCCAACACAGAAATGACAAGAGTTCATGTTGTGTCGTTTATTTGCTGTCTCATTTACATGGATATTTATAGAACAGCTCAGCCCCCACACAATGGTACATGATAACACAGAAGTGACAAGAGTTCATGTTGTGTCGTTTATTTGCTGTCTCATTTACATGGAGTATTTATAGAACAGCTCAGCCTCCACACAATGGAACAAGCTAACACAGAAGTGACAAGAGTTCATGTTGTGTCGTTTATTTGCCGTCTCATTTACATGGGGTATTTATAGAACAGCTCAGCCCCCACACAATGTTACATGCTAACACAGAAGTGACAAGAGTTCATGTTGTGTCGTTTGTTTGCTGTCTCATTTTCATGGGGTATTTATAGAACAGCTCAGCCCCCACACAATGGTACATGCTAACTTAGAAGTGACAAAAGTTCATGTTGTGTCGTTTATTTGCTGTCTCATTTACATGGGGTATTTATAGAACAGCTCAGCCCCACACAATAATACATGCTTACACAGAAGTGACAAGAGTTCATGTTGTGTCGTTGTGTTGCTATCTCATTGACTTTGTTATTTACAGAACAGCTTAGCCCACACACAATGACACATGCTATAAAAGTGACAAGAGTACATGTTGTATCGTTTATTTGCTGTCTTGTTGATGTGGTATATTCATTGAACAGCTTAGTCCACACACAACGAAACATGCTAACATGAAAGTGACAAAAGTGCATGTTGTTTCGATTAGTTGTTGTCTCATTGACGTGGGATATTCATAGAACAGCTTAGTCCAAACACAACATGGTACATGTTAAAATGAAATTGCCAAATTGCATCTTGTATCGATTAGTTGACGTAGGGTTATTTATAGATCAGCTTGGCCCATACAGAATGACACGTGCTAACATGAAAGTGACAAAAGTTAAAGTTGTGGTGTTTATAGAACAGTTTAGCCTACACACTTTGACACATGCTAACATGGAAGTGACAAAAGTTCCAGTTTGTGTCGTTTAGTTGCTGTGTCATTGATGTGGGGTATTTATAGAATAGCTTATCCCACACACTATGACACATGATAACATTAAAGTGATACAAGTGAATGTTGTATTGTTTAGTTGCTGTCTAATTGATTGAACAGCTTAGCCCACACACGATGGTACATGCTAAAATGAAATTGACAAAAGTGCATCTTGTATCGATAAGTTGCTGTCTTATTGACATGGAGTATTTATAGAACAGCTTAGCTCATCATTCTAACATTGAATTGTAAAAGGCCATGTTGTGCTGTCTAGTTGATCTCATTGACTTGGGGTATTTAAAGAACAGCTTAGCCAGCACACTATGATATATGCTAACATGGAAGTGACATTAGTTCATGTTGTGTCGTTTAGTTGCTGTCTCATTGACTCGGTGTATTTAAAGAACAGCTTGGCCAACACACTATGATACATGTTAACATGGAAGTGACGAAAGTTCATGTTGTGTCGGTTAGTTGCTGTCTCATTGACTCGGGGTATTAAAAGAACAGCTTGGCCAACACACTATGACACATGCTAACATGGAAGTGACGAAAGTTCAAGTGTGGTTTAGTTGCTGTGTCATTGACGTGGAGGGTATTCATAGAATAGCTCAGCCAACACACAATGATACATGCTTACATGCAAGTGACAATTTTATTTTAAAGTGTTTGTTGTATAGTTTAGTTGCTGTCTTATTAACGTAGGATATTTATAGAACAACTTACCAATCACAAAAAGAAACTTGTGTCGTTTAGTTGCTGTCTCATTGGCGTGGGGGTATTTATAGAACAGTTTTGTAGCCCACACAATTATACAATGTCATGCTAACATATCAGTACCCTGCAGTTTAAGGTGTTATTGACTTCTGCGAATATGGTAAAATAAAACGGACATGTTTAACATTTCACAGCGGTATAATATGTTACTTTAAATATTCTTCCCTTAGTTTATTTATTTTGTATTTACATTGTATCATAGATCAAATTTATTTGTTCAGTGTATGTTCACTGGTGTTAATATGTCTTTTGATTGAGTTAAGCCATTTCAATTGATATTTTATAGTGCGTCTTTCTATGTTGTGATTTTACACTATTGTTTCAGATAAGGGTGAAGGTTTGGTACCATTAAAACGTTTTAACCTGCTGCAATTGTTTGCACCTGTCCCAAGTCAGGAATCTGATGTTCAGTAGTTGTCGTTTGTTGATGTGGTTCATAAGTGTTTCTCGTTTTTAATATAGATTAGACCGTTGGTTTTCCACTAGTAATTTTTGGGGCCCTTTATAGCTTGCTGTTCGGTGTGAGCCAAGGCTCCGTGTTGAAGACCGTACTTTGACCTATAATGGTTTACTTTTATAAATTTTGACTTGGATGGAGAGTTGTCTCATTGCCACTCATACATTTAGTCTTTAGTTTTCTATGTTGTGTCATCTGTACTATTATTTGTCTGTTTGTCTTTTTATTTTTGGCCATGGCGTTGTCAGTTTGTTTTCGATCTATGAGTTTGACTGTACCTCTGGTATCTTTCGTCCCTCTTTCATACCACATCTTCTTATATCTATATACATCATTTTATTGTATTTCATATTTGATAAACTTTTGATTTATAAAATATTGGTTTCCTTTATTGGTAACAACATGTAGTATACAGTACGTAGTTTATTTAAGGATGCACACATCATGTGATTCCCATACATATCTGTTTTAAGGGCATACGATACAGTTTTGATCCCGTATTTACATTTTGATAAAAATTTCAATATAGACTATTTTTACCTGATTAAATCAAATATGTAATAAAAATATACCTTCATGTGCTACTTTTGAGTAAAATGAGGTCGAAATTTGGTATATTTGCTCAAAATTCGGATTTTGGCCGTATTTTCCTTTCGAAAGAAAGACATAACTTTTTGTTTTAAAAGATAAACACAAATTGTTTTTGTTAAATAATTGTTAATTTCTGTATTTTATAAGTATCCTAAAATTTATACATTTTTATTCAAAATAACTCATATTTATCAAATGTTCATGAATGTAGAAAAAACATCACTTTTGCTGTATATTTATCAAATTTAAAAAATTGCACTATTTACGTTTTCATGAAAATTGGCACACATAATCTTCTCGCGTAATCAAACCAAATGGCATTTTAAAAAGAGGGTCCATGAACTCGTTTTCAAGTTAAATAAGTTTGAATGATAAAATCAGTCGAAAACTGAATCTTTTCCCGATAAGTCATAGTTTGACGTCGCGAAAATAACAATTTACGTTAGCAACGTCATTACCTCCCTGTAACTGTATCGTATGCCCTTAAGAATACAAAGAAATATAATAATATCTACCGATTCCATTCAAAAGTAAAATTGTATTCTAATAACATAGTTTGAGCCCCTATTATTGTTTTGTCTTGCAGACATAGTTGTATTTCTTCTCACATGGTTTGTCGTCAAGGAATCCATTTACTGTATAGATTGTTATGCAATTTCCTTCCTCATTAGGTTGTCCAACAAGCCATCGAGTTTCTTTGAAAGCTGGTTTCCCAGTGCCCCAACCCCATTGGCCGCTCTGTTTTTCTCCATTTGTCCAGAGAAAAAAGGTTGATAACTGTAATTTAAGAAAAGTATGCATCATTCAGGAAGCTGGAAGAAGTTAACCAGCGTGGAGTTTATATAATTATACACCCAATTGTAATTTTACAGTTGTATCCTTTTTGCCTTCCAAAAGTAATTACTGTACCAGCCGGGATTCGAACCTTGGACCATAGGAACAGTTGTAATGAAGTCAGTGGTTGATTAAATAATTTTATTATGTAATTACAAAGTCAAGAAAGATTCTAAAGTTCAAATGTTCGAATGTTCACAAACTGACTTTAAAGTTGAATTGTTCGAATGTTCATTATCTCACTCGGACACGTGATCGTATAGTAGTATAACTGTTCAATCCTGATGGAGTACATTCGGATATTAGGTGCATGAGTTCCAGCCTACCCACGAGGGGGGAGACCTTGGCGGAATCTCCTATCTGAATCTATCTGTACGAATCTATCTGCCGTTCGAGTCCAAAGCTGGATCTTATATAGTTCAGTGGGCCATTAATCATCTTTAAACAATGGCCCATAGCTGTTGGCAGGTTGCGTAGTAGTCTGGATTCTATATAAAGATTTCTTACTGTCGATGAAAATTTCGCAAACTTAAAGTGATTCGAAGTTCATGAATATTCATAATGAATCTCATGAAATGGGCATTAATTGTCAATAAATAAATGCTTGACACCTTATGATACAAGTATTTGTTGTTTTACGCATCAAAAAGACTTAATATTTCAATTATTCTAAAGTAATATATTATCATGATATGTAGAGTTAATGCTGAGGCACCTTCTTGTTAAAAGGGGTGTCAGAAGTTATATTTGGCAAGCAAAACGTGTTCATTTCACATGTAGTTGACAAAATATCAAGGACACTATAAACAAATAAAATAAATCTGAAATCATAGCCAACTACTATTTGATTCCTTTATAATATCATTCTACATTGTATTTTCTATCTGAAAACAGAAAATTGTATGATTTTGTAATAATTATAAAGATGTCTATTTTGATATGATATTTGGTATTCTTGGTACATGCAATTTAGGGTCATTTTAGAGCTTTGAGCACGATTTCTAAGAAAATCCGGGTACCTATTCCTTATTTTTCTGCAAGTAGTAGAACATACAAATCTACGTTGCAATATGCAGGACACCAAAATTCAAATAATGATACAGCCGTATTTTTCTCACAGGTTAGCCGGACAAGAATATGGACGGATTTTGAAAATGACCCATATACCGCCTTGTTTGCTAAGCGGCTGTATAATAAGTTTTATTTAACGAGATAATGTATTCATAAATAGGTAAACGATAAGTGTAGGTGACTATAAAAAATGTTTCTTAGCAATGGCGGCCTTGTTTTTCGTCGACGAGCTCATTGGGTAATTTCTGTCTCAATTCGTTCAGCAATTGCTTTGATTTAAAAATTGAATGCACAGGTGACAGATGATGGTAATAACACTCATGCATTTCCTAACTAAAAAGGTGTGATACATGTAATTAAGAAATTTGAATATTTATCTTTAAAATATAATTCTTTGTCATGCTTCCAGACAGGATAGCTCACTCGGACACGTGATCGTATAGTAGTATAACTGTTCAATCCTGATGGAGTACATTCGGATATTAGGTGCATGAGTTCCAGCCTACCCACGAGGGGGGAGACCTTGGCGGAATCTCCTATCTGAATCTATCTGTACGAATCTATCTGCCGTTCGAGTCCAAAGCTGGATCTTATATAGTTCAGTGGGCCATTAATCATCTTTAAACAATGGCCCATAGCTGTTGGCAGGTTGCGTAGTAGTCTGGATGTTGAATAATACTAGTCTGAGGTTAATTGTCAAACAATGCAATTAACCTCTGCAGGATAAATGTTATTTAACAGTGGACATTGTCATTTACTGGCTGCAGGGTATATTTAGACCTGGCCACGGAACCCATGATGCAATATTTGCTCTTCATTCCATCATATCAAAATCTTTGAGAAACGGAAAAAGTTTTATTGATTATAAACAGGCTATTGACAGTGTTAAGCATTTTAAATTATGGATGAAATTAGCTAAATGTGGTATAACCGGAAAATTGTTAAATCTAATAAAATCAAGGTATTCTAACTTGAAATCATGTGTTTGTCATGAGTGAAATTTTTCTGATTTTTTAACTGTGACATAAGTCTAATGCAAGGGGAATCCTTATCGCCTTTTTTATATGCTATGTATGTCAATGATATCGAAATATAATTGATAAAACAGGGTTGTCAATCATATGAATTGAGAATGTTCAATCTTTACTTATTGATGTATGCAGATGATACTGTTATTTTCAGCGAAAATATAAATGATCTTCAAAAAATTATAGATATTGTTCAAATATGTTCTGAAGGGTATAATTCAATATAAATATGTTAAAAACTAAGATTGTTGTATTTAGAAACAGAGGTGTTATCAAACCAGAAGAAAAATGGTTCATTAATGGAGAGAATATTGAGTTATGTGATGAATTTATATATCTGGGTATGCTGTTGAATTATAATGGTATTTTTACTAATACTCAGAAAATGTTGTCAAGTCAAGGTAAAAAAGCTGTTTTCAGTTTATTTAGTAAAATTCAAGAAGACTATTTTAATACAGAGACACTATTGTCTTTATTTGATACATATGTTTCAAGTATAGTGAATTATGGTAGCGAAGTTTGGGGATATCATAAAGCAATTGACATTGAAACTCTTCACTTATATTTTTTAAAGAGGATTTTGAAAGTAAAAAAGAGTACTACAAATTACATGGTGTATTTCGAACTAGGTAGAGTCCCATTGTATGTACAGAGGTACTGTAAAATGATGAAATATTGGTGTAAATTGTTAAAAACTGACAATTGTATTCTGAAAAATTGTTATGCAGAAATGCTGGAGGCTAGCAATGTAAAAAGTAAAAATAAATTGAATTGGTCATGTAAAATAAGAGATTTATTATGTAATTATGGCTTAAGTCATGTATGGTTGACACAAAATGTTTTAAATGTAGATGTTTTATAGCTGATTTCAAACAGCGTGTTACTGATAGATTTATAACTGAAGCAATGTCATTTTTGAGGAGTCTTCTAAATGTCAGTTTACAAATACATATATGACAGTCATGGTTTGCAGTTTTATCTTAGTAGACCTGTTAATTTTAGATATAAACCATTAATAAGCAAGTACCGTTTACATGCACATAACTTGAACATTGAAACTGGAAGGTTTTAAATATAAACAGAAATGCTAGAACATGTAATGTGTGCAACTGTAATTCTGTTGAAGATGAATATCATTTTATTTTGGAATGTATTGGATACAGAGATATTTGTATGAAGTATATTAAACCGTATTATTGGAGAAATCCATCGGTATTTAAACTTATACAATTGTTATCTGTTCGTAATATAAAAGAACTTAATAATTTTGGGAAGTATTTATGTATTGCCGAAAAATTCGTAATCGTTGAATGTGTATATCATACTTCAGTTAAGATTGTTAAATTATGCTAATTAATATCATGCTCCTAGATGTGTTTTAAATTGTATGAATTGTATATTAATGAATTACCTTATTGTACTATGTGATGCTTACTATATTTAATGTAATATTAATTGTACACAATACCTATAAGCTGTATTGCTTTTGGAATAAAGAATATATATGTCTATAATATTCGTACACATTGTTATTAAGTGTCTAAAGGGTAAATGTATTTGTTTCAGTTATGCTATATTTGATTACACCTTGATAATTATTGTTATGAAACACATTGTGTTACACAGTAATCCACCTCTCTTCCAATTAAGGCAAAGGAGTACTAGTGTAGCTAATGGAGGGCTGTTATCTATCTTCTAGATAAGGGGAAGCACCGCTACACTCCCCTATCCCAAGAGGTTTTTACTATATAATGACGATATCTACATCACGTACACTGGTTAGGTATTTCTCTAACCTTGATTATTTTGGTTAGGAGCCATTTTTCCAACAGGAGGGCGTGAATTGCCTTCCAAAATTAATTACTGTTTCAGTCGGATTTCGAACCCTTGATCCCTAGCTTAATAAGCTACGCTCTATCAACTAAACTACATGTAAATGTGTACTCTGTCTCACTAGTACAACTTAATTTAAGATATCTCCCCAATTTATGAGCCCTAATTAACAAATTGGTCACAAGCTGGCCATTTGTTGTACGTTTACAGTCAACTTATCCATTAGCTGTCTTTCTACCTTTTATATTTCAATTTTTGATCAAAGAATGTAAAAAATCTTCCGTCCATTCCCACCCTTGACCTACCGAATAGTAAAATTGATCGTCTCGTAATAAATAAAAGAAAACAAATCAGCTGAGTGATTACGCAACATCCTCGGATGAAAATCATCGTAAAGTGATAACTCAAACAGACGCTCTGTTTCTCGTTTCAATAGTTTTGAATGTTAAATCTATTGATGCTCAAAGTCGCCGTTGTATTCATTTCATTTAAACATCAAAAGTATTAGTCCTGGGTCACTTTGAAAATTTCGATTTTCCTTGTCGCCGCCATTTTTGTTACCTGTGAAACTTGTAAAATTCAAGTTGTCTCCCTTTTACCGATTTTGATAGCGATTTGACTTCGCCATGAAGTCAGTCAGTCGGCGAGTTTTAGCGATTTTCAAAATTCCTTGACGACTTAAATCGTCATTTCGCCGGCAAGATTATGGCCTCCTTATGGAGGGCGCTTATATCTTGGTAAGAGGAAACACCGTACATTTTCCCATCTCAAGAGTCATTATACTATAAATAAGATATCTACATCACTTACCCTGATTATGTATTTTCTCTAAAAGAGAGACAAAAGATGCCAAAGAGACATTCATACTTAAATTCAAAAGACGAAAACAGGCTGACAACGCCATGGCAAAAAACGAAGAACGACCAAAAGACAAACAACAGCATACAAAACACAACATAAAAAATAAAGACTGAGCAACACGAACTTCCGTGACTAATAACCGGGGATGATTTCAGGTGATCCGGAAGGGTAAGTAGATCTAACAGTGGGTTTTCAGTTGGGTGCCAATTTTTCAACAGGAGAGCAAAATAACTCGGTTGAAATTATAGCAAATTTTTGTCAGATAAAAACAGTTGTGTTGCATCATCAGAAAAAAGGAAAACGCTTTCACAATAAAAGTTATAACAAAATAAACCCGACTTTAAGTTTTGCTTCTATTGGTACCAAGTTGATAAAAATCCAACTAAAAATTACCTCACAATAATTTCTTTATCTTTATTTAGGAAAAATAAGTTTTATACATGAATATATTGCACAAATTACAGAAAGTAACTAATGCCTATTGTATAGTTGATAAACTGTATTCACGGCTGTCATTCGGTATATCGAGAAAAATGATCGTGAAAGAATAAGTAACGGTGGTCAAGTATTGCGACTGGATCGTGAAATATCTGATATAGGATCGTGAAGGAAATCTTATCGAGAAGAACAACACATACAACGTCTGACAGTAAATAATCTAATTTAATCAATTATAATGACAAATATTGGAAAAATAAAACTGTCTGTCAAAAGGGTTCATTCAACATTATGATCAGTATCTGAGAAAAATCAAGGCTTAAAAGTACACCGTTTTAACAAAACTACAAAAGGCAAATTGCTCTTCGAAATTACAGAGAAATAAAAATGTAAACACACATGATTTTTTTTTCACATTTTTAAAGCATAAACTACTTTTCTCTTAAAAGAGGGACGAAAGATACCAGAGGGACAGTCAAACTCATAGATCGAAAAAAAAACTGACAACGCCATGGCCAAAAATAAAAAGACAAACAGACAAATAATAGTACAGATGACACAACATAGGAAACTAAAGACTAAGCAACACGAACCCCACCAAAAACTGGGGTGATCTCAGGTGCTCCGGAAGGGTAAGCAGATCCTGCTCCACATGTGGCACCCGTCGTGTTGCTTATGTTATTACAAATCCGGTAAATGGTAGGTCACATTCGTGAAAAGGGAAGGGTATTGTAGTTACGACATAAGGAACTTAACACTTTCGCTACTGAATTAATATTTTTCGTCGATTTTTAAGCCGAAATAAATTATCACGAGATGATTGCCTGACCGGAATTAATTTGACAGATGCCCCGCAATAATGACTATCGTATTTTTGATCGCTCATATCTCTGGAACGGATTGAAATTTCGCTTAAAAAATTGCGATCCGTAGTCTTTGTCATGACTTATTTATTTAATAAAAATCGTAGTTCCGTAGTTTTTGTTATTTTTCTGAAATTAATTGATTTTATCTGTCTCTCAACGAGAGTTTTGTCAGTGAAAATTGTCCATTCAGTTTCGATCTAGTTTTCGCGGTTATTTACCTATTCTATCCTATGGATGTTTACTAGAGTGAACCTACGTATCGTCGGAATAGATTCGTTACAAATTTAATTCTGTTCCAGTTGTTATTCAAACAATATGATTGAAAATTGTCCGACGGTCACGAAGGTTAATGACCGCCATTTTGTACACAACAAGACATATTGAAGGGAGACAACATCTGTTATTTTAAAATGTACATTTGCAACGCTGGAGTTGTCTTTCTTTTACCAATGTATGAGCATACTAAAATGCAGTCTTTCTTTTACCAATGTATGAGCATACTAAAATGCACTATCAGTGATCAAAAATAATTTTCTAACTTTCAGACTCATTAAAAAGAGTTTAATAACAACTTTAAACAAAGACTTACATAATTTTCAGTCTGGTTTTTTAAGTTTATCTGAGATCTGGTCTGCCTGAGTGTCAACAGCTACGGTCCGTCATCAAAGTTCATTTATAGGAAAAATTACAATGTATTTAATGTTTTTACTCATCCATTTTTCTTAAAAAGGTTTTGAAACAAAACTGTCAACTATAGTCATTAACATGGAACAAACAAACGTCAAAACAGAACAACAAATAAACTGGTCTCCATTTTCAATTGTAGCAATTCCTCTCAGTGTGGTATTTTGTGAAACACTCAGGCAGGCACAGATATTTCCCACAATCAAAACACCCAAACTTTGTCTGCTTGATAGGCACCTCTCGACTATTTTGGCTTCTCATATAACAAAGATGGCATCTAGATTTTTTGTCAAAGGAGGAAGGCATGTGTCGCTGAACAAGGCGGTTCTCCATAAGCATGAGAGATGGTCTTCCTCTACCTGTCTCAGAGATATAACCGTTTACCAACCCCTTGGCCACAGAAATTGAAAAGTCAAGGAATGTCATATTAGATTGGTTGTTGGTATTCAAACTAAAAAGTTTAAAGGCATTAAATTTTGCCATTTCCATCAACACAAAGAATACCCGTTTGTTCCACTTATATGTTTTTTGGTTGTAACAGTAGTATTGGATATATTGATCAGCATGATCAACACCACCCATGTTACATGTGTAATCTGCTACTGCCTTGGGACAATCAAAATTTTGTCTTGAGAATGTTCCATCAATGTTGACACGCCTTATAACTTGTGAAGTAGTATGGTCGTGGATGGTTGAGAGGGTATATACATTTTTCTTGTCACGCCAAACAGAAGCAACTAGTGGTCCCTTCTGTCTGAACCTCATGTCTCCACGCTCATTGATACCAGTTGGTTTTATACACATAATTTCTTTCGGTATCCCTCTACGATTACATCTAAGGGAGCTACCATTTGATTTTTATGGGGGCTAGGATGAAAAATTTTGTCCTGCCTTTTCATTTTCCCTCTATTCGGTCCTGCCTTTTCATTTTCACTCTATTCGGTCCTGCCTTTTTTTTTTTAGTTTAATTTAAAACTATGAAAATCAAATGGTAGTGCTCATCCTAACTGTGCCACAAGCATATATACCGATGGTACCCTTTACCAACTAAATCTGACTGTTGCATCTTTTTACTACACTACTATCAAGATGTATCTGTGGGGTTGCATTTCTTCCAGGATATATGTCAACGTATTGTATATAACTGTGTTGGGAATCTGCCAAAACCCAAGCTTTTACACCCCATTTGTGTGGCAAAAGAAGCATATATTGCTTAAACTGTACCCTCCCTTTAAATGGTATCATTGTTTCATCCACAGTTATAATTCTATGTGGAGTATATTCCTGTTGAAAGGCTGTATTAAAATGAGTGAGAAGAGGTTTGACTTTGTACAACGGGTTATAATTTTGATCTCCAGGCAGAGGTTGCTGTGTTGAGTCAGAAAAATGGAGATACCTCATAATCTGTGTAAAGCGCTCCCGGCTCATGGTTTTTGCATATATAGGTGATTGTAAAAAACTGTCTGTGGACCAATACATCCTTGTAGATGGTTTCCTGTCTATGCCCATCTCAAAACAAAGACCAAAGAAGGCATTCATCTCCTGTATAGACGGTCTAACCCATGCCATTTTGTTTTCATCAGATTTGTTTTCTTTCTGTAATTTGGCATATGAATCAGTTTGCTCTATTAAGGTTCATCAACAAATGGACAAAAATGGCTGTATTTACACCTTAAAAACTACTCTGAGTACAGACTAACCTGTGCAATTTGAAAAGTTTCAAGGACTGGCATGCACTAGATATATAAAAGTTAAATAAATTTTATGTTTCAGAAAGATAAAATCTTTTTTGGATTTTGATGGCCATTTTTTTCATTCAGGTTAGTCTGTACAGAGAGTAGTTTTTCAGGTGTAAATTCAGCCATTTTTGTCCATTTGTTATGATGAACCTTAACATCTCCAACAGAACATGATTAAAAACCGTTTGAAGAAATCAAGAGGGGTTTTATCCTGAGGCATGATCCTTGTAGGGCCAGTTCTCCCAGTGGGGGTGAAAAGATGAGGCAACCCACGTTCAAAGTAAAGAAAGTCCTCATGCAAGCCATCAATGTTTGCTGCATCACCAGCAGGTCCAGGTACATCTGTCAGATTCCCCTTCACTTTCAAGATCATCCGAATCATAACCAATACCCTGAAGTAGCAGTTGTTGCTGAAATCTTGCTTCAGCTTCGTCTAATTCTGCCCGGGTGAAGCCTTCAAACTCATCTGATTCATCATACGACATTGTTTTTGTGAGTGAAATACTACGAGGAGACGCGACTTACCTTCTATCACTTTTTGAAGTAAAAATTATCCCACAATGGTGACCAATGTTACAATAAATTAACACATTTGTTTATTGAGTATCTATGAAAAATAATTTTAATCTTTATATAAATCGAATCAAGTGAAAAAATGAACTACTTCCAGATAGTATAAGTTATGTCGCCGAGGTTCCGCCATGTTGTTTTCATATTTTCCATAACAACATCAATTTCCGGCTGTCTATTTTTAGCGTTGGTTTTATCACTCTTTAAATAAAAACTGCAGATGACGACACTAACGAAAAAAAATTAAAATGATCTTGAGAATCACAGGAATTTAATGACATATAACACGATACCGGAAACTTATTTATTCATTTAATTTCAGTCGATCAAAAAAGCGATATAAAACTGTTATTTTGCGAGGAATGCGAGCACCTGCCAGACACCACGAGGCTTGATTCCGAATCTAAAACACTACACAAACGATTGAAAATTGACAAGACTAACCTTCAATATTTTATGAAGTTCGTGGAGTAATGATTTTTGTTGTTTTTTATGCTTTCTTTGGTTAATTTACTAGAAAGTTGACTTGATCATTCTCGTCCGCCATGTTTGTTGTGGTCGTAATTTTTTCACGAATCCGGGTCCGTTCGCCCAAAAACACGTTCGCGCTCATTAACTCTACTGATTACATTAGAAAAATTTGACTTGTCAGTAGGTCTTGTCTTGCTTATCATTTTTGATTGTTTAAGTTTCTATCTATCTATTATAATTTTTATCACGAGGCAAAACGTAAAAAATACTGGTAAATATCGTATTAAAGGGCAAATACAATAAGGAGTATTTGACAACTTCCACCATTTGTCTTAAATGTAGATCTTGTCTTGCTGATCATATTTGGTATATTCAAGTTTCTTTCTATCTGTTATAAAGTTTTTAAGATACAAGACAAAAGCGAGAAAAAAAATTGTACACATCATCAAAGGGCAATAACTCTATCTCTAATATACTCTGATTTTAACCATTAGACTTATTTGTAGAACTTGTCCTTCTGAAAACTTTTGCAATGTAAAGTTTCTCTCCATCTATTATAGTTTTGAAGATACAAAATGTAATAGGCAAACAAACAAAAAGTGGTAAAATTTGTCATTTAAGGGCAATAACTACTACAGGAAATCATCTGACAGTTTTTATGTATATGGATGATTGGTACAGCTCAACATTCTGAACAATTTTACCCCTTTCGGATTTCTTGTATTTATAATGGTTATCATAACAAGACAAAACTGGCATTTTACCCCATATGTTCTTTTTTTTGCCATGTCCACCATCTTTGTTGTTGGCAAGTAGGGTCATCAGACACATTTTTAAAACTAAATATTCTAATGATGATTGCGACCAATTTTGATTCTATTTGGCCTAGTAGTTCCAGAGAAGATTTTTGTTAAAGATTACAAAAATTTACAAGTGATTGTATAAAATTGTTTATAAGGGGCAATAACTTTTTAAAAATTAAAGGAGCATAACTCTGAAAAATCATTGATGTGTTAGTGAAAAATCTATCTTGATCTTCATTTTATCTTGGATAGAAAGGTTGTAAAGTTATAAGGTCCTACTCTCAAGAAACATTAATATGTTAGCATACCAAATATGTCTTTACTGTTCTATTAAAGATAGGTTTTTGCAATTTTTATGTTCTAAATGTGTTAATTTCTACTTTCATTTTTTGTCTTCACTATTGTTTTAAACCTTAACAACAATTCAGCACTGCTACACATGTGTTACTTACAGGGGAAAATTCAGTAAATAAATATACGTCATCAGGGACCGCCCATTTGGGGGAGAGCTTTCTGTACAAAACTGAAGTCCTGTGCTCTTCTGATTGGTAGATAATGTTTGTAATAAGTATTTTTTGATAGATGGATCAAAACTAGAGTTAAAAAAAATTAGATAATGAAGGCTTAATATACTATTTTTTTTACTACAGGGTTGAAAAGTAATGGGGGTCAGTAAAGGAATTAAGTGCGAATCTACAGTGTTTGTAAACAAGGCCATGTGAATGCCCAAAAATGCCACATGACCCTATGTTTTTATTGTTGCAAAAGATAGGGCTACATTTGTACTTTCATGAATGATATATGAAAGCTTCCAATTTCTAAAGGTAAATCAGGTATAAATTTATTTCAAGACATAGATTAGCATTAAAGTCAATGGGAGATTTTTTACTGAATTTACCCCTATAGGAAAATATGCACTCTGTCACTGTACTTGTTCAAGGCCACACAATAATCACAAAACTCATTTCCTGTAAATATTAATGCAATGCAAGCCTTTTGGAACCAGTTAAAGTTGTTTTTTATACAAATTTCTATGTTTAACTGCGGCAATCCAGATTGCACTGAGTGTACTGTGGTAGGAAGCATGGGGCATATGGTAAAAAATCAGTTTTGTGTCCAGATTGAAAGAAACAATAGAAATTACACTTGAGAGTTATGATATTAATGAAAGGCATAAATATTCTCCCCATTTTACATCACATTATGCACATATTTCTCCTAATAATGTGTAAAATCATATTGAAAATCAGAATTACCTCCCTTTGACATAGGTTTTTTTTTAGCTGTGTTCCCCATGTTAAGTTATTGATCAAGTTGTAAATAAGCACTTTTCAAGTATTTTAACACTCGAATAATCTGACCGTATGAAGATATTCATTTATTTTTACATAATTCATTGAGTCTCTTTAAGTAAAAAAAAATACTAGACAACTTTTCACGATTACATACCCTTCATCTATAAAACTAGTGCTGAAATGTTTGTAATTGGATTGCTTTTAAATATTCTAAATTGTTACTTTTATGTTCCAAATGCAAAGTTTGGTCATAACCAGTCTTATTTTTTACATATTTGGCACTTTTTTCTACTTCAGTTTTGGCGAAGAAACCATCCTGATGTTGCGGTAACAGGAATTTCTGCAGAGTGGTTGTCAATGACATTTTGTGAAATTTACAAGTAATTAAAACACAGATTTAGTAAAATTAATCATAATTGTTGTTTTTTATGGTATGAAACTGCTTAAAAAGCCTTTGAAAAGTCTTTTTGTGTTATTTTTGCAGGGTATTTAATTAAAAACTTCCATATTAGGCAAAATTTAACTAAGAGTACATAAAGACTTTAGTTCCTAGATGTACTTGCAATACTGGTCAAAGCAAACACAGAAAACAATTCATATTTATTAAGCATAGTATTTTACACCATTCTTTTAAAAACAGTCAAAGTGCAACTTTATATACCAAATATACATTGGCCGCAGTATGGGCTGTAGTATAAATTTTCCGCTATCTTTACAAGTTCAGCCTTTATGAATGTTGTATTGAAACTGGAACTTGAAAATTGGATACATTACATGATTAATACAAAAAAGTAGGAAAAGAAGTTAAAAAGTCCCTTATAGGGGTAAATTCAGTAAATAAATATACGTCATCAGGGACCACCCATTTGGGGGAGAGCTTTCTGTACAAAACTGAAGTCCTATGCTCTTCTGATTGGTAGATAATGTTTGTAATAAGTATTTTTTGATAGATGGATCAAAACTAGAGTTAAAAAAAAATAAAAAATGAAGGCTGAATATACTAATTTTTTTACTACAGGGTTGAAAAGTAATGGGGTTCAGTAAAGGAATTAAGTGCAAATCTACAGTGTTTGTAAACAAGGCCATGTGAATGCCAAAAAAAGCCGCATGAACCTATGTTTTTATTGTTGCAAAAGATAGGGCTACATTTGTACTTTCATGAATGATATATGAAAGCTTCCAATTTCTAAAGGTAAATCAGGTATAAATTTATTTCAAGACATAGATTAGCATTAAAGTCAATGGGAGATTTTTTACTGAATTTACCCCTACATTTTGAAATTTCCAAAGGAAGTTATACAAACTGTACTTTTCATTAGAGAGTTTCTATTTGCTTTATCTTGATACCACAAAGAACCAAATCACAACAAAGTCCAATAAATATAACTGAAATTTATGATACTGAAAAGACTGCCTTCATTCATGTTAAGTTAATGGTATGTTCACATATTTCTTTAATATATACCAAAACTATATAATTCTTTCCCCGAATAATAGAAAAAGGGACACAATTCAATAAAAAATGATAAACATTGACTATAAAGTACAATAACTCCATAAGGGGTCAATTGACCAGTTTGGTCATGTTGATTTATTTGTAGATCTTACTTTGATGCACATTATTGCTGTTTACAGTTTATCTCTATCTATAATAATATTCAAGATAATAACCAAAAGCTGCAAAATTTTCTTAAAATTATCAATTCAGGGGCAGCAACCCAACAACAAGTTGCCTGATTGGTCTGAAAATTTCAGGGCAGATAGATCTGGATCTAAGGAACAATTTTATCCTGATCAGATTTGCTCTAAATGCTTTGGTTTCAGAGATATGAGCCAAAAACTGCATTTTACCCTATGTACTATTTTTAGCCATGTCGGCCATTTAAGAATGCAGGCAGGGTCATCGGACACATTTTTCAAAATAGATACCCTATTGATGATTGTGGACAAGTTTGGTTGAATTTGTCTCAGTAGTTTCAGAGAAGATTTTTGTAAAAGATTACAAAAATTTACGAAAAATTGTTAAAAATTGACTATAAAGGGCAATAACTCCTTAAGGGGTCAACTGACCATTATTTGTAGATCTTACTTTGTTGAACATTATTGCTGTTTACAGTTTATCTCTATCTATAATAATATTCAAGATAATAACAAAAAAACGGCAAAATTTCCTTAAAATTACCAATTCAGGGGCAGCAACCCAATAACAAGTTGTCCCATTCATCTGAAAATTTCAGGGCAGATAGATCTTGACCTGATAAACAATATTACCCCTGTCAGATTTGCTCTAAATGCTTTGGTTTCAGAGATATAAGCCAAAATCTACATTTTACCCCTATGTTCTACTTTTAGCCATGGTGGCCATCTTGGTTAGTTGGCCGGGTCACCAGACACGTTTTTTAAACTAGATACCCCAATGATGATTGTGGCCAAGTTTGGTTAAATTTGGCCCAGTAGTTTCAGAGGAGAAGATTTTTGTAAAAGTTAACGAACGACGGACGCCAAGTGATGAGAAAAGCTCACTTGGCCCTTTGGGCCAGGTGAGCTAAAAAGTTAGGTTTGTCTTTACAAAGGATAGAAATGTCCAAGAAACCGAAATTTCCAGTATAAAATGTCTATCATTTCGAACCCATTTATCTCGAAAAGTAGCACATGAAGGTATATTTTTTGTAACATATTTGAAATGACTTGGTGAAAAATAGCTTGTATGCAAACTTTCGTCAAAAATTCACCGTGGGATCAAAACTGTATCGTATGCCCTTAAAGGGCTTCTTACATAATGACATATACATTTACCCGATAAAATACAAAAAAGTTATCTCAATATATAAATAAATATAGAATAAAGTCTTTTTATTTTTGATACTGAATGTATCACTGTAAAATATCAGGTGAGCCCGAAAGTGAAAACGATCACATTGATTTTAGGAAAGCACCGTAAGCAGACGCTTATTTTAAGGCAAAGAGTCTGTAGGCTGACTGTAAATTATCTGAAAGCTCATTTCTTGTCGACTTCATAATTATTTCAAACATTTTCATGGTTGGGCTATTTACTTTCGCTTTCAGTTGTTTTTTCAAAGTCATGTCATTTATTTTTCAACCAACCCGGACCAGAAATATGAAACATTGAAGGCCCTGCGTTTACCTGTAGACGCGGATTTAGGGGGCCAGCCGGCCGGGTCACCCCTTATAAAGGCTAAATTGATGGTTAATGCAAACTTTTTACCTGTTCCACTTCAAACTTTGTCTAGTTTGGGGGCCCCAGGCACCCCCTTTTTTCAAATCCTGGATCAGCATCTGAATTTGTTCGCTTATTTGTTCTTTGATCTAAGAATAGCTGCCTATACATTGACAATGAAACCACATCTTAATTTTATAGGATGGTCCCACAAAAATATTTCATTTTTTTCCCTAGCTTCTCTCATGCGACAGTGGTACCTTTTTGGTCACTATTTAAGTGTTGCGTCTAAATATGAGTTGTAACACTTAATAGTGACTGAACAGGTTGAAAAAATACTTCTCAAGAAACAGAAAGAGAAGACAATTTGGAACAGCACCGGACTATTTATAATTACAAACTCAGATCGGAATAGTAAGGAAAGCTATCAATGATACTGGGGATAAGTTTATCGGTTTTTTTGTACATTTTCTGTTCAAATTTTCACATAATCATTCAGAAAAGCTAAACTAACTTTACTGAAACTAAGACAAGTATTTCATTTACCAAAAACTCGTGCGTTTCTGCGCAAAAATCACGCGCGATTTTGGGAATGAAAGGGAAAGTAGATCCTTACGCGGTGGACTCACGAATGTCAATTGCGAACTGACCCAATAGTTTTTTATCACGACCAGTCCACTGATACTGACATTATCAGCGAGTACACATCAAAGGAAAAATGCACAAATTATCGATAAAAGGGTATACAAAATGAAACAACACTATAAAAACCTCATGTGTCGAATCGCATCTCTGGACCCACCCACATAAGGAACGACAAAAGCGAAAAACCTGAAAGCTGGATGCACATATACCGAACCACGTCAAGCGGCATACGATCAAATGGAACATAATAATAGTACAAAGACAAATAAAGGTAAAACTGTAAAGTAGATAAAAATGCGACACAGAGTCAGAACCTAGAATTTATAACTCAAGACCATCCTGTATTATTTGTTAAGTAGACACTGAATATTATATTGGGTCTTGGTACGTTCCAATGACCTTTTTGAGAAAAAGAACGAGATGTTCTTTCACAAAACCCTGGCTCATTATTTTTTTGCTCACGCACTGGTAACGTTCGTTTTACAACTCTAGAGTAGCAGCAGCAAGCTCCTGAAAATCGTATGAGTTGAGAAATGTATACTCCATACGCAGATAAAGTTGGTAAATCGCTGCTTAGATGAGGAAAATTTATAATTTCGAAATTGAAATCATCTCGTTTGTCATAGAGGACCGCTGTAGTCAAATTCGGGGTATATGTATAAGCTGTTTATGTGGTGTCTGTAATCTCTAAATCATGACTATTAATGGGACCCAATTAGAAAAATTTGAATTGTTAATGGAAAGAACACCTTCAATACACCTGACTGTATGTAAAATTAAATGATATATCTTCTTTATTCTAACCCTTACGAAAACAAAAACGTACACATTAAGATATGTCCATGGGAAGACAACCAGACCCCCCTCTCGATTCAATCATTTGTGGATGCATTACGCATTATTTATACAAAAGATATCTACTTTCCGACAATTTATGCTCCTGGAGTCCTTAATAACTTGGATGCCTAGTTACATGCAGCATTGAAAATTGGTCTAAATATTGATATATATTATATATATCACCAAAAAATTAAAGCATTAATTTACGTTCTTAGTAAGTAATTACACGCTTCGACCAAATTACAAGTATATCAATTGGTAAAAGAAATGCTGTTTTATGATTATTAAGTCTGGTCACGCCTTGTCTTTCACGATCAAAATAATGCGTTGGATAATCTTTCAGGATCAATTTTGATTAAAAACCAACATAAATATACTTTTCAAAAAATTATGTAACTTTTTAAATTAATAATATACTTTTATTTTACTGGACTTCTGACACAAATAAGATTAGGTTTCAAATATATAATAATATATTGGAATGTGACCATGCCCCAAGTCAAAGTGAACTGCCTATTTAAGCAGTTCATTGGCAGTTTTATAGCAGTTTCTTAAATTTTTAGCAGTTTTGGAACAGTTTAATGCAGTTTTGATTTAGGCAGTTTAAAATAACTGCTTACTGGTAAATGATAACTGTTAATTCAAGCAGTTTAAATATTTCTAAGCAGTTTGAGGAAGGTTATAATTGTCTTCCAGCTAAAGCTTGGCAGTTATTTTTATATAGCAGTTTGATTTGCAAATTATTTCTTGGCAGTTGCATCAAACATTATGTGATTTAGATAAAAGTGGTCTTGTAGAAATGTGCCAACTGTTTACAATTGACCTCTCTGTTGTGGACAGGATATACTATCTACACAGAAATTGAGGTCATATCAAGGAGAACAGCTATTTTAATACATTGTTCTGCAATTACTATCACTTTTTATAAAAAATATCTTATTTTAACAAAAATGCATATAATTTTCTTAATATATATATCACATTTTAAAGATTTAGGCACTTGCTTCAGTAATCTTTTAGGGAACACATCAACAGAATCAAACAACTCCTTAAACATCCCCATGTATTGCAATATGATAAAATTTGAATTCAGAATAAAGAGGAAGACAACAAGAAAAGATGTGTCCTACATGAACAAAATGCAAATTTTACATGGGATATACTATATTAACACTTTCCTTACCGGATTGAACTGGTCTATGCGTTTCTATGACATTATCAAATATTGCACGAGACAGTTACCGGCCCGAATTAATTTCCAGATAAGTGCGCGTTTTCGCTTATGTTTAGTATATGGGGAAGTAGGACAGTTGCAGCCGTCACAAGACAGGAAACGGAATGAAAACGGTTGAATAACATGTCAACCCATTTGTCAGTAACTTAATTTCAGAATATTATAGTTGTTTAAGTACATTTTACCATGCGAGTAAAACGAAACAATAAGTTTTACGGACAGGCGCTCGCTAAAAAAAGTTTAAAATACTTATAATTTTAATTGTCCACGATTTGTACATATTATTGTTTTCCCTTTTAATAAACCACTTCAGAAAAGATCATCCTTAACCAAGAGAACGATTACTGAAAGAGAAATCGAGATATTTTCTCATTATCTATCCATCATTTTATTCAATGTATCTGCGTTCAGCCATTGATTTGTGTAATGTTGTCATAGCCTCGTTTTAATCCGGAAACTTCCGATATATTTATAGACGAAAGGGTCAATACACAAAAATGTGTACTCTGATCTGCACATGTAACGTTAAATGATTTAGCATGCTGACAACGAAATTTTAAAGTAACTGGAATACATGTAACTACAAGTCAAATAACAAGTCAACTTTTATGAACAGGTGAAACAATTACTTACTTTAATAAGAAAGGAGTCCCAGAAAACATGAAAAGTTGTTTTATGCAGATAACCACTGGTTGAAAGCAGACTGTTTTACTTGATAGTTGATTATTCTCACAGTTTTAAAGTTCAAATCATTTTCTCCAACAGTAATTTAAGTAAAACTCCATGATTAGAATAAATTGTCAACACTAAATGTCTCAAACGCTCTAAATATCCAAAGAACTTTCCAACAAAGAAACAAACAGTTTAAAGAGTAACAAGTTAATAACTAACAGTATTTTGCCATTGTGTGGTAGGCTGTAAAGCACTCTGGTAGGCACAAGTGTTTACCACATTCAAGACAGCCATACATTGTTTGCTTTCTCTTGTCCTGTTTACCAGCGGAAACCTTCATCCAACATACATGACACCATGACTTTTCCCCACAATGTTTGGCATATGTCTCTGTAAGACGTGATGGTACTGGGGCTGCAGATTGACGACCTCTGGTACCAATGCCACAGTACTCATCTATCAAACTACTGGCAATTTGACGTGAGAATTGGAGGTATGTCATAGCAGGTGAGTTTCCAACGGTTTGATGATTTGGACTCAATAAGAAAAGTCTGTATGCATTGTATTTCAAAATTTCCAGAAATTTAAAGAACACCCGTTTATACCACTTCTGGGTTTTTTGGTTAAAGCAGTAGTACTGAATATACTGGTCCGCTTTGTCAACACCTCCCATGTATTTAGTGTAGTCAACTATGATTTTTGGACATGGTATATCGGCTTTATCAAATTGCCCATCTATTTGAACCAAACGCTGTACTTCAAACCTAGAATGATCATGGATTGTTGAAATTGCAGTTACAATTTTTTTGTCTTTCCATAAGACTCCAGAGATCGACTTCCTTTGAAAGAACTTCATGTCCCCCCTATTATCAATACCAACAGGGTGTTTTAACATGAAATCAGCAGGTAAACCGCTTCTGTTTTTGCGGACTGTTCCACATGCCGCAATTTGATAGTTATCAAACAGGTCTTGGAATAGTTTTGGTGAAGAAAAGAAATTGTCAACATATACATGATATCCCTGCCCAACAATATCAGCCCCCTCTATACATTTTTTTACAACGTGTTCACCCAATTGGCCTTGTGGTCTATCAGTTTTTCCTGTATAAACATCTGTATAGCAGATGTATCCTGTATTTGAATCTGCTAATGCCCATATCTTAATACCCCATTTAGTTGGTTTGGCTGGCATATATTGTTTGAATTTGACCCTTCCTTTGAAGGGGATCATACATTCGTCTATTGAGACCTGGCGTGTAGGGACAAATTCTCTTTTCATTGATGTGTTAAACATATTCAAGATGTTTCTTATTTTATAAAGTACATCATATGATGGATGACCTGGTTGTTGTGCATTATGGTTGTCACTGAAATGAAGGTACCTCATGACTTGCATAAATCTATTCCTGGGCATTGTTTTACGGAATATTGGAGATTCCATGAAGGATCAGTTGACCAGTATAGTTTGGTTTCTGGTTTAACATCAATTCCCATCAAAAGCAAAGACCAATAAAAGCTTTAATTTCTGGCAAACTAGGTTTTGACCAGGCAGATTTATTACTGTCTGGGTTTTCAGCAATTTGTTGGTTGGCATATCTTTCAGTTTCATTAATTATATGTTCAAAAATTATGTCATTCAAGAAAAGTTTGAAGAAATCTATTGGACCCTTATCAGCAGCTAAAATGGTAGCTGGGCCTGTTGCCCTTCCATCTGGACCTCTAGGTGCGAATAAATGAGGTAAACCCCTTTCATGAATATCAAAATTGTTATGCCAGGTGTTTGCAACATTGTCTATATCTGGGACAACTTGGTCATTGACATTATAAATAGGAATGGTCGGTTCTGTTTCTGAGCCCTCAGACTCATTTCCTGAAGTATTGAATTCAAAATCATCCCCAATTCCTTGATCTAGTAATATTTGTTCGTACCGTTGAACAGCCTGTTGAATTTCATCGGCTTCAAAACCTAAGAATTCCTCGTCTGAAGAATCGGACATTTCAATTTTGTTCTTTGTTTACAGACGACATTTTTTAATCACATGATATATCACATGTTTAAAGAAGGGAACCCCGAGTTTTAATTGGACAATATAAGGTCAGAGTTATAAATAAAATGAAATGTGAATACACATTCCAACGCTCAATGCTAGTAAATAAGAAAAGAGTTGTTGAGTATTTATTTATTAAAAAATTTGAAGAAAATATCAAGATCTATGCGAGACATACTCGGTTTTGTATGTTTTAATTACACATATACGTATTATTAGTTACCATTTGTGTTCGTAACAATATGCAAATGAGTTCCAAGAATCCTCGATGTGACTTTAGTGCACCAGGGAAACACGTGGTAGATTGAAAACATTGACATTTGTTTTTAATTTGGACTCTGATTAAACTTCGAGAAAGGATTTTTTTTCGCACCTGCTTCGGTATTTCAAACACGTAATTTTTCGTTTCAAACGGCATCTTATGCCCTAATCAAGTAGATATTACGAAAGATTGAACATGCAACATCGTTTATTCGACCCAAAATGCATTTCCGTAACGTTTTATGTTCATGCAGTCCATTTATTGCCGAATTAATTCTACGATGCCTGAAGGCATCGTTGGGCACGCGACAGGCGATGCCTTGAGGCATCGTTGGGCGCGTGCCAGGCGATGCCTCAAGGCATCGTTGGGGATGAAAGGGTTAATTTTGAAATAGTTTTTTTCACATTGAATAGTGAAGATGTGTCTTTCTGACTGGCAACAATAGCAATTTTGGAAGATTATAATCATGTTCATTGTGTTTTTTGTGTGTGAATTTTGGATTACATCTTTATTCTGGTAAGTGCAATAAATTGGATTCTACTATTTTGATTCTGTGAAATTGTGCTTTTTTAAATGTTTTATTCAATATAACAAAATAATAATGACAAGTATAATATATATAGATATATATTAATTAGCTTCATTCTTCTTTTGCTCCTCATTGTGACAGTCCAGCTGGTTTATGTGTCATGTATTTCATTCATATTATATCAGAATAAAATTGATTTGGTTTACAAATATACTTAATCATGTTAATATTTAAGAGTCTTCTTACTAATCAAGTAATATAACAAATAATTGATTTCAAGTAGATAAGATTGCATGAATCTTGATTTCCATTACCCTTATTTCAGATGACTTCAAACTGAAATTACATGTTGCACGTAAGCTATATTTTTACAATCAATATTCGTTTGTAATACATAAATGCTAAACATATTAACCATGAATAACAACAAATTTGTTTAGAAGATATATTTTTGTTTTGATTATTATAACATGTTATTAAGTTACTTTTTAACAACTACTACATATGAATAATGCATAAGATCATGACCATATTAGTATTTTCCTTAGCAGTTATTTCCCAGTTTTATATGAATATTAATTAACTAGAAGCAGTTTAATATGAATATTCATGAACTGAAAGCAGTTTTTAGTACCTAATTTAAATATTTCGCAAAAAAAAAAAAACTGCTAAGTAACTGCCTAAAGCAGCTAAGGAACTGCTATGAACTGCCAGAATAACTGTGAAGGTTTAGGAAAACTGCTAATTTTTGTATATGAAGTAACTGGTTAATTTTGGAAGGTTAAGAACTGTCAAGCATCAGAAACTGCTTAATATGTGAACTGGGAAGGCAAAAAAAAACTGCCAAGAAACTGCCTTCCACTTTGACTTGGGCGCGCATTATAGATACAAAACGTGATTTTTTTCTTAATGATTCTTATAGGATTGTGAGTCGCCTTTTGCGTTTTCTTAAAAAGTACTGCATAAATTTTCCTAACTCAGTGCACAGTATTATTAAGGAAGTTGAATCATTTTGACAGACATATTTTTCTTTCTGATTTGTTCCACCTTATGAAAATACAACAGATTTTTCACAGATTTTGAAGTAGAATTACAAGTTAATTGCATTCACGATCCGATCGCAATGCTTGACCACCATTAGTTATTCTTTCACGATCATTTCTCTAGATATACAAAATGACACCCGAGTTATTATTATAACATTAGTGTAATGTCATAATCAGGCAGGGGCTTTTTTCACAAAATTCTTATGACAAAACTTATACTGAAATGTTTATGACTTGAGAGTATTTTTTCTTCTAATATTTTTTTGTGAAGTTGATATGGAACGCCATCACTGTCTTATGAGAAGAAACCACAATAGCATGATGTCAATGCTGCTTACATCATGTCAAAACACTATTACATGATATGAATGCTTCATTTCATGATGTGATAACTTCTTTACATGATGTGGTTATTTCTTTACATGATATGAACATTTCATTACATGATGCGAAACTTTCTTTACGTGATGATAAAAGTCAATATGTCGTATTTCTATAACATGGGGCAAAAAGATATACGTTGTTATGTCAAATGGGTATATCATGGTAAGAAACACATATGACGTTATGTGCACACTTCAATCATTATGTCAAAACATATTTATAAGAACACGGAACCTCTCGGACGTTATTACACATGCATTTTATAGAAAGAAAAGACATAAGGGTATCGGAAAGGAAAAGTAGGCGCAAGGGTTTAACATGTTTAAATCAAGGGAGCACATTCGGACCACAGGGACTCGGTTAGCAGATTAAAATTTTGTTTATCAATGTTTTCAATTTTGTTCATATTAACTGTTTGCTAAGTGAATTGTATTACATTACTAACATATTTAACGGAAAATTAAGTCAATTCTTTCCTTAACAATTAAGCGGTAGGTCTTAATTTTCACCACCGAACACCACCTAACACATTAAAATACCATCTGACACACCTAAATATATTGTTTTCATCTTTATTTATATATTTGACTTACCTTCTGAATGAGGATGAATATGTTTATACATATATATACACAAATTAATAAGAAATGATAACAAGAAAACCAAAAAGAACAGTCATACAGGGCTGTTGTCAGAACAGTACACTTTCAAGTGATAATTTCACATTAAATAAAATGTGTTAACAAGTTATTTGAACAATTTATTTCTAATAATTGAAAAGTAAAGACCATAAAATAATATACAATAAAATACATATAAATCAAGAAAAAATATTGCTGGATCCGGAAGCGTTTTTTTTAAATTTTGATTCTCAACTTTAACATCACTTATGCACATAAAATGTGAAAAACATGACCATAGGATTAAATTTTACGTAATTTAATCGATTTTATTGTTTTATTATGTAACATTACTGTTTTTCTTAAGGGTTAGTGGTCTTTTTGGGTGTTCCGTGGTGTTCGGTGGTGTGCGGTGGTGTAAAGACCCAACAATTGAGTAAATTCTATCCATAACAACTGAATAATTTCTTTCCTTAACACATAATTCTTTCAATAACAAATGCCTGCATGAAGGCGTCATAGCAAAAAACAAAAACAAAAAACTTTCAAGACGTCATAATTATTTGGGCTATGAATAGTTGCAATGTCAGATTATATCCTCCTACCCCTCCCCTACTAAAATATGAAATGATTGTCCCCAAACTATCAGTGTTTTTTTCATGAAAGAATTGACTTTCTGGTTAGACATCTTCCATGGATGCACATATTATCACATCAAGGATTTATATAGTAAACAAAACATCATATGTGTTTCTTACCATGTAATTCTGTTATCCGAACATACGGGCATTTTTTAAATCAGTGATCCCCTTTCTTAGTAACGCTGATTTCCGTTGGTATACCCATTTGACATTACAATGTATATCTTTTTGCCCAATGTTATAGAAATATGACATAATGACTTTTATGATCACGTAAAGAAAGTTTAGCATCATGTAATGAAATGTTCATATCATGTAAAGAAGTAACCACATCACGTAACGAAAAATTCACATCATGTAAAGAAGTAACCACATCACGTAATGAAGTTTTCACATCATATAAAGAAGTAACCACATCACGTGACGAAGAATTCACATCATGTTAAGAAGTAACCACATCACGTAACGAAGAATTCACATCATGTAAAGAAGCTAACACATCACGTAATGACATTTTCACATCATGTAAAGAAGGAACCACATCAAGTAATGAAGTTATCATATCATGTAATGAAGTATTTATATCATGTAATAGTGTTTTGACATGACGTAAGCAATATTTGCAATATTTGCATCATGTCATAGTAGTTTCTTCTTATAAGGCAGTGATAGACAGGCAATCCATAAATTGATCACAGAATGTTTAATTTGGTAAACTCCGGTATAAAAATACTTCTTCAGATAATGATATTGTCACTGAGTAATTCAAATAGTTTACCTGTCAATGAACACTCAAGGAGCTCCTCGTACTGTATTAATGTCATTTCAACAAGTATTTTTTTTGATATTCAATTGCGTATATGATAAAAGTATAATTCCTTTACTGCTTAAACTTTAATAATTATACAAAAACAAATATTTTTGATTCAAACTAATTTTAAATAAATAAATTTGGTGTATTTACTGTCTTCTGATTGGTTAAAAGTATTACTTTTATTTTCAATGTTGTCAATTTTTATGGCGACACGCCCACTCTGACGTTGTGTATTCATACGCCAACATGTGTGTACCTTGTTATTGTTAATATAAATAATATAAAAAGTTCTTTGAGTCTTATTTTTGATAGTTTTTGCTGCAAGCTTGCGGCAATAATTTATTTTGAATTTATTGAACCATAAAATTAATTTTTGACTCTTCACATTTTACATAATCCGCTTCGCAGATTATTCAATGTGAAGAGTCAAAAATTAATTTTATGGTTCAATAAATTCAAAATAAATAATAGCCATTCATTAAATACAGAAAAAAAATAAAGAGACTTACCCTTATAGAACTGAAGTGTTTGTCGCAAATTTGCAGCAGACTTGCTGCAAGTTTGCGGCAAACAAAAAGTTTGCAGGAAACAGAAAATAGTGTTTGGAGATGTTTGCCGCTAGCTGCGAACTTCCCTGCAAACATTGCAGCTTTTTGCTGCAAGCTTGCGGCAAGTTTGCAGAAACATCAATGTTTGCAGTAAGATTGCAAGAAAGTTAAGATAATAAAGAATGTTTGCGGCAAGATTGCAGAAACCTTTGACCATTCTATATGTTTGCCAGAACATTGCAAGAATTACTCAATATTGACTGGGCATGCCTAGTTGGCACTTCCTGGAAGCCAATAATTTGAAATTGTGGGCTAGGTCATGTTGATTGTGTTTGATAAATGTTACATATAAGAGATCAAGGAGGCATTTTGGTTCAATAATATAGGATATTCAATATGTAGTTTTGTAAGTACAAATTATTCATAGAACTGTTGATTTAATAAAATAATTAATGTCACCATCATACATAATTAAGTTAACAACTATGTGTTTGAAATACACTAACTATTATAAGTTTGGATTTTGTAACTGATTAAATGTATACTGTTTAATAAAGTTCATTTCAATTCTGTAACGCAATTATTACCTAGCTTTATGCTCAATACACATTTGAGATTTCATCCTTTTTTATTTCTTAATACCGGTATATGATATATCATTTGAGAATGACCCACCCCCTCTTTTTCAAAAATGAAATGCATGTATGTATTTCCTTAAATCTCAGATAAGTTTGCAAGTATATTCTTTCAATGACTGTATGTAGGCAGGAAGTTCTTATTAAAATTTGATGTGTAATTTGAAAGAGATAAATTGAATGCGTCTACACACATGACATTGGTATATGTGAAGTTCCTGCAAGTTTACCGCAAGTTTGCAACAAATCTAATTTGCATAATTATGTTTGCTGCAAGCTTGCCACAACCTTCATTTGCATGGTAAAATGGTTGCGGCAATGTTTGCTGCTAAGTTTGCTGTGCAAATGTTTGCCACAAGGATTATTTTTCGGTAAGGGTACATTCACCCA
Organism: Mytilus coruscus; assembly: GCA_017311375.1. Lineage (NCBI taxonomy): Eukaryota > Metazoa > Mollusca > Bivalvia > Mytilida > Mytilidae > Mytilus > Mytilus coruscus. The sequence goes on from CM029598.1 coordinate 17,118,333, forward strand.
AAAGTGAAACTGTCACTATTTTTAACATGTAATACTTTTATCTAAAATGATATTTGCTGAAAAAGGAAAATATATAAATGCACCCGGAATTCCTCATCAACAAGAACTGTTCTACATCATGATCACAGCTCATTTAGAACTGTTGAACCCTTAAAATACAGATTCCGACAGTTCTAACTTAACGGCATGACATGGTAGGTTCATTAAAATTCAGAGCAGGTATGGATTTTTTTGGTTAATGCTGAAGAAATGGGTGTTAAATCAAATAAAGAGCGGCGCCCGTCGCTTTTTCGACGAATAAAGTTCCATAACTCATATCAGAAATTTATAAAAAAAAAAAAAACTAAAAAAAAGACAAAAAACTAGAAGGAGCTTAATTATTTTAATAGATATAAACCAGTCACCAAAGTTTCATGAAAACTGCTCAAAGCATTTGAGTTATTGTCCGAAAAAATCCCCCTTTTTCAGGAATAAAGTCCCAATACTCCAAAATGTAAAATCAGAAATTTTTAAAAATTGAAAGGGAACTTATTTATGTCAATATATGTAAACAATTCTCTAAAGTTTCATCAAAATTGGTTAAAGAATTTTTGAGATATTGTCCGACATGTTGACAACGGACGGACGGACAACGGTATACCACATTAATACGTCCCGTAAACAGGTGTATAAAAACAAAACAATGTAAACAAAATCAAAATTTGAAGGGTGGGGCATTGAATTTATGATGTTAATAAAAATCAGAACGAAAAACAAATCATTTGGATTTTGGCACTACAGTAGCACAAAGGAAAGAGCTGCGCCATGAGCGCATGATACGCCCGTTGCTTTTTCAAAGAATACTGTTCCATGACTCCTCAATGTCATATCAGAAATTTATAAAAAAAATTAAGGGGAGTTTTTTTTAAAAGATATAAAGCAGGGGCCTGTTTATCGAAACGCTCTTAGGACTAGGACATGTCCTAAGATCATATTTGGACGTATCTTTGTTCTAAGTGCGTTTATCAAACATGTCGTAACTTGGGAAAAGTCATAGGATTCGTCCTAACTTTAGGACATCTAAGAAGCTGTCTTAAGATGGTCTTAGGATGGTCCTAACTTTAGGATATATTTTATGATGGTTAATGTGTAAACAAATACGACCGCCACCTATATATGGATCCCCCTTTTTCTAAATATTTTTCTATTTTCACTTATTTAATGTGTTCTTGCTCTTATCCAAAAGATATTACAAAACAGTAGTATATATATGACCCTCTCCACGTGGAAAATAAGAATAGAGGAGCATCGTATATAAATTTTATATGAATTTCAGACGACATCGAGTGTGCAAAAACTCAAACTTTAGAATCTATAAACAATTTGAATTATGTGGGATAGCGACCTGGTTTAATGACATTGACATTGTCCGACTTCAAACAGAAATGGAATGAAGATTTGCATAGTGACACTACTAGACGAAATGGACCAGGGGGTAATATAAACAAACTACGTACATATAGAACATTTAAACAGGATGTATATACAGAACTCTACCTAAATAAACTTATTATACCATCACACCGAAGAGCTTATTCTCAGTTTGGCTCCGATGTTGCCCCAATACGGGTGGAGACAGGACGCTACGAGAGTCTCCTTATAGACCAAAGAACTTGTTTAGTTTGTGACGATGAAATTGAAACGGAGGAGCATGTATTGACTGAACGGCGATCTTAGAGACGAAATGTATAAGATTTTAAATTTTGAAAACGAAAATTTCAGTCTTTGGCCGAATTCAGTGAAACTTTCATTTATTTTAGCGAATGACAATATTAATGTGATACAAAAATGTGCCAAAACCTGCAAACTTATTTTAGACCGTAGAAGACGTTTTTAATACCGATTATAGATGTAAGTATGTTTTATGATTTACCCTTTGTTTTATAATAGCTTTTTGAGAATGTGTAAATACTAGTTTCTTTTTAATCCGTTTCTCATAATTCTTTTTAGAATGGCATTAATATTTTTTTTAAAGTTTACTTTTACAATGTGAAATGTGTATACTGTATTATTGATGGTTAGACGTTAATAAATTATTATTGTATTGTATTGTATATATATAAAACACATAAAATAAATGGACATAGGTTGAAATATTAAAGTTTATTTACTTTTTAAAAAAGTTCAGAAAAAGGACCCAAGCGCATGTGATCCGTATTGAAATAATTTATGTATTCCGTATTTTTATGAAAGATGCACGAGATTTGCCAGAATAAAACTGTAATGCTTCGAATTAAACTCACTCAAAAATATATATTGATTGTTACCGATTGTTATGTATTAGTTTTCACTGTTACTGCTGTTTACAAATAATTTGATCAATTATTATATAAAACGTTGTTACATTTTTGTGATTTTGTTTTTCTTTCATAAAATTTGAATGTACCATTATTAGATAAATATTATTTCTATTCTTTATGATAATACTAATAATATTTCTAATTTTTAATCTTGCAATTATTTACTACTGGTGAAATTCAGTGCATTCTTAAACATTTAACATTTTTATTTTTAAATTCCTATTTTTCTTTACGCTAACACTTAGGACAGCGGTTAGGACATCCTAGCTAAGAAAGCCCTAAGATAGCTTCGATGTGCATGCTGAGACATGTCGTAAGTCGGTCCTAACATTATCCTAATTTATTCCTAAGAGAGGTCTTAGAACAAATCCTAGGACAGCTTCGATAAACAGGCCCCAGTCGCCAAAGTTTCATGAAAACTGCTTAAAGCACTTTTGAGTTATTGTCCGAAAACTGGAAAATCCCCCCGTTTTTAATGAATAAAACCCAATAACTCGGAATCGTAAAATCTAAAATTTATAAAAATCGAAAAGGAGCTCACGTCAATAGATATTAACCATTCACCAAAGTTTCATGCAAATTGGTTGAAGCGTTTTTGAGTTACTGTCCGATATGCTGACGACGGACAGACGGACAACGGTATACCATAATACGTCCCGTAAACTGGCATATAAAAATAATGTTGGGGAAAATTAAGCAATAACTTTTATACTTTTAAACAAAACTCTAATATTTTTTTCATGACGCTTCATTTAATTCTGAGAACATTGGATGTACGTGCGTGACGTCACAGCTAAAACTCCAACGTCTTTTAGTATTAATGGAACAACACCGGAGATCAAAATTGTCATTTTTGTTGGTGTTGCTTGCTAGAAAGAGTTAATTAAAATCATCCTGAAAGTAAGTTCACATGTTTCAACTCTTTTTTAATCGGGAAACAGATGGTATTCTAGAACGTCTTGTCTTGTTATACGTACCTTAACTTTCATCCTGATTACTTGCGATAGCCAAAAACTTTCATAAGAATGAGTTTGCCAATACAAATCTGAGTCTAATTTTTTGCATGCTGCCTACAATGAAAAGAAATTACAATATAAATACATGTATGTTCTAATTCGACAATAATTTGAATTATTTTAACTGGAGATATTATTTTGAAAATGGTCAACTCCTATTGCGACTTGCAGAAATTATAAACTATGCAATGGAATTGAGAATGGAAACAGGGAATGTGTCGGAGAGACACCCGACCAAAGAACAGAAAACAACCCAAGGCCACCAATGGGTCTTCAACGCAGTGACAAAATAAGGCACCCGGAGTCGGGCTTCAGCTGGCCCCTACACAATTATTTATACTAGTTAAGCAAAATGGGCACCACATTAAACTCCGTGTTCTATTATTTTTTGAACGAAACATTTTCTTTTAAAGTAGGTATACAAGCTATATATATACATTTATATTATGAAAGTTATTGTACTAAAAAATGGCAAAACCATACGGAGCTTAATTAAGTTATTTATTTATCAAAGAAATCATATGTACATTTATATTTATATTATATTAATTGGCACAACAAAACCAAACCTCAAAAGAAAAATAACACAGTATTTTAATTTTTATGCATCCGGTCTTAATAGAAACGTTAAGAGGTGTTTTGATAAAGGACCAAATATGGCCACTATTTCAGCTAAAATTTCAAAAAAGAATTCAATAGCTATTCAATATCATATTTAAACACATCAAAACAATGAAAAGGTAGAAAATTTTTTTAAATTTATGCACAGCGTTCTTTTTATGATGTCACAATTAGAATTTACACCAATTTCCGCCTATTTAAAAACAAGGGCAATTTCCACTGGTTTTCAGTACTGTAAAATAAAAACATGTAGCATGCGTCGGACAACAATCTTGCAATAATTTGATTTTTATTATAAAAAAAAATGTTAAACATAATATCTAACTGGAATGTTTAGTGTGGCGAAACCTGTACTTGTGTTTCCTATGACCAAATTTTGTTGAAATCCGAACTATTTTGACAATAATGTTTCGCTAAATCTCTATGTTTGGCGAAAAATGTTCTGTTTCACTTCTCTTGAAATGATAGACTTGATAGTTGGTGCCAAAATAATTAGGCTCTAACCTTTATGAGATGTTGGATTTGTTATGCAAATTTATGTCGCTTTTTGGTAGTGAATCGTCTGTATTTGTTTAAGCGAATATAAAGATGTTTTAATCTAAAGTTTTATATGTTTCATCAGAGACATATATACACATATGTGTACATATGTCTCTGGTTTCATGTAGATCTTTTCAAATAATTACAAATTATCCATTTGAATTTATATCGAAGTTTTATGTACGTATATAGTCATCGAAAGCTGTCTTCTTCTTGTGCGATGAACCATATATCGTCTACATGGTCGTTCTGTCTGTATATCATAAGAGCCGGAGTCAATATTCTTAGCATGATGTCTTAAGCAGATAGAAGATCGAATCGGTCGTATGTCTGTTCACTTTTGCACGAAAAAGAGAGAATACAAATTGGGTACATCACGACGTGAACTGTAGGGTGTTTTGCCAAAAAATTATTGTTTAGCCAAACACAACTAAATTACAGTATGTATTTAAATTTACGTCTGTTTCACTTATAAAAGAAATTGTGTAATTACATAAAATCTGCATGGACAATCAGATCACATATTGTTACTTAATGTTGCTTGTTTTCTTACTATGTATTTTGTGCATCGCTCTCTGCTGTTTATCATTTGTCATGTTGTTAATACGTTTTCGTTGCTATAGCATAGTTAATGCTTTCTGCAATAAAGTATTCATTCATTCAAATGTTGGAAACTGGCTTGTTGAATTGTGAGCTACAAGTATTCTCGATTTGTCACTTAAGCTTTGGACAATTAATGCAAGCTGACTAAGAAATTTAATTATACTACATCTTTGATAATAAGCAGCGTTTGATACTTTTATATAAGCTTAATGACTCAAGCTATTATAAATTCTTAAAAGCTCTCAGAATATAAAATGTAATTTTTTTATTCAAGATCGCAACATTGTAATCATTAATACATTATTATGGAAAATAAAGACAAAATATGAAAACAAAGTTAAATTAAGATTTACATCACAGTGCTAGATTATATCGACTTTTAAAATATTGGGAAATTATTTTTTTTTAAATATGAAAAACCAATTTTTGTAAGAAAAAAATATGTTTTGTTAAGGATGTATTCTTCTGAGGTTTCAGTTTCGTTGAAATCTCGTTCCGGAATTATTTCCAAAACATGTGATACAAGTGGAAAATATCAATGAATATAAAAAATATTATAATCAAACTGAACTCTGTGAAAAATTGTGTTAACCTACAATAAGTAGTTTTTGAGTAATAAAATTTTCAAATTTTTATAACCAATCTGGTAAGTGTCATCAGCCAAAATGTTAAGAAAATAGGTGAAGGTACAAAGAAATGATTTTACCGAAGATATGTACATCCGATATCAATATTTTTCTTTTCAAAATTCTTAGATATGTATTTTTTCAATCATTTATAACAAAGAAGTTGAAATAATATGCTTATTGTTCTAAAAAAAAAAAAAGACAAAAATCCTAAATTTACAATATTGACAGCATGGCCAATTTGACACGAAAAAGCAACAAAATTTTATAAAACGTTCTAATATTAACACCAACCTATATTTTTTTTTAGATAAATTTATTCAGATTGTAACAAATTTATTAATTTTGTAAAATTGTTTACTTCCGTTTAATACGGCGTACTTAACAACAAAATTTTTATATCTAAATTTACCTATATACTATTTGTTATCTTGGTGTAATCAGGGGTGTACAGAATTTTACACCGTTGTTCAAAATTCATACACCCTGAGGCGCAGCCGAATGGGTATATGAATTTTCAACAACGGTGTAAAATACTGTACACCCCTGATTACACCAAGATAACGAATTTATTTCTTATGAACAATTCCTTTACCCATTTTTAAACCGGGATGTAAAATTAAAAAATGCTAATGAAAAATTTCCAGTGTAACATTTTTCAACTTCGATGTTGCTGCGCATTGTTAAATACTTTTTTTCATTAAGTTTGAGAAATTCTAAATTTTTTTGTGTTCTTTCGAATGTTCGGGAAAAAAAATTACAAATTTAAAAAAAATTTTTACAGATTTTTGTCCTGAAATTTATTCATTTTTATTTTTTATTTTTTTTTTTTTTTTTTTTTTCGTTTTTTTTTTTTTTTTTTTCTTTATTTTGGGATATTTTTTTTAAATATTTTGGCAAAATTTTATTTATCCAGGGTGAACAAGGGTGGGGTGTTATTTGCACCGGGGTAATTAACCAATCAGATTGCAGTATTTATGCTGCATAAGAAATAAGTTGTTTTATTTAACGCCATTTTGTCCCAGGTAAGAGTTGTCTTATTGACACTCTTCCTTCATCTTTTTTATTACTACCTGTAACGTCTATGTTATATAGGCACCTACGTTTTAATATTGTATTTATGTTGTGTCATAGATCAATTGAAACTTATTCGTTCAGTGTATGTTTACTTGTTTTTTTTTAAATGTCTTTTTGATCGGGTTAAGCCATTTCAATTAATATTTTATAGTGTGTCTTTTTATTTTGTAATGTTGTACTTCTGTCTCATGTTGGGGTATAGGTTGGCGCCTGTTAAAACGTTTAAACCCGCTGCATTTGTATACACCTGTTCTAAGTCAGGAGCCTGTTGTTCAGTAGTTGTCGTTTGTTGATGTGGTTCATAGGTGTTTCTCGTTTTTTATATAGATTAGACTGTTGGTTTTCCTGTTTGAATTGTTTTACACTAGTAATTTTGGGGCCCTTTATAGCTTGCTGTTCGGTGTGAGCCAAGGCTCTGTGTTGAAGGCCGTACTTTGACCGATAATTATTAACTTTTTATACATTGTGACTCGGATGGAAAGTTGTTTCATTGGCACTCATACCACACCAGGGTTATGTCAAAGAACCTCTCATCCTTTTTCTAAAAAAGTTCATCTGAAGATACCAAGACCTTGTTGATAAATATTCCGTATCAACTTCACAAATAATACATGATGGTCTTGCAGTATAGATTCTAGGTACTGAGGTTGTTTATCTTCTTAATTACGTGTTATAGTGTTCTTTTATTTTTGGTGGGGTTCGTGTTGCTTAGTTTTTAGTTTTCTATGTTGTGTCATCTGTACTATTATTTGTCTGTTTGTCTTTTTATTTTTGGCCATGGCGTTGTCAGTTTGTTTTCGATCTATGAGTTTGACTGTCCCTCTGGTATCTTTCGTCCCTCTTTTATTTGTCTTTGTAAATTATTAACCTTTTAATTCTATTAATCCGATAATGGACTTCGTATCTGCGTGTCAAAGACAGTTTTTAGCAGATTATCTTAACAATGGACAATAATTGCTTAATCCATAGTTACATGTATTTCTTTATTATTATGTTTTATATACTTTTTGAAAATAATTATTGTTCAGTTTTGGAAAGGTATTCTAACTGTTAACACCGGACTCCATATTGTAACATCGTTTATATTCTTGTTGGATCGTTTATTAAAGGCATGCATTTATTAAATTGTTAAACTTTATACCGGCTTGAATCTTCATTTGATAGCCAGCAAATAGTCTGGTTATAACTGTATCAATACTTACTAGAAACTATTTTTCCCTTCCTTTCTTTGTGACAATGTTCTGTTAACAAGTTCGTATGGCATGTAATAGAATAATTTCTCAGTGGATTTGATATACTGAGGCCTGTTAGCAATGACGTATAGGATTTCAGTGAAATTCAATGTAATAATATTTCATAGCATTAAAAGTCCTTTATAAGGATGAAGATATATTTTTACGCGCTTTTCTCAAATGTTGCATTAGAAAGACACCTTAAAAACAATATATATCATTGTATATAATTATATCTTTTATTTCTGACAGAATTCTGGTTTAGTTGTGTGACATATCTATCTTTGTTGATAAATAAATACGCAAAAGTTGTCAAAAATTGTACTAAAAGCATACAGTTTTGAACAGAATTGAAGAATTCAAATATAGAGATTTAAGTATTTAAGGAGTGACCGCACAACACATTACTAGTAATTCATGAATGCCAGTGTATCCCAAACTCTGTCTGACCAAAAAAATGTCAGACAAAAAATCATTCGGTCAGACAGAACTTTTTAGATTTTTTAGTTGAAAATATAGTAGAATAGATCAAATTTCTTTTCGGTCAGACAAACCCTAATACAGTTTGGCACAGACTGGAATGCGCGTAGCTGATGAGTTAACTGTCACTGTTGTATGACGTCAGGAGTGAAACTATCGGTTTTTTATTTTATTATTCTAATATGACGTGCTTCTTTCGCTTTGTAAAAAACACCGTGATAAAATTCTCGATATATCTATACTTAGCGCAGACTCAGAGATGTGCATATTGGTGGCTGTTACTATTTACCTCTCACGTAAATCCACATATATCATTACCTATGTGCAAACACTATGTCGATTTCGTTGTGTTCAAATTGAAATTGAAAAAGAAACTACAGAACCGTTATTCCTATTATAATGCATAACAAAAAGAATTAATGCACAAAAGCTTAAAAAATGTATAAAATCAAAATAAAATAGAATTCTGCGAATTTTCATGAATGATCTTGGCGCATTAACGTCATGTCATAACATGACGTCATACGAATGAAAACTCTCAAGCTGAACGTTTTCTGTTTCCGTTACGTATACGCCCTAAGTTCGGATAATATTGCATTAAAATGGAGTTTTGAGGTAGGTGTTGTTTCATTTTCTATTCTATTGCATTATTCGCATATTTGTGGATTTCAGCAAGTCAACACGGCGGCTCACTCCTTAGTTACGACATGTCAACTCTGGATTTGACAGTAAAAAGTAACCAACGGAAAAAAAATGTTTGGGTTAAGAATTATGAGAATTGAACACATTTTTCTAGAGCTTATTTAAGAAATAATTCATGTAAGACTTAGATTTATTTGAAATTTGTAGCTTTTATCTGACAGGGGGTAAAATAGAACAGCCATACACACGGCAATCCTACCTTCGCTTCAGTTTTTAAATTACCGTATTTGTCCTATTAGAATCGAAATAATTCATGGAAGCCATAATTTGTTGGAGATTTACACATGGCCTGGGCCGTGATATTCGTTAATTTTATCCTCGCTAACGCTTATGATAAGGTAGCAATAAACAGTTAGGAAAAATATTAAAATTTTCCTCATAAATTTTACCATCCCTTTTCATTGCTTTCTTGCAATATTAAGCTTACTGTTTGTGTCATATATGTGCATATATATGTAATCAGAATCTTCCATAGATTTTATATACAGTATATAAAATCGTAAAATATAATTTCTTTTGGGTGTATCCATGGCAACAATCTGCTTTTATTTCTTATAAAATATTGCAAAAGGGGAAAAGATGTCAAATATTTCCCCAAAATTTGGCCAAATGTAGAATTTCAATCGCTTGAAGTCATACCATTTCTGAAACTGTTTACATATATCTTTCAGTAAATCCAATGAAAACCATATGTCTTTCGTCTCATTTTTTTGTAAAATTGCGTCAAAAACTTCGTGTAGAAAAAAGTGTTTGTAAACATTACATTAATTTCTGGACCGATGGCCGGTCTAGCTATGAAAATACGGAGAGTCAAACAGAAAATAGCCCACAAAACATGTAAAAAATAATCTTGATGTTCTTATAAACCATCTTTGAAGGCTAAATTAGTACTCAGCTGTCTAAAAATGAATTTTATTACACAATAACTTTCATATTTGAAAAATCCACCGGGGCCAAAATGCGAAACCAAACTCCTAACTGTGTATTGCTACCTTAATAGTAAATATTTTTTCAAGTTCTCCTTTTAACTAATTTTCTGTGTTCTGCTAGCTAAAACGAGTAAAATGGCCTTTTATTTTTGAAAATTGGTTGAGTAATGAATATTTTATGAAGGTTAGCAGTTGACACTGAAACGCGACAAAATCTGATTTAAAGAAAGGTGCCAAGTCAAAGTGTAAAACTTGTTTCTACCTCAATTTTGGCAAAATCTTAAAATTATACCTCTTTTGTCAGTTTTTAATGTTGAAAATCTTAAAAGATCTCTGATGATGCAAAATTGTACAAAATTTAGAAATTTGAAGCATGAAAATGTTAATCTTTATGTTTATTGCATACCAAAGACTTGACTAAAAACTTGGTAATAGGGAATCAATTTCTTACAGCTGAATCAACTATACATTTAATATATGTCAAAATGTAACATGAAATCTTGATAGAAATAATATTTTGATATATTCGCAAGAAAAATACAAAGCGTTCAATACTTAGGCTACTACATACAGCGCAATCCTTCAGAAGCAAGGGTTAAGACAATAGATTACAAATATAAGCCTTGTGTCAAAATGTCTAATTTTGGTTGCTAAGGACTGTAAACAATGAAATTGACATTTATTGTCATTCTTAAACACTTAATCCCTCAGAAGTTGATTTAGAATCTAAATATCAAAAGATTTGTTGTATGAAAAGTCTTAAATTATACAATTCTGAGCTTGGTAAGTATGCCATAAGGTAGCAATAAACAGTTAGGAAAAATATTAAAATTTTCCTCATAAATTTTACCATCCCTTTTCATTGCTTTCTTGCAATATTAAGCTTACTGTTTGTGTCATATATGTGCATATATATGTAATCAGAATCTTCCATAGATTTTATATACAGTATATAAAATCGTAAAATATAATTTCTTTTGGGTGTATCCATGGCAACAATCTGCTTTTATTTCTTATAAAATATTGCAAAAGGGGAAAAGATGTCAAATATTTCCCAAAATTTGGCCAAATGTAGAATTTCAATCGCTTGAAGTCATACCATTTCTGAAACTGTTTACATATATCTTTTAGTAAATCCAATGAAAACCATATGTCTTTCGTCTCATTTTTGTAAAATTGCGTCAAAAACTTCGTGTAGAAAAAAGTGTTTGTAAACATTACATTAATTTCTGGACCGATGGCCGGTCTAGCTATGAAAATACGGAGAGTCAAACAGAAAATAGCCCACAAAACATGTAAAAATAATCTTGATGTTTTTATAAACCATCTTTGAAGGCTAAATTAGTACTCAGCTGTCTAAAATGAATTTTATTACACAATAACTTTCATATTTGAAAAATCCACCAGGGCCAAAATGCGAAACCAAACTCCTAACTGTGTATTGCTACCTAAAATTCGAATATCACGGCCCAGGCCATGTGTAAATCTCCAACAAATTATGGCTTCCGTGAATTATTTCTTAAGGAAAGGAAATCAAGGTAATTCATTGCAACCAATGTAATAAACGAATTTACACTTTACTAGATATAAGAATATATGACAAAATGGTGTCTGAAACAAAAAAAGCCTACATAAGGATTTATATATGGTACTGTGAGATCATTCGAAGATACGACGACAGACATCAGCTAAATACATTGTCTGTTAGTGACAAATCTTTCATTTTTAATAGGAAGTAGTGACACTGTCAGATGGATAAAGGACTTTCTTAGTAGTAAGTAGTGACACTGTCAGATGGGTAAATGACTTTCTTAGTAGGAAGTATAGTGACACTGTCAGATGGGTAAACGACTTTCTTGGTAGGAAGTAGTGACACTGTCAGATGGGTAAATGCCTTTCTTAGTAGTAAGTAGTGACACTGTCAGATGGGTAAATGACTTTCTTAGTAGGAAGTAGTGACACTGACAGATGGGTACCAGGTAGCACAATAACATTTTATTGATATTTTAAAAATATATTGCAAAATGTCACAAAAATATCATTCAAAAATATTTTTTGACGTGAAATGTATGGTTGTACTCATGTGAATAGCATATTTTCTGGAAATATTTGTTCTGAATGTTTAAAGAACATTATTTTTTAATATTTTGATTTCATATTTAAATAACATAATTTTGATATCATTCAGTGTCAATTGAAAATATCCAGACAACATATATCAAACGTTTTCCAAAAATATCCTTTTCTCCGACTTGTGGATATTTTTCAGACTCTTTCAAACAATTAAGAACAGTCAAAGCATGACATGTGGATACTGCCAACACAAAAGCATTGACAGAATAGCTTATTCATATGACAGGACTTAATTATGACTGTCAATGAATATTGAATTTTCCTGAATAGCATTTTAACATTTTATGAACTCTTTCACCGATTACTGCCCAGACAATGTAATACCAGTGACGATGGCTTCCCTGAAGAAATATCATAAAATATGACCACCCAATTACTAAACATCACCACACCTTCATTTTTTGAGATATCATCATAATTTTTTTTCCCTTAGAGAGAGATTACTCAAGACCACAATTTGTCCTCATTTTACCTTTAAAATCGGGTGACATCACATGACATAGGTAAGGTAAAATGCAATTAACAGGTAAAATAAATTTATTAAAGAAACTAACCATTAAAAACATACAATATATGATTAAAATCCACAATCAAGTATTAAAATCATTTGTTTAATATCATTTCATAATCTGAGGTAATTTTTAAGGTATAACTTGATATATTTCTGATTACAGGTGAGCACAGGTAAATACAGGTAAATGTAAACGAGACAACAAAATAGAGGCTTTGATAATGCTTTTGTATATGAATAAATTTATGTAAAATGAATAAGATTATACAACCTTCTTGAGCATTTAGTGTTTTTTGTAGATCATTGACTAGAACAGGTAAAAATTTGATTGGAACATGTTAATATTTGACTAGAATATGTCAAAATATTAACAAAAAACAAAAACAACACAAGTCATCTCCAATACTGCACTTTGGTGTGATAGTCTTTGAAACAAGATGAACCCTTTTAACACAAAGGTAAACATTACATTCAGAACATTTGAATACTGTTTTGATTAGCCTATAAGGATTATCCTTTCTAGAAACATGTCCGTTTGCATTTGAGTACACATTGTGTTTTTTTGTACACACAACACATGTATGGTTTGTACTGTCATCTTCGTCCGAACTCGGAAAATGTACCCCAAAATTGATTAGACGTTCAGGTGTTTCATTTTCCACATTTGCTCTTCTTATGAGTATCCTTTCAGCCCTATGCTCACCAACCAAAGCATGAACTAATTCATCAATGAATTGTTGGAAGTCACCGGGTCTTTTACGCGGCGGTTTATGATTGACAACATGACCTTCTAAGATGTAAGCATTGTATGCGGCCCATAATACGGCTTTCTCGGCTAAACGCATGTACCATTTGTACTGCTTGGCACTTTTGGGTAAATGACACATTTGGTCATTTCTGTCCACACCACCCATTTGATTGTTCTAGTCCTGTACAACAGAGGAACAACTTGCATTTTCAACTACACCTTGTTTATTATGACATCCAATTTGAACAGTTACTGGTTTGTGAACTGTAGAGAGAAAGTGAACAAACGCTCATCTTTCCAAACACATGCTAAAATTTACATGTACCCCAAGTCAAAGTGGAAATCAGTTTCTTGGCAGTTTTTTTGCCTTCCCAGTTCACATATTTAGCAGTTTCTGATGCCTTGCAGTTCTTAACCTTCAAAAATTAACCAGTTACTTCATATACAAAAATAATCAGTTTTCCTAAACCTTCACAGTTATTCTGGCAGTTCAAAGCAGTTCCTTAGCTGCTTTAGGCAGTTTCTTAGCAGTTATTTTCACGAAATATTTAAATTAGGTACTAAAAACTGCTTTCAGTTCATGAATATTCATATTAAACTGCTTCTAGTTAATTAATATTCATATAAAACTGGGAATTACTGCTAAGGAAAATGCAAATATGGTCATGATCTTATGCATTATTTATACTAGTAGCCACGGTTTGACACTAATTAAATGTATGTACTAGCCTACAGGGCTAGTGAAATTATTATTCTACTAGTTCTCTTGTCAATTCACTAGCCCTCCAAGTGCCAAAGGCACTTGGACGGTCGTACCAATAGCACAACCTTATCTAGAAGGGACTGGGGGCATGCCCCCTAGAAAATTTTGATACAAATGAAGCTAAATCCTGAGTTCTGGAGCATTTCCAGAGGGTTTTGAACATGTTTTGTTTCATGAAATTTCACTTGTTTGCTAATAAAAAATGCCCCAAAAAAATAAATATTTTCATATTTTAATCATCTATATTAAGAATGTGTTCAACTTATTTTGAGGACCACTTTAGATCATTACTTCATCATCATCCTCATTTTACTTATCATTATTACTAATGTCTTTAATGAAGATGGATAAGTAAGGGATTCAAAAATACACCCACAAAAGAGGAAAGGTTTGCCCTTGCTCTTTTTTGTCATAATTCTTCATGGACTCCTTCTTTTCCCTTGTTGTTTGTCAGTTCATTTTTTTTTGCAGGACAAGATTTTATTCCTAAAAATCTGTATATTTTTACCAGAGACCAAGGATTTGTATAGTATACAAATCCTTGCAGAGACTTATATTTTTGCAATAATTCAGTGATACTGTTTGCCTCAAATTACACTCGAAATACAGCTTTTTCCCCTAGAGAAAGTTCCCAATTACTAAAAAAAATGGCTTAAAATTCCTCCCTATAAGTTGTACATTTTTCCCAAACAGTGATGGTATCGGTAGTAATGTATGTAAATTTCGTATTCATGTTATTATTCTGATATTATGAAAGCACTTTTGAGATCAAGGTTTCTGACTAGAATCATCATGGAGTTTGTAACACATGTGTTTTTCGATGTATTAAGTACCATCATTGTTTCCATTTCTTTCCCCTCCCTAAAAAGTACCTTTCAGGTTAAAAATGTCTGACAATCAAAATATATGTGAATAAACTGTACAATAAAGACAGCAAAGGTCAGCAAAAAATCTGGGATTTGTTGACAATTAAAATTTTGTGAATTTCCTAGTTTTAAACAAAATTTTGACTAGCCCGTCAGACTACTGTGATGAAAACTTTACTAGCCCTCCTAATTTTTACTAGCCTGGGGCTAGCGGACTAGCGTTAGTGTCGAACCCTGGTAGCTGTTAAAAAGTAACAATAACATGTAATAATTATCAAAAACAAAATATATCTTCTATGTTATCAAAATTCATAGTTAATATGTTTAGCTTTTATGTTTTACAATTAAATATTGATGTCAGAGGTGCAACATGTAATTAAAGTTTCAATTAAGTAATCTGATATAACATGTATAATGGAAATGGAAATCAAGATTCATGCAATCTTATATACAATGATATACTTGAAATTAATTACTTGTTATATTACCTGCTTAGTAAGAAGACTCTTAAATATTAATATGATTAAGTATATTTGTAAACCGAATCAATTTTATTCTGATATAATCTTTATAAATACATGACATGTAAACCAGCTGGACTGTCACAATTATGAGGAGCGAAAATAAGAATTAAGCTATTATAGATAAATATATCACACTTGTCATTATTGTTTTGTTATGGTGAATAAAACATTGAAAGTACAATTTCAAAAAATCAAAATAATAGAATCCAATTGTTTGCACTTACCAGAATTAATTAAGATGTAATCCAAAATTCACACAATTAATATGGTTATAATCTTCAAAAATTGCCATTGAGACAAGGCCCATCTTTAATGTTCAATGTGAAAAGAACTATTTCCAAGTATATTATATCTCAAGTAAAATTTCATTTTGTTCATGTAAGAAGACACATCTTTCTTGTTGTCTACCTGTATTCCAAATTCAAATTTTATCATATTGCAATACATGGGGATGTTTAAGGAGTTGTTTGATTCTGCTGAAGTGTTCCCTTAAAGATTACTAGCAATTAAGTGCCTAAATCTTTAAAATGTGATAAAAATATTAAGAAAAAAATATCCATTTTTGTTTAAATAAGTTATTTTTATTAAAAGTGGTAGTAATTGCCAAACAATATATATTAAGATAAGTGTTCTCCTTCATGTGCCCTAAATTTCAGTGAAGATAGTACTTCCTGTCTCCACCACAGAGTGGTCAATTGTAAACAGATGGCACATTTCTACAAGACCACTTTTATCTAAATCACATTAACTCTGTTTGATGCAACTGCCAAGAAATAATTTCCAAATCAAACTGCTAATTTTATAAAAATAACTGCCAACCTTAGCTGGAAGACAATTTTATAACCTTCATCAAACTGCTTTGAAATATTTAAACTGCTTAAATTAACTGCAATCTTTTACTTGCAGGCAGTTATTTTAAACTGCCTAAATCAAAACTGCTTTGGACTGCCCCAAAACAGATAAAAATTCAACATACTGCTATAAAACTGCAAATGAACTGCTTAAATAGGCAGTTCACTTTGACTTGGGGTTTGTCAGACATTTCCCATCTAAACTGGCCTCTTTGTAACTGTTTATCCTTAACTGTAGACAAAGTTTTGGGATATCCTTTACGGTTACTCTCTATCGTGCCCACCATACCTATACCATGAGCCCTCAAGTTGAAAGCCAGCACAACGCTTGTGTAAAAATTGTCGGTATATACAATGTGACCTCTATACTCCATACCTTTTGTTAAGTTTAGTACAACAGCAGCTGTTAGCCCAAGATTTTCACCTTCAAACTCAATGTTACGTGCAATGTAAATTTCAAAACGAAAACTATATGCAGTCAGAGAATCACAAAGTAAGAACGCTTTGATGCCCCATTTGTTCGGTTTGTCTTTTATGTATAGTTTGATGCCTAATCTTCCTTTAAAGGGAATCATACACTCATCAAAAGATACATTTTGAGCAGGATAATATTCCCCTTCAAACTTTTCTTGTAAATAATCGAGATAAGGTCTAATTTTATACAACCGGTCTGATTTATCGGCCAAGTCATCATCATAAAAATGTAAATATCTACTTATTTGTACAAGTCTACGAAACTGAAATGCTTTAGAAAATCCAGGAGTTGCAAAAATCCACTTGTCTGGCTTTTGACAGAAGTATATTTCAAGTCTAGGACAATTTACACCCATAAGAGTAGCCAATTTAATTCCAAAATATGCCTTCATTTCAAGTAATGTTATGTCCATCCATTTTCCTTTGTTATGCTCAGGGTCACTTTCAATTTTGGTAGTTGCGTTTTTCTGGGTCCATTCACAAATTTTATTAAACAGTTCATCAGTAAAAAATAACTAAAAATAGTCAAGGACTGTATTACTTCCATCCAGCACTCTACGTGGCCAAGAAATGCCAGTATATTCAAAGTTTTTAATGTCAAACTCGACATTTTGAATGTTCAGGGGAGGTTCCCTTATGTAGTCCGGCAAAAACCCTTCAAACTCCTCAGCGTCGTCGTTTACATCTGCATTTAAAATGTCTAAAACTCTATCAAGGGCATCGTCACCCCCACGATAAAGACGAATATAAACGTTTTCCCCATCAGAATCATCACTTTCTGATGCTCCTTCAGACTCCCAGTCCGCCATTTTTAGAACATTTTGTCCATTTTGATTCCGAACTTTGAAACAACAATAAAATCTTTATTTTTTCGTCTTTTTCAATTTGTTTTTTTTTTTTTTGCTTGCCTATACAACAGGAAGCGGAAATGAGCAACGAACGGTAACTCTGTCTTAACGCAAACGAAAACCAGCGGGAAATTTAATACCTCTATTCGCGTCCCGGTACTCGTCGGCGAAAGGGTTAATTAGTCAGAATCTGTATCTTCTACTGCAAGCCTCCTCCTCTTGTTTGCTTTCTGAAGAAGAAAAAAAAAATACATAAATGTTTAAACTCAATTGAGATTTAAGCTTTAAAGCCGATATTAAGTCAAACTGTTTTTTTTTTCAAACATTATGACAAAAATTGTATTATAATAATTAGATTACAGGTAGGCCGTTATTTTGATTATGATATGGATTCAGGAAACAGAACTATGTCAAAAAACGTTCTAACTAAATAAATAATTCAAGTGAAAAAATACAAAGTCAAATCTAAATCAAAGTGACACTTAGCATTAACGGTAATATTAAACATTTTATGCATATATATCTGCGAATTTCAAATCCGATGTAGCATAAAGGATGGCTATTATGTTACTTACTTAACGTAATTCATTCTGGGCTATCAAATGGTAGAATGCATTTTGTCCCATCTCCATTTCCATGCATTTTGTAACCAGAATATTTTCAATGATTACTACTATTCCATTTGAACTCTGATTAAATTTGTCTTCTGTAGTACTCAAATACCTGACCTATAAATTTATATGAGAATGTAAAATTGTATATTAAAAAGAAAATCTACTTCAAGTAATTCATACACGAATCTGTCTGCAAATTTGTATAGACTTTTCCGTTTAGAAATATCCTAAAGTGGGATATTTTTTTCACATTTTCCCCCCTTTTTTAACACATACATGCCGTTTCATTTTGTTTTATATATAACTTTTGATGCAGTTTACTTTTTCATGATTTCGTAATGTTTAATTATAAAATGGCATACATATAATTTAAAGAAGTAGCGTCTTCAGCTTTTTGTGATATTTACTCCTACAACATGTACATTTAACTATTCAAATACAGATTTTATTTTGCTAAAGTTTTGCAGAGGACAAAAAAGAAGATTCAGTCGAGTCCGGATACATGGTATATCAATTACGAATTTTTTAAATTACAACTTACATGTTTCTTTCTCTTTGAACCGTGTTTTTCTCTTTTGGTTTCTTTGTCATCACTGCTTTCGGAAGTTACAAATAGACGACAGGAAAAAACGTCAAAAGTGACCATCCCATTACATTTAAATTTTCTATAAACTTAATTACCATAAGCAACTAGCTTTGAAATGTGTCCAACATCTGGTTAACCTTATCAGAATGTGCTTGATTAACAGAATGGATGTATCAAATATCACTCTGTTTTTAATTGCTTATTATGTTTCATAAATTAAAGTTGAACGAAAAAATTAAGTTATAATAATACATGATTGAAATGTTCATCAAAGGTTAAAATTATCAAGGAGGTTATCTCATATAACCTCTTTGGAATTATTAAAGCTTTTCTATATAAACTGTTATCACAGAGATTATGTCTCGCCTTTTTGTAATTTTGATAATGCTAATGTTGAAATTAAATATTTATAGCAATACTTTAACATGTAAGTTATGCAAATATTAAAAGTCGATGAACCATGACTGAAGGTACATGGCTAAACAATCTCCATGGAATGAGATGTACCAATGCTAATACAACTGCATACCAAATACCATTGACTTATTATAAGTTGTTCCCGGCCTTTAAACAAACCTAAACACAAACATTAACTTGTAAACTATGTAAAAGTTTCAGGTCAATGAACCATGATCAGGGGTGGGGCTATATAATCTCCATGGAAACAATACTTGCAAATGCCAATAAATTTGCATACCAAATATCATTGACTTAACATTAGCAGTTCATCTTAAACTGATCTAATCACAAACTAATACATGTAAACTAAGCAAAAGTTTCAAAGTAAATAGACCATGACTGAGGGGCGGGGCCAAATATTCTCCATGGAAATGAGATGTGCTAATGCTTATACAGCTGAACACCAATTAACATTGGCCTACCACTAATGGTTCCCCTTGAACTGACCTAATCACAAACTAATACATGTTAACTTAGCAAAATTTTCAAAGTCTATAGACCATGACTAAGGGGGCGGAGCCAAATAATCTCCATGGAAATGAGATATGCCAATGCTTATACAACTGCATACCAAATATCATTGACCTACCACTAGTGGTTCCCCATAAATTGACCTAATCACAAACTAATACATGTAAACTTTGAAAAGTTTCAAAGTCAATAGACCTTGACTGAGGGGGCGGGGCCAAATAATCTCCATGGTAATGAGATGTGCCAATGCTAATACAACTGCATACCAAATGTCATTGACCTACCACTAGTGGTTCACCATGAACTAGACCTTATCACAAACTAATACATTGTTGACGCCGCCGTCGCCGCCGCCGGAAACAGCATACCTATGTCTCGCTTTTTGACTCCGTCAAGGCGAGACAAAAAATGAGGAGACATTCATGTTAATGTGATATTTAAAAAATATTTCTTTTTCATATCAAACACTTGCTTCACTCAAATATTACTTACAAACATTTGATAAACACTTCTGTCATACATCTTACAAATATCTATAAGACATATTATGTTAAAATGTTTATAAAATAGCCTTCAACTAATATTTTCTAAATAAAATCGAAAATATATATTGTTATGACGTTATTAAAATATTCATTAGATATTACCAGCTTATATTTTTAATTAGGACAAGAAAATTATTTAGATGTTACATCAAAAGATATTTTATTATACATCAAACCTATGCTTTACGCAGATATTAATCAAAATTTTTATAAACATTTCTTTTACACATTATACAAATATATATTATAATTATAATATAAAATGTCCATCAGATATTGTTTGAATATTGTAAAGAAATATCTCCTCGACATATAACTGTTCTCATTTATAAAACTGTCTATTAAACGTTTAAAAACATCAGTAAAAATATTTATTTATTTATTATAAAAAATATTTATAAAAATGTTTTTATTAGCAATCAAACATTGGGATGAAATGTTATTGGTAAAATATCATATTTCTGATAAACATATATCATGTATATATAACCAGTCAATAATATCACGAAAATATTTTGTGTAAGCTGGGTAATGACTTTCTTAGTAGAAAGTAGTGACACTGTCAGATGGGTAAATGACTTTCTTGAGAGAACATCTTCTGAATCTGATTTTATTTTTGATAAGAATTTTAATGTATCGGATCAAATTGAACTGAAAATAAAAACTTTTCACAATTCTTTCATTCACACATAAAAAGCACAAACATACTTACCCTAGCTTCATTTTGGGATTTTACATCAGCAAAATCAGAGACGTAGTAACAGAAACCAAACGAAAACCTCCCGCCTTCTTTGCATGCTGAAATAAAAAAATAAAACAAAATTGGAAACTTACAGATTTGATATTGTGGCCTTCTTTTACTTTAGGGGACTCCACATTCCTATATTTTACTTTAGGGGACTGTGTCCATAAAAGGATATTTTTCATCTTTTTTTATTAAAAAAAATTATGAAAATACGTTTAATAAATTGTTCGGTAATAGACATATTTAAAAAGAACCAATTACTATAAAGCTGTATGATAAATATATGGGTACCCTAAAGTAAAGTAATGCTATAATGCCTTTTTTTACAAATGGGGACCCATAACCTATAGACAGATTTAAAAAGAACCAATTACTATAAAACTGTATGATATATATATGGATACCCTAAAGTAAAGTAGTGCTATAATGCCTTATTTTTACTTTAGGGGACCCACAACCTTTAGACAGATTTAAAAAGAAAACAAATACTATAAAACTGTATAAAATATATATGGGTCCCCTAAAGTAAAGTAGTGCTATAATGCCTTCTTTTATACTTTAAGGGACCCACAACCTTTAGACACATTTAAAGAAAAAAATACTATAAACTGTATTATATACATACTAGTCCCTTAAAACCTATTTATACAGCAATTATACTAGAAAAAAACTTATTTTTCATGAGTCCCCTCATTTTTTTTTTACAATTTGTAAAGTCCCCTAAAGTGAAAGAAGGCCAATATTGTAAACCATACTCCCCTGAGTCTACACAGCTAAGTCGCCAGTGATAATGTTGTCTTTTTCAAAACTCCCTCTACCGTTTTTTTTTGGGGAGGGGGGGGGGGAATGCATAATTTTTATTGAAATTGGGAAATTGGTTTTTTTTTTTAAAACCCATCTCCGATTTTTGCTAAACTTGACCGTCTTTTTTGCACAGTTTTATCTAACCCGAATAATTCAGTCGTTATATTCCACTGATCTACGATGGCTACAATTTAACCTTGCGAGTGGGAGAGTCCATCACAGGGAGGGACTGAATTATTCGGGTTAAGTTTTATCACGTATATTTTGATTGTCAGACATTTTCAACCTGAAAGGTACTTTTTGGGGAGGGGAAAGAGACGGAAACAATGATGATACTTAATGCATTGAAAACCACATGTGTTACAAACACCATGATGATTCTGATCAGAAACCTGGATCTCAAAAGTGCTTTCATAATATCAAAACAATAACATCAATAAGAAATTTACATTCATTACTATCATTGCCATCACTTTTGGGGAAAATGTAAAACTTATTGGGAGGAATTTTAAGCCATTTTTTTAGTAATTGGGAATTTTCTCTAGGGGAAAAAGCCGAATTTCGGATGTAATTTGAGGCAAACAATATCACTGGTCACTCATTCTAATATAATAGAAAAACAAAGGATATACTGATCTTTTTTTGTTTCATGTTCCAATTAAACATGGGATGCAAGGGTGTGACGTCATTGCTAAACTGTATTTTATTTTTAATTCTAATATGACCTGCTTCTTTCGCTTTGTAAACAACACCGTGATAAAATGAGACCTCCATATATCTATACTTAGCGCAGACTCAGAGATGTATATAGTAATGGCTATTACAATATACCTCAGGTGTTACTTGTGAAAGGGGACGAATTCAGCAAACCTTTAGAATACTTACGATATCCCGTTATTAAACAGCATATTTATATATATATAAACATTTATTTTTTTAAATTCCAGCATTATTTCTGATAAAAAAAAGTCACTGAATTACGGAAACGTATCTGATATTGGTCATAATATAATTGTTAGGAACTTTATATATGATGTCATTTTCAATGTAAACAAAGAAATGCTATCTTTTAAAAAGTGTATATTTATGATCAATTATTAAAAAAATAATCTTCAAATACATAAGATGGACACAAAATAACAAAAAATAATTGAAATAACAACTAATATGTTGTTATTGTCAAAGAGACAATATGATATCTATAAAATTCCAACAAAATTAAATGATCGAAAAAGAGAGAATATAATGCACTGACGATTTTGATACAAATATGGTTGGAAATTAATAATTCAACAATTGCAGCCTTTGTATGAGGTCAATGCAGGATATATCGACCCACAGAAGTATATTGACCTCAGACTTCGTCCTCAGTCAATATACCTCTTTCAGGTCAATATATCCTTGTATCGACCTCATACAATTCAAAAGGCTATAATTGTATAATACACGTGGTGATGTTATTATTACTGAGTCTGCACGTACAGGGAACGTCACAAAAATCATTTCCATTGACCTATGTATTCAATTTTTACTGACAGCATATATTTAAACGAATATTTTCATTCAAAACCACAATGGTTTATTTGGTCTTTCCAGGTAACTGGTTCTCTTGAAATGTTATTAATCAGGCCACACTTAAAAATATTTTGGTTTGCCCAAACCCTTAGGCTACCCAAAAGTAGAGACAGTGGGTAGGTAGGTAGGCATTTCTTTTTTTTTCAGCAAAGAGAAATTGGAGTGTCAGATGTTTTTTCAGTCTTCATGCCTATCTGATTAAAAATAAAAGAACAGAGTTCCAATGTCCCCGCTTTGCACATATTTTATCTATCCAGGGGTAATAACTAAAAAAAAAGCACTTTTTTTTTGTTGTTCCTTAAAACAATTTATAAATATAAAGCGTGCACGGGGGACAAACAAGTTTTTTTTATTGTATACTAAATATTTCAAACAGACCTTCAAGGGCACTACTTAGAGTATACTATAAGTTTTATAAAAAATTGTACCCGTGAGAGCGCTAACGAGGCCATTTTCCATAAATTTAATATGTCCAAGGGGCATAACTCTTTTTAAAAAACAGTCGATCGGCCACCATTATAGAACTTGTCCGAGATATTGCTGATATTAACCTATAGTATAAGTTTTATAAAAATCTGGCAAGAATGTACCTGTGTCACAGTGAGAGCGTGAACAAGATCGGACGGACGGACGCCTGGTATTTCCATGTACCCCGCAACGCGTTACGCGGGGGACAAAAAAACTTTTTCACATCAGGACAATAAAAGATTTTGAGTAGGCAGATATTTTCAGGGTAGGTAGGATTAGGGCAAACAAACATATTCTTTTTATGGCCCCAACTCTAAAGTTTTTGCAGTTGATTCTTGTTTAAATTTATCACTATTTACAGGCTACATCAAATGTTCGAGTCCTAATGTTTCATGTAACGTAATGATTATGAAAATATAATTTTACATTTTGATTAAGATGCATCAAAATGAATGTAAAAGTGAACTGAAGACACAATTTAAAAGAGAGTTGTAAAGATTTAGGTAATAATTTTTTTTCGAACTTAAATTTGCATAAAACAAGGAAAATACAATAATGTATGGTGTAAACATCAACAAAACTAGTGTTTGCAGAAGACATTTTACTTCAATGAAGAAAAATAGTGAAAAAACATTATACTCACGTCCTTGTTCTCGTCGTGTTATTGGTGCTGATGTTGGTGGTGGCTCGTTGCCAGCATCTATCAATTAAATTAAATATTATACATTGAAAACAAAAATAAAATATGACCAAACAAAACCAACATTTTTCAAAAGTTAATATATAAAATAAAAAATATATATTTCTCAAAAGCAGAGAACTAATTGATATGGTCCTTGTTTGACACCATTGAAACTAAGATCAACACACAACACCCACCAGTCAAAGTCAACAATGACCATGGTTGGCACCATGGGAACAGTTATTAAACATTACACTAATCAGTCGAAGTCAACAATGATCAAGGTTGGCACCATGGGAACGATTATTAAAACATTACACTAATCAGTCAAAGTCAACAGTGATCATGGTTGGCACCATGGGAACGATTATCAAAACATGTTACACTAATCAGTCCAAGTCAACACGGCACCATGGGAACGGTTATTAAAAACATTACACTAGTCAGTCCAAGTCAACAATGACCGTGATTGGCACCATGTGAACGGTTATTAAAACATTACACTAATCAGTCGAAGTCAACAATGATCATGGTTGGCACCATGGGAACAATTATTAAAACATTACACTAATCAGTCCAAGTCAACAATGATTATGGTTGGCACCATGGGAACCGTTACTAAAGCATTACACCCATCAAAGTCAGCAATGACCATGGTTGGCATCAAGAGAACGGTTATTAAAACATTACACCTATCAAAGTCAACAATGACCATGGTTGGCACCATGTGAATGGTTATTAAAACATTACACCCATCAAAGTCAACAATTATCGTAGTTGGCACCATGGGAATTAACGGTTATTAAAACATTACACTAACCAGTCCAAGTCAACAATGAGCATGGTTGGCACCATGTGAACAGTTATTTAAGAAATAATTCTTTCATGCCATGCTTTATGCTCATTTTAACATGGGTAGGCATTATATTTGTCAATATCTTTATACCGAGCGTTAGCGAGGTGTAAAATATTGACAAATATAATGCCTACCCATGTTAAAATGAGCATAAAGCATGGCATGAAAGAATTATTTCGATTCTGATAGGAATATTTAGAGCTTTTGTACTTCGAAGCGGACCTATAGTACACATCAAAAGGCAGCCATTTTTATTTGATGAACCAAAAACGTTATAGAAAATCAACAGTTAAACGATAAAAAATTAACATATATACGTAAACTTACTATTGGAATGATTTTATTTAATTTCCTAGCAAGCAAAACAAAACTGTCCATTTCGACCTCTGGCGTTGTTCAAAATACAACTGACGTTGCAATATCAATTGTGACGTCAATCACGTGTTGCCCATGCTTTATTGTAATTAGAACATGGCTTTGTTTCCAAAGCGAAAGAAGGACGTCATATTAGAATAAAATATTACACCCATCAAAGTCAGCAATGATCATGGTTGGCACCATGGGAACGGTTATAAAAACATTACACCTATCAAAGTCAACACTCACCATGGTTGGGAACAGTTATTAAAACATTACACTAATCAGTCCAAGTCAACAATGATCATGGTTGATGTCGGACCATGGGAACAGTTATTAAAACATTTCACTAATCAGTCCAAGTCAACAAGGTACCATGATGGGAACGGTTATTAAAAACATTACACTAATCAGTCCAAGTCAACAATGACCATGATTGGCTACTACTACTACTAAATAGAGTTTAATGGCGACTACCCTTGCGGGTATTGCGTCAGATTACCTTATATAAAAACATTTCAAATAAATGTTTTAAAATTTATTATTATTTAGGAATTAACCTGTATTATATATTCATATTATAGTAAATTGTGAGTTTTTTTTGTTTTTTTTTCTTAAATTTAATCTTGATATTTAAATCTGAACTATGGTGTGTATTGTAATTATCTTGTGGTTAATTTATAATGAGAAGAAAAAATTATTCTGTTATTTGTAACTTAGCCTGCTTTGTTTATAAATATTAAATGATTTGGCAAGTAGGTGTGTTTGTTGTTTATACATGAAAACTGTAAGTATCAAATACTCTTGGATAGACATATCTGACTTTTCCAAATATGCAAATCCTAGAAGGGGTCTGACATATTCCCGTACATGGTATATACATTAATACAATTACACCGCGGCTCGTACGTCCTTGATAAATTGTGATTCTCTGTATATTGAATTTGACTAAAGATAGCACCTTAACTTATATTATAAAAGATTCTTAAACTTACGTTATAGAAGAAAAATATATATAGTATTACCGTGTATGTATAATTAGGATCTATACTATTAATGTATTGTTTTAACATAATAATGATTGGCACCATGTGAACGGTTATTAAAACATTACACTAATCAGTCGAAGTCACCATGGGAACGGTTATTAAAACATTACATTAATCAGTCAAGTCAACAATGATCATGGTTGACACCATGAGAACGATTATTAAAACATTACACTTATCAGTCAAAGTCAACAATGATCATGGTTGACACCATGGGAATGGTTATTAAAAAATTACACTAATCAGTCCAAGTCAACAATGATCATGGTTGACACCATGGGAACAGTTATTAAAACATTACACTAATCAGTCCAAGTCAACAATGATCATGGTTGACGTCGGACCATGGGAACAGTTATTAAAACATTTCACTAATCAGACCAAGTCAACAATGATCATGGTTGACACCATGGGAACGGTTATTAAAACATTACACTAATCAGTCCAAGTCAACAATGATCATGGTTAACGTCGGACCATGGGAACAGTTATTTAAACATTTTACTTATCAGTCCAAGTCAACAATGATCATGGTTGACATCATGGGAATGGTTATTAAAACATTACACTAATCAGTCCAAGTCAACAATAATCATGATTGGCATGTCACGGAATAGAAGTTCCTTCATAATATAAGTTCCAAAAGGAAAAAAATATTCTGGAATACTATTTCCACAGGAATAAATATAACAGTGTATGTTCCTAACGGAATAAATGGTATAGCATATTTGTTCCAACAGGAATAGATATTATGACATTGTTTATAACAAAGTTTCCAGTGGAACTTCTGTTAGGCGGAACAAATATACGTTGACAGGCACCATGTGAATGGTTATCAAAACATTACACTAATCAGTCCAAGTCAACAATGATCATGGTTGACATCATTAAAATAAAATGAACAAGTTAGATTATTAATTTCGTGCATCCATGACCTGTAGTGCTTGTCTGAATTTACCTTCTGATATCAGGAACAGGGAATTGTGACCTTAATTTCTGAATGATTTCTTAATCAATGCAATTACTTGAACATTACTCTCATCAGTCAATATAAAAATTACCTTGGTTTACAAAATGGAAACTATTTCTGAAACATTGAAAACATCTTACAATTTTATTAACATACCAGGTGGAGGTGTGACATGGCTTCTTCCAGTGTTGTGGTCTATATAGAAATAACCAAATTTCGGGTCAAGTTTTTTCTCCCAGCCATATGGCAAATTGCGTTTTAGTCTTGGACTCTCACCTACAACAATGAAAATAAAATTTAAGAACTGTCTGTTAAACTCATTCTAATTGAGCTGGAAAGGTCAACTCCACCTAATGGACGATACAAATTATAGATATATCTTCTTTTTTGTTTACCAACAATTGAACACTGGACATAATATTGTGTTCGTTAAAAAAATCATAGATGTTGTGCTTGTGCTAAACTGGTCTGTCTCGACCATGTGTTTTTGGAGATACTTGATAATGTTATAATTGAATCGGATTTTAGTTACTTTTCACGTTCTTTGTGAACTTGTGTTGTTCAGTCACTTTCGGATTGATGTTAATTCGCGTTGTTCAATCATGAAGATTGCTGCAAATAGATATACTCCTTTTGTAATAAAAAAAAAGTAATCAATGTAATTTACTTGCACGACATGAGACACTTACTTTTATAATCGAATATATAAGGACTAAAGTTATGGGTATCTGTTACAAAGAAAATCACTCTTGACTTGTAGAACCATGAAAAGGAATACAACATTTGGAGGCTCTGAGCGTGTGAAAACAGGGAGTCTATCATAAAAAAAAATCACAAAAATATGTGAAGAAATGTACATTAGATTTTTCTAGAAATAGAAGTTTAAATATAGATGCGTACTATTCCTCTTTCTTCTATGTACAGATTTGGCTTCCACAATAAGTGCTGTACAAATCACGACGAGAAGTGTAATCATAGCAACACGTGTCATGATGATTTACTGTCTCTGGGTACTGTCTTGATGATATTGTCTGAAAAATAGAGGATGAATATTTAAAAATTATACTAGCTAGTCGCCTACTAATTTTCGTACGAGTAAAATAATAGAATATCTACCATAATCTTATGTATTTGTATGTAATGTCATAAAAGCTCTTTATAGGGTCCTTTAATTGGAAAATAAAATATTCCTATTCTTATATAACTGTTAATTTTCGGTGTTTAGAATACAAAGTAGCATAAGTGTTTGATATGTGAGTAAACTTCTATGGAAAAAGAGGGTATGTGATGACAATGCTCGCAATGCTACTAAAGGTTCTTTCATATTCAGAATAACAACATGAACCGTGTTGGAGATAACATATGTATAAAATTTGAAAAACGTGAAAATAAATGGAATTAATAGAAAACAAAACAAATAACTATTTGGAAAAAAGGGATAAGTCTAAAAAAAATGTCCTGTCCCCAAGTACCTATGATCTTTTTGCCTAAAACAGTCTAATTCACTATTTGATTTATTGTCATTAGTATGTGTACATGTAATTATGAATACTGGTATTATTAGAAATTAAAAAAAAATGTTTGTCTTTGTGTCAGAATTAATTGATTAATTACCTGACTCCAGTTAAAAAATATTATCAAGAATAAGCCTTAGATTAAATGTGAATCTTTCCTGAATGATCACAGTGTGTGTCTTCGTCATTTTCATCGAACAACTTCAATTACTTGTTAGCTGATTAAAGTCCTGATCATATAGTGAGAACATCAATGTTATCAACTATATAGAAAATGTGACCATCTTGCTGCTCATTTTAAAGACCAAACAGCCTATTGTTTATGCGCATTAGCTAACGCAACTTGATTGTGGCATGAAAGCTTTATGACGTTGTGTCCAGCTCGGTAAAATGCGGCAGATGAGAACGTCACATTTCGCGTATTTCACGGATTCCAATATGATGTACGCGTTAAAATACATCCAATAAGTTGATCAAACAATTTAATACGAGACAAAATCAATTATTTTTCATTATATCAATTCTCCATAAAAAGAACAACAGCTTTTTTGTATTTATATATTTTGTTCTTTATTTTATTGTTTTCATATTCGTACATGTTGTATTTACGTTTGTCTGATTACTCCTCCTTAATACATATTCAGACGTCGTTGACTTTTTTAATGTCTTAAATCTGTTATTCATAGTTTTGTTGATTTCATTGGGGTTTTTTTATGGGAGGGGGGTAGTGGTGGGGAGAGATTTAGCCGGTGAAGGGGACAATTGCTCCACCACACTTTCAAAATAGGGAATGGAAGCGGCAAAACATATTTCTTTGTTTGTACGTATGTATTTATGATTTATCTTGGGTTGTATATGAATGCAGGGATGTAGGAGCCGGGGAACGGGACTATGCCCGCATTACTTACTTGCAATAGTGAGGGAAAAACTATAAGGACCCTCCCCATTTTTTACAATTTATTTGTTATTAAATTATAACTGAGCTACGAATGAGGATATTAACTTATTTCTAAACTATTAGACTATTATGACAGAAAGTATAAATTAAAAGTTTTTTTTTAAACTACTCCTACTTTACTGGTATGTATAAAATAAATAATATAAGCATTTAACCAAACGCACACAGCTTGTAGAACTGAGAAGAGCAAAATCCTAATTTTTCCAAACATCACAATACATAAACCAGTATGCACATTTTTTTGTGTTCAATTAATTATGCAATCGTATTTTAAATGTAAAATTTATCATTACTTTCTAATAAAAAAAACTTCGTACAAGTCAGATACAAAACAAAAGTAACAATCAAAGCCCGTGACAGGATGGTAATAACCAGCCATATAGTTTTCTGCACTTGAAGTCATGTCAAGGTCCTCGGCTATCGCCTCGGACTTGACCTGACTACTCGTGCAAAAAAAACTATATGACAACGGTTTTTACCAGCCTGTTTTAGTTACCTTTGTTCTGTATCTTATACTTAAATTAATTCTGTTTTGAGAACTACTTTATAGTTTCCAACGGAAAATTATTCCTTTCAGTTCAAACGAAAATTGTTAAATTCTAAACTAGACGTCTTTTCCGGGTTATTTGTACTTTGTAGTTTCTGTATTCAAGATCCACGAAAGAGTAATAACAGAAATCGTATTTTAGAATAGGCCAGATACATTTTTGTGCATGTAACATTTTAGTTTAATTAATTACCTAAGTCTACCTATCATTTCAACTTTCTTAGATTTTTAATAATTAGAAATTACGAATCTACAAATTAGATGGAAATGTTTTTAAATGCCCGACTGAGTTGTAAAGTTGTATCATCGGGTAAACACTAGTCCGGTCGTGCTTCTGTCCGTCCGTCAACACCCTAATGTCTAAAATAATAATACGAAGATGTGGTATAACTGCAAATGAGACAACTATCCACCAGTGACAAAATGACGTAGAATTTTATCGTAGGGCCTTCAACAAGTAGCAAAACGAATACTAATAAAACTAATAGTTTAGAAGGTAGTCAGTGTCATGTTTCATTTCAATTTTTTTTTAAATTTCCAATAATTCTGGCAAAGAGAGAGAGGGGAAAACAAACTTTCTTTTTTCAAAGCAGAGTAGAAGGAGATTTCGAACAATATTACATTTCACGGGCGGTGTTTAGTGGGGCAATAGAATGAGATCTGACAAATACTGATGCTTAAATGTGACCTCTTGTATTATAGATAATAAAGAAGGTGTATATTGTTGCTATTATTGTAAATTCTAATGTGTGTTTCAAACGTCCAATTTGCAATTTTTGAGAAAATTACGGGGAAACTTGTACTATGACGTCAGATTCAGTGTTCTATAGAAAGACAACTCTTTTCTTTTAAAAAACAAATGAAAAAAATACCATGCAAATTACTCATAACTTTTTTGAAAGGTCGGTGACATATAGTTTTGGGGGCTTTATTTGAAAGATAACACAAAGCTCTTTCTTTCTTGAAAATGTTAGGAAGAAATCACTGGTAGAATTTTTTAATACTGGGAACTTTTTTCATTCTTATGTGTTAATATTGGCGGGAACGAAATAAATCATACTTTTTAAAATCAAAACACCAAGAATCTTTAACTCTACAATCTTAAATTAATAGATATAAATATACTGTTTAATGTGAAAAAGAATTATGCGCCTAGGTTCGGTATTGTTGGATTATTGGAAATTTTAGATAACAACCGAATAATGTCCATATTTCGAAACACACAAAACTGAGGTTGCTATAGTGATGAAACGAAGTCGGTGACCCCAATTTTTTCATCTTATCTTATTCCTTAAGTCATGAAATACTTTCACTCAAAATTTTAAGAAAAATCACTGGTAAAATGAATAGGCTGTTTGGTCTTTAATTTTAAGTTTAACTTATCATCATTAAAAAAATGTAGAGGACTGAATTAAGAGTTCAGGAGACCCCCAGAATGCAGGATTTTGCGCCATTTTTAACATAAATTTGTGGGGGCCTTAACCCTTTCCTCCATAATGACGCCACCTCCTTCACTCCATAATGACGCCTTTTGACGCCTCTGTGTAGTACCTCAGTTAGATCGCTTTGCCCACGAAAAGTTTGTATCAGACTTATTAAAATTTGTATCCAATATAACAAGGATATTCCTGGGAATATCTGACTCTAATTTCATTGATGAAATATTTGTTTTCGCAATGCATTTGTACTTTGAACATGCTGAATTTTTTTTAAATAGCCGTCGCCAATTTTCGAAGTTCTTGTTGACAACCAAGATTCAGGACACTGACATTGTCACGTTAACGACATTTATTGTTGTTATTAATACCAATTGGTTATAAAAATACCTAATATTCAATGTGTACGGGTCTATGTAACACTAAACAATTCAAAATTCTAAAAAAAAATTTCAAATTTTATTTTTTTGGATTTTTGGTCAAAGTTTTAAAATATCAACATTCTATTCTTTTTTAATTTTGAAAATTTTACCAAATAATTAAAATTCTAAAATTCTAAAATTAGTTTTAAAATTTAATAGTTTAGATATTTATTCAAACTTTAAAAATACTAAACATAACGTGCAGTTTTGATCATTTCGCTTTTTGAAAGTTTGAATTTTTTATTTTTGATTAAAATATAAGAAAGGGGAAAGGACTAAAAAGTGGATACCTGTTACAAGTGCGAAACAGAATAAGAATGGAACGACACGAAATGAAATTTACCAAAACAAATCAAAACGAAAACAATATTTTCTGAAAAACTAAATATAATATATAAAACAAAAGGCTAACTTGTTTGATCTACAGGGTGAAAATGAGAAATATGTTTCTTTAAGTCGAGAAAAAATTAATTGGTAAGACCTGATTTTGACACACTAAATAAACAAGCATTCGTAGAGTACCAGGTAAAAATTCATTATACTGGAACAAAATGCTAACTTGTTCTATAACTTGTCATGGTGTAAACAAAAAGAAAATATCAAGTCAATATCTTCAAGCATGACTAAAAACAGTGTGGAAAACTGAATATATGAGTGAATTTTTTCAAGTCCAAGACCATAACTCTGCACAAAATTATCAGACTGAAACAAAAATTTGAACTTGATCTGTAACTTGTCATGATAAAACTATATACCAATTGTCAAACAATATCTTCAAGCATGATGAAAAAAAGAGTGGAAAACCTAAAACACTCTAACATTAGATATGATTAATAGTTCTCTAAAATTAGATATGATGTAATACAATGTATATCTATATTCAAATAACAATCAAATATAATTAATAGTTCCAAATATTTTTCTTCATTTGTCACAAACTAATATAGATTTGTAACTTATCTATAAAATGTCAACAACTTTTATCTACACAATGTAATGTAATGAAATATATACCTTAATAAAATAGATTATTATCTAATTAAAGGATTTCACTTAATTAAAAATAAATATATATATATATATATATATATATATATATATATATATATATAACCAGTCTAAAAGGATACAACATCACCAAAAATGACAATAAACGAACAAATGTAACTATAAATATTTCGGATAACAGATATCCTTCATCAGTATGAGCACGATGTAAAATGAATAAGATCAAACTATTCTGATTATTAAACTATAGCAATCTTGATTTCTATACAATAAAAAAAAAAGTGAAACAGTTTTACCCGAACATTTTTTTTCTTTTTTTTTATTGTATAGAAATCAAGATTGCTATAGTATTATTGCTATAATAAAAGGAAACGGGATATTTGATTTTTGTATTAAGGGATAGTTCCGTATTTGTTATTTGCGCATTTTTAAGTTATTGTACGACAATTAACTTTAAGCAAAGTACAAGTACACAGCTATGTCCAGTCAGAATGTGGTGTGTAGAGAGAGTGCCACGATCTCTGCACGTTAAGAACCCCTAAACAACTCGTTGGTTGCCTGTTGCAAGGCAAAATTTTTGTCCCTATCCAATATACCCTCATTTTCCAGTGGCAATCTAAATTTTGCCGATCTTCGTCCTGAACACTCTATTACACGTTACAGGACCTACCTACTGTATTTATTGTTAATTTGTGATCGTCCTGAACAAGCATGAAATATTTGCAACTGGACGTTTAGCAACCAATAATCAATCATTTAAAATAGGCCATTTATACATAAATCATAAAGATACCTAGGTTTCAACTCCCACAGGTAGAGTTGACCTTAGATGGATTTTGCTATTTTTAATGTCCCTTTTGGCCATACACCTTTTCAATTGTTTCGGTTCTTATATATACTTGGCTTTCAAATATTCAGCTTTCAGTGTTCCGGATGTAGGTAAATACAGAAAAGCGCTTCGGTCGCACGCAGTCAAGTGTTGTTTTAATTTTTTATTGGATATTCCCCATTCAATTCAAATATTATTGTCAATGGGAAATAGTACATGGGCGGATTAAGGTTTCTGTTACTGTAATTTTACTTTTGCGGGGAGTTCTCATTTAGTAGAATATTTCTTTTTACATTAAATTTTTCGGATTTTTTACTGCTATTCCTTAGTTTTCTTACACCTTTTTTTTTAAAACTCAGGAGTTCACCACTGTAATATTTATTAATCATAAAATATCATTGACTGTAAAAACAAAGGTAGCATGAGATAGAATTGAAAAGATTATGAGTCCCTTGTACTCGGTTCTAAAGACCGTTTTAAGGTGGCTGGGGAGTCTTCCTCCATCTTGGATTTTGAAGTAGCAGATAACAATTGGTCTAGATCTTTAATGAAATTAATTCGAATAATTCAATCCCTCTCTGTGTCAGATTTTCTTCCACGCGAATGCAGCCATTGTAGATTTGCGGAATTTAACGACTGAATTATTCAGGTTATAAATGAAATGTGCAAATTTTGAGAGAAGTATGTAATTCATGTGTAAGACTTTTCATGTTAATATAGAAAATTATGTGTTTTATCATATTTACGGCTGTATTTTCTAAAAAAAAAAACACAATATTTTTGTTTGATTCATTTTTTTCAACTTTGCCACATAAGGGGAGATAACTCATATAAAGTAATTTTTATAATAGAAAGTGTTGTGAATTAACCTATTTTTATATGTAGCAAGAAAACAAGTTCGGTGACCCCATTTTTTCTTTTTCTTATCTGAAAGCATGTTATAAGAGCTATCTTCTAACATTTTATCTTAAAATTCTATGGTGTAGTTTTCCTTTTATCACACAAAATTGGATTTTCCATGCATAATCTATACAAAATCTGACAATTTTGCACAACCTGTAGCGTGAAAAAAGTCCTGTGCCCCATACTTTTTATTATTTTTCGGAAAAAAGCATGATAAACACTGCATTTTGACAAATTATTAAAAAATTCTATGGATTTTATATAAGACCCCCTATCCACCTTATAAAGCACCCAGAGAATTCTTATATATCGCAATACTGCAAAGTTATTGTAAAATATTTTAATACAGATTCAGAAAATTAACATTAAATCGAAAAAGGTTAAATTCGATCAATATTGTATTTAATAATGTAATATGTATTGTGACTTCATGGGAAATAACAGTGACATTAAGAAAAAAAAAAGTTTTAAATGCAAAGAATGCCTTCTTTCGTATTCACATTTTCTTAAAAAAAAAAAAACGGCCCATTTGTTAATAAATAGCTGCGCCATGAGCGCATGATACGCCTATCGTTTTATGCAATAATCATAAATAGTTTCTGAGATACAGCGTGACATGTGAAAACACACCTTTTTTAACAAAAAACTCAATAACTCTTAAATAAAATTTTGAATCATCACCAAAAGTATACAGATCTTGAGATTAATATAAATAAGAAGTGTGTAAAGTTTTAAGCAATAATCATATATTGTTTTGAGATACAGTGCGACATGTGAAAACACACCTTTTTAACAAAAACTCAATAACTCTTAAATAAAATTTTGAATCATGACCAAAAAGTATACAGATCTTGAGTTTAATATCACTAAGAAGTGTGTAAAGTCTTAAGCAATAATCATTAAATTGTTTTTGAGATACAGCGCGACATGTGAACCCCCTGTTTTTACAAAAACTCAATATCTCTAAAATAAAATTTTGAATCAAAATCAAAAAGTGTACAGATCTTTAGATTAAAATAACTTATAAGTGTGTAAAGTTTTTCAGCAATAATCATAAATAGTTTTTGAGATATGGCGCGACATGTAAAAACCCCATCCCCGTTTTTTACAAAATACTCAATAACTCAAAAATAAAATTTTGAATCATCACCAAAAATTACACAGATCTTAAGGTTAATATAACTAAGAAGTGTGTAAAGCTTTAAGCAATTATCGTAAATCGTTTTTGAGATACGGCGCGACATGTGAAAAAAAAAAACACCCCTGTTTTAGTTACAAAGTCCCGTAACTCAAAAAGTTTTAATCTTATTTTCACCAAAAAGTATAAAAATCGTTTGACCATCATAAGGGACAAATGCATTAAGTTTCATGAAATTTGGATGAGTCGTTCTCAAGTTACGGTGCGACATGTTTACGCCGGACAGCACCCTGATTTGGGTACTAAGTCCCGTAACTCAAAAGTTTTAATCTTATTTTCACCAAAAGTATAAAAATCGTTTGACCATCATAAGGGACAAATGCATTAAGTTTCATGAAATTTGGATGAGTCGTTCTCAAGTTACGGTGCGACATGTTTACGCCGGACAGACATACGGACAGATGGACGGACGGACGCCGGACATTTGTATAAAAAACCAGAACGTTTCGAAAAACCAGGACAATGTAAATAAAGGCAACAGTAGTATACCCGTGTTCAAACGCTGAATTTTAAGTGAAATTTAGGAATTCAGAATAAGATGAACAGTCATGAATAAAATCATTATACTTGCGAAATAGCAGGGGGAAAAACAAAACAAAAGAAAATTAAACAATTTACAATAACCTTGCAGTATTACGATATATAGGAATTCTCTGAGTGCTTTTTAAAACGTTCTTTAGAACCGAGTACATGATTGATACATATTACAGAGGCGAACTCCTGGGTGTAAAAATATGGATAAGAAAACTATTAGGAATAGCAGTGAAAAATCAGAAAAAAATAATATAAAAACAAATGTTCTACTTAAAGAGAACTCCCCTCAAAAAATAAGATTACAGTCACAAAAACCTTAATCCGCCCATGTACTATTTCCCATTGACAGTAACATTTGAAGTGAATGGATAATCTAATAAAAAATTAAAACAACACTTGACTGCATACCTCCGAAGCGCATTTCTGTATATACCTTCATCCAGAACGCTCAAAGCTGAATATTTGAAAGCCAAGTAAATATAAGAACCGAAACAATTGAAGAGGTGTATGGCCAAAAGGGACATTAAAAATAGCAAAATCCATCTACGAGTAACTTTCTCCAAGGGAGTTGAAACCTGTTTCTTTATAATTTATATATAAACGGCCTATTTTAAATGATTGGTTGTTGGTTGCCAGTGGCAAATATTTCATGCATGTTCAGGACGATAACAATTTTACAATATTAAAATACAATAGGTAGCTAGGTCCTGTAATAGAGTCCGTTCAGGATGAAGGTTGGCAGGTTTAGATCGCCACTGGAAAATGAGGGTATATTGGATAGGGACAGAATTTTTGCAACTAACAAACCACTCATAGAGTTGTTGTAACGGTTCGTAACGTGCAGAGAGCGTGACACTCTCTCTACACACCCCATTCTGACTGGACGTGGCTGCGTACTTGTATTTTGCTCAAAGTTGATAGTCGCACAATAACTTACAAAAGTGCAAATAACAAATAAGGAACTATCCCTTATTACAAAAATCAAATACTGTAATTTCAGAAATTATTGCGATGTTTTTATTATTGCGAAAAATGCAACATGGTTATAATCGCAATAATTTAAACTCGCATTTTGAAATTTTTTATATGAATTAAACAAGATTTTTCTCAATATCGCAAAAATTAAAATCGCATTTTAGTCCAAAATGACAAAATCGCAATAATTAAAATGCATGCAATAATTTCTGAATTTACCGTATCCCGTTTCCTTTTATTCCCTATTTAAAACTTGCAGTAATCATGGTGATAACAAAGATGACAAGCAATTTGTGCATATTGTTCATTTAGGGAGAGAATCAAAGTGTGTCAAAATCAGGTCTTACTAATTATTTTTTCGACTTAAAGAAACATATTTCTCATTTTCACCCTGTAGATCAAACAAGTTAGCATCTTGTTTTTTATATTATACTTAGTTTTTCAGAAAATATTGTTTTTGTTTTGATTTGCTTTGGTAAATTTCATTTCGTTTCGTACCATTCTTATTCCGTTTCGCACTTGTAACAGGTATCCACTTTTTAGTCCTTTCCCCTTTCCTATATTTTAATCAAAAATCAAAAATTTCAAACTTTCAAAAAGCGAAATGATCAAAACTGCATGTATGTTTAGTATATTCAAAGTTTGAATAAATATCTTAACTATTAAATTTTTAAACAAATTTTAGAATTTTAGAATTTT
Organism: Mytilus coruscus; assembly: GCA_017311375.1. NCBI lineage: Eukaryota > Metazoa > Mollusca > Bivalvia > Mytilida > Mytilidae > Mytilus > Mytilus coruscus. Next base: position 17,157,420 of record CM029598.1, read on the forward strand.
AATAATTTGGTGAAATTTTCAAAATTTAATAAAATTTATAAAAAAAATTGGAATGTTGGTATTTTAAATGTTTGACCAAAAATCCTAAAATCTAAAGTTTGAAAACTTTTTAAAATTTTGAATTGTTTAGTGTTACACGGACTTGTACGATACAGTTTGCGTAAAAAATGATTTTCTGTAAGAAAAACTTTGTTTAAAATCTGAGTGTTCACTCCCGCTTTGGAGTTGTAGAATATTGCAACAAAAGCAAGTTTATTTTTAAACTTACGTTCGAAATATTAGAAATTTAATGAACAACGCGGAGATATGCAGTCGAGTCCATACAATTCATTTCTGACCCATTATGGACAAAAATAAAGCAACTTGCAAAATGTAAACATGTGCTTGGGGAATCCCATTATACTACTTCCGGCAGGACAGGTCATAAAGTGGGAGGGAACATACACATTTTATTGACGAGAAAAAAACATTCAACGTGCTATCCTTCAATGTTTTTGCTTATAGAAAGTAGGGGTTTCAGGTGAAAAAATGATGCTACTATATGTATGAAGAAGTATTTTGTACGTTTCAGATAAATATTGCCAAATGGCTTTGAGTGGGATTCCGTCTTTGGGAACGATTCACAATGCGGGGTACTAGCTCTTTATTCACACACAAGTCGGCAGTTCAATACAATAATCATAAACAAATTGGTAAAGTCCAAATTCATTTAATAAAGTCCAAATATAAAATATCAGTGTTACAAATTTAGTTATTTCAAACCAAAAGCAATATATATGATTGCGATGGAAAATCCGACCGCAGTTCATGTGCTCTCGTTGGCATATCCAAACGGAGTCCTTGAATATAAATTTATCTTTCTTTAAATACCAAATAAAGTTGCTATAACAACACAGTTTGTTGGGGTCATGTTGTAAACAGAAATTATATAATTAAGAGATTTAATTCATCAAAGAGAATTACGATAGGTGATCAATCCATCAATCAATTGAATTATGTGTGTATTTGATATGACCGAATAAAGTTGCATAACGAACTTGTAAGATGTTTGCATAAGCTTAGAGTTTAAAAGGTTATTGACAAATATAAATTTACAATTTTACATGTTTCAGATGTTAACAAATATTTCGGACATTTAAATTCATTATGAATTTCGAGATAATTACTATGAATAAATTAAAGATGCCTGGTGTACACGAAATGTACAAGTTAGTTAACTGTAAAAGAAATCAACATAATTTGAAAGTTTTGAATAAAAATTTAGTACAAAAATAATGTGTGACAACTATTCCCTTTTTCAAGAAAATTCGTCCCGAATTAAAAAAAAAACAACATTGAATTTAAGATCAAACAACAATTACTAATAAATGTTCAATATCGCTGAGATTGTCTGTTTCTTGTGTAAAAAGTTCTGTGGTTGGTGTTTCTTTGCTGTTGTAATGCCATCTGATTTTGGTTGTTTTCAATATCCCTTATAGTATTGATCAATCCAAAATTATCACTCTGTAATTGTTTTATTTGTTGTTCTAATCCATCTATTTCAGCGTACTTTTCATTGCATTCCCTAAAATTTATGTGTGTTTGATCTTCCCAATAGTTTTTCATACGATTGGAATCATTAAGTTCAATTTTTAAAATCTCTAGTTCATTTTGGATCTGCTGATTTTGGTATGGAGAATGTTCCGAAGATAAAAATAGTTCTTGATTTTGTTCCTGTAACCTGGAAGTACATTTGTCCATGTCCGAAGCATGAACTTTATATTGATTCACGATATCTTTATGCTGCTGCAGCTCATTCGTAATTCGTTTGACTTCCAAGTCTTGCATGTCTGTATACTTTTTCTTGTCTTTAATTAGTTGTTTTAGGTTGATATTTTCTTGTTTGATCCTTTGAATTTCCAAGGTCTGGTAAAATTTCGAGGGATAAACGTTTCTAAGCTCATTGTTACTAATTTCGTTGAAAGGTAAAACTGATACGAAATGTTTTCTCTCTTTAAATCGATGCAGTCGTTGCATGTCTCTCCGTTTTGCAGAACTCGATTTAAGTTCTCGTTTCCGTCGTTTGCGTTTAGATAATATGTCTTTTTCTGGAGTGTAATCGTTTTTGAGATTGTGTCTCCTTACTCTAGCTGAACTGTTCAATGTAACTTGATTGAAAGACTTGACACTGTATTCCGAAGGTATTCGGTTGTGAATTCCCTGGTAGTGTTGTTGCCACGGCATATGCATCCAGTAGCATGCCGACTCATGTATGTTGTGTGAATGTCTTGTTCTCTTCGTTTGATATCCACAATCCATTGTTTCAAAGAGTAGGCGCCCGAACCTACTATGCCACTCGCTTGTTGTATTGCAAGAGGTTCCTCAGATCGATTCGATGCTCCACCAATTTATGAAGAAAGTATTTTGTACGTTTCCAGATAAATATTGCCAAATGGCTTTGAGTGGGATTCCGTCTTTGGGAACGATTCACAATGCGGGGTACTAGCTCTTTATTCACACACAAGTCGGCAGTTCAATACAATAATCATAAACAAATTGGTAAAGTCCAAATTCATTTAATAAAGTCCAAATATAAAATATCAGTGTTACAAATTTAGTTATTTCAAACCAAAAGCAATATATATGATTGCGATGGAAAATCCGACCGCAGTTCATGTGCTCTCGTTGGCATATCCAAACGGAGTCCTTGAATTACTACTACTAAATAGAGTTTAATGGCGACTACCCTTGCGGGTATTGCGCCAGATTACCTTATATAAAAACATTTCAAATAAATGTTTTAAAATTTATTATTATTTAGGAATTAACCTGTATTATATATTCATATTATAGTAAATTGTGAGTTTTTTTTTTTTTTTTTTTTTCTTAAATTTAATCTTAATATTTAAATCTGAACTATGGTGTGTATTTTAATTATCTTAATTATCTTGTGGTTAATTTATAGTAAGAAGAAAAATTTATGTGAGCTTATTATTCTGTTATTTGTAACTTAGCCTGCTTTGTTTATAAATATTAAATGATTTGGTAAGTAGGTGTGTTTGTTGTTTATACATGAAAACTGTAAGTATCAAATACTCTTGGATAGACATATCTGACTTTTCCAAATATGCAAATCCTAGAAGGGTCTGACATATTCCCGTACATGGTATATACATTAATACAATTATACCGCGGCTCGTACGTCCTTGGTAAATTGTGATTCTCTGTATATTGAATTTGACTAAAGATAGCATCTTAACTTATATTATAAAAGATTCTTAAACTTACGTTATAGAAGAAAAAAATATATATAGTATTACCGTGTATGTATAATTAGGATCTATACTATTAATGTATTGTTTTAACATATTTGTGTGTATTAAATTGTAAGTGTTCATGTTTTGCAGTTATGTACAGTATAGATACCTGAGAGTGCTATCTTGGTAGTAGTTTAGTGTACTACTTAAAAAAAAAAACTTTCGTAAAAGTTTTAGTGTATATTGTCAAATTCAACGGGGTTATGTTTCTATTTTTTTAGAAATCATAAACTGATAAATGATACCTTCCAGCTCTGTTACAACTATTAAAAAGCCAATATTTAGAAATGAAAAAACTAAAAAAGGTAAATAATATATATCTACCAAATTATTTGTTTTTGGTGTCGCCCGTTTAGACTGGGGTTGTTTCCCTTGCACTGTAAAGAAATAAATTGTAGGTAAATACTTGCAGCCGTGAAGCTACCACGTGGTAACCATGTGCTGCAAGCAGACACGGCGAGGAGGCTGTGAACAAACCTTTTCCAGTACAAACGGATGATTTAGCAGCCGTGGATAGTAATGATAGACAATAATACTAATACAAGGTTAGTATTTACACGGTGCTTTGTTTTTGGTCGTTGTAAAATGTGCTGGTTGGTTCTTAAAATCATCATATCACAAGGACCGGGGTTCTGGCAAGCCAGTGCCCTTAAAGAAAAATATCCCACAATAACAACTCATCTCGTCCGTCGACCCCATGTATAACCCTATCAATATTTTAGCTACGGTGTCAATAGTTTATCCATTGACAGCAGCTGAATCACATTCCTCATAGTGTTAGTTAGGTACATATATATACATGCAGTTAATTCTTGTTGTGAGGTTTGTGTCCCCAATTTGATTTGGGATGGACCGACGAGAGAGTGATTGTGATTGATGATTTTGGGAGATATGTCAGACTCCTGTGGCATGATATTTTACATATGATCACAGATATAGGAAAATGTGGTATGAGTGCCAATGTACATGTATTTATAAGAAAATTATAAAAAATCTACTTAATGCTAATTAATTTAATCAATTTTATTTTCATTTACTTACATAGATTTTCTCTTATCAAGAGTTCAATTAATCAGTTGTTACAAATGTAATTAGTATTTTGAATATTTGATATTTCTTGTCATACTTGTTAAAATCCATGGATTGTTGTCCAGTGACTAATATTTCATGTTTTGTTTAAAAGTAATTTTACTAATGATTTACAAGTCCTAAAGTGTTTTTCATTTCTGTTTACCTATACTGATAATATCTGTAGGTATTCTCACCCTGACCATAAGTATCCTATTAAAATAATTATAAGCATATTTTACAGAGTTTAAACTAGAAACTAGAAATATATAGCTAGCTTTTAGTATATTGATATTCTATATAATTTTACTTTTATCGCATACCGTGTTTATTAAATAATCCCATATTGGGATTAGTGTCTGTGAATATCCTGAAAATAAATTTTTATATGAGAGATCTTTTACACCTGTTGATTCAAACTTTTCCATCATTTTTGTCTTTGTGGTATGTACTTCCTACAGTTAAACAGGTAGTGTTGCATGTCGTCCACTACTAAACATGTGTCACACAGTTCACTATTACATTTACCCATTGTGTATTTGAATTTATTAGTAAATATATAACTTGATCTAAGTTTAAATAGAGTTCTTTCTCTTTCTCTAGTACTCTTTGGTATAGTAATACAAAAGTTAACATTATTTTGAATAGTGTGTAGTTGTTTACTTTTGTGTTATTTTCCCAGTATTGTTGCCACATTTTCTTTAGTAAATTTTACATAAACATTTGATATCTTCTTTGTAAAGCGGTATATTTGTTATACATGTCTCTATTGATAGAGCCTTTTTAGCTGCTGTGTCTGCCATTTCATTACCACTTAAACCCACATGACTGGGTATCCATTCGAAAAGGATATTCAAACCTAATTTGGAAAGTTTACTATATATATATTGAATGTCATATATTATTTGTGTTTTAACTTTGAATATACTTCCTGTGATAGCTTGTAGTGCTGACAGTGAATCTACAAATATTACAGTATTTTCTGGTTGAAATTCTTCTAACCAATATAAAGATAAAAGTATGGCTGTCAATCACACATAAATATTGAAACATGGTTTTGCAATTTAAAACCTTTATTTACTTTAAGTTCTGGTACTACAAAAGCACATGCATTTGTGTTGTTTTCTGGATTCTTAGATCCATCTGTATATATTTTTAAAAAATGACTATACTTGTTATCAATGAGGATATTTCCTTCACTTTTAATGAGGTGAGGACTATCCTTTTAGTAATAATTTTGTAAGTTCAGTTCTGACCTGTGGTTTTAGAACATGCCATGGTGGAGTTGGGAACTCTTTACATTTGTATACAGTATTAGTATCTACATTAAATTTATTCATAGTATCATGTGCAGTAACACAATATGGTTTTGATTTTCCTTAATTTTTCCTTATTAAATTCATATATAGCGTTTTCTTGTAAACTCTTTTTAGTTGGGTTTGTGTCATTGAGACTAAATATATTCAAAAAGACTTAGTAATAAGACTTTTCTTCTCAACTCATATGGGGGTCACCAATTTCAGTCTGTAATCCACTTATACTAGCAGTTTTATGAGCACCTGCACATATTCTTAATGCTTGGGCTTGTATACTATCTAGTTTTTCTTGACAGAGTGGGAGGCTGAGTTATACACTTCGCAGCCATAATCAATCTTTGACCTTATCATTGATATATATATTGTTCTCAGGGTAGAACAGTTTGCACCCATTTGGTACCAGTTAATAATTTCATGCAGTTCAACACTCTTGAACATCTACTTTCTATATATTGTACATGTTTTAACCATGTTAGCTTTGAATCAAAAATCATGCCTAGAAACTTGACTTCTTTAACAAATGACAATATGGTTTCTCCAAGTTTAAGTTTAATACAAGGGGAACTACTCTTACTAAATATCATAGCTACAGTTTTTGTTTGTGATATGAGGAAACCCCATGTATCACACCAAGTACTAATTGTATCTATATCCTCTTGTATTCTTTTTTGTAGATATTTAGTGCTTTTACCAGATAACCATATGGCACTGTCATCAGCAAACTGTGACATAGCACAGTACTTTAAATTATTGGATATATCATTCACCATGATGTTAAATAGTGTAGGACTTATACAGCTACCCTGTGGTGTACCATTCTGAATTATAAATATTTCAGAGTAAGTATTATTAACTTTAACTTGTATTGTTCTGTCACTAAGAAAATCCTTTACCCATCCCAACATATTACCCTTATACCTAGTGAAGCCATTTTATTAATAACCCATTTTCCAAAGCATATCAAATGCCTTTTGGAAGTCTATAAATACACCAACTGTAAAATGTTTTTGAGAAATGCTTTGTGAATATCATTATCAATTCTAATTATCTGTTCCATAGTATTTCTATTTTCCTAAATCCACTCTGATTTGGTGTGTAGAAATTATTTTTTCTAGATACCACCGTAGTCTATTATTAACCATTTTCTCCATTATTTTTACAAAATTAGATGTAAGGGCTATTGGTCTATATGACTGTGGGTTTGTGGGGTTTTCCAGGTTTAAGTACTGGTGATATAATAGAATGTTTCCATTCACTTGGGAGTTTTGTAAAACCATACCCTATTAATAAAAGTAATAACACAGACAGTGATTTGTCTGTAAATTGTTTAAACATAGAATATGTAATTCTATCTTTTCAGGGGAGGTATCAGATGTATCACTGATAGCATCTTTTAATTCTTGTATAGTATATGGTTCATTATAACTATCAGAGTTATCCTTATAATAGTGTAATAATTTACAGTACTCCTTTTGTTCTAAATCTTGTTTCTGAATTTTAAATTTTTTAGAGTAATTATCATCACTACTGACTTGGGCATAATTTGTAGCAAGTATATCAGCTTTGTCTTGAGTACATTCATATTTGGTGTTGTTATATAACAGGTTTGGTAAATTTAATTTTTTAAATGTTTTACCCAACATTGATTTTACTTTTTTCCATACATCTGATAATTTAGTATCATTATTGAGCGAGTTACAGTAGCTCTCCCAATACATAGCTTGTGCAGCTTTAATAGTTTTTCTGCACGCTCTTTCTTTTTCTCTATATGTAGTGAAATCAGTACCAAGACCTGTATGTTGGGCACGATTTTACAAATATTCCTTTCTTTTACATATTTAGTGCATTCAGGTGTCCACCATGGTACTTGTGGTTTTAGGTTTATTATTTTTTAATTTGACTGGGATGCACTCCCCAGCTATTTGGAGTATTTTGTTTGTTAGTCTTGAACATGTTTCTTCTATATTGTCAGAAATCATGTCAGGACTCAAATGTTCATTACATTTGCTGGAGAATGCCTCCCAGTCTGCTTTCTTATAATTATATACAGATTCAGTTTCATCAGTTTGCATTTGTTTATGACTTAAACTAATATTTACAACATGATGGTCACTGCCATAAGAACTAGTGAGGTCAACTGACCATGTTATTTTACTAGCTAGACTAGAACTACAAAAAGACAGATCAATAGGTGCCAGTTCTAATGTACTGGGATTACACCTTGTACCTGTACCATCATTAAGAAGTACTATATCTTTATACTCAAGGAAAGAGAACAACTCTCTTCCCTTAGTATCTGTGTGTTTACCACCCACATAGTGTGGTGGGCATTAAAGTCTCCACATAATAAAAATTTTCCTCTATTTGGTCAAATATATTGTTATATTGTGGTAATTTGGTATCTGATGCTGTGTCATAAAGATTGACCAGTGTAATATTATTATTGTCAAGATTAAATTTAATACATGATATTTCTAAATCACTATCAATATTATTTTTCAGATATGGGAGGTTTTCTCTGACATATATTGCTGTACCTCCATGTGATTTAGTATTACGTACAGAAAAATCAGCTAATTTATAACCTATTACATGTGGATGGTCTTGTTCATTTTGCACCACGTTTCCTGGAAGCAAATTATATCAGGCTTTATTTGCGACATAGCTATATACTCGCCAGCATTATTGTGAATACCACGACAGTTCAATGAACAATACTGAACATGATGTTGTATATTAGTAAACTAGTAAAATTAGCCGTTATAAGCACAGATAGAACATATAACATTACTACTGTTACTATTTTATGATTTGTATAATACATTATAGCATTTCTGTTGTTACTCTATTAGCCAATTGGAGACCTTTCAAACATCGTAATCAAATCCAAACATTTGTTTGGTTGCCATTGATCTGAAACCAATAACTTTTCTAAATTTAGTTCACTTGGTGGGGTTTGGGATTTAAGTATGTTAAGCATTGCAACACTTATAATTGGAATTACTTGGTCTATTATATTGGTGTTTTAGGACTTTTTAATATCAGTATGTTCAACTACTTCTTGCTGAACAACAGGTTTTCTTTAGTATTAGCATTAGCTTTAGCTTTTACTTGTTTATTTGCTTCATGCAAGGTGATGTTGTCTCTTTTAACTACCCTGAGAGCTTGTTTTGTTGCTCCTTGAGGACAAAGTTTATAATTCGATGGATGGTCACCTTTACAATTAACACACTTCGGGGATTCAGTGTTACATTCGTTGGATTGGTGGTCATCACCACATTTCCTACATTTTCTTTTATTACTGCAATTACCTGCCATATGCCCATATCCCTGACATTTATAACATTGGATGGGATTTGGTACATACAGCTTTATTTTGTAAGTATTAAATCCAATATTTATGGTTTGGGGTAGTATTGGTACATCAAAGATCAGTTTGACTGATCTTGACGTTTTCTTGTATTACTAGTTTTGTCATAGTATGTTAGACGTGTCGCCTTACAAACTTTTTGACTTTTCATGACTGATTTTAAGTCTTCATCCTCGATGTCGAGGTCAAGCGGCACGTTGTATATCACTCCAGCTGATGATGTAGTCGATTTGGGCAAACTTGTCCTAATCGACCATTCACCAATGGAGGTTCTTTGTTGAATCGCTTTCCATTGATGTTTATCTTGGCACTCGATTAGTAAATTGCCGTTTGCAAGTTGCTTTAGATTTTTGCAACTCAACCGAATCCGATAGAGCCTTTTGAATTTTAATTGGATTTTGTCTTCCAAGTTTAATGGATGGATTAATACTAGCTATTATGAGCAAGTATTTGTTGGGAACATTTTGGAGGAGGGTACTCTGATAACTGTGGTGTTCTGAGTGGTAGCGGGCGAACCTGTTGCTACTCTCTTACGTTTTTTACTTGGGTTGTCCATGAGTGTTGACTTTCATTGTCAGTTGTTTCTAGGTCACTACTACTCAATGCATTATAAAATCCTCAGTTTGGAACTGAGTATTTTCTGACTCGTCCATAATGGCGGACAAGACAAAGGTAAACAAAGAAAAACTATATAGATACTGTAAATAAGGTTATATAAATAAATTAGTATCAAATATTGTAAAGATTATATTAATCTTACTTGTATACAACAAAAGAAAATCGATACTCAATCTGAAAATGTGTAAATGAACAATAAATTAGTACAGTGCGGTGCTACAAAAACACGACCGTGATGATCCGGGACTCACAACAGTCCTTGAATATAAATTTATCTTTCTTTAAATACCAAATAAAGTTGCTATAACAACACAGTTTGTTGGGGTCATGTTGTAAACAGAAATTATATAATTAAGAGATTTAATTCATCAAAGAGAATTACGATAGGTGATCAATCCATCAATCAACTGAATTATGTGTGTATTTGATATGACCGAATAAAGTTGCATAACGAACTTGTAAGATGTTTGCATAAGCTTAGAGTTTAAAGGTTATTGACAAATATAAATTTACAATTTTACATGTTTCAGATGTTAACAAATATTTCGGACATTTAAATTCATTATGAATTTCGAGATAATTACTATGAATAAATTAAAGATGCCTGGTGTACACGAAATGTACAAGTTAGTTAACTGTAAAAGAAATCAACATAATTTGAAAGTTTTGAATAAAAATTTAGTACAAAAATAATGTGTGACATATGTATAATTTTATTGCATATTTGAAGAGAACTAGGAAAAGGAACCAAGAAAAACTTTACTTGAAGGAAATATTCAAAAAATTGACTGACCTACGGTTATTTCAATTTAACAAATTACCAGAAAAATTGTAACCAATATCTCTTATAGTACTTTTTACATAGGCAATACCAAATTGCTGAAAATATTGACAAATTTGGGAGGTTATTATCAAATATCTATCGAAATATCAATAGAAGAGTATATAAACTATATATTTTCTGAAAGGTATTGACAATCCACACAATTTGTAGTAATAATAATAAAAAAAATCCAAGACTGCCGCCAACAAAATGGCGTCCAAGATGGCCACAGTTTCTGGAATAACATGATATTATGGTTTTAATTAATTTTTAAGTTATTTTAAATGAGTGTAAATGGTTGCAAATGATAAATTAAATTGTTTATACATTGTTTTGCCTCTTTTGACCAGATATTGCATGAATATATGGTAATTTAGTCCCTTTTTATAGTAGTTTCTGTAATTTTTCAGCTCAATTCGGAACTCAAAATTTGTTGCCACGGACAAATGTTATAAGCTGCATTCCTTATTGAAAATGTAGAAGACCCAACACAACAATTAAAGTACAATCTGAACTTACAAATGTTTAGTATACAATCAACTGTACCTACAAGAGAGCTGTTGACATAGCAGGAAAGCTTACTTATCCCACTCATTTCCCAGCACATTAATTTCATATCCGGTCTCAAAAGAATTCATGATGTTTGTCAATTTAAATGTAATGCATATTTGTCAAGATTTTGTTGGTGTCTTTTTATTCCTTGGTTTTATTTGAAATGATCTTAGTCATTATAGTTAGCCGTTTGTGTTGTCTGAATTTCAATCAATGGTGTTTGTTTCCTTGTTTTTATTATAATCTTGTTTTTAAGTCATCATCAGAATTGGTAATCATGAAAAGAGAAATAAAATCAATTCAATAGTCTAATTTTACTTTATTTCATGATATTAAGCAGTATTAGACAGACAGATGAAAACAAACAAATGCAATAACAGAAAAGATACACAAATAAACAATTAATCTACAAATCAACTATAATCAAGTCACCATTTGACATGTCAACCAACAAAGGAAACTGCCATTTATCATTTTCATCCATGTCATATTTTACAAGATATTCTGTTTTTTTACCATTTAATTTATGTATTGATAAAACTTTACCAGAGCACCATGAAATTTCATTTGAACCCTCCTCTTTGCTGAAAAGTTTTTCCAACAAGAAGCTCTGGGGTTTCAATGAATATAACTTTGATGACTTATGGTTACTTTTTCTTTCCATATTCAACTTTTGTGCTAAAGCTTGCTTTACCTTACTAATATTATCATTAACTTCATTCATAGATAAATATTGAAGTTTATTTTCAACAGGAGCTACATTTTCATTTTGTTTATTAAATTCAATAACTTCATTCAAATTACTTTCAAGTTGTTGAATTGAATATTGTTTCCCTTTACATGACTGTTGAAATAACTCCTTAGGACCTTTGCTTTTAATGACACGTTTTCTAAATTGAAGTTGTGCTATTAAAGCTTCTTTGAACAATACATTATATGTGGGTTTATCTTCTATTTGAACCTTGTAGCGCTCTATTTGTTGTTGTGTAACCCACATACCACCAAGCTCATTTAATTCAATAATTGTGCAGTTAATTTCACTTTTCGGGTGTACTCTTTGTTTTCTTTATTTGCCTTTTTTTCTTTCTTTGCTCTTAGAATTTCAAGTTTTTTTATTGAATATAATTTGTTGTCTTGATTTAAATAACTGAATCATACTTGGTGCACTAACCCTGGCATCTTCTATAACCTTGTTCCTATCAGTGTCTGAAAAGCTTTGAAAGCCAATTTGAGGTTTTGTTGTTGGACCACATAATTATAGCTTCATAAGCTACAGTTGTAGCCGATGGTTTAAGCCTTACTAACATGTCAAGCTGGGCAAAATCTGTCTTTGAGCATGTATTTGTTGTAGGTACAGAAATACCGTGGATTTGATCCCAAAAGATGGTTCATAGAATTTACCACCAGGCAATTGGTCTTTAGCTTGCTTTTCTAGAATTAGAAGCATACCACCTGCACAAAGCTCTAATGCCATCTGTGTATACATTTCAGATACAGGATCATCAGTATCCTTCAACAATGAATCTAAGATGGAATCCCTTATAATGTACCTCTACACCTTCAAATACTAATTCACCAGCTAAGAGTGGAGATGCATCAACGGACAATTCCTGAAGTGTTTTTTGCAAGTGCAGTGTATCCCAAACTTTGTTTGACCGACAAAATGTCTGACAAAAAGTCATTCGGTTAGACAGAAATTTTCAGATTTTTTTAGTTGAAAATATAGACGAAAAGGTCAAATTTCTTTTTCAGTCAGACAAACTTTAAAACTGTTTGGCACAGACTGCAAGTGGCAAAGAGTTGGATTTAAATCTAGAATATTTTTTGATGTCTCAATAATTCTCCAATAAAATGCTCCGCTGGGCGCAGCTTGATACGACCGCAGAGGTCGAACCCTGAACAGTTGGGGCAAGTATGGACACAACATTCAAGCTTGATACAGCTCTGAATTTGGATTGTGATTAAATATTTGACACAGCATAGGTTTCTGACACAGAATGAATGTGTTCTAAGAACTTAAAATTTTTAATTTACCTATGATGGTCCAATATCCAAAATCTAAATACATACACGAGGGTTTGGATGGGGTTAAATGATTAAAGAATAATGCCCTAAAAATGAAGATTAGAGAATAATGGGTAAAAAAAATGAAGATTAGAGAAAAAAGGGGTAAATTTTTTGAAGATTAGAGAAAAAAGGGGTAAATTTTTTGAAGATTGGAGAAAAAAGGGGTGAAAATTAAATGTTTACAGAATAACAGAACCCCCAATCCAGACCCTCATACACGGTTAGATTCAGCATACCAAAGAACCCAAAGAATTCAATTTTTGTTAAAATCAAACTAAGTTTAATTTTGGACCCTTTGGACCTTAATGTAGACCAATTTGAAAACGGGACCAAAAATTAAGAATCTAAATACGGTTAGATTCAGCATATCAAAGAACCCCAATATTTCAATTTTGATGAAATCAAACCATATCATTATTATTTGCTTTTATATATAAATAAAAAATAACCAACTTAAAATTGAAAATTTTAAAGAAAAAAAAAAGGAAAATAAATGTGGATTGTGTCAGGTTTACAATGTATCAATTTATATTGTGTTTTGTCTTGAAAAGATACATTAGTTATTCTATTTTATGAGCTAAATATCTTACTTGATTAATCTTTTTTTAATCTAGTAACTGTACTTAAATTCATAGCATACATATTTAAAAAAAAAAAGATCTATCAGAGAAATATTCACATAAAATTTTCTATACAGCTAATTTGGAAACCTCAGAACTAGAATTCCTTGTGATAGGACACCATTAATCTAATAAGAATTTTTCATCTTTTTTGGAAAACCATATTGGTTATGCATGTATATATCTTTACTGCAAAGTGATAACTTTTTAAAGACTACTTAGGTGTGTGGCAAAATATTTATAAAGTCCTTTAAACACATCAATTTTAGGGATGCAATCATGAACTTTCACATGCGAATCATTTCAAGAAGTTTGAGTGTTTCATGTTTTGTAATAAATATGAAATTACTATATTGTATGTCAATGTGATTTGATGATAGATATGAACTCAATTTACTGTTAGTTAATTTTGTTATAATGTTCATTCGATCATATTTTTTTATCATAAATAATAAAATTATGCCTTCCCAAATGACATACATACTAACTTGGGAATTCCGTTTTTAAAATTTCATTTTGGCTTTATAAAATACATGCATTTAATTTTAGCAGAACATGATTTGTAGAACAGGATGCAACCCTCTCGCGCACCTTGAAAAGTCGTAAGGTTGTAAGTCCCTGGCATAGATGCTCGTAAACTTGACCTGCTGCAAATCATAGTGTGGGGGAGAATGGGAGATTTTATTTTAAAATATACTGGTTGATAAGTATGTATGTTGTTTGGGTGTTTGGTGAATTATATCATTAGTATATTCAGTTGTGTTTTCTTGAATTTTTCTCTTTAAACACAAACACTGTTTAAAGGATTAAATATATAGTGTGCTTCACATTTTTTCCTGTTTCAGTTACTAAAAGAATTCCATGAGAAAAAAATTTGATTGAATATCTTATACTGCAGTTTAACAAGAAATCCCAAAAACTAAATATATTGGATGGCAACTACTAAAAGGCATTTTTAGACACTGTGTATGCTGTTGTTGCACCCTGCTGAACTATAGAGTATAGTCTTTAGATCAGATACATGTAATTATAACAAACTGTTATATTTTAAACATACTAATTCTACTGAGACCATGAGAACTTTCAAACTGCATATAAAAGAAATGTTGAAATATTTTGTCTTTCTCTTGGTAAGTGACACATTTAGATCAGATCTCATGCAGACATGCTTGGGGGTCACTTCCTATATACAAAGTGATAGGACGTGCTCCTGGAATAGGTCACCTTTTCAAGCTTGAAAATATGTGAATAGGTTTGGAAAACTATCAGAAATATATGATAAGGTAAATAAGTTTTCATAACTTCGTCTTTATTGGGGTTCATGTTGTTATCAACCAATTTTTGGCATTTTGGTATTCCACTTCTACATGTTCTACATTACACACCACAGGATACCAAAGCAATACATGAAAAGGTATACATTTTTGCAAATCTAAATTATATGAAAAGGATGGGGTAACAGAAACACAGCGGCACCTCCTATCAATTGAGTATTGAAGCCCCTCATCTTGAGCAGACAGGTCGCAGATTTGAATAATCCAAAAAGGGACATGCAGACTTGAAAAAAAAACCGGCGTTTGCAAAATATGATATATTGGATTACAAATTCAGCAGGCTTACCAAAATCTTATGATCATCATATGGATGCAATTTGAAAAGTCGATGAAGCTTGTCGGATCAAAATCTGAAGTCTTCAGATTCAAGTCCTAGCAATTATCGGCCTACTGCATGTTGATTGTTGTGCTCTTGGAGATAATATCTCAACTACTATCAAAATACAAGCTAAAGCTAACAATTTACTCACATTAGCACACAGAAAGTATTTTGAAAGTGAAGGATTTATTCCGATTGAGTCCTTGTTGGTGTAAACAAGTAAAAAAAATAATGACGGAGCGGTTGTAGTCCAGGGGAATGAAACCAATGTCATTGTGATGAAATGTCATTTTGCACTATATTTATGTTTGGGCCTATTGTTACTTAATTAATACATAGGTGGAAGAAGGATGTGTCACAAACAAACACCCACTTATGGAGTAACTTATACGGTTAATGCATAGACTTTATCAAAGTTCCACTCAAGACGTTTCTTTATTGGCAGCCCTCCCCCATTTTTTTTCTACGTCAGGGGTCCGCATCTTGAAGATAAATGCTATTTGAAATGAACAACGGAATTATCATTGTATAAATTTTGGTTATTTTTCTTCAAAATACCCTATTTTAGGGGGTCCGTTAGGTCACTTCGATCAAATTTTTTGTAAAATTCCAAACGGTGAAAATTTATAAAAAGTTGTCATTTAAAAAATATATGACTGATATGTGTTCCAGTATTTTTATATGCAAATTAAACGACAAAATATTTTTCCACATGTATTTATATATAAAAAGTGTCAAATGAGACTTACCCAAGTTTTGCATGTGTCTGTTAGTTCCCACCTTACATTTCATTTAAAAATATCACATATACCAATTATAGTTCATATTTACTTTAGAATATGATACCATAATACAATCAAATAGTAACAGTCATAATTTAGGCCGTGCATTTTCTTGAATAAACGAATATATTTACCTATTGGTATTTTGGACTGGCTTCAATGATGGCCGAAATTGACCATATTCAATCAATTCTAAAAATAGAACTAAACGGTCAATTTTGTTTAAACTTGGCCAGAACATGTATTGAGGCATACCTATTCATTGGTGTAAATTTAAAAAATATTAAACGACGGGAAAATTTTGGGGTTACTGAGGTCTACCCCCTTAAATATGTATATTGATAAGCAAGACTTGCATCTTGAAAACTAAAATGTCTAGAAGAGAGAACTATTGTTTCTCAATTGATGCTGTGTTAGAATGTATAATATCACTCTTTTTTCTCCATATGATCAACATACAAAGTGACAAAGAACCTATAGATAAGTTCTTCAGGCTAAATAACTTCGTTTAATCTCAT
This sequence comes from Mytilus coruscus, assembly GCA_017311375.1. Lineage (NCBI taxonomy): Eukaryota > Metazoa > Mollusca > Bivalvia > Mytilida > Mytilidae > Mytilus > Mytilus coruscus. The sequence goes on from CM029598.1 coordinate 17,174,103, forward strand.
TTCTGGTGCAACATTTTCAATGCACCAGAGTAAAACTTTCTATTTTAGATACTTTATTTATATATATAAATTGAATTAATAAAAGTCTAATTTTAAAGTGAAATTAATATTGAAAACTGTTTTACTATTATATATTAACATTCTACATGAATAAACACAGAGTTTATTTTCATAAGCTTTCTATTAGGAATATTGATACAAAGAAAGTAGAACAAATACTATTACTCCATCTATCAAAAGAGTGTTTGAGAATATACTATGTATAGCAATTTATAAGTCCAGGTTTCAGAGAAAAGTTATTTATCTATAATTTTGTACTTTGGAAGTTTCAAAAACATGAAATTACTTGAAAAAATGTCATATTCAACTTTAACAGAACTATTTTGCTGTTACATGAGTAAAGGAACATGCAATATGGAATAGTTATACAAGAAAGTGTCGAAATATAACTTCAATCATTAATTTTACTCGAATTTACTGTTTTGAACTTGCAATTTCCTACGATGCATGTACGGAGTCATCTCCCTTTGATCTCCGCTTCGCCACGAATAAGCTGACACAAATTCGTTGCCGGGGAATTTAGGATCAATAATGAATAAAATAAGAACCAGAAAATGGTTTTACTTCATATTTTATACCCCTCCATACGTTACTAAACCCATTTAAGGAATAATTTGGGATTTTCTGTAGACCTACGCAAATTTTCCCAAAAAAAATTCCACTTCCATCGTCGTTTTAGAATACTTTTACAACACCTTTCTTAAATAAGTATACAGAATAATGAAGCTTATTTACTCAAGATTTGGACACTACAAGTTTTATTTATGTACGAGTCACAATAAGACGATACGAGGTAAAAAACCACGAGGTGTACACGTTCACAAAAAAAGGTAAACTCTGACCTTTTATCACGTGACCAATGTCTTGACCTTAGACGCCATTAAATCGTTTGCCGTTCAGGTGGCACGGTAGTATTTCCTGGCCCATAAGGGATAATGATAGCCTTTTTAGGATTTTCACCGCTTTCTAACACTGCGAAAAATTCTACATACACAGTTAACTGAAGTACTTTCATTATACTAATCAGGAACATATATATTGTTAGATATACTGTTCCCAGTACTAATCAGAAATAAATTTGAATATGTATCATGACCGTTTACCTTTTTTTTCTATTTTTAAAAATCTAAGGCCACTAGTGCTTTTAGGTCTTTTATCATGCAGTGAATACAAAAATTAAAAAAATTATCAAAAATTCATTTTCACCTGTATGTAAAATTCTTTCATATTTTTCTACACCTGATTCATCCCTCAGTTTTAGAAAGTATGTTCAGTTGATACTGTATTTTTTGTCCAATCACACTGTTCAGATACATTGCCTTAAGTAGGGTACACAAAAGAGCAACCTAAATTCCGGAATGCAAATACTACCGTGCTACCTTCAACTGATAACACGATGTCGTACGCTAGTATATGACGTCATTTAAAAAAAAGAAAACACAGAGTGCCATTATCATAATTACAAGGAGTTTAAAATGAGCAATTCTTTGTGTACATTTAATTATTTATGCGCGTCTATCTTTACGCTAAAAGTAATTAGTTAAAGAAATATCGTTAACACGGTGTAGAATGGTAACGGACTTATCGGGTTTTTCGGCGTTTCCGCACTAATCGGGTTCGGCAACGGACTTATCGCGTTATCAGATGACAACATTTGGCGTAAGTGGTTATTTCTTTCAACTTGTATTAAAGCAGAATTGATATTTCCAAATAAGCTTGATGTCACGGAATGGGAAATTATTTATTTTGCTGGCTAGCTAATCATATATTCATGGAAGCTACGATTTATTTCAAATTGTTTCCACCAACGTGGTATCCGAACTTGAAAACAAACATTTTCATGGAAAGATGTCTAATTGAAGCGTGTTTTAAGCATGCTGTTTTCTTTTCCAAGTAAATTTTTGGTTATTATTCACTAAATGTAGACATTTTCCTTTCGGAACTGTTTCATGCACTATTAAGGTCTTAAATGATGGTTAATTTGAAAAATTAGTGGCACCGGACTTTTTGTGTTATTAGCACCGGACTTTTTGTGCGCAAATGAATATGGAGACTCCTATCTTCTCAGTCAGTCTATGTGTTTACTTCGCCTGGGTTAATCACCTCTTACTTTATACATTAATCACACATCACGCAATGATATATTTTATTAATCCACAAACAAATGTGTGGATTCTATCAGTATCTCGTCTTCATAGCAGGAATTTAAGGTTTCTAGTCCATATAATTATGACGTCTGGGAAGGAATTCTAAATTTTGCCTTGACGCCCTTCTGCGACGATGTAAGGCGTCAAAGAAAGAAAAAATATAATAAATAGCCTTTCTAGACGTCATAATTATGGTACGGCTTCAACAATGAGCATAGTCAGCTATAAAAGGCCCTGAAATGACAATGTAAAACAATTCAAACGAGAAAACTAACGGCCTTATTTATATAAAAAAAATGAACGAAAATCAAATATGTAACACATAAACAAACGACAACCACTGAATTACAGGCTCCTGACTTGGGGCAGGCACATACATACATAATGTAGCGGGTTAAACATCACGGTTAGCGGGATCCCAACCTCCCCTAACCTGGGACAGTGGTAGAACAGTCCAACATAAGAACGAACTATAAAAAGCAGTTGAAAAAAGGCTTAACTCATCAGATGGACAAAAATACAAGTGGACGTGGCCGGGTACTTGTACATCCCAACAACAAAAAGGCACTAGGAACAGATCTGCGAGTATTCGCAGTTAACTGACAACTAGTTCAAAGCCACTAACAACTAATAAAACAATCATGCATCTAAGACTAAATGGGTTCATAATTAAGGTTGTCACAGTTATTCACCGGCTCCATCAACAATTTGTTTTTCATGACTGAAACATAAAGCTTCACTCATAAATGCATCATTATGAATACGTCGAAAGAAGACTTGGTATGAATATATATATATTTAGATATATATAAATAATGTAACGTAAAATAGGCTAAAATTGAATTGAATGTTGCTGATTGTTTTTTAACATCCTTGCCCTTGGCCTTGCATTTAAACGAGAGACATTAATATTAACCTGTCTTTTCTATTACGCCGGAATGAATGTGTCTTTCGAAACATCCATCAATAGACCTGCACATGTTAATCTGGGAAAGAGCAGAAATAAAAGCCTTATTCCTTGACCATTTGTGTTTTGTTTGGCATTGCATATGATATTACCTCATACCGGTGTACTTTTACTCAATGTCCCTTTATTTTCTATCATAATGTAAAAATCAAGATTGAAAAAAACACTTGTCCGTGATAAGTTCCAGACTTGTATATTCTAGCACAAGATGTCAAATGAGGTTTTAAAATCTTTTATTTTCATTTCCCAAACAAACAAAAATACGAAAACATCACTTTTACCCGGTTAAAACAATAAAAACACAAAAGTCCTTTGCTCAATAAACCCCAACAGTTCGGTGCCAAAAACAAGTCATTTTAGGAAACCCGATTAGTCCGCTGCCAAGCAATTTTGAAAAAGCTTTAATATATGATATTTTTGTTTTGAATGCACACAAGTGGTTCTAATATGTATTTTGCATGAAATAAAGGAGCACAAAATGTCCACATTCTAATATACTGTGTATTTGAACGGAAACCACACCATTAGTAGCTGTGTTCGGCCGGTTGTCCTGTTTAGTGTGGAGCTCTTTGAAAAGCCAAGAGTGGTACCGAAGCAAAATGAAAATTTTGCAAACTTAGATCATCGGTGCCTTCCGTGATCGTATAAACATAAACACCAACGACTTCTTTTCGTCTATTTGGCTCATTTTGTGTCACACTGTCTGGAAACAAAACGCGATAAGTCCGTTGCCGAACCCGATTAGTGCGGAAACGCCGACAAAACCCTATAAGTCCATTACCATTCTACACCGTGGTTAAGTAAAACTTTCAAATTTTGTCTTTTTTCAATCATACGACATGAACAGAATAAACATTGAACAATTCATGGGATCATTTTAATTTATTTGTACTTTGTCTATTTAATCCTTGCCGAAACTTATCCACATTGCAAATTTTAAATTCGCCTATGCTTGATGGTCAGTTTATTTTGGACCAGCACTGAATATACTTATTATAATGTAGTTTTAATTTATAACGCTTAGACTTGGGGGGAAACAGTAAGTTTGTTTAATGTAAATATAAGAAATCTTACTGTAATGTCAGTTTTATGTAAATATATAACGTAATAAGAAATGTTACTCCAACGTTCGTTTAATATTAATATATGACGTGATAATGGATGTTACGCTAACGTTAGTTTGTTGTAAGTATTAATGGAACGTTGCTTTGGCGTTGCTTGGAGTCTACAAAATGACGTTAAAAAAACGTTCGGAAGTACGTAATTCTAACACAGAATTTTACATTAAAATAACGTTTTATTAACGTTATTTTGTTTGCTGGGACGTGCATTTCTCCCTTCACGATTTTCACCGTTTTCGGGAAAAGAAAATACATAAACCTGGGGGGAGGGGTTAGCTGAATTTAATTTCTGTTAATGTCTTTTTTTTTGAGAGAGAGAGAGGAAGGGGATTGCTTTTATAGGAAAATACCTAAATGGAAATAATGTTTTCTTTTAAAAATTCAAATTGTGATGAATGGCGCAGCAGATATCAACATAGGAAAAATTTTAATACCCTTCTAGATTTCAGATTGATGTTAAAATTTCGAGAGGACTTTACAAAGAGAAACAGGCATATGCATAATCAGCAAGTTAACAATAACAATGTGTGTTCCATTGAACACAACCAAAACCAGATGCAAATTTGTGTACAAAAATGTGATAAAAGGAAACTATACCACATGCTATTATTTTCAAATTGCCTTTTCAAACTGTTATATTTATTTACTAGTATGCAAAAAGGTCTTTATGTTAAACAATATCACAAACATCATAGATTTCCCTTAGAAACAAGATATCTGATAATTAAAACTTATAATGCATTTACTATTTAGTTGGCCTAAGCACCTACTTTTTAGTCTGTTGCTTGGACACTATTTGGATGCTAGGAGCAAACATATGTTAAGTCTTTTTCAAGAGCAATGTTGTGATACAAAGTTTCCATTTGTTATCATACCAAAATAGTTAACCATCGACTGTTCATTTACTTTATATACAGGATTTCAGTTGGTTGTTATGAACAGAAATTGTTGCTAGAGAAAAATGATGTACAATATAATTTTCCAATATAAGAGTCATCTCGATTAACCAGTAAAAACCTTATTTTTTCAATTTTAATCCAATTTTCTTTGGTTCCTATGGAAATAATTATGTTGCTATGAGAAAAAAAATTGATTAATTTCATAAAGAAAATAAACTTTCCATTCAGATTTTTTCATAGACAGTCAATTATCTCATTGTTTTCTTAGAAACAAATTGATATTATAAGATCCAACCCAAAATTTAACCATTTTCATTATATTTGGATTAATCCGTTACCTTGGCAACAATATTAAAAAAAAAATTAAGTAAATTTTAAAGATCTGACTTAGATGTATAACTGACAAAAATTTCAAATCTCTAACTGGTCTATTTAAGGTACAGTTAATATTTTATCAAAATAAGCGTATTTTCAGCATTTTATTGAAAAATCCTATGCTAGGCAAATCAAATATGTAAAAAAAATATTTCCATGGAGGAAAGGGTTAAGCGGCCCCATACCCCCGACCGTAAAGGGCGACGAGCTGCGCCTTCCGCATTTAGTTGTCTGCTACTTAAAAACCTAGTGACATCCCCGTTGTGATCGCAGTGAAATGTACTATTTGTAACTACGGCGACATAGGTGGTGGATTTATAATTGTTTGTATTGCTGTTGTCTGTTGAAATACGAATGTAAATTATCTTTGTTAATATTTACATAGACCAAGTATTATGTCAATTGGCTCACTGTTTCAATGGTTATAAGAAACATTCAGTTTTAAAAAGTGCCTTTATTCATTAAGTGTATTAATAAAAAGGTTAATCCATCCTTGTGTCATCCTTATTTTTTTTATATGTTTATACTTTATCTTAAAAACGCACACTGCATTTGTTTACTTTCAATTTTTTTGTATTTTTTGGTATTGATATTCTATGCTTCTCTGTTAACTTGTACTTAGTTTTCAGAGAAGTACCTTACATCTGAATCCGTTATTTTTCGGTTAAAAGCTCTCTCGAGCTTGTGTTGTACAGTTTTTATATATGTCGAATCAAAATAAAATTTTCTTATTCTCATCTGCTGATGAATTATTTGATTATATAGTGACTTGTGCATTTTATTTGTTTAACCAAGAGAAAATTTATTTTACAAGGCGATAACTACTTAGAGACATTAGCATTGCCCTCACTTTTTCAAGAAAATGCGATATTTTTTTTTAAATATTTCAATTTTTATTCATAATCAATTATGCATCCTAAAAAAATATATATATATATATATATATATATATATATATATATATATGTGTGTAACGTTTTTCATTTATTGGATGCATCAGTGGGTTTTATTATCATTTACACCGCTTGACCCGAGAATCTACGCCTCTTGAACTATTGACATCGTCATCGTACAACAATCACTTTTCCATTGTGGCGTCATATATTTTCTATTATGACGTCAAAATTTTATGGGACCCTTTGTGATGTTTAGTAATGGCGGACAAATAGCGATAAGGTGTATTGTCAAAAAATATAAGGACCTATGACAGTCTGTGCCAAACTGTTTTAGGGTTTGTCTGACCGAAAAGGAAATTTGACGTATTTGTACTATATTTTCAACTAAAAAATCTGAAAATTTCTGTCTGACCGAATGACTTTTTGTCTGACATTTTGTCGGTCTGACAGATTTTGGGATACACTGCTATGAGCTACGGTTCCGCAGCTAATTGCGGATATGAAGAAATCAGGTAATGCGCGGTATCAACGGCCGCGCGGACACAGGGGATTCCACTGTACATTTATTTTGTTCCTTATAAACTACGACATTTCTCATAGACGTATTTACACTTGTATCGAATTTGACCGCCATTACGTAAGAATACTAAGATCACACAAGTTCCCGTAAAATTTAACATCGCACTTTAAAAAATTTGACATCACACTTTAAAAAATTTGACGTCACAATTGCTTGACGTCAGAAGGTTATTCGAAGCAGATCTAAGGTCATTCGGAGACAAAATTCAGCTAAATACCAAAAGGGTAAATACGTTTATTATTATTTAGTATTTTGTTCAAGCAACATCCCACTAGTGTAACATTTCAACCCTTTTTAAAGCAAATATGCATTCAATTCATTTCATTTCCGTAGTAAGTTACTTTAAGTGTAAGCATGATAGTACTAGCTGCGGAACCGTTACGGTAGCTCATCGGTCATATTTTTGACAATTTGCAGGGTTTGAAATTAGCACTAGCAGGTGCCCAATCGCCAATGTCCCCTAAAATTTGGTGTGGGCTGCTAAAATTTCTGTTTTTCTTGTAAAGAACTATATATATTGGCTACCAAAATTTAAGCTGTGGGCTACCATGCAAATATTTTAACTTCCAACCTTATTTGCGGACCATAGAGGCAAATTGTCAAAAAATATAACTGATAAGGACCTATGAGCTACGGTTCCTCAGCTATGAAAGTAGCTGCGGAACCGTAGCTCTTAGGTCCTTATGATATTTTTTGACAATTTGAGGAATCGTAGCTCTTAGGTCCTTATGATATTTTTTGACAATTTGCGGACCATCCGCAAATTGTCAAAAAAATATCCTAAGGACCTAAGAGCTACGGTTCCGCAGCTACTGTGATAGTACATTCTATAAATTGTCCGTCAATTGTAATCATTCACTTGTACAATTAGTCCAAATAATTATGACGTCTCGAAAGGCTATTTTATTTTTGCTTTGACGCCTTACAGCGACGTCATAACGCTGAAGCCATCTTTTTGGTTGGATTTTGAGAGGAATTTTGCTCTCAACTTTGAGACCAATTTAGCCATAAAATTTTCATTGGAGACTTAAAATTTTGCATATATAAAAGTCTTACCTTTTATGTGTTTGTTTGTGCAAAATATTTCCAATAAATCCTAAAGTAATAATAAAATAAGTTACAATTCCATCCGAGGCGTACGATTATCTACTGCTTTTTTAAACGTTTATCTGATCTCTTTTAGGAGAGTATAAAATAAATTTTGCACCAAACTCAGTAATTTGACAGACCCGAATTTCCGGAACCTTTGTTTTATATTATCCGGAAATTCAGGTCTGTCAAATTTTACCGAGTTTGGTTCAAAATATATTTTATACTCCAAAAGTGAAGCATCTTAAGGAGAAATCAGCTAAACGATTTAATAAAGCAGTAAATTTCTCTCAAAGTCCAACCGCATATATGAGTTCGGCGTTATGACGTCGATGTAAGGCGTCAAAGAAAAAAATATAATAGCCTTTCAAGACGTCATAATTATTTGGACTATTGTACAATACACCTTATCGCTATTTGTCCGCCATTACTGGATATCACACAGGTTCCCGTAAAATTTTGACGTCATAAAACAAAATATCTGACGCCACAATGGAAAAGTGATTGTTGTATGCGTCAAAAGTTCAAACGGCCGGGTCAGCCGGGATTAGCGATAAGGTGTATACGATTATTGTTGTTCTGCTTGTATCTTTCGGTGTCAGAATGAATAAGACATTGCGATTTGTTTCGTTTGTGATTCGTAGTAATGTTATTTCCGAATTACCAAATGCCAAGCTACTGAAACGAGTCTTTATCAAATGATTAAAGTGCATGGTTATGAATGACCTCTGTGTATTTTTTCAGAAATTCTAACATATTCTGTACGTTTAATCAAAACAATTTTAATGTTATTTAAACATAATGACGTTAGATGAACCGACTTACCAGCCAGCATCGCATTTCGTCATCTAACATCACTTACAAAATCATTTATAAGAAATTATACCATAAAATACAAGCAATTTGTATATAAGGTATGATCCTTGATCTTACAAAGGATGAGTACGTCTGAATTTTACATCATACCTGTTTAGCAAATCAATTTTTGTTCTAGATAGCAGTACGTTTCATTCAAATCTCCATCTGATGAGTGTCGTATACGGCGTCGGTCATCAAGTGCAGTGACGTCAGTATGAAATGACGTCAAAACCACATGATAAACAAATCAGGAAGACGTTTTAATCAATGCAGCGTATTTTCGGACTTGAAAAAGTTCTTCGATTCAGAAAACATTGCTGGTAGGTTCAAATAACAAAAAAAATGAATAAGACAAATGTTCCGTATTACAATGACTTACAGTTAGGGTTTGAGAGGTAAGTCTGTGAAAAATTGAAATAAAATATGATTTAATATGTCCAGTGTATGTAGACTTACTCCTTCTGTAGTCCAAAAAAATTACGACTTTTTTTTGCTGTGCCGCCTTCCTTAGACTAAGGCTTACTCTAAGGCTTATAAAGAAAATAGGCGACGTCACAGAAAAATATTTACATTTGGACTACTCCTTTTGGTTAAAGGATTGTTTAGTCAAGTCTAGGTACGGTCCTCCTGGTAAAACGTATGATACTGACTTAAGTCCAGTTCATGCAAGTTCTCCTGATTGGTAAAACATGTCAAATGATTGTGTATAATGTCCACAGAGGTGTATTTAAGGGGACCGACCCCCTTATGCAGCTAAATATATGATAAATGCATAGACTTTTTACAAGAATCACTCCAAACCTTGGCTTGCCTTTAGACTAATGAATAATTTCTGGTAGAAAGATCTGCTTTTAGTATCCTTGAACTTAAGGGTGTATTCTTCTGATGTTTCAGTCTCGTTGAAATCTTGTTCGGGCATTACTTCCAAAACATGTGATACAAGTGAAAAATATTATAATTAAACTAAACTCTGAAAAAATGTGTACTTACGATAAGTAGTTTTTGAGTAATTAAATTTTCAAATTTCATAACCAATCCGGTCAGTGTCATCAGCCAAAATGTTGAGAAAATGGGTGAGAGTTACAAAGAAATGATCAGAAATTATTTTACCAAAAATATGTATATCCCATATCAATTTTTTCTTTTGAATATTCTTAGATATGTATTTTCTCAATCATTTAAAACAAAGAAGTTGAAAAAATATGCTTTTTCTTTCTAAAATAAATAGAAAAATCCCAAATTTACAAAATTGACAGCATGGTCAATTTGACACGAAAAAGCAACAAATTTTTATAAAACTTTTTAATATCAACACCATCCTATAGTTTTTTAAGTTAAATTTATTCAGATTGGTCCACTTCACTGGACTTGAAAAATTGCAGAATGACAGAAGTTCAGAACAAAGAATATTCTAGACTTGGTGTTAGCTGCGGAACCGTAGCTCTTAGGTCCTTATGATATTCTTTTAATATTTGCCAACCATAGATCCGCAAATAGTCAAAAAAATATCATAAGGACCTAAGAGCTACGGTTCCGCAGCTAGACTTGGTGTCAGATAGAATTTGTAACTTAGGAAATCAAAAACATAATGCATACTATAACGGGACTATTGAATCCTAAAAATGCCAAGAGCGACTGACTGGTCATGAAAAGTAAATGGCTGTTATTTCTGTGTGGGGGTAACAAAAATAAACAAACAGTTGTAAAATCATATATTTTTTTTCAAAATAGCTTGACTTGTTTAAGAAATTTTAAATTCAAATGGAATAATAACAAATAACAAATCCTGAAAGCATTTTGTGTGAATATGTAACAATAGAAAGGCATAACAATTACATTTATGAACAACACTATAATGATGACATTTACTTTCACATCAAAATAAAACAAAATATTAAACACACAACACAACAAATGACCTCAAGTGCCCCCTGTCCTCAGTTCCATAGACTGTTTAATAAAGGAGCCTAAAGACTTCACTTGCTGACTTGTAGTTGGATTTAGAATATATTTCATTTTGTTATCAGAAAAATCTTTGTATTTGGTTTTTAAATCGTTAAAAAGACATTACCGTTTGAATGATTTTACACTAGTAATTTTGGGGCCCTTTATAGCTTGTTGTTCGGTGTGAGCCAAGGCTCCGTGTTGAAGGCCGTACATTGACCTATAATGGTTTACTTTTATAAATTGTTATTTGGATGGAGAGTTGTCTCATTGGCACTCACACCACATCTTCCTATATCTATGTCTTAAATCACTATTTATTTTACATAATAAAAAGAAATGGGATTCATCATCCAGAACTTTGCACTTATTACAAAGTCTTTGGAACCCCCATTTTTTTTGGACGATCAATGCATTTGAATGGACACAAATAGTTGGAAACCCCCCCTCCCCTTTTATCCTGGGTTGGGAACCCCCTTTTAAAAATGGCTGGATCAGCCCCTGTAGGGTATGTCAAATAAAATTCTTGTATATATTTAGTTTGTATATGCTTAAACAAAAGAAGATTACTATTTTGGTAAAGAGATGATATCTTATTGTCATATTTTTTATATCTTTGCTGAAGTTCATTTTTATAGTATTTTTACTAAGTTTCTTACAGGCTATGTATTTGTTTCTAGTTTGATCTTTGGGTTTGCTAATATTATTGTCGGACCTAATATAATAATAATAATAATAATAAAATTCTTTATTTAACGAAGGTAACTCATTTAATGAATGCGATAAAAGCGGATTATGTAAAATGTGAAGAGTCAAAATTAATTTTATGGTTCAATAAATTCAAAATAAATTATTGCCATTCATTATAAATAAATTTCTATCAAAAATAAGGCTAAAAGAACTTTTTATATTATTTATAAAGTACCAATAACAACGTACACACGTGTTGGCGTATGAATATACAACGTCAGAGTGGGCGTGTCGCCATAAAAATTGACAACATTGAAAATAAAAGTAATACTTTTAACCAATCAGAAGACAGTAAATACGCCAAATTTATTTATTTAACAATGATATGTTAATCTTCCTGAGGCCTTCAAAACTATTAAAATAAATACAAATAGAAAGGGAAAAAATACAAACAAAATAAAATACATAGTACAGTTATATAAAGCAGCTTAAACATGAATAAGTACATATGCATTCCATAGAAGAAGAAAAAAACATTAAATTCAGGTATCTTAATTCTGTACAGTTAAAAATAGTTTGAACATTTGATCTTAAATGTATCTAAATTATTTATTTTTTAATATTATTTGGCAAATTATTCCAGGAATATTTAAATGTTCTTTTAAAATAATCAGAATTAGGTCTTGGTACATGAAGAAGTCCTGATGTTGTCGACCTGAGACAATAATTATAAAGATCAGTAAATTTAATAGATAGATAATCAGGTCCTAGACCATTCATACATTTAAACATTTAACAGATTGACACAGCTTGAAAATATTGTATCCTCGTAAATATAGTCATCCATTCAAGCTTTTTAAACATTAAAGTTGATGGAAAATCAAAAGAAACAGATAAACTAATCTTGCAGCACGTTTTTGGAGATTATGTATCCTTTCCAGATTACAGTTTGTGGTAAGACCCCATACTGTACAACAGTAGTCAATAATGGGTAATATATAGATATTGTAAAATAGAATAAGACCCTTTAATGGTAAATAACGTTTCATCTTTTTTAACAGGTATATTCTGGTTGAAATAGTTTCACATATTTTATCAATTTGATTTGACCATGATAAATTTTTATCAATATGAATTCCAAGAAGTTTTTTTCAACTTCAACATTATCTAAAGCGATATTATCTTGTGATAAAACACATAAATATACATTGCAGTTTTCCAGTTTTCTGTCTGATCCAACAAGCATACATTTTGATTTCTTGCTATTTTATATCGTCATATCATTTTCTTTACACCACTTAATAACATTTTCGAAGTCTTTATTTAAACATATATTTAAATTTACAATAGATTTAGATGACAAATGCGAAATTGTATCATCAGCATATAAATCAGATTCTGTATATTCTAAAGTTAATGGTAAGTCATTGATATAAACAAGGAACAATAAAGGTCCAAGTATAGAACCTTGGGGAACTATGATTTACATATGAGTACCATGAGTATATACCTTGATCATGAAGTGACTTTGAAAGACAGTAACACTCTTTAAGTAAATCAGATGAGTTTTCCCCTCAACAGTCGGTCTTCATACAAAAGTGACTGCATGGCAATGAAAAAATAAAGGGGGAATCTTCCTAATTCAGATCTAGAGGCAATGTTATTGGCACATTTCTTTATTCCAAGTGTAAATTTACAAAACTTATTGTGAATTTTTTCAGGGGGACTCTTATCTATAAAATTGAGTTTATCCAAAGGAGAATTTTTTTTTCTGGCTCTAGCAATTGCATTATACATGTAGTATGATCTGTACACATCCATATACCTAATTTCACAATTATATGTAAGAATAGGACGAACTAAAGAACCAATATAATGAACAGATAAATTTGCTGGCAATTGGTTCAGACCACTTGTATAGCTTTTGATAGAGTACATAACTTTTAAGAGTTTTTTTTGGAAAGTGCTTCAACAGATGACAGTAAGTTTCCATTTTGTGAGAGCAAGTTGCCTAAGAACTTAAATTCATTAATGATTCTAGAACAGTGTGCTAGAAAAGGGAAAGTTAACATTGTTTTTATGTTGAATATTGGACGCTGACACATAATTTATGATCATCGTGAGACGTGGAACTGACCGACATAAACTTATCCTTAGTTTATCCAATGTCTGAAATAATAAAAGATCAGGTGTATGTTTTGTTTGATGATGTTATTTTTACGGAAAATAAACGAATAGGTTTCTTAGTATCTTAGTAGAGAGACTTTTTTGACGAATGATTGTAATTCTTCCATAGTTTCACGCATATTAAATGTACTTTTTTACATTAATAATGTTAAAGACACTCTGATGAAATATGTCTACGTTTTCTGACCTTTTAACTCTAGCAAACATTTCCCCACTAGGACTGTAAATACACTCTGACAATACACAGTAAAGGCGTGGTTAAATTCACGGTAATTTTAAAGATAAGCATTCTGTAAATCTCTTCACCCGAGTGCATTTTATAGCTTTCATCGTTCTAGGTGTGAATACCATCTTGGCTGGATTATAAGAGAAAAAATATGAAAGCAACACGTTATAAATTTCATGAGAGAAGTGCGAGTGTAATACACAAAAAAATCAAAAAAGAAATTAAATATTTTTTTTGGGGGGAAAAGGGGGTTGGAGGGGAGAGAGTGTGGCATTAATACCTAGATCACCGCGGTAAATTTAATAATCTTTTGCATAAACTCCGTTTTAAATAAATCGTGATATTCAAACCAGTGATATTCAACGTGTGTTTCACCAGAAACTGTCACTGGTTGACCGTTGTAATTATGATTTTTTTAAATAATAATGATAATGAAATGTTGAATAGAAATAATTGATTTTAAAAATGACAATAAGATTAAGTATATAATATAACTAAGAAATGTACAATTCTAAATTAACTTTGGGAACCATGTATAAAAAAGGGAACGTAGCATTTTCAATAATGTAAAAATCGGTGCCTCCAAAGTGCCTTAAAAAACCTACCTAATCGAGAATGCTCTAATCCAAATATTTGAAAGATAAAAATATAATTTTTAAAATCTTTGTCTATCAGACATGTGATGCGTCCGGCTTTTTATGATTCAATGACTCTCGCACCTGGAGCTGATTCACCCCAAGTCATTAAAACCCGCATGTAAAGATCCAAAGAATTTTTTTAACAGAATGCCGATTACCAGTTATTTCAATAATGGAATAAATTATAGATATAAGTTTATAAAATAATAAAGTTTTCCTTTATTGCTATAATGTAAAGTTAAAGTCAATGTGTGATCATAGGATGCTAATTTTTCACGTATGAATAACTTTGTCTCACATGTTTGTATTCATATGAATTGGAGCGTATTTTTTTTATAAGAAGTTTTATATAAGGTCGCTAAAATTATCTTAACTATCATAACTAAAAATGTATACAGTCGGAAAGCAAGCCCTTAGAAACGACTGTTGTTACTACTTTCTAAAGACAACTGTTACTGGCAATGGGACTGATATTAAAGCCCGCCATTCTGAAATTGCGTTAATTTCGCGGAAAAATGAAATTGGCGGCAATTTGGAAAATTTTTCTGTTTTCTGTTTCTTACTTGCCGTTGGAGTCAGAAATTGATGTCTTTCTATCTTTTAAGCATGTGTCTTATTATAAAAAGAAAATAATACCCAAATTGGCCGTCCTTTAACAAATACGTTGAAAATCATGTGAAATTGTCTGTTAGTTTTTCCTTCTGTCTTCACAGATAAACTAAGATTATATATAATCTACAGGGGTAGAAAAAAAATAATACGTATGTCAAAGTTAAAAAAATATTTCAAGTCTAACGTTCTGTCACCCCTTATGAAACCCCGTTTGAACTAAATTCCGAAAGGAAGACATTTTTTGACATAGATACCGTAGTTTTTTTGGTCTTACACATCGACGTCAGCATGCCTATGTGAACAGAATGTACACACATTTGTTTAGTGTGTTTGTTTAGAAAAGCAATGGCGATTTCAGCTGTGAATTTGACTGGATTAATTATTCTCTTTAAGTGAAATGTTTGACGTTAACTAAAACAATAAGGTAAAGGAAATTTTATATTATCTGTGCACAACCTTGAATCAAGATGACTGTAAAAAAATCATCCATTAACATTGTTTATATTTCATTATTTTTTGTGATGAAGGACTCCTGCAAAAGTAAATCCTACTAAATGCAAATATTACATGTACAATGGAAACATAAAAGCCTTGTCCTTTGAACTTAAAGCAATCTCTATCAGACTTGCATTATAATCACTCTTATTCAAAGCATTTTCATAATTACATGATTGTGTTCCAAAAAAAAATAATTATTGACTTAGCACTCAAAAACTGCAGCACTGGAATAGGCCTAGTTATTTATTTATTTTTTTTTTAAATAGAAGAAGACAATTATGAGATCGAATCTTTCTCGTTATTATTTATTCGCAAGTTCATGATTTACCATTTAAATTATTATCCATTAGTTTAGGCTTCTTTTTTTACAAATTTAGTCCATTTATGGAATGACTATGAAACACCATTTATTGTTTTATTTAGTTTAATTATTTAACTACACAGATTGCAAACCAATTTCTGAAGAATTTACATTGAGAATACTTTGATTAGTTTTTTTTTTAAATATATATAAAAAAGGTATTGCAAGGGAATTCAACATTATAACCCTATCTAGATCCAGTATGTATGCATATTTTGGCTAGCCCTGCCCTTTATGAAGTAGAAATTTATTTCTGTGTAGGTATTATTCGGTTACAGCAGTAAAAGTATATACCATAATAGCAATTCAGACAAACTTATCTCGTGGAATAATACAGTATGGCCCAGTATAACGGTAATTAAAGCCCTTATGGGTTTACCTAATTGTTTTGCATATAGTCTGTAGTGTAAAATATATTTAGTAAAAAGATAACTGATCAATCATTTTAATTGTTTTCACTCGTAAATAACAGCATATGGTGCTAAATATATATATAATAGTACAAATAAGTTTGTTCATGAAAAGAGTCAATAAAGGGACGTAACTCATAAATTACTATCGGAACCGCTTCGTCAGAAATTTAGACACATCGAAGTGGCACATTTGCGTATTACAGCGTATTAAGTGGCACAAATTTGACACAGGCCAGTTCATAAAAAGCCTAATCACATATTTTAAATTCAGCATAGGTTCCCCACAATTTAAGAAAGAAATTTCAACTTATGTGTTGAAAAAAATTGACGAGACGGGTGACAGCCTGGGATTTGAATGCTTCGTATTCTAATTCAGTACGTTTAATCAAAACAATTTGTATGTTAGAGCTTCTAGAAAGTATACGCAGTTGGCATTTATAACATACAGCATGCTTTGATTTCATTTGATATGACTTTTTGGAGGAAATAGACTCGTTTCAGTTGAAGAAAAAATGACTAAAAAATGACCAAATATGGTAGTCACATGAGTTCCATTGTCATGAAATGGGGTCAAACTGGGGTCAGCTTTCCGACTATAGTGTATAGTTCAGGGAAAGTACTGAGGATGACCAGTCATTCAAATGAGGCAGATTTTGACAAGATATACAGCTTGTCATATGAAAACTGCAATATAACAGTGAAATGCAAATGACAGATGCTATGCAACATTCGTTCTTATTTTACTTTTGTTATTTGAAAGTTTGTCCATACAACCGAACTGCGGTCTTTGTCGTAGCTAATGCGAATAGCACATGTACAAAAGTGTAACATTGACATATGATATATACAAGAAATGTATAAAAAATAATTATGCTTTAATCACTGCCAAGAAAACAAGCTGTCATGCTAATAGTGCCCAGAAATATATTCCTCTTCGGATTTGAATTTAATCTTCATTGAACAATGGTAATGAACACATTTCTTATCTTTAAAATGATTAGTCTTTTAGATCTAATAAAAAGAAAAAAAAGTAGTTTCTCTTATATTTTCAATCAATTGTATTTTAATTGTGGTGTTTTGATCTGTAACTTTCTATCTGTTTTATACCAAAGGTCGACTTTCTGACATTTTGGTGCAATATATGTTTCTTTGCTCTTGAGGTCAAATATATATATCAATATCGATATGTCGATTGAAATTTTCAAAATATCCATAATTATTGGCATTGAGTTTATACTTTGCTTTTTTTTTCATATTTAACTGTTTTTTGTGTGTAAAAACTGGTAAATTATTGCCATTCATTATAAATAAATTTCTATCAAAAATAAGGCTAAAAGAACTTTTTATATTATTCATATTAACAATAACAACGTACACACATGTTGGCGTATGAATATACAACGTCAGAGTGGGCGTGTCGCCATAAAAATTGACATCATTGAAAATAAAAGTAATACTTTTAACCAATCAGAAGACAGTAAATACGCCAAATTTATTTTATTTGTAATATGTATTGTTTATTTCTTCTCGTCCTTAACATGCATGAAATATTTGCCACTGTACATGAATGAAACCAAGAATCAATCGTTAACCTGAAAGAAATCTAAGTATTTACACAAATATAGTTCCTAAAATATAATACTTTATGCAATGGAGTACTGTTGCATACAGATGATACATGTATTAATGAGGTGGTGTTGTATCTAGGTCAGATGAAAAAACTCAACAGTTTCAAAAAATTCAAGAACTTGTAGCATTGAAAAATTCGTTTTATTTAATGATATTGACAGTATGATTATAATTGTTGATTTTGAAATTCTTTGAAGCTATTATGTTGGTATAAAAAAGATGTATTTGCTGATGGAACATTCAACTCAAGAGGTGTCGTCACTTGCATTCTTCATTTCGATTTCTTGTACTATGTTTAACATAAAGGTTATGCTCATTGTTGAATGTAGTAGGGTAACCTATAGCTACTTACATCCAAGTCATTTTGACTCTGGTGGATAGTGATCTCATTGACAATCATACCACATAAAAGAAAAAAACCAAAAAAGAGGGGGAAAACCCAAACGAAAACAATATTTTTGTCATATTAGGAATTCCCCACTCAGAGGATTAAACAAAATATTTTAATAATTAGTTTACAAATTACACTAAAAAATAACAAAAAAATACCACTTTTGGTAATATATTCAAATGACTATAAGTTCCAAACTTGTTTGCTTTATGAAAGATATTACTACAGAAAACTTGTAGTAAAACAACAGCCTCATATCATTAAATTCATGCTAGTAGAAAAAATACCTCGTTCTATCTATTTTTCTTATTTCACGAAACATTTTATTTTTAGGCACCCAAGGAAAAGTTAATTGCCCAATCAAACGATGATGTTTCGATTATTGGTGTTTGTATTCCTGATAACGGTCACGTATTACAAGGTTGAAGGGAGACACCATCCACCTGCTGATGATGGTAAGTATTCCTGATAACGGTCACGTATTACAAGGTTGAAGGGAGACACCATCCACCTGCTGATGATGGTAAGTATTCCTGATAACGGTCACGTATTACAAGGTTGAAGGGAGACACCATCCACCTGCTGATGATGGTAAGTATTCCTGATAACGATAACGGTCACGTATTACAAGGTTGAAGGGAGACACCATCCACCTGCTGATGATGGTAAGTATTCTTGATAACGGTCACGCATTACAAGGTTGAAGGGAGACACCATCCACCTGCTGATGATGGTAAGTATTCCTGATAACGGTCACGTATTACAAGGTTGAAGGGAGACACCATCCACCTGCTGATGATGGTAAGTATTCCTGATAACGGTCACGTATTACAAGGTTGAAGGAGATACCATCCAACTGCTGATGATGGTAAGTATTCCTGATAACGGTCACGTATTACAAGGTTGAAGGAGTCCTAGACACCATCCACCTGCTGATGATGGTAAGTATTCCTGATAACGGTCACGTATTACAAGGTTGAAGGAGACACCATCCACCTGCTGATGATGGTAAGTATTCCTGATAACGGTCACGTATTACAAGGTTAAAGGAGACACCATCCACCTGCTGATCATGGTAAGTATTCCTGATAACGGTCACGTATTACAAGGTTGAAGGAGTCCTAGACACCATCCACCTGCTGATCATGGTAAGTTTTCCTGATAACGGTCACGTATTACAAGGTTGAAGGAGACACCATCCACCTGCTGATCATGGTAAGTTTTCCTGATAACGGTCACGTATTACAAGGTTGAAGGGAGTCCTAGACACCATTTACCTGCTGATCATGGTAAGTATTCCTGATAACGGTCACGTATTACAAGGTTGAAGGGAGACACCATCCACCTGCTGATCATGGTAAGTTTTCCTGATAACGGTCACGTATTACAAGGTTGAAGGGAGTCCTAGACACCATCCACCTGCTGATCATGGTAAGTATTCCTGATAACGGTCACGTATTACAAGGTTGAAGGGAGACACCGTCCACCTGCTGATCATGGTAAGTATTCCTGATAACGGTCACGTATTACAAGGTTGAAGGAGACACCATCCACCTGCTGATGATGGTAAGTATTCCTGATAACGGTCACGTATTACAAGGTTGAAGGAGTCCTAGACACCATCCATCTGCTGATCATGGTAAGTATTCCTGATAACGGTCACGTATTACAAGGTTGAAGGGAGTCCTAGACACCTTGTAGAATAATGGGTTGCGTTGTGTATTTTGATCGTAAGCTTAACTAAGGCGTTACAGATAGAACTACTTCTGCCATTATAAGTTTCTATTCAATAAACATAATCGTATCACAATAACGCGACGTCACAAAGATAGCGGCCGCACCGCAAAAGGGTACGTTTAACGTTAGCGCAATTCTTAACATTCTGGGGCCGCAGAAAATGATATTTAACTCAAATGTGAAATACAATATGAAAAATACTTAAAACTTTAAAATTAAATGTTTCTAATCAATTAGTCACAAAATGAAATAAAATCATAGTTAAAGTCTCTCAATATTTTTTTAAAACTTCACTGTTCACGTTTGAATAATTTAACACTTTTACAAGTCTATCTAATAACCGTAGTTAATTGAACAGTCTATACATAAACTAATTTCTCCTGGGCAGAAAAGTTCATTCACTGTCACCATTTGCACTGCGTATTTCCAACGGATAGAGCTTCACAATTGGACGGTTGGTAATTCCAGTGTCGGTCTTGATAACAGCGGATCGAATGAGTCCATCTTTTCCACGAACTAAATCTTGTACAACTGCTAATTTCCACATTATACGATTTGTATCATTGTGTACTTGTACAATGTCTCCTATTTGTATTGTTTGTTCGTTTCTTCCAGATGTACGGTGGAATTCACGGATTGACGTCAGATATTCGTGTTTCCATCTTGACCGAAAGTGGTTGATTAGTTCGTTTTGTCTCTGTAAATTTTATTCAGTTTCACGTGCAAATCTTCAGATGTAACACTGTCAATATTCTTTTCCGATCGGGTGTCAAGTCGGCGACCATATAACAGGTGCGCTGGCGTCAGCGGTTCGGGATCTTTAATGTCAGTAGAAATGTAAGTTATCGGACGATTGTTTAGAGTTCCCTCGATTTTGATTACAATTGTATTTAACATTTCTGTAGTGACACATGACTTTGCTAGTATTGCTTTAATTGACTTTTCGTGAGTCCAATAAGGCGTTCCCAGAAGCCTCAAACCACGGTGCTCTGTTGGGTATGAATTTCCATTCAGTTCCTTGATCGGCAAGTTTTTCTTGTATACGGTTGTCTTGGTTTGATCTTGTTATCTTTCAGCGGCTGCCTTGAAGGTTGTTGCATTATCGGACAACATAATCCTTGGTATAGATCTTCTGGCAACAAATCTTTTAAATGCAAGTATGAAAGACTGCTCGGTTAAATCTGTGACTATCTCCAAGTGTATAGCTCGTGTAGCGGCACATGTGAATAAACAAATATATGTTTTGTTTAATTCGTTTTGTTTTCCTTTCATGTACAAAGCTCCTGTAAAATCAACGCCAGTTACTGAAAAGGATAATCGTAGTTGACTCGATTTTTAGGTAGCGGTGGCGGATCGGGTGCGCTGTAAGGCATTCCTGATATTTTAATGCATTGAACGCATTTACGAATTTGTGATTTTACGCACTGCTTTATTCTGGGTATCCAAATTTTTATGTTGAATATAAGCGATTGTACTGTTAAGTCCGGCATGTAAAGTCTAAGTGTGCGCATCCATTACGATTAAGGACGTAAGACTGTGATGTGTTGGCAATAACAACGGATATTTAGTACTCTCCTCCACAGGTGCGTTTTGTATTCTCCCGGGACAACGTAGTAATCCATTTTGTCTGTATATAGTTTAAGTTATCCAACAAGTGGCACTTTTTCTGTGAAGATGAATTTAAGCTATCAATTTCATCCTTAAATGTTTCCTGTTGTACTGCTCCTATTAGAACTTTTAATGCTTTACATCGCTCCTCAACACTGATAAATCCGATTGACCGTTTATCCTTTGAATTCCGTAAGTTCTGTATAAAACGCAAGACGTATGCTGTTACTCTAATTGCTATTTCTAAAGATCTGTATCGTTGTATGTTTATACATGGAATTGTTTGTGTTGAAGCATTTATACTTTCATCGTCTGTATAGTCATCACTAACAGCTACCATCGTGCTGCAGTCTTCTATTTTCCTCGTCCATGTCGGCCAATTTTCACGATTTAAAATCCATTGTGGACCGTTCATCCATAATCTGTTGTTATTAAGATGTTTAGCGTAAATTCCGCGAGTTAAGTAATCAGCTGGATTGTCATTTGTTGGACAATAATTCCATTCAGCATTCTCTGTTAATTTTCTTATTTCTTTAAGTCGATTTGCTACGAACTGTTTTAAGTTTTTTGAAGATTTAATCCAACTCAAAACAATTTGACTATCGCTCCACATATACACATGTTCTGTTGTTATGACTTTAAGAAGATGCCTTGCTAATCTGGCACCGATAAGCACGCCCATAAGTTCTAAACGTGGTATTGAAATCGGTTTAACGGGTGCTACTCTGTTTTAGCCATGACGATGACCGATGAATTTGCTGTAACTAAGTAGAACAAGCTCCGTATGCTAACTGACTGGCATCCGTGAAAATATGTAGTGACGTTTTTTCGTTAATAGCTCCTTCCGTTAACATGCGTGGAAATACTATTTTGGTAGCCTCCTCGATATCCAAAGCGATTACCTGCCATTTACTTCTCAGTTCGTCGGACAAACATTCATCCCAATCAAACTTTGCCTTCCATAGAGTCTGCATAAATAACTTAGCTTTCACCGTTATTGGCGTGATTAATCCTAGGGGGTCGAAAATTCTAGACGATGTGCGCAAAACCTCACGCTTTGTTACCATTTTGTCCTTTTCCATAGATTCAATCTGTTGAAATCTCAGATCGTCGGATTCCCTATCCCATCTCATGCCTAAAATTTTGACTATGTCGTCATTGTCGCCGATCTTGTCTCGTCCTGCGACGTTCTGTAATTCCGTACTATTAGAATTCCAAGACCGTAGGTTGAATCCTGCCTCTGACAATAATTTTCTTGACTGCGTGTAGAATTTCAAAAGTGATTGTTCATCTGTAAAACTGGTCAAAACGTTATCCACGTATAAATTTCTCTGTAATTCTGTTGATGTAGTTGACGGATTGTCTGTAAAATGTTTCATAAGCGTGGCACTTAACATGAATGGTGAACAGGTGGAGCCGAAAAGTACAACCTTAAACCGGTAAGTAATCAAACGGCTTTCTATGTCCATGGGATTCTCTAACCAATAAAATCTTGTGACATCCCTGTCATCAACATCTAATTCAATATGCAAAAATGCTTTTTCAATATCCGCTGTAACTGCATATTTATACATTCTAAAGTGTACTAATATCTCCGTCAAATCAGTCATAATTGGTGGATATGTTCACTCTACAGCTGTAGTTATATACTATGCGTATCGGGGTGGTGACTGAATCCTTTTTACCGGATGATGCGGAATGTAATGACCCTGTTTGTGCATGTACTTTCATCAGATACCTTTTCAATGAATCCTCTTTGTTCTTGGTCTGTAATTATCTCACCATACTTTCGGAACATCTCGGGATCCTTCTTTAGGCGACGAATAACGCTTTCCGTTCTGCGTTTTGCGATGTCTTCATTTGTCGGTAGCTCTGGCGCATTCTCTCTCCACGGCAATTTCGTAATTATATACTTATCATTTTTCTTCGTAATGGAGGTTTGTATGTAATTTTCAATTGATTCAGCCAGTTCTGGATCATTTTGTTCTTTAGCGTCAATTCCCAACGATTCAAGCTTCCAAAATTTTTCAAGATCGCACTCTTCTTGTTTGTGACATACTAGTATATTCATCATTGAGAAAGATGCATCACTGGTTCTTGTAGGTACAAGACTGGAAAGTAGATATCCAATTTTCGAGCTAACAGTGGTTGGACCATTTCCGAGCACTATTTTGTCTTGAACTATGTCCCAGAAAAAACACCTCCAATTAATAAGAATATCTTACATTGTCCTCCTTCTATGGCTGGGTGTGCTGATTGTAGACCACTTAAATATGGAATTTCTGTGTCATTCTTATGTTGTGACTTTGAAGTGGTGAAGCAATGGTTGGTACAATTAAAACTTCAATAGGAATTAATTCTCCTTCAGTAGACTTTAGATTAATTGTTGTTTTATCAAGATTTCTCACCTTTTTTGTAGTGCTTCCAAATGTAGCTATACTCAAACTTCCAGACTCCTCTTTTAATGTCCAATTTAGCTGCTAGTTCTTCGGTTATAAATGAGCGCTGAGCTCCCTCGTCAAAGAGTATGCTTGCATCTATACATGTATTTCGGTGAACGACTGGACTGAATGCTGTTTTCAATAAAACAGTGGACCTTTCTTCGCTAGCGGTATACAACATAGAAGTTTCTGTGTCTACTTTATTTTGCGATTGTTCAGTTTCAATAGGATGTTTATTTGAGTACGAGTTCTTTTGCATAATGAAGAGTGATGCTTCCGGTGGCAACACTTACATGTATTCTTGATTTGCAATCGGCTATTTTATGCTTACCTAAACAATTAAAGCATAACCTCTTTTCTTTTATAATTGCTACTCTTTATCGTGATCTTTGACATCTTTACATTCGTTTGGCCAGTAGTTTCCGTCACAGAATGTGCATTGTTTCTTCCGATTCGAGGTTAATGATTTGTCTGTTGTGTTTATCGGACGGGTTTTATCTGTATTTACTCATTTAACGCCTGTTATGAAATTTGCGCTAGGGTAGCTGTTGAATACTTGTGTGTATAATCCCCATATCCGGACTCTTGAATAGAAATCTTTTTACCTATTGCATTTCTAAGTGTTTGAATATTCCAACTGTCGCTCCTGTTTTCGCCTATAATATTTTTCTGTACTTTAGGCAGTAACTTCCTGAGAATCACTGGTATCCATAGCGATCCGTACATTTCCTGACATTGTCCGAGAGACTCTAGTCCCTGTATGTAAGCTTCTGATTTATCGTGAAATGTTCTCAAACTTTCTAAATTATCACTAGGTGCAGGTATATCAAGTAGTGCTCTCATATATGCATTAATGATTTTGTGTGGTTTCTCAATAATTCAATTGCTTTGTGATAGTTTGGATTTGTCATGGTTAATCCTGAAATTACGTTTGCAGCATCAAATTGTAGCAAAGAGTTCAGGTACGAAAATTTCTGAATGTCTCTTAAAGTGTGATTGTGATGTATCGTGGTTTCGTATGAATCCCAGAAATATTGCCATTGCAAAATATCTCCGCTAAAATTGGGAAGCGATAGCTTTGGTAGGCGATGGTTATTACTTGAGGTCGAACTTGATTGTGATAATTACTGACTTGCATGTGTAAATTGGTTTGAATACGGAACAAACTCTGGGGCGTTGGAAGCTAGTATTGAAGATGTGGTTTGTGCTACGGGTTTCAAGAACTTTTTGAATTTTCGAATTTTACCCTCTAATTCTAGATAATACTCATCTGTTTCAAGTATTTCATCGGTAATATCTTCGGATTCGACTGCATTTAGTATCTGTTCGTCTATTGTGGCTAACGTCTTCTTTTTCTTCTCAACTGCTTCGAGCAATGTTGATACTTCCTCCGTGTCTATTTGCGAATCTCCGATGGCTTCCTCCAGTTTTTTAAAAACTTTTGTCACCGCTGCTCTGTTCCCCGCTCTCAAGGATTTTAATCGGCTGATGTCCACTCTCTCCGTTTGAAGTCACGGCACCACAATGTAGAATAATGGGTTGCGTTGTGTATTTTGATCGTAAGCTTAACTAAGGCGTTACAGATAGAACTACTTCTGCCATTATAAGTTTCTATTCAATAAACATAATCGTATCACAATAACGCGACGTCACAAAGATAGCGGCCGCACCGCAAAAGGGTACGTTTAACGTTAGCGCAATTCTTAACACACCTTCTACCTGCTGATCATGGTAAGTATTCCTGATAACGGTCACGTATTACAAGGTTGAAGGGAGACACCATCCACCTGCTGATCATGGTAAGTATTCCTGATAACGGTCACGTATTACAAGGTTGAAGGGAGACACCATCCACCTGCTGATCATGGTAAGTATTCCTGATAACGGTCACGTATTACAAGGTTGAAGGGAGACACCATCCACCTGCTGATCATGGTAAGTTTTCCTGATAACGGTCACGTATTACAAGGTTGAAGGAGTCCTAGACACCATCCACCTGCTGATCATGGTAAGTTTTCCTGATAACGGTCACGTATTACAAGGTTGAATGGAGTCCTAGACACCATCCACCTGCTGATCATGGTAAGTATTCCTGATAACGGTCACGTATTACAAGGTTGAAGGGAGTCCTAGACACCATCCACCTGCTGATCATGGTAAGTTTTCCTGATAACGGTCACGTATTACAAGGTTGAAGGGAGACACCATCCACCTGCTGATCATGGTAAGTTTTCCTGATAACGGTCACGTATTACAAGGTTGAAGGAGTCCTAGAAACCATCCCCTGCTGATCATG
The DNA here is from genome assembly GCA_017311375.1 of Mytilus coruscus. Taxonomy (NCBI): domain Eukaryota; kingdom Metazoa; phylum Mollusca; class Bivalvia; order Mytilida; family Mytilidae; genus Mytilus; species Mytilus coruscus. Next base: position 17,200,766 of record CM029598.1, read on the forward strand.
GTAAGTTTTCCTGATAACGGTCACGTTTTACAAGGTTGAAGGAGACACCATCCACCTGCTGATCATGGTAAGTATTCCTGATAACGGTCACGTATTACAAGGTTGAAGGAGTCCTAGACACCATCCACCTGCTGATCATGGTAAGTATTCCTGATAACGGTCACGTATTACAAGGTTGAAGGAGTCCTAGACACCATCCACCTGCTGATCATGGTAAGTATTCCTGATAACGGTCACGTATTACAAGGTTGAAGGCAGTCCTAGACACCATCCACCTGCTGATCATGGTAAGTATTCCTGATAACGGTCACGTATTACAAGGTTGAAGGCAGTCCTAGACACCATCCAACCTGCTGATCATGGTAAGTATTCCTGATAACGGTCACGTATTACAAGGTTGAAGGGAGTCCTAGACACCATCCACCTGCTGATCATGGTAAGTTTTCCTGATAACGGTCACGTATTACAAGGTTGAAGGAGACACCAAAACCATCCACCTGCTGATCATGGTAAGTATTCCTGATAACGGTCACGTATTACAAGGTTGAAGGAGACACCAAAACCATCCACCTGCTGATCATGGTAAGTATTCCTGATAACGGTCACGTATTACAAGGTTGAAGGAGACACCATCCACCTGCTGATCATGGTAAGTATTCCTGATAACGGTCACGTATTACAAGGTTGAAGGAGTCCTACACCATCCACCTGCTGATCATGGTAAGTATTCCTGATAACGGTCACGTATTACAAGGTTGAAAGGAGACACCATCCACCTGCTGATCATGGTAAGTATTCCTGATAACGGTCACGTATTACAAGGTTGAAGGAGACACCATCCACCTGCTGACACCATCCACCTGCTGATCATGGTAAGTATTCCTGATAACGGTCACGTATTACAAGGTTGAAGGAGACACCATCCACCTGCTGATCATGGTAAGTATTCCTGATAACGGTCACGTATTACAAGGTTGAAGGAGACACCATCCACCTGCTGATGATGGTAAGTATTCCTGATAACGGTCACGTATTACAAGGTTGAAGGGAGACACCATCCACCTGCTGATCATGGTAAGTATTCCTGATAACGGTCACGTATTACAAGGTTGAAGGGAGACACCATCCACCTGCTGATCATGGTAAGTATTCCTGATAACGGTCACGTATTACAAGGTTGAAGGGAGTCCTAGACACCATCCACCTGCTGATCATGGTAAGTTTTCCTGATAACGGTCACGTATTACAAGGTTGAAGGGAGACACCATCCACCTGCTGATCATGGTAAGTTTTCCTGATAACGGTCACGTATTACAAGGTTGAAGGGAGTCCTAGACACCATCCACCTGCTGATCATGGTAAGTATTCCTGATAACGGTCACGTATTACAAGGTTGAAGGGAGACACCGTCCACCTGCTGATCATGGTAAGTATTCCTGATAACGGTCACGTATTACAAGGTTGAAGGGAGACACCATCCACCTGCTGATCATGGTAAGTTTTCCTGATAACGGTCACGTATTACAAGGTTGAAGGGAGTCCTAGACACCATCCACCTGCTGATCATGGTAAGTATTCCTGATAACGGTCACGTATTACAAGGTTGAAGGGAGTCCTAGACACCATCCACCTGCTGATCATGGTAAGTTTTCCTGATAACGGTCACGTATTACAAGGTTGATGGGAGTCCTAGACACCAAAACCATCCACCTGCTGATCATGGTAAGTATTCCTGATAACGGTCACGTATTACAAGGTTGAAGCGAGTCCTAGACACCAAAACCATCCACCTGCTGATAATGGTAAGTATTCCTGATAACGGTCACGTATTACAAGGTTGAAGGGAGTCCTAGACACCAAAACCATCCACCTGCTGATCATGGTAAGTAATTGTATTCTACAAAGAAAGCTTTCCATGAATTAAATAAATGTATAATGGGGGTCAATTTGTTTTCGTGTTAACAAAATTTTGATAAACCTTAATAACACAACTTTCGGATGTTGACTTTTCTTCGGTCAAAGAGTTTCAAAAGAACTTACAAATGTATCGATAAGACGAATGGCAAATACAAGTTAGTGGTATAACAAAACCTTGTTGAATGAAATCACCTCTTTCTGTATAAATTGTCGTTTCTGATTGCTTGTTTTTTTCTTTCTCTTAAATAATATTATAATAAAATTATTGTTATTCAAAATAAATTACTATTAATTTATTAATCTCATGTTTCGTTTAAGCCAAAGCGACAAATAGATGAAACTTTATGTATTATATTTAATCTTTGGATTGCTAGTATAATACAAGCAAATACGAGCAATAGCTTTTCTAAAAAGTTGGACTTTTTCATTATGAATCATAGCAGATGATATTGAAAGCTATATTTTTGCATTGTGGTTTCATCCATTCAGAATAGTCCTATAATATAAAAATAAGAAGATGTTGTATAATTGCCAACGAGAAAACTCTCCACAAGAGACCAAAATAATGACAAAGAAATTAACAACTATAGGTCACGTACGGCCTTCAACAATGAGCAAAACCCATACTGCATGCTTATAAATTGTAGTAGGGTGGTAAAACCCAGAACAAGACGAAAGGCCAATACATTTTAAGGCCAAAATATCTTTTTGGGGGTGATGCGTAAACACTGGTAAGGGGTTAATTTCTCAAACCTTGTTTTTTTACCTTTCCCTTATTTCGGTAAAGATGTATAGTTCTTAGACTACTAGTTTTTCTATGGATTTTTTAAATGAAAAATACTGCAACTGACAAAGGGACATTCAAATTTTAAAGTCGAAAATAAACTGACAACGCCATGGCATGGCAAAAAAACAAAACAAGATCAAAGACAAACAACATAGAAAACTAAAGACTGAGCTAAACGAACCACACCAAAACTTATCATTAACTGAACATGGCCATTTTCAAGAATTGACGATACCTGAAGTCCTGTTCCGACACCTATATGAGCAAATACTGCCCCCTCCCCCATTACTTACCATTGTAGACGGTGGTCAGAATGGGTAAGTTATTATGTTATGTCATAAATCATATGTCATAAATATGTCATTTTAGTCTGTGGAGTAAATGAGTGGAAACGTTTTCGTCAAAGCTGTTACTACATTTCGGCTGATGTGAGGAATATTGACGATGCCATGGTATGTCTCGTACGCTTGTAGATTTTCCGTGTGTTATACGATCATGTCCAAATAAATGTATACGATATAAAAATAAGGAGATGAGGTAACGATGATTCCCAATGAGACAACTATCCACCAAAGTTCAAATAAAGTGGATGCAAGCAATTATAGGCAACCGTACGGCCTTCGACAATGAGAAAAACCCATACCGTATAGTCGGCTATAAAAGGCCCCGACATAAAAAATATGAAACAATTCAATTGAGAAAACTAACGGCCTAATTTATAACAAAACAATTTACGAAAAACAAATATGACAGACATAAACCAACGACAACCTCTGAACTACAGGCTCCTGACTTGGGACAGGCACATAAAGAATGTGGCGGGGTTAAACATGTTTGTGAGCGCTCAACCTTCCCCTAACCTGGGACCGTTGGTGTTACAGCACAACATAAGAACAAACTATAAGTTGAAAAAAGGCTTAACTCATCAGATCGATACAAACAGAAAAACATCAAACATAAAAACAGACTTGACGTGGCAGGGCATTTATCCATCCCTCATCCCTAACAACAAAGAGGACACTAAGTACAGATCTGTGAGTACTCGCAGTTACTGACATCTAGTTCAAAGCCAATAACAACTAATAAAAAAATCATGTATCTAAGACTAAATTATCAATCAGTACACATCCAACATCCAACGGATTTAGTGTAAAGACGTCATTAACAGAGAAAAATATGTTCTTGTGCAATGCCAAAATGCCAAACGATCGACAGATTGTAACACCGTCAAAGTGTATATGTGTATTACAAAACTGTTAGTAGGATTTTAATTTACTGAGTGATAACAAAATCAACATTCATACCAATAAAAACAATATTCAAAGATCTAATTACAGTGTTGAATTGGTAACCTTTTAGAATAAGTTTATTTAAATGATTGATAAGTTTACCCGGATCGTATATGAATTTCCAGGCTCGGTAAACAACATCACCGTAAAATTTAGAATGTGCTATTCCTCTGAAATAAGTTTTTAAGGGGGCTCGCGGGTCTAAATCATTTTTTTTAATTTAATATAGGATTTCGCTATATTTTTCTATAAATGAACTTTATCTTATACTTAATAGAAAAATAAAATAAAAAAATGGGGTCACCGTTCATTTAGGCTCACAATCTGCCTTTGAAAGAAGCATACGTTTTTGTAAAGGTACCTTTTTCTGTTGAACTAATAGGAGAAATAGAGGTAATATCTAAATAAAAAAAGAACTTAATTACAGAAGTAGCTCAAATTTGACAATAGTTTAGTTTAAGTACAGCTTATTTGAAAATTATAATAAAAAATATAGGTCACCGATGAGTTAAAAAAGATATTTCAATTTTAATGCCAAAAAATTACATTTTTGCACCAAAGGGAGATAATTTGGAGCTTTTTCAATGATATCTACATTTTAAAAGTCGTCTGGTGCCAACACAAATTGATTGTTTTGAATGATTTTTAAACCATATGATAAAGTAACAACTACTTAAGGTAATAAATAAAATTTATAATGAAACATAAATGTTTATTTTTTTTTCTGAAATTTTTATACCCTCGAGCCTCCGTAACAGGTGTCAGACCACCAATTACTCCCTCTTATTTAGAACGTATGTAAAAGTAGCCCTACTCTGACACAAAATAGTGCTTTTGATGTCCTTGTTTACTTAAACTAACCTACAAATTTGCAGAAATGAAACTTTTGGTGAAAGAGAAATATGTTCAAACCATTTTGAGCCAAAATTTACTTGTCTATGAGTTTGCATTAGAAATTGAGGATTATTGCGCTCCATAGTATACTAATTTAAGATTTCCAGAAAACCAGGGGTTATTTTTGGAGTACCTCTTTTTGAAGGTCAGTTTTTTTCTTAGAAGGCTTTAAAGGTATGTTGAAAATTGGCATGCAGAAAGCTGATACATGTACAATTCAGGATATACCTGGTTTCATGAAGTTAAAGTTAAGGTAAAATAATTAGAAAGCTGTGAAAATTGCAAAATTTGGTTGAACAGATAGGGTTATTAATTGGTGGTCTGACACCTTAAGTGAAATGCGGTGAAACCCCAAAATCAGAAAACGATTGATTTTCTTGTCTTAACTGATCAATTGAAATGATAGAAGCCAAGTTTCAATCTTTTTTTGGGAAAAAAGTCAGATATTGCAAATTTAGAGCCTTAAACCTAAATTTGTGCTATTTTTAGCTATTCCCACCCTGACAATATGCTTTCATATAAAAAAATGTCCTAAATTGTTATAAATGGACAGTAAGTTGTTTCTGTGGTGTTAAACATAAAAACATAGGTTGTTTACTACCCCCAAAAAATTGTCGTCATGAAGATTAAATGAAATTATTTGATTTTTACCCCTTATATCATTGCGTCATACCATGTACTTGGCAGATAACATAGCCTGATTTAAACACTGCATAAACTCACAAAAATCCCATTTATAATCTCAAATGAAAGTTTATAACTTAAATTTTATTGACTGATAGTAAATAAAAACAGTTAAATGACCATGACCGCACTTTTGATCAGTTAATAGTCCCATTACTGACACCAGGTGAAAAAAAGGGGGGTCAATATTCCTTGACTCTTCAATACCTTGGATTTTTTACTAGACACATTGTAAAAATTGTGGAAAGTCTTTAAAGTAGTAGAACAAACAAGGAAAAATCAACAAAAACTGATCTTGATATTGAAAGTTTATGTTCCTGTAGTCCAAAATGAAATTTTCAAGTATTGTCTATCAAAGTCATACATTACAGTCAGTTTAAATTGAGCTGTGAAATTAGTAATATAAGTCGCATTATGCTCAGATAGGCTGTTTTTAACTACAAATTGACTAAGGATTAAGAATAAAGCAAAACATAAGATTTCTGATCAACTTTTTTATCTCTTTAGGTGTCAGACCACCAATTACTCCCTCTAATTTAGAACGTATGTAAAAGTAGCCCTACTCTGACACAAAATAGTGTTTTTGATGTCCTTATTTACTTAAACTAACCAACAAATTTGCAGAAATGAAACTTTTGGTGAAAGAGAAATATATTTAGACCATTTTGAGCCAAAATTTACTTGTCTATGAGTTTGCATTAAAAATTGAGGATTAATGCGCTACATAGTATACTAATTTAAGATTTCCAGAAAACCAGGGGTTATTTTTGGAGTACCTCTTTTTGAAGGTCAGTTTTTTTCTTAGAAGGATTTAAAGGTATGTTGAAAATTGGCATGCAGAAAGCTGATATATGTACAATTCAGGATATACCTGGTTTCTATGAAGTTAAACTTAAGGTAAAATAATTAGAAAGCTGTGAAAATTGCAAAATTTGGTTGAACAGATAGGGATATTTAATTGGTGGTCTGACACCTACAGGTACAGCCAAACTTGCAAATCAAATCTTTGTATCTATGGAAGAATTAAGTAAAAGTTTTAAGTAATTTACACTTACAAGAGGCCGAGATGAAACAATATTTTACGGGTTTTTGGTGTAGTTTAGGTAACCAATACATACTGATAGTGGGGACCTTCAAATGTTCAGAAGAGGCCTAAAGCTGAGCTGTGAGCCAGTTTTTGAAATAAAAAAAATCCAATTAAACGTTCGAAAACTAGGTCTGCATTCAATGAATACTTCAGACTTTCATCAAATATCCATTCAGTTAAAAGATAAACAGATAAATTATGTTCAGGAGTGATATTTTCGAAAAATAGTTGTAGATAGAGGGTGAAAACACTGAAATTTCCTGTCCTGACCGCTTTGCGTAGATAATTTCTTTCCGAAAATACCCAACTGAACTTGATGTATCTACTAAAATACCCTACTGAACTTGATGTATCTACTAAAATACCCCGAATATTAAAAACGATTTTAAGTTTCTTATTCTTTATATATCAAGACGTTAGTTAAACAGCTGCCTTTAATGAAGAGCACAAATGATCTCGAAGCATCTGCATAAAAGATAAAAAAAGGCATATTAGGCGAGTGACCATTCTCAAAAAGACGCTTAGTTAACGACTTTAATGCACCCACCTAACATACGGCTATATTATATATCATTTGAAAGCTAATTATCTGTACTTTCTGTTTTGCCCGGTCGTCAATAATTCGTATGGTGCAATTTTTGTAAAATTAAGGTCAAAGGTCATGAATGGACATTTCCAAATTTCACAAGAATTAAACAAAATGCCCTTTGCTGGTTCTTGTATGATATTTTTTTTCTAAAATTCATGGACATAATAGAACAGAATACCATAATTCCAAATCAAATGCACATTGAATATTAAGTGCGCAATATTTGCAGAAAAAAAGCAATTCTTAAAAAATACTTAAAAAATGATAAACTTGCGGTAAAAGCAAAATATTTCTTCAGGTATCAATATTTGTATGTCAAAAATAAAATAAATTTATCGTTTATAGGTGAAGGATTTTTTTTTTCGTCATTTTAATCTGCAATCAATATCATATTGGTCAGGAATCAGCCTTCTAAGGAAGCTTATGCAGTTGCCCTAAATACCACCATCTGCAACTAAGAATCAGTTTGCCTTTATTGTTGAGATAACAGATCGATTGTTGTCAATATCAGGAGAAAATAATTGTCCATATTTAAAAAAGTGTCGATAAAAGTGCTCATGGAATATACAAGGTATATACAGTAAAATATGTTTTTTCGATGTCCAAAGTGGAAAACATATTAAGAAGTTTATTCTCGTTGACTATTCGATAACTACGGTTTGAAAAACGCTTTACTATCACAAATCCGGCTATTTTTTGCTATCACATTATTACATACTATATTAGTTGTTTTATCTGTAATGACAGAAAATTGATATTGTGGAAGATTGATTTCCCTTCCTGAGCATCTTCATTCACAACCGGTTTACGGTAGTGTTCGTACATTTCGGTGAAGTGTTTTGGGGACTGTTGTTTGTCCTACCTTTAATGCATTTGTCATGGTGTTATATGTATGAAATGTAGGAATCATCTTGTCCCTACGACCATTTGTTTTTTGTTCTTTCAATTCATATGTACATCCATAAGTATAAAAAAACTTTATAATGAGCACTACTCCTCCTACATCGCTTCGTAAATTTTAGTGATGTTCGAAGTTTTGAAGTGCACCTATGGAGATTGTACACGAAGAGATTTTATTCATAATAAACACATTTAAATAGAGTTAAATAACAAGCCTGCTTTTAAGTTATCTCATTTCGACGCTTGTTTTTCTCACACTTAAACATACCATTTTGTATGGGTTTTTATATCAACATATATCAGACACTTATTGCAGTTATGAGATCTTCGCACCATTAGAAAACCAAACGAACAGATTATAGCATGCAAAAGCATTGCAATGTAAAAAATAGAAAGGATTTTACTTATTCATGTTATTGTTTGGATAAAGTTTTAGGGGTTTCCTTTACAATGTAGTTTTGAAAAAGACAATACTTAAAACAAATTAATTTTTGCAACCAATTTATTTTACCCGAATTTTGTGATTAGAAAAATAACGCGAATAGAATTAACGTCATTCTTCTCTAGTATGAAAATAAAGTCTTAAAAGTCGCTGCCAGGTCGACAACAGAGGGCTTAACGTAGCAATATGAAAAGTGCTATGTTTTGTCAGAGGTTGCCTACTTTTACAAAACGTTCTTGGTGATGATTGGTTAAATTGTTGGTGTGACACCTACACAGTATTTATTTTGTTTTAGCTTTTTATTCTACATGTAAACATTTACTATTTAGAAAGTCTGATTATAACTATAATTGCTAGAATATTCAAATAAAAAGATATACACTGTAAGTTGATGTAGATAAACTCCTCATAGATACCAGGCTTTAAAATGTTTTATGCCAGACGCGCGTTTCGTCTACAAAAGACTCAATAGATACGCTCGAATCAAAAACTGTAAAAAGGCCAAATAAAGCACGAAGTTGAGGAGCATTGAGGGCCTCTAATTCCGAAAGGTTTTGCCTAATACATCTAAGGTTATTTATTCTCGGGATAGAAAATCTGTAGTATTTCAAAAAATGCTTTTTTTTGCAAACAGTTAATTTATAATCATGACCATATCAGTGACAATTCATGTCAACGCAGAAGTGCTGACTGCTGTGCTTTTGATACCCTCGGGGAGGAACACTCCAACAGCAGTGGTATCGACCTAATCGTTGTAAAACAACTCATTATAGACACCAGAATTAAATTGTGTACGCCAGACGCGCGTTTTGGCTACAAAAGACGCAATAGTGACGTTCGAATAAAAAAGTTCAAAAGGCCAAATAAAGTACGAAGTTGAAGAGCATTGAGGACCCAAAATTCCGAAACGTTTTGCCAAACACAACATGCAACTGCATGTAACTGCAACATGTCAATTTTTAATAAGAAAATTACGTATTTGGATACAGTTTCCTACTTACTACTTTGGACTGGCACAAAGAACATTTTCAGTGTCTAGAATATAACAGTTTTCACTTCTTTCGTCAATGCACGATGCTGTTGAAGCAACCAAGAAAAACAAACTTTAATTTTGTAAGAGAAATATTTGAAATTCAACTTTTCATTAATCAACTTACTTACTATGTAATTATATATTGATGTATTTATTTTTGGGGGGCTAGCTTATATTTATATATAAAGTACTTTATTTCTTTTAATGATAATCACGAAATAACAAACAAAATAACACAAAACGCCAGATGAGTTTTTAACAGGTTGGCAGTTAAACTACATATTGAATTATCAAAGTTTAGCTCCCTAAATCCCCTTTAAAAGCATGAATCCCGCGTGTTATTTTCTGCAAACATTTTCGTTTTTTTCTAAATGTGTTTCTTCAACTTAATATTGACTACATGCAATTTTTTTTAACGTAGAACAGCTTAAAAACTATCTGTTTGCAGATGGCGGTATTTTGGGCAACTGTGTTTGTTGTTATGATTTGCTGTGTAATTAGCAAGAAATGTGATTGCAGTAATTTGATGATGTAAAAAACGTTCTTTGCACTAAATGAAATATGTTTTTTAGTTTTATGGTGATTAACAATTGAATCATTGACAAATATTTTGGTTTTCACTAATTTTTATCATTTTCACTGAAATTTCTGGAAAAAGGCGCTACCTATTAAAAATACGTCATTAATATCTTATAGTGCGTTTGATAATTGACTAATAGTCGCTGTACTAAATGTTTTTCCTATTTCCACACATAATTTTATTTTTTATAAGACAGAATATGCAAAAATGCTGACGTCTTGTAAAATAAGAAATTGTCCGTCCTTGACCTTTCATCGATATTTAAGAAAAATTGCACCGTACAAATATTTGACGACCGGGCAAAAAAGAACACACAGATGATATGCTTTCGAATAATATATGATTTAGCCGTATGTTAGGTGGGTGCATTGAAAATGAAATTTTATGGTGAATGTCACTCGACTATATATATCTATACTACTTAAATAACGAGGTCCAATTTGTTAGCCGGCATGACGGAAAAACGACGAATCAAAGAATTCATCTTTATATATAACTAATATAGGACAATGGTGTTGATTAAAAATTACACCATTCCAGGCCCTATTGTTTTCCACATAATTAACGTCTCCTCGGAGACGTTATTAAGAATTGAACGATGGACAGTCAGTGCGTGAATGCCTCTTACTACCTGATTGGAAGATATTACGAGACGTGAATAATCAAAGTTTGTTGATTGGTTAGGACAATCCAAACATAGTAAATGTCTTTCAATCCTGTAGAGTATCGGATTTGTCCTCTCTATTTTAGCAATTAGATTTTGCCTGGTCATTAATCATGCATATTCATGAGATTGGTACACAGGTAACTTTTATCTATAAATAGCCGAATCTTCTAGAGTTTTGTAAACACACACAACGTTAAACGATATACTAACTTCATAACGTGTGACCTCACGTGAGTAGTAAAATTTGTTAATTGATATGCAAGACTATTCTGAATGAATTAATCCACAAAGCGAGAACACTTTCCATTTTCATCAGCTAAGAGACGGCTAGCCTTTTTTTGAAAAGCTATTACTTGTTAATATTACCAATAATTAACAAGTTCCGGGTTCGAATCCGATACCGATACCAATAGTATTTGTCACATGTATGTATGTTCTGTATCTTCCTCCTTTATAAGGAGCACCACTATGGGTTATGGTGTAAAGGATGACATTTTACACGACTGTATCGGCACAGATTGAATGTGAGCATTTGCCTACCTATCTTACTACCAGAAAGTTAACCATCCCCAAAACAATAAGTACAATGCAATAAAACATACATGTAGTTTCCGGTTGTAGTGAAAAAAAACAGGACAGGTTCAAACAGAAAGATTTTGAAAGCAGAGAAAACTGTGCACCTTAAAATCAGCATGACTTTATCAAATGACAATACAAATACTATAAATCCAGGGTAAAATAAGGCGTAAGGAACCTTCCAATGTGTTAGCCGGCATGATGTAAAAAACGACGAATCGAAGAATTCAACTTTATATAGAAATTATAACTAATATGGGACAATGATGTTGATTAAAAATTACACCATTCCAGGCCGTTTTGTTTTCCACATAATTAATATTACCAATAATTAACAAGTCCGGGTTGACGGATTCAAAAAGAAAGATTTTGAAAGCAGAGAAAACTGTGCACCTTATAATCAGCATGACTTTATCAGATGAGAATATGAATACTAAAAATCCGGGCTAAAAATAAGGCGCAGGTACTTTAATTCAGCCACGGAACGGCGATGTCGCGGGTGTGTTCTAGTATATATATACAAGTCTAAATTGAAAACAACGTTCAAACCTATGATTGCGTTGGATAAAAACCGCAATTTTTATACGTGTGCATGCAAAACAAATTTCTTGTTAGAGGGTCTAAATACAGCACAAACAACATTTTCCAAAAGACCAAAAAGTGAAAAGTATATTTTAACAAAACGCATTTGACTAACAGGTCGAACAACTGATGTTCTTAAACCCTGCTGACTGCCATTGGCGATTGCCAAATAAATTGATCACCAGATGTTACATGGATCTTAATTATTAATTTTAATACCAAACAGAAAACAATAAACTTGCGAAAAGATGGTATAAATAAACTTGCGAAAAGATGGTATATCGCAAACATGAGGTGCAACAAAATTTTATACACCATATCCGGATTTCGACAGTTAACGTCTCTTCAGTAATGTTAGGGATCGAAACGGTATTTGGAAGGCCATATAATTTACCTCAATTTAGGATAGACTCTTGAATTTTAAAGAGTAGAAATAGGATGAACAGTTCATATTAACCCGAAGGAAAATATAATACAAGCCCAAACGAAAAATATAAACAACTCTAAATTGAAAACAACGTTCAAACCTATGATTGCGTTGGATAAAAACTGCAATTTTTATACGTGTGCAGGTAAAACAAATTTCTTGGTAGAGGGGTCTACAGTACAAACAACATTATATATATATACGTTTTGGCAAATACTACCACAGACTGCTAAAAGGATAAAAGGCGCATCCGTGTGCATGTACCCCGGCGATTTTGGAATATGATAAAAACTGTAAAAGAAAATACACGAAAATTTGCCGTTGTGCGAAGGGTACAGATACCGATATTCCTTTAATATTTCAATATTGGTTCTTTTCGGAGGCTTTACATATCAAAGGTTAAAGTGCACTAATGCTCGTATTTTACCTAAGCGATCGAAGTGTTTGCTGTCGACAGTCCAACAACATATGATTTTGCTTTCAGTTTCAAATTTTTACGTTATGATTTTGCTTTCAGTTTCAAATTTTATCGTTTTCTCGATATTTTCATTTTTTATTTATTTTTTGAATGCGACACATAATGAAAGTAATACAGAAAATAACAAATAACAAATTAGAAAAAGGAAAATATTAAAGTAAAAAGAAAAACAAATTGAACAACAGAAAGAAACAGAAGTTTGCCACCATGGAAGTTAAATGTACAAAGAAATAGTATTTGCATTTGTTCTACATATTCAGGTCCAAATGCTAGTTGAAAATTGGTCAGAATCTTGTATATGTTTAAAAAAAAAGCGTAGAAGGCCCTTTAACATAACGTCACAAACAAAAACGGCCAATATAAATATTTTCAGTGATATAATGTGGAGTGATAAATAAAAGTTCGAGAAGGTATATTTTATAACCCGGTTCAAATCATGTTGGGTAGCTGGTTTTCTCTTGAATTGTTACATTTTTTGTCATGCCGAAGCCTTTTATATATCTTACTTAGACGATGTAGGTTTAACTCGTTGTTGATGGCCATACGGTGACTATAGTTTAAGCAAGGATTTTGAAGGCTTTAGTGACTCACTTTAGCGTTATAAGAAAACCGAACTTTCTTGGGTAGCAGACTAATGTAGTTATTACATTAGCTTATTAAATACATGACAAATAAAATATGTTAACTTTAATGTTTACCTTCATTTGTTTCAGCATAACTTTTCATTAGTATGCAAATAGAATTATGACAATAAAGCCAACTGTCCACCATAGGCCAAGGACGAGGATTTTATCAGATAATATAAATCCTTTGGTCTCTGGTGGACAGTTGTCTTATTGGCAACCATATCATATCTCCATATATTTGTACTGTTGGTATTAAAGATTGTTTGTTATTGTCTAGTTTTTTTTTTGAGAACTTTGCCTTACATTACTAATTTATACCATAAGTTCATGTGCCTCACATTACTGTTTTGAGACCAAACGTTCACGTGTCGTATTAATTATGCAGTTTTTCTGATCGCGATTTTGCTATAAATGTACCTAAAATGTTTCTGTAATAAGTTCCTTATTCTAGTGCATGTTACTTTTTGAGATTGTTCAGATGTTACTATAATTATTTCCCACTTTATTTCAAATAACAACTCTTGATATGTTTCCTAGGAGGATTGCCAGATACAAGGAGGAGCTTTAGTAACAATTGAATCACCAATCGAAAATTACTGGATTGCTGAAAAACTTAACGATCTTCCAAAAGTAAGTAGGTCTCAAATTCTAATGCAACTCTTTTTGTAAATATTGTTTTTCCATTGGCTAAATTTGTCCGTCAAATCAACAATTAACATGTCGTAACTAAAGAGTGCACTATCCTATTAAACGGGCGATCCTGTCGGTTCAGACCACCAAAATGAGGTAGGTCCACTAATTTCGAGTGTAGTGGTGGTCCTGATGTCTGACTATAAGGTTGTGGAGGTTTTATTCTTGTTTAGGCTTTCTGGTATTTAGTATAACTCCTAATTACAACGATTATCTATATTTAATATGGAATCATATAATTATTGTGCAAATCGGCCTTATCTTATTCAAACCTTTGGAAATAATTGAGAGCAAGCGTTTAACTGCAAATGTAGGACTACAAAATTTTCGCTGGGACCACAATATTTGCAACCCCTGCTGTACTAATGACCACCAGGTTAAAGAAGATTTCAAGACATCTGGGAGTCAGACGCCTTATTGAATTTCAGGAATCAGCAAATGCTCGATTGATAGAATATAATTGAAAATAAAACAACACTTATTGATCTAAAGCCGCCATTCTAAATACAAAATTTGAATCGTGACGTATACAAGTAATGGAATAACATTCAGTTGGAGTTTTGCTATGACGTTCATTCGCCCAGAACATTGGTATTTTTACATCAATCGTCTCCTATAATTCCTAGTAAAGACTATTACTGATTCATTCATTGGCATATTTAACACTAAAGAGTGTGTGCAATTATTTCTTGCATTTTGTGATGCAGAATATGTGTTTTCATCCCGTCTTGGGTAAGATTACTTTAGCGGATAGAATATTAATTTTCATCTGTTGCTATGCAGGCTTATTTTTTTCCGCGGCTTTATTTTTTTGAATTCTTACCAGCACTCCTTCGAATAGTCTATTCAATTAAAACATACTTGGTCAACCCCATCCTACAGGAAAGCTACTTTTAAAGGGATGTTATGATTGGTTGGTCCAGATAATAACGACGTTTGCTGACTGCTAAGGGTATTTGGTTAAATTTGATTTTGCAGTCCCCTCATTGACACAGGAATGCGTCAAAGCAGAAACAAATAATATATCTAAATTCCAAGACGTCATAATTATTTAGACTATGGGTTTGTAAGAAAAATGGTCCATTGCATGATGACAAATTATTTAATTGGTAAAATGATTCAACGGTTTGTTATCTTACCGAAAAGTGTCTTCCCTGGGTCCTTTATATGTTATTATAAGTTATTTCTTGTCCGAATTTAATATTATGTAGATATGTTTAAAGTTTCTTGCAATGATAATGAAATGTATTTATGAATTTGTACTTTTAAGGAAGTCACAATTTAAAGACAATTATGAATTTCTCCACGAAAAAAATATATGGTTATATAGGGAAAAAATAAGCGGATTTCAACAACTATATATATCTACATACGGCCTTCAACAATGAGCAAAACACATACCGTATAATCAGCTATAACGACATTACAAAATGTGAAACATTCAAAGAGCATACAAGAATAAATTATTAATTCAAATATTTTTGGGGAAAGACGGCTTCAAGCCGTCAATCCCCTATGTGGCTGACCAGACTGACATCCCCTCACGTCATTCATTTTGTTTTTATAGTGTGGAAAACACCCCCAAAAAATCTTACTGAGATTGATGAGGAGACACACAAATGAATAGATTGACTTTAAACACTTTTTAACACATTTCCCTTCTGTTTCTCGCAAAATTATCGTATCTTCAGCTCTCCCTTACACTATTTACGTTTCTTTTACAATCCGGAAAAATCAGAATGACGAGATATTCTAAATATATCCAACCTACATTATAGTGACGTCATTGTTGGAATGCCACACTACGTAGAAGCAGGGATATCCTTTACTGATTATTTAAATCATTCTCAGAGTTCGTGTACTAATTTAAAATTGGTATTTGTTCAATTTGAACATAATTATGTTTGCTATAGATGATTCAAACATCAACATGCAATGCTTTAATTTGTAGGTCAACTTGTAACTTTCACAGTAAACAATGGCCGTAGGATACATGAGATTGGGGAGAGAAACGATAGTTTTCATTTTTCTGTAAAATTCTGTTTTGAGAATCTTCCTCCAATACAGGAGCACCTCAATTGATGAGTAATAATCCACTAAAATAAAAGTTAATGTATCAGAACACTTAAAATGTGACATTTAGTATATGATTAATAGTCTTCCATTAAAACTAAATTTTGTGTACCAATATAATCATTGTAATGGTAAAAAAAAAATAATTAAAAATGTTGCATTTTGTAGTTTAAACCTATTTATTCATGAAATTTACAAATATATCAAAATGTAGGATTTGGAAACAAGCTTCACACAGTTTACATCAATCATATTGGTTTTTATTAGTACCTGTATCCCTGTGATGAGAGTTGTAACTGGGAACTTTATCAATGGAAATTTAAAACTGAATAGATTTTTCAGTCCTCACTTTCTTGAGAAAAAAAATCTTAGAGTACTGTCACAAAAAGGAAAATGGCCCTAGCCTGCAGTTCAGTGGTACACAATTAAAATTTCAAAAAATATTGTAGTAGTTGTTAAATGATAGAATTCAGTTGAATTTTAGATAATTAACTTTCAACTTTAATCGAATGTTTTGATTTAGAAGATGCAGATCTCTTCCATTGGTCCAAATTGAATCCTTAACTAAGGAAACGAAATTACATTACACAACAATTGATTTCAATATTGTCAACCTTTCTACATATTCTAGGTGTTCTTTTTCATTCTTTATATGAAGACTATCAAAAGATACCCCAAAAAAAAAAAAAAAAACAATGGCCGTCTTTCCCCTCAGAGCTCTTAAGCTCTTTGATTTTATGATGTGAGCAATTATATACATGTATACGTAACCAGAATGCCGATTCCCAAAGATCCTAAGTTTTAACTTTGAACTTAGTAGTCTGATTGGAATAGTACTTATTATAAGGTCTTATGAAGCCTTTTACGGATTTAATAAAAAAAACGTTGGTCTCTCTCGGTATAGATATTTTAGGTTATATTTATACGGTATTTGGCGAAACTGGTCATAATAATGATAAGAATATTCATAATTTGACTAGTATGCAAACTAGCAGTCTCGGTCGAAGACCTGTAGTCAGTGATAAACGGAGCATTACTCTATAAAAATTGTAAACTTGTCACATCAAAATTTTTTCATGAAATGAATTAGAAATATATGTTTTTAATTTTTACAGACCTTGACTGCTTGAGTTTATCAAAAATGTAGACATTGATCATAGAAAGCATAATTAGAATTAGTTACTGAGTAATACAATGGAGTGACATGTCAGCAAATATACAAATTATTATGGCAACATAATTATTAATAACGTATAAAGGTAATATTCATGTCTTAGGGATAGTTAAGGATGTTCGCTCCTCTGCTTCAAAATAACAAGCTTTTAAAAGACTGTTATAAATTAATAGTATATAACTAATGGAACTTAAAAAGCATAAAAAAATGAAAGGTCTGTGTCCTTGTTTTTGAGAAATAATCAATTGAAATTTTGGGGTGAAATGATTCTCTCTAGACTTTTCATACAATTAATATTGACACTTTTTTTCTTTCAAATACTATGAAAAAATAACAAGCATTTTATAAGATTTAAAAAAATGGCTTTTAAAACTATATTTTATAAAATTATGAAAAAGAAAAGTAGGGGGTTAGCGGGCAAATATTTTATTAACACTAGATGGATAAAACTAGAGGATTCCGAATATCTGACAAAGGGTCAAAACAAGAGTAACGAACATCCTTCACTATGTTACTGATACAGTTTTCTGTTGAACCGAAAACATTCAAATTGCTTCATATCATTGGCCTGTACATTTAAAGGTTTCTACATCATAAATTTTATTTATAATTATTGTTTTTTTTCACGGCAGAGCTAAAGGGGAGCGATATATGCTATTTTTTTATTATTAAAATAGCAAGCATTTATAGAATTCGAGCCCTACATATCCTTCCAACTCTGTAGCTCTAGCTTCTTTTGTTTAAATTTCACTACTAATAAATTATTGAATTTCAGGTAGAGAACCGTTTCTTCTGGACCAGTGGATTTACAGCCGCTGATAAAAATAAAGATAACACTTATTACTGGGTATGGGGAAATTATAAAGAAGTTGGTTACACAAATTGGGCACCAGGCGAGCCGAACGATAAAGGATACGTTTGTTTAGCCGTCAACAGATGGAATGGAAAGTGGAGTGACGAAAAGTGCCACGAAAAATTCAATGTCGTCTGCGAGAAACAGATAAATAAATGATGTGTTTTTATCTAACATTAAAACTCACAAATAATTAACTACACGTGTTTTGCTTATACTACTTTTTATTAATATTCATGATCAACCAGATTTACTTTCTTTTTTTGTGAATGAATACAACCATGTATGTCGCTTGGTATTATATGTTCGACTTTATTGGGAAAACATGTCATTTAAACTTGAATATGTGGACAGTACTAGTAATACACAAACAAAAATTGATTGATTGATTGATTGTTGGTTGCTTAACGTCCAGTGGCAAATATTTCATGCATATTCAGGACGAGAACAAATTAACAATAAATTCAATAGGTAGGTTCTGTAAGAGGGCGTCCGGGATTAAGGTCGGAGAAATTTAGACTGCCACGGGAAATGAGGGTATATTGGATAGGGACAGAAATTTAGCCTTGCAACAGGTCACCTACGGACCCCTCAAAGAGTTGTTGCAAGGGTTCTTAACGTGCAAAGAGCGTGGCACTCTCTTTACACGAGGCATCGGATTTAACGTCCCCATTCTGACCGGACGTGGCTGCAAATTTGTACATCCCGCACAGCCAAACGGACGCCCCACTTTAGCAAGGGTTTTACTGCCGGTCGGAGGAAGACCAATGGTGACCATACTTCTATTCCCCAGTCACCCTTGGGGGTAACAAAATTGAAGCAACATAACAAAAAGAAAACAAAATATTGCAAAAATTAAAGCAACATTACAAAAATAAAAGTAACATTACAAAATTTAAAACAACTTTGAAAAACTTAAGTGAATACAGAACACTTTAAAAGGGAGCTTATTCTTTAAAAATCAGCTGAACGTTTTAATCAATAACTAATAACTATTAGTAAAAGACAAATCAAGTTTCTCAGTGATCAAAATTAGTGCTTGTCAAACTGGTATATATCCATTGAAATAAATCAAGAAAATTGTGTAGTTCAATTTTTTTGAAATTTTTATGCCCCCACCGCGGCGGACGGGGCATTAAGTGTTAGCCTTATCCATCTGTTCGTCCATCCCGTACGTACGTCCCAAAATTAGTCTCCGTTCTCTAACTTTAGTTTGCCTCAACCAAATATTATGAAACTTACACACAATGCTTAATACCACAAAACACAGATCGAGTTCGAATTTGGGTGGCGTCACCTCTACTGTTCTAGAGTTATGTCCCTTTATAAATTGAAAAATTCAGTGTTTCCGTTCTTTTACTTTAGTTTGCCTCAACCCAATGTTATAGTATAGTTAAATATTTAGAATTTATGTTTTCGGATTTAATTGTATTTTTAGATTACGTTGTTGACGTACAACATATATCACGCATACCTTTTCCTTTGTAGCATTGGCACTCAGTGGGTCATGTAAATAAAGTTAAACTACACATATTATATAAAGATAAGGAGATATGGTATAACTGCGAATGGGACAACTATCCACTAAAGTTCAAATGACGAAGACATAAGCCATCATAGGTCACCCTATGGCCTTCATCAATGAGAAAACCCCATACTGTACTAACTGTCAAATTTATAACAATACAATTTACGAAAAATACATGTCACAAGACATGAATCAACGACATCCACTGGATTACAGGTTCGTGTATAAAGAATGTGGCGGTGTTAAATATGTTTGTGAGCGCTCAGCCCCTCTAACCTGGGACAGTGATGTAACAACACAACATAAGAACATACTTTAAAATTCAGGTACAAAAGACTTAACTCAATAGATCGGTACTAGGCACAAAAACCGTTAACATAAAGAAACAGTATACACAAAGCATCGATATAAATATACTCATAGTTAATGAAAACTAGATCAAAAGCCAATTACAACTAATAAATAAATCATGTTCTCAGAGACTAAAGTATCAATCCGTACACATTTAATGGATTTAGTGTAAAGAAGACATCATATACAGTCTGAGAAACGCATGACCTTGTGCAATGCCAAAATATAATTAAACAGTATTGACAGGATGTAGGATTATGAGTACTAAAAATTATACCTATATATCAACATATATATAGTTTTGTTTTAATTTTTTATATTTTAACATGTTAGCAACGATAAAAACAAGATTTTACTACTGTGTTAAATTGACAACCATTAAGAATAACTTTATTCAAAAGTTGAATGAGGTTAC
Source organism: Mytilus coruscus (assembly GCA_017311375.1). Taxonomy (NCBI): domain Eukaryota; kingdom Metazoa; phylum Mollusca; class Bivalvia; order Mytilida; family Mytilidae; genus Mytilus; species Mytilus coruscus. Next base: position 17,221,408 of record CM029598.1, read on the forward strand.
AACATCGCCGTACAAATTAGGATATGTTCACTTAAAAGGTAAACACTTTTTTATCCGTAAACAAGGAGAAATTGTACGTTTTATCCGTAAACAAGGAGAAATTGTACCTTCTTGAAGCGAGGACTTAAGTGTTTAGTGGTATCCTAAAATGTTAGATGTAATGTGTCATAAAATGAAATAAAAATAATACATTACAAATTGGCAACCCTAGAACTTTATTGATGATCAATGTCAACCTGATAAGAATATTAATTTGGTTACTACAGCGATGTGATGTAACTATAGGATAACAATGTCAAACAAGACGTGTTGGAACTAAAATGGGGCGTTTTTGTGGGCAACAATCTTCTCCAAAATCATTCGGAATTTCCTTCACCCGCATATATGTATATTTGATTGATACATGTTGTAGAAAAAATATCTGCCCCAAAGTTTGTCATTGGGTGCAAAAAGCGTCAATTTTGACGATGCTTTGTCCTATTTCTTGACCTGGAAGACCGAGGAATGCTGATAAAGGTATCTCACTGTAGTCTGCATGTAGAGGAGTGGACCCCAGTGAACACATTGACCCCATAAGTACTGAGTTCGGAGTAAACTTGATCTAAGTATGGTAGCCTACAGAATGTTATTTCCACAAAAAAATCCGGAATTTTCCGATTTTTCCCGATTTTTATCTACACCTGGACCTGCAATCGAATAATCATATTTCGATAATAAATGCAACCAGTAGTTATAAACCAGCTGGTTTACCCTATTTTTTGGAAGTTTTAGGCCTCTGTCTGCGTGTCCCTGACACCGAAGAGTAGCCCACCCCTCCAGAAAAACCAGCTTTATTATATTTTAATTTTCGAAGTTTGTTTTGGGGCTTAAACTGCACTTTAAACCTGAGAAAAATGACAATAAATAGCCTTATGTTAAGGGAACATGCATTCTAATATGACGTTCTTCTTTAGCTTTGGGTACAAAGCCATGTTCTAATTCCAATAGAACATGGGCTGCGCGTGATTGACGTCACAATTGAAATTGCAACGTCAGATGAATTTTGAACAACGCCAGAGATCAAAATGGACATTTTTGTTGGTGTTGCTCGCTAGGAAATTAAATAAAAACATTCTAAAAGTAAGTTTTAATGTTTCTGTTCTTTTTTTAATTGATAAACTGTTGATTTTCTATAACGTTTTTGGTTCATCAAATCAAAATGGCGACATTTCGAGCGTCTACTATATGTCCGCTTCGAAGTACAAAAGTTCAAAATATTCCTATTAGAATCGAAATAATTCTATCATGCCATGCTCTATGCTCATTTTAACATGGGTAGGCATTATATTTGTAAACATTTAATACCTCGCTAACGCTCGGTATTAAGATATTAACAAATATAATGCCTACCCATAAAAATATAATATAACTCGCTAATCGGTATTAAGATATTAACAAATATAATGCCTACCCATGTTTAAATGAGCATAGAGCATGGTATGATAGAATTATTTCTTAATCAATTTCGAAAAATACATGTCATACAGTTGACCTGTAAAAGTGTGGAGAGTCATTGAAGCCACACAACGGCATTTTTGGTAGAGGCCGTAATATCACGGCCCACGCATGGTAACGGTTATTATCGGTGTTCCCAAGTCTATATCACTCTGCTCAACTCTTCATAAAATTGCTTATCACGGCTTTGCGACGTCAAATACGTTAAGGACGGACGCATCACTGACGTCATAATGAATGAACCGACGTTGCTAAGTTTGATCCGACCTTATCAAGTTTTCTTCTGGTTTGCTGATGAAACAAAGAAAAACACTTGTTTCTATCATGCAAAATACACATACAATCCGATAAATCGATTATCAGATTTTCATTATATTCATATTGTAAAATGTCAGCTGCCCGACACAATATGAAGCCTTTTTGAACTTGTTCGCTGCGCTCACTCGGCAAACAGTTTTATATTGTGACTCGTAGCTGATATTTTACAATATCAATATGCAGATAACCTGATAATCGGTAAATATCCTATTATGAAGGATCATTGGAATATAAATTCCAAGTTAGAACAATTTTGTAATTATTGAGATCAAAAACGGATGTTTTAAAGGACATCATTGGTATTATTATACGTGCAAAGTATTCATACTTCTTGTGTTTTATTTTTATGAATACGACATTCTTGAGTTATTCCAATTGTGGACACTTGAAAAAGGATGACAAGCAAACAACCGTATATAGAAAACAAACAGATTGATTTTTATTTGTTTTTTATTCTGTCTTGTTAAACGTATCATTTGTATGAAGTATCATAGATATATCTAGCTATCGTAAAGATATACCAGTATTAAACGTACCCTCTGATCTATAGGATTTTTTAATAACCGACTAATTCAAGTATTATGAGTAAACTAAGCTGACATATATATATCGTTGAACTTGCAAAAAGTGTTTGCAACTAAACAAATTAATAAATACATGTAGCTCAATACCATATAGTACTTCAGTAATTAGGAAATATTTGAAGGCTTAATGATTATTTACCTGTTAAATAGACGTGAAGAAAAGAAACTATGAAATCAATAAAGATATTTTTATAAAACATACCGATCACAGGTTCAAGATTTCTAATAAGATTAGGCTTGTTTGGAAAATTAGAATTAGATATTAGACATGTTCAGGATTAATTCTGAGCTTTTCAATTATATCATGTAAGTTATACCAAAGATTTTTATAGTAACATCTTGCTATTCTGAGCATTGCAATCATATGTTATGTCAAGGATTTATAGAAAAACTACATATATAACCAAAGGATTTATATAGTAAGATCTAACGAAGTTACAAAGTTAGATCTTACTATATATAAATCTTTGGTTATATATATAGATTTTAAAATATATCTATCATAAATAACAAACCTATGGACATGGAGTTCTAAAAAGATGACAAATTTGTGTTTAGTAAGTTATATTCTTTTGATTGATTCAGCTATAGATAGAGGAGGAGATAAGGCGTCTGTGCAATGCTAAGATTTGTGAAGTCAAATACGTTAACACGAACTTATCACCGACATCATAATGTTTGAACCGGCATTGATATATAACAAGTACTATCTTTGAAAAAAGGTATCTGACGCATGAATAACAAGCTTGAAACAGTTTAGATCCATGAAGAAATGTCATTTATAACTACATGTCAAGAACAACTTAAACAATTAGAGATACAACCTATTTCGGTGTGTATATCGGGACGGACGGGCATAAAGGAAGATGATCTATATATATACAGCTTTTGACAAATAATTAAATTTGCGATATATGTATTTTGACAATCTTTATTTCAAGTATATTTTGTACTCTTTGAGATCATTATTACGCATTGGAAGCTCTAGTCGATAATATATATTTATAGCACTCATGCTATTAATAGCCTAATATTGACCTGGTAGATCTAATGAACCGGTTGGTGATATTTACCTACACGCTATGCCTACAAAATCCAAAGAATTTGACAGTGGTATTAAAAAGACACCTTCTTTACCTGAATTTATTTTTATTTATCTGGATAATTTCATTTTTAAGTTTGATTTTATGTCCGCAATGTTCCCCTTTCATTGTAGCATATTTTTTTTTTGTTTTTTTTTTTTGGTTTTCTTGTTCAATTCCGTTATTTCGTCCAATCAGAATAAAGATTTCTGACATCATGCATGCCGTTACCATAGTGAAGCGTCCTTTTAAATGGGTCACAAACCGAAATTATACTGACCGCGTCAGAAAAATAAAGAGATTAGGTATGATTGCCAATGAGGCAAAAATGTACCAGATGCTAAATTATATCGATATAAGCAACTATAGGTCACAGTACACTGTAAATCTAAGTGTTAATAAATAGAACACTGTTTGAACGCTTTTTTGTAACACTTTTTGAACGTGTAATGGTGTTCCAAATGTTTACACTAGTGTTCATCAATTGAATGTGTGGTGTTCAGTTTTTAATGCCTTTGTGTTTCATTTTTGAACACTTGATGTTAGAGATCTTAACACTCTTAACACTAAGTGTTCAACGATTTAACGTGTCCGAATGTTCAAAATCTTTAATACGTCAACAGCCATGTAACACTTTTGAACACATAGAACATGTTTAAAGCCAAAGTGTTAAGATTCAGAACACCAGACGTTAACTTTCAGAACAGTTGACATAAGTGTTCAAAGTGATGGTGTTCAAATGTGGAACATGTTCTATTTTCAAGCGTACATAATTTTCCATAAGTACTCAACTTAATTAAACTGTTATAAAAACTATATTCAATCAGGCAAAATATAACAATAAAACATATTTTAACAAGTAATTCTTTATGTAATCAAATGAGCATATTATATGTAAGAAAAGTACACCAGATACCTTATGATATCACAAGTAACAGTCAGTGAAATTACACATAATGTTTTTAAACTGACTTAAATATATATCATAAATAATGATTTTCCCCTACCTGACTAGATAGTTGCTACATCATTTGTATCCTAACCAAAAAAGCATGTCAATGTGATAATTAGATAGTTTATGATATAGGTATTTGTCAAAATGAAAGTTTAAAAGTTTGCAAATTCCAACAGTTCTTATACGATCACATACAATGTACGCTCCACTTTTCAGTGCATCTTTACTTAAAGCTATCACCTGGGTGGCATTTTATGTGTTGTTATCAACTTCCAATGTCAAAATCCTCCACAACAAGGAATGTCTATGAGCCTATATATCCTGCAAAATAAAATTTAAAATTAATAGAAGAGAGTTTTTCATAAAGCATCAAATTATGCAATGCTTGTTATTCTTTAATGTCGATATATACTAGAGTTCAAATTGATATTCTATGGCAATGAAATGCAAGTTTTGACATTATAAATTACAAAGTCGATTTTTGACCTTAGGTTGTTGAACAGATACACCCACATAAGCTATTAATATACATATATTGTCATACCTTTTTTTGACATCTTTCTTTTTTCCACCACTTTATAGCATCCAGAAATGACCTTTTTGGGATTATTGGCTACCGGTTCCTAATTCAAACATTTTAATCTAACGATTCCTGCAAATAAAAAAAACGAATGCATTTTCTAAGTCAAAAATGGTGTTCCAAATGTTTGCACTAGTGTTCATCAATTGAATATGTGGTGTTCAGTTTTTAATGCCTTTGTGTTTCATTTTTGATGACACTTGATGTTAGAGTTCTTAACACTTAGTGTTCAGCTAATGTATGTGGATGTCGAAAATCATCATTTATTCTGTAAAACAGACAGACTGGTTATTTACAGTTTAGGAAATCATCAGAACAAAGCTGACAGTTATTTACGCTTATATCTAAAGCTCCTTTTTATAATTCGTCTTTTATGTTGAATATTGAAAATTTGGATATAACAGTTATGAATATTTGACAAATATATATCTTGCATGAGAAAATAACAAGGACGCCATCGAACTACCTATGGAGATTATTCTAACTTGTTACTTACTTCTTTCGTGTTCATATGGGATAGAAGTCCCTTCTCCAGTTCTCTTTCTTATGTGTATCCATTCTTCGTTTAACCGCCTGAATCGGCAGCCGATATCTGTTTCCGGTATTTGGTATCCTAGTATATTTTTTTTTAACACGAGGTGTTCAAAATTTCGAGCGATTTGAACACTGATTGAACATGTAATGTTAATAAAATGAACGGATCATGAAATAAGATAAACATCGACATATTTTTATTACGATATTATCATAACAGGCCTCATTGATATGCATAATTATGTCACTTATAAGTAAAACTAGTATATATAAATAAATAATAAAATAAATTCATAAACTATATATATTTGCTAGCTTGGAAGTTTAATATTTCACAATTACTAAAATATTAACCAAAAATTCGCAAGATCATCATCCTGCGTATACATTCAATTTTTTAAAGAATTTCTTTTTGAATTTGCCAATTGGAAGGATAGAAAGTCGGACAAACGACTATCTTCTTTTTTAGATCAGACTTTGAACACCGGTGTTCACTGCGTCTGAACACACATGTTAATATTTTTAATATTTGGACAACCCTGGGACACCTCAATTTATTTCTAATATAAGTTAGATACATATATGAATACATTTAACGATTCACAATAAAGCGGCGTTGTATGTTCAAAAAACAAATGATGCACTAGAATACGGAAGCGCCATTTAGGACCTCCTAAAAATATATTTTGAATTCGAGATCACTAATTTAAAAAAAAAAGCGTGAATACAGATTAAAGTCGTATTATGAATAATATAATTCGTTATGACGGATTAAATTCGTGATCACAAATTACAAAATTGGTGATAACGATTTCAATCCGTGAGCATGGTTTTTAAAATTCGTAATCTCGAATTCGAAGTAAAATTATATTTTTTTGAAAATGGGCTTCCATATGAAAATATATACTAGAAAGGAAATGACAGAATATATCTCTGGTAAATGGGTTGGGTATCTGAATTTATTTAAGATAATCAACAATTTCCTTAGGCGCAATGGATAGGTCTTGACATGGTAACATGAATATTTATTATTTTATGATCTCCTTTCGTCGAAGAAGGTTATAAAGAATAAAAAATTCGTAAGGGTTCCGCGGAACCCAGTGTCTCGCCTACTTTTGCTGTTAGTCGCAGGCTCAACAAAAATGGGGAAAAAATATTAAAAATTTTCCTCTAGATACTATCTTTTGATTGTAAGAAGCTTCTATTTAAATTTGGTAAAAATCCAGGATGGTTTATGAATCTAATAAATGTTTTAAAAACTTTAACTGCAGACTGTATGTAATGTTAACTAGAAGAAAAACTAAGTCCATTTATAAGTAAAATACGGAAAAACAGGAAATAAATTTTACAAAATTTTCTCCTAGATACTAGCTTTTGATCATAAACAAGCTTCTGTCCAAGTTTGGTACAAATCCAGGATAGTCTAAGAAAGTAATAAAATTTAAACAAACTTTAACCACAGAATGAATGTAATGTTAACTGGAAGAAAAACTAAGTCCATTTATAAGTAAAATACGGAAAAACAGGATTTCTTTTTACAAAATTTACTTCTGGATACTATCTTGTGATCATAAACAAGCTTCTGTCCAAGTTTGGTAGAAATCCAGGATAATTTAAAAAAGTTATTAAAATTTCAAAAACTTTAACCTCAGAGTGAATATTTGTGGACGCCGCCGCCGCCGCCGCCGACAACGGAATGTAGGATCGCTATGTCTCGCTTTTGCGACAAAAGTCGCAGGCTCGACAAAAATAGAAAAATAAACCAGTAATAATGTGTTTGGGTGTTAGCAGCTATAACTTCCCTAAACCTCATGCTTGACAGATCGAAAACTTCAATGAAATATTTAAACCAAAAAATGCCATCAAATACTTTTTTATGCGCGCTCTTTAAACAAATGGGCAGGTTTTTCCAAGACTCAACCTGATCTCACTCGTCTTAGGGGCATTTTTGTAATGTACTGTCAATTTTACAGCAACCAATCAACAGAAATCTATGATCTATATTACAACCATTTACTGCAGTTACATTTACCGATATATATGACCATGTTTTTTTTGTTGAGTTGTTGTCTATTCAACAGATACCCTAAATTTTCTTGTAAAAAAAAAAAAAAAAAAACGAACTGCGTGCACAACTTTGCATATAAATCATGTGTCATACACAAAATAAAAATTCTTAGTTTTTATCTATGCCGTATTCTAACAATATCTAACAAAATAGCTTTACACCGTTCCTCTTATTACACTAAATGGCAAGGTCAAGTAGGCTTCTTGCATTGTCCACAGGTCCGGGACACAGTTATCGTCCTTTGATTTCCGTTGTAAATAGAGTCCCTAGTGTCGACAGTGTATACATTGCGATTTTTTTTCATACACCTTCCAAATGTATTTATTTATGTTTAATGCAAAAATAGTAAGTAGGGTGATGAAATTACACCTAAAAAATTTGGGGCATGAATTTCTAGGTAAAGAAGTGATTTGGTCCAGTTTAAAAGGTCAAAAATAAGTATGTCTGAAGCTGTCAAACTGAATTATAGATCCCTTAACATAAAATTGTCCATATTTTGAGTTAGAGCCGATAGATTTTTTTAATAATTTTGATAATTTCTCCAAAAGGAGTACACTACACTGACTACACTGTAAAAGTCTGTTTTGGACAGAGCAGGTGCGATTGTTTTGGACAGAGCAGGTGTGATTGTTTTGGATAGACCAGGTGCGATTGTTTTGGACAGACCAGGTGCGATTGTTTTGGACAGACCAGGTGCGATTGTTTTGGATAGAGCAGGTGTGATTGTTTTGGACAGAGCAGGTGCGATTGTTTTGGATAGAGCAGGTGTGATTGTTTTGGACAGAGCAGGTGTGATTGTTTTGGACAGAGCAGGTGCGATTGTTTTGGATAGAGCAGGTGTGATTGTTTTGGACAGAGCAGGTGTGATTGTTTTGGACATTGTTTTGGACAGAGCAGGTGTGATTGTTTTGGACATTGTTTTGGACAGAGCAGGTGCGATTGTTTTGGACAGAGCAGGTGCGACTGTTTTGGACAGAGCAGGTGTGATTGTTTTGGACAGACCAGGTGCGATTGTTTTGGACAGACCAGGTGTGATTGTTTTGGACAGAGCAGGTGTGATTGTTTTGGACAGAGCAGGTGTGATTGTTTTGGATAGAGCAGGTGCGATTGTTTTGGACAGACCAGGTGTGATTGTTTTGGACAGACCAGGTGCGATTGTTTTGGACAGAGCAGGTGTGATTGTTTTGGATAGAGCAGGTGCGATTGTTTTGGATAGAGCAGGTGTGATTGTTTTGGACAGACCAGGTGTGATTGTTTTGGACAGAGCAGGTGCGATTGTTTTGGACAGAGCAGGTGCGATTGTTTTGGATAGACCAGGTGTGATTGTTTTGGACAGACCAGGTGCGATTGTTTTGGACAGACCAGGTGCGATTGTTTTGGACAGAGCAGGTGTGATTGTTTTGGACAGAGCAGGTGCGATTGTTTTGGACAGAGCAGGTGCGATTGTTTTGGACAGACCAGGTGCGATTGTTTTGGACAGACCAGGTGCGATTGTTTTGGACAGACCAGGTGCGATTGTTTTGGACAGAGCAGGTGTGATTGTTTTGGACAGAGCAGGTGCGATTGTTTTGGACAGACAAGGTGTGATTGTTTTGGACAGAGCAGGTGCGATTGTTTTGGACAGAGCAGGTGCGATTGTTTTGGACAGACCAGGGTGTGATTGTTTTGGACAGAGCAGGTGCGATTGTTTTGGACAGAGCAGGTGCGATTGTTTTGGACAGAGCAGGTGCGATTGTTTTGGACAGAGCAGGTGCGATTGTTTTGGACAGAGCAGGTGCGATTGTTTTGGACAGAGCAGAGCAGGTGCGATTGTTTTGGACAGAGCAGGTGCGATTGTTTTGGACAGAGCAGGTGCGATTGTTTTGGACAGACCAGGTGTGATTGTTTTGGACAGAGCAGGTGCGATTGTTTTGGACAGAGCAGGTGCGATTGTTTTGGACAGACCAGGTGTGATTGTTTTGGACAGACCAGGTGCGATTGTTTTGGACAGACCAGGTGCGATTGTTTTGGACAGAGCAGGTGCGATTGTTTTGGACAGAGCAGGTGCGATTGTTTTGGACAGAGCAGGTGCGATTGTTTTGGATAGACCAGGTGCGATTGTTTTGGACAGAGCAGGTGTGATTGTTTTGGACAGAGCAGGTGCGATTGTTTTGGACAGAGCAGGTGCGATTGTTTTGGACAGACCAGGGTGTGATTGTTTTGGACAGAGCAGGTGCGATTGTTTTGGACAGAGCAGGTGTGATTGTTTTGGACAGAGCAGGTGCGATTGTTTTGGACAGAGCAGGTGCGATTGTTTTGGACAGAGCAGGTGCGATTGTTTTGGACAGAGCAGGTGCGATTGTTTTGGACAGAGCAGAGCAGGTGCGATTGTTTTGGACAGAGCAGGTGCGATTGTTTTGGACAGAGCAGGTGTGATTGTTTTGGACAGAGCAGGTGCGATTGTTTTGGACAGAGCAGGTGTGATTGTTTTGGACAGAGCAGGTGCGATTGTTTTGGACAGACCAGGTGCGATTGTTTTAATTTGTGTTTTTCGTCTAAAAGAAATGCACTACGAAATAATTGTATTCTCGAGCCTTTTGGATACAAATTTATTCATTTTGTTTATCGATGTCCTTTGGTGCAAAATTTGACAAAACCTGTAGCGCTGTTACATTTTGAGTTGATGGAAATCTGTCGAATTGTTAAAAGATATTTGAATTATATAATATAGACTCTACAATATTCAATTTCAAGTTGAATGAAGATAAATATATAAAACAAGTATTTGAGAGTGAAACAATTGCAGGAGGAATTGGCTTTACACCTTTTCTATCTTGTATGAAATTATCTTCAACAGCAACATGTAACAAACAACTTAATTTACAAAAGACTTACCTGCAGCAAACAAGTAAGCAGCAAAGACGCACAGTATTACAAAAACCTTGATGGTGGATTATATGTTTCTGAATTGTTGTTGTATATGTCTGGTAGACAATCGATTTGTTGTAGACTACTATTTTTATACCACCGCAAAGTGTAACAGCTGTTCTATATTACAAGGGTTTACTTCGATTCCTCCCTTATCATATTGTATTGAGAAGAGAGGCGGAGGATTTTATGTTGCGTTATATTGATATCCAGTTTATATATTACTTGACTACTAGCGACGAAAAGTTTTAATAATATATTATTGCCGTTTTTGAAACTATCCACTGATTATAATTAAGTATATATATACAATAAAAGTTATATGCTACGTTTTGGGGAAAATAACGACATTCAAAATCGAAGATAAGTCAGCAGCATAAAAAAAGAAAACATTCACGAGGACTAATACAAAATTCCAACAAAAAAATTCAGGGTTAACACGTATGCTTCGTAGCGGTAAGCCGCTCTACTCCATCAGTGTCACCGTTTAGTTGCTCGTGACGAGTTAAAACCATGTGGTAATAAATCGTGTCGTGGTAATATAGGACAAAGATACTAGTATTATGTGTCGGTCAACCGAGTCATGGTGGCGTTAGTTGAATAAATTGCGAGTCGCTTCATGTAAGCAATTATCATACCCAAGTGTCTATAATACGAAGGAGGGGGTATGAGAAGAGATTTATTTGGTCCCTGAAATTGCAAAAGAAGTAATATTGCTCAAGGCTTTCAAAATTTAATGTTGATTTTATTGATAAATGAACAGGTCAATATAATCTGCACATTTTAGTGCAGAAAGGTTACTTGTGATGTCACTGTGATGTCATATAAACTGATTTGACCTAAAATGCCTTTGTTACACGTAGTTCTTATCTTACCCAAAAAGATAGTTTAAAAACATTAACATCTGTGTAAAATACATCTTGTAGCAAAATATCTTTTTCGGTAAAGCTGTAAATATAAATGACAAGATCTAAAAAAGATGTTATTTTGGCAGTTTATGCATTAATTTAAAAAAGTTGGAGCCGTAATGCAAATATGCAAGAATACTTTCAACATTAGAAATACTGATGTATGATAGACTCGTGTTTTATTACGGATATTATTTTGTAGATGTATGATACCTTTTTATTTTCGGATGAAAGGGTAAAAAAGTGGACCTCATCATATTGACCAATTGATTCCAACGACGGACGTGGAAACATGAACCAACAACCTGTTACAATTTTAATTTATTTTGATAATAACTGTAATTAAAACTTGGATATCTTTGTTCAAAAGCTTCCAGACTTTATTTAATTTGAATGATAACTATTAATATTATCTTAAATCGAAGTAGCATTTGTTACATATGAAAAAATTATCGTAAAAAGTAATTTGATGCAAATAAGCTTTTAATTATTTGTTAAATACGAACTTATCATTTTGTTATGGGGAAAATACATACAAAACTAGTCCCGTTAAATACCGAGAAAAAAAAACATTCTCCTTTTCGTCCAAGGATTTTGAAATCCTATCTTACCTTGTCTTATTCAAGACTAAGAAACGATAATAGGGAGACACGCTCCATCACAGAATTCATATCCGTTTAGCAGGTGCTCTGCAATAATTTAGGGTGTAGAGAATTATACAGTATGGAACAGATGTGCCATAGATTGACCAGGAGATACAAAGGGGATAATGAAATCCCATAAATCGAAGTGGGGGGGCAGGAGGATTTTGAAAATAAATAACTCAGCCTTGATAATAACAAAAATGAATGGTTTGTTCTGTGGTAGTTTGAAAATAAATAACCTGACTTACAATGTATGGAAAATAAATAACACGGCAGGTCTTTTAAGCCATTTTATAAATGCTATTTCAAAGTATGAGATGGCACCAGATTCTACCAAAATTAGTCTTTTTTCATATTTTTTCGGGAAAAACTTCCCAAATCTTTTTATAATATATACCCTACACCATAATAATATAAATATCAATGTATTGGAAATGTCTGAAAATGGGTTTCATTTCACTTGAGGTATATTGTCTCATGAACATTTACCTCACTTTTATTGCATGGCCGTAACTACATTGAGGCAAATGCCTCATGTTGGAAATTTCAAAAACAAAAAAATACACCAAAGTCTAAACACAATACAAGACCAGAACAGACAGATCTGTGATAAATCAGCCGGTATACATATTAAAACAGCAATAAAATGTAGCAATGAGGTCTAAGAACTGTTTTCCTGAGTCTACCCTGAGTCTACCCTTTTATCCCAGTTAGGAACTACATCAAGTTGTGATTGAAATGTGTTATAAAAAACTAACTTGACATAGTTATATCAATGATAACCAGCCCCCACTTAACTTAGTTTGAAAAAAAAAAACATAATTGACAGGTATAATACGTTTTTCTGCAAGCCGAAACACCAAAAAAAAAAAAAAAAAAAAAAAGCCACATACTTAACTATGTGAATTACATTTTTGTACGCCTGTTTACGGTACGTATTATGGTATACCGTATTCCGTCCAGCCGTCCGTCTGTCCCTCTGTCCGTTCGTCATCAACATGTCGGACAATAACTCAAAAACGCTTTAACCAATTTGCATGAAACTTGTTTATATCTATTGACGTGAGCTCCCTTTCGTTTTTATAAATTTTAGATTTTAAGTTTCTGAGTTATCGGGTTTTGTTCATTAAAAAAAAGGGGGATTTTCCAGTTTTCGGACAAAAACTCAAAAACACTTTCACCAATTTGCAAGAAACTTTGGTGAATTGTTTATATCTATTGACATGAGCTCCTTTTCGATTTTTATGAATTTTAGATTTTACATTTCCGAGTTGTGGGGTTTTATTTATTTAAAAAAAAGGGTGATTTTCCAGTTTTCGGACAATAACTCAAAAATACTTTCAGCAGTTTTCATGAAACTTTGGTGAATTGTTTATATCTATTGATGTAAGCTCCCTTTGGATTATTATAAATTTTAGATTTTACGTTTCCGAGTTATGGGATTTTATTCAGAAAAAAGGGGTGATTTTCCAGTTTTCGGACAATATCTTTAAAGTGCTTTGAGGAGTTTTCATGAAACTTTGGTGACTGGTTTATATCTATTAAGATAACCTCCCTTTAGTTTTTCATACATTTCTGATATGACATTGAGAAGTTATTGAACTTTATTCTTTTAAAAAGCGACGGGCGTATCATGCGCTCATGGCGCAGCTGTTTATTTGCTTTATCCTATACATATTGGTCTTTTGATGTCGTCCCTAAAAACTAAAAGTCTTACACTGAATATATATTTTTTGCTTTGAGACCAGAATATTGTCGAAAAAATAATTAAAACAAAACTTGCGTTTCAGATTAAGAAAGGGTCTTGGAAACGCTCAGAATGCACGATTTTGCATCATTTTTTCCAGACCCCTCGCCGAATTTTTTCGCCTCGCTCCGCTCGGCGCATAGGTTTGATATTACTTTTAAAAGAGGCTAGTTACGGCCCTGCTTTAATACCTTGTCCCATTTTAACCTATATTGTTTTTGTACGTATGCAGTATATGCAGTTTGGAATTCAGAAGATTCACTTCCAGAGGATGATGATTAATTCTGATTAAATGGTACATAATGACTTGACTGTGTTATTTATTTAAGAATAAAAACATGAATTTAAAAATTGTGTATTTTCAAATATTACAAATATAATTGTGAAAATAAATAAACAGTCTCTTGTTTTAATGAAAATGAAAAATCATGCTTCAACAGTACAGACAATAAATAATCTGTCCTTTTAGTCGACAAAAAAATAATAACCCATCAAAAACAATTCCTCCTGCCCCAGGAATATCAAATGGTCGTCCCCTAATGTCGTCTGTGTACTGTATGTGTAATGTCGTCTTTGTACTGTATGTGTAATGTCGTCTGTGTACTGTATGGTATTTTTTGGCGATTCCTGTTTTCCCTTTTTATGTTTTACGAGGGTTAAATTTCAATTCATTATTTTCCTCCTTTATTCTCCGGGTATTTTTAATATTCTATAGCACCCCATCATACTCTATTCTTTATATTTGAGCACCCCATTAGTCTCTATAATTTATATTTAAGCACCCAATTATTCTCTGTACTTTATTTTATTACTCATTTTTTCTATTCTTTGTTTTTGGCCCATTTTTGTCGAGTCTGTATTAAAATCCCATCAAGACACTTTATGACCTCTATTATAGAAACACAATACCACATGCACTTGTTTCATGCGATGGTAAAACCCTCCCTGTTTGGTAAAGGAAGGGTTTTAACTTCGCATATAATAAGTGCCTGTGCAAAATACCCTGTTAAATGGGACTGAACTAAAATGTTCTGACATGAAAAGTAACCAACTATTTTCTATACCAGTTTCACTAGTGACACCCATCATTTTATCATTTTAATTCAAAAATAAAACATTTCGTTTCAGGATTTTTATTCCAATTGTAAGTAAATAACGCCATATTTTCTTCTAAGCATGTAATATTTAGACAACAAACTTGATATCACAGGTATATGCCCTGGTGGACTGTAACTCCTCGAGGGTATCACCAGCTGAGTAGTCAGTGTTTCGCTACTGACACGATTTTTTCTCCGTCGATAAACTTGAGAAATAATTAGGAAACTAAGGTTTCGACCCCCAGGCAAAGTTGACCAGTGGCAAAACAACTAAACTAATTCCAACCAAACTTGAGGTGCATGATCCCAAGGGTATCTAGTAGAAAGTTTGTGGGTTTTTGTTTCGGTCAGTTAACAAAAATGGCTTCCATGGCTAAAAACAAAAAAAATTGGTATAAACTGCATGAACTGTCTAAATATATTTTGAAACCATAATAGAAAGAGATAATTTGATTTGATTTTATGTGTTTTTAACGCCACTTTTAAGCACCGCTTTTGGGCTATTTCGTGGCGGCCAGTTTTTATTGGTAGAGGAAGCCGGAGTGCCCTAGAGATTATTTGACCAACCAAAATGCTAGAAATATAAAGATCGACATAACTTTTATTTTCAGCAAAATTATCAGATGACTCCTTAAGAAGATACATGTATTGACCTTAATTGATGATTTTTACAATTGTCCATGTTTTTGCCTAGTATCATCTCAAGAAACAATATAAGATAGGTTAAAACTGTTGTGAGCAAAACTGATCAGCAATACAAGAATTACACAAATGGTAATATGAAGTAAGGAGTTATTACCCTTAAATGGTGGCTAATTTTAGTGTGTTACAGTAGTGTAACATTACAACATAAAAGACACACTATAAAATATTAATTGAAATGGCTTAACTCGATCAAAAGACAGTTAAATAAAAACAAGTAAACATACACTCAACAAATAAGTTTGATCTATGACACAATATCAATACAATATTAAAGCGAAGGTGCCTATATAAGATAGACGTTACAGGTAGTAACAAAAAGATGTAGGAAAGTGTCAATAAGACAACTCTTACCTGGGACAAAATGGCGATAAATACCACAGGTAAATTTAAATACATGTATAATAGTTTTGTTGTTAGGAGTACGGAAGTAAACATTTTTACAAAATAAGTAAATTTGTTGTTCAGAGTACGAGTATAGAAATGAAAATGTATCGTCATACTTAATACTTAGCAAAGATGGAACATATTAAAAATAGTGAGACGAGATATAACACAAAATAAGTAAACATTGAATTACAGAAAAGCATTACAAATTGTGTCAACAGGTCAAATTAACACGAAAGTACGATTTGAGAGTACTCGCAGTTACTGAAAGCTAGTTAAAAGCCAAGAATCATTAACAATTAAAAAAAAAAGACTAAATTCCATTAAACACATCCCAGGGATTTAGTGTTTTAACGCCATGGACAGTCAAAGAAGACATGACTTGTGCAAAGCCAAAATAAAAGTATCGACAGGCAGTAGGATCGTTAGGATTTAACCTTATAATAAATATGTATCATGTAATACATGTATATAGATAAAGCAATCTCTAAATAGAAAATTAACGTGGATGTATATTTATACATCACAAAAACCATTCGAAAAGAATACAAATTTAGTTATGTTTTAATTTGTTGATGACAAAATCGATGTTAGTGCTAATTTAAACAATATTCAAAGATCTTATCAGTCGTGTTAGGAAAGTCAATAGATTTTGACGCTGATGTTAAATAACAGGCTATAGTGGGGACCATCTCAAAAAGCACAGATAATCATTCATTATAGTAACTTGTATGGGTTTGTTTGATAATGCTGAGATGATTTTTAAACAATAAAATAATAACAATTTATTCCGCAATACACGGACGAGGATCCAGCAAAACAACACGATCATTATTCATAAAATTGCATTGTTTCATAGTAGGGATCGATTAACTTTAAGATCGTTGTTCCCCCTTTTCTTACTATTTTGTTGAACGACTACAAGGAAAATCTACAACGTGATCAAAATTAATGAATAAAAAAAAAAAAAAAAAAAACACACTGCAATCAAATCATATTTTATACTCTACGTCATTCTTTGTTCAAAGCGTTCATTTATTTAAAATTTATTTAAAATATACTGTTCATGTCGGGACCTTTCTTAGCTTTTATGCGGTATGGGTTTTGCTCAGTAGGGGTCATACGGTGATCTAGTCTATAGTTGCAATTATTTACCTCATTTGGTCTCCTTATTTTATATCTTATTCTAGAATAGAGAAATGTGTTATACAGTAGCTTAAAATTCTAATATAAAACTAGAAATGTGTGTACTTGACAATTAAAAAAATAAAAGAATGAAACAAAAGTGTTTTCAATTTGATCATCTTTATCCTTTTATTTTATCTAGAAAGGTCACTGTCAATTCAATGTAATGCTAAAAAGCGACAATACCTAAAAATAAGTTAAAATGTGTGAATTAATGATTTCTAATTCACATTTTAACTGACATTTTCTTTCTATCAACTTATGTCAGTTAGTTTTTCGGACAAAAGAGGATATCAAATTCAGTTTCAAAAGATTACAACGATTGGGTATTATTCAAGTATGTTAAATTTACGTTTCGGTGAACGGCTTCCTCCACCAACAAAACAGAACACCGCGATTATATTGAGATATTGTTGAAAATGGCGTTATACTTTCATATGAAGAAGTTTATTTTATTATCATTGGGTCAGGAGGGTATTTTGAAAATCGAATATTCATTTTCACCTCTTGCAAAGTCTGCTCAATTATATGTCGGGCAATTTTCTTTTTTTTTTTTTTTCGATTTCCTTCATTTTGTTTTGCCTAATATTCACTATACATTCCGTTTTCTAAATTGGACGGTATATAGCGGTGGATGGGTCCATCCGTCCGATCTGTCGTCCTTCTGTCCATGCATTACATTAATACTCAGATAGTAGTAGACAATACGAATCACATATGGCTTGTAAAAAGTGGTTTTCTTGAACATTAAAACGATGCGCAGCAAGACAACCTTCTTTCAAGAATTGGCACCAACCTTGAAATTGGATTTTCCTCCAAACAGTGTAAATTTATGTGATAAGATTTATGCGAACCTTCCACCAATTGTTACGCAATAAAAGAGACACCAAATGAGACAAAACCGCAAACGGAAAACAGAAAATTCAAAAACCTTGATAGAAGAATTTCAGAATGTCTAGTTTATGTCGAACACGCCATCAGACGTTTAAAAATATTAAGGGTTGTCGGAACTTTGTGATGACATCCAAGACACGAATAAAATCATATTGTTGAATTGTGTGCTGGACTTGAGGAGAGGCAAACTGAGTTATTTGACTGTTAAACATATTCTACTCATATCACTTAATGCATATATTTGGACTTGTGGCCGTAAAATCCGTCATTCTCATTTTTGACTCTTACATATATTTTTTTTAAAGTTTTGGTTTGTACTCCTAAATCAAACAAATACAAATGAATGTTAAAAATCTACCTAAGGCCAATGCACTTATTTTAAGTCGACGTTAAAGGGGCACTAGCTACGAGATATAGAAAAATAAAATATGATTTTTTGTTTGTTCAATCATTAATGAAAGTGAAATAGTTAAATAAAAGTTGCTTTTAGCAGCCAGTTTGGTTCATTTTGTCAAAATAAGCAAAGAAACATCGCTAATGAATTATTCACTTGCAAGTGAATAATTCGACCTCATTAATCCGTATTCATAGGAACTTCAATTAAACCTCTTAGCTAGTGATGGGTTACGCATGAACTAGGCGTGTTCAGCTAGTAAAAGGAAAAGAATGTTAACATTGAAAGTGAAACAAGGGTAAACCATTTGATTGACTGATTCGATCTACAAAAACTCATTCTTATAAGGTAAAAACGATTATTAAAATATTTGTTTAACCTATAATATGAAATCAAACAGACCTAGAAAATCCAATTGCACGAGTTCGCTATCTATTTGTATCTATGTTTATGTTTATATCGGGTTATATAACCGTCGGCAGTCTTCGGAAGGTCATCTGGATGGTTAATTAGATGACGTCTAGGCTAAAATACACGTGAAATGCTGATACATTATTTCAAGTTTATGCATCGTAAATTGTTTATTTTAGACATTTTTTATTTGGATATACGTTTTAGTATGTTATAAGTCGAATATGAGAATTTGAGTCAAATCAGTAAACATGAATTTGACAGCTAGTGCCCTTTAACCGTTCACCACAGAGCTAAACTATCTACGTCGGGATACTTTTCAATGCAATTGCATTTTGAGAAAGTCCACACTTAAATCTTGTATCGGTATTAGTATTTAACATCAGCGCAGTATTTAAATCCCTTTCCTAACACGTCTAATCGTCTATTAGACGTGTTAGGAAAGGATACTGCGCTGATGTTAAATACTAATACCGATACAAGATTTAAGTGTGGACTTTCTCAAATGCAATTGTACTGAAAAGTATCCCGGCAAGTATAATATACATTTATTTCCGTGCCTGAGGAGATATGAAGATTTGTTCACCAAGAAAATCATATTTCACGAGGGCATCGCCCGAGGGAAATATGACTTTTCGAGGGTGAACAAATCTTCATATCTCCCTAAGCCAAGGGAAATGAATGTTTTATTCCACTGTCTATACTTTTTTTTTACTTCTGAACATAAGATATTAATTTACATAATTGTTTTCCTATCCTTTTTTTTATAACTAAACACAACAAACACAATGATAATCAGTGCCGATTAAAGCCTGGGTTAATCATTTATTCATTTCTGTTTGTTTTAGATCTGAAATAATTTTAATTACTATACTATCTTTAAAATAACCGATCAAAATGTTTTAAAATATTAACCGCGGGTAACGTCGCACAAGGCAATTCCGACGTTCAGACGGGAATATGATACTCAGAAAGGAATATGAAGTTTTGTTCGATGTCACGTGGGATAGTTTCAACCAATCAAATGTTGATTTCGCTATCAAAATCAACATGCAGTGGAATAATTATAGTTTACGTTTGTGGTGTGTTTGATACAATATAAAGCGAACAGTTAACGTCGACTCCAAATTTTAAGACGTGCATTGGCCTTACTTAGATCTTTATACATTCATACATTAATGTGTATTTGTTTGATTTAAGAGTGCAAAACAAAACTTAACAAAAATATATGTAAGAGTCAAGAATAGGAATGACGGATTTTACGGCCACAAGTCCAAATATATATATTAAGCGATATGATTAGAATATGTTTAATAGTTATATAACTCAGTTTGTCTCTCCACAATAGATATGTCCTATTTCCGTTGCAAAATATAGTTAGCATGCATTTTGTGTCGAAGGATACAGGAAGCGTATATAATGTGTGGCTTAAACAAGTCAGTACAAATCTGAACTCATCGTTATATCTATATATAAAAAGAAAAGAAAAGTGGGCACAAGATGATACAGTGCTATTTCTATATAAAACTTTAAGAAGCAGGGGGCTACAGTGGAAGGTTGTCTTGCTGCGCATCGTTTTAATGTTCAAGAAAACAACTTTCCATGAACTATATGTGATTCGTATTGTCTACTACTTTCTGGGTATGAATGCAATGAATGAACAGAGGGACGAAAGAACGGACGAATGGACCAATTCACCCATCACTATATACCGTCCAATTTAGAAAGCGGAGTGTATAGTGAATCTAAGGCAAAAAAAAATGAAGCAAATCGAGAAAAAAAAAATGCCCGACATATAATTTAGCAGACTTTGTTTTGAAAGAGGTGAAAATGAATATTCCATTTTCAAAATAACCTCCTGGCCCAAAGATACAAACATGAACTTCTCCATATGAAAGTTTAACGCAACGTTCAACAATATCTCAATTTACTGGTACTCTGTTTTGTTGGTGGAGGAAACCGTGGTAACAAGAAAAAAAAAAAACTTCCGACCCTTCACCGAAACGTCAATTTAACCTGCTTGATAATGTCCAAACGTTGTAATCTTTTAATACTGAATTCGATAACCTCTCTTTTCCGAAAAACTAACACTGATAAAAGTTGATAGAAGGAAAATGTCAGGGCAATTTTTGTTTATGTGAATAAGAACATTATATAAAATTGTCAGCGACCTTTCTAGATAAATTAAAAATATAAAAAAAATCAAATTGAAAACGCTTTTGTTTCAGTCTTTTTTTTTTAATTGTCAAGTACACACATTTCTAGTTTGGTTTATTTTTAGAATTTTACGCTACTGTGTAACACATTTCTCTATTCTAGAAAATGATATAAAATAAGGAGATGCGGTATGATAGCCAAAATAGACAACTATCTACCAGAGACCAAATGACGTAAATGTTTGCAACTATAGATCACCGTATGACAGACCCCCAACACGGAGCAAAACCATTCCCGCATATAAAAAAGCTAAAGGAGCTACCATTTGATTTTTAGGGGGGGAGGCTAGGATGAAAAATGTTGTCCTGCCTTTTTATTTTTCCCTCTATTCGGTCCTGCTTTTTTTTTTCACTCTATTCAGTCCTGCTTTTTTTTTTTTTTTTAGTTTATTCTGACTTTTTTTTTACATAAATTGTCATCCTGCCTTTTTTTTTTACATAAATTGTCATCCTGCCTTTTTTTTTTTTGCAAATAATCTCATCCTGCCTTTTTTTTTACTCAAAACTCCTGTCCTGCCTATTTTTTTCAAATTTCATCCTAGCCCCCATAAAAATCAAATGGTAGCTCCTAAGAAAGGCCCAGACATGACAATTATTTTTTAAATAAAATTTCAAATAAACGAACGTTTTGAACAAAGATTCATGTAGAGTAAAAAATCGGATTCGAATGTGATTTGATTCCTGTGTTTTTTCTATTCATTTATTTTAATCACTTTGTAGATTTTCCTTGAAGTCGTTCAACAAAATAGTAAGAAATGGGGGAACAACGATCTTAAACTTAATCGATCCCTATTATGACACAATGCAAGAATAATGTTCGTGTTAATTAGCTGGATCCTCGTCCTTGTATTGCGGAATACATTGTTACTATTTTATTGTTTAAAAATCATCTCAGCATTATCAAACAAACCCATACAGGTAACTATAATGAATGATTATCAGTGCTTTTTGAGATGGTCCCCACTATAGCCTGTAGTGGTATTGGTATTTAACATCAGCGTCAAAATCGAATTGACTTTCCTAACACGTCTATTATACCATTCTTGTACGACTTTGCCCCCAGCAGAGCTATAGAAAAACAGTACATTAACGGGTGTTACACGGACACTTTTTAGATGATACACGGACACTTTTTAGTTGTTACACGGACACTTTTTATGAATAGAATCACTCGTGCATGATCAGTGAGTTCATGGGCATTTTAAATTTCAATTAGATTTAAACTTTTTGTTTCACCGACATATTTCCTGTTTTTTTATCAAAATATTTACATTGACATCAATAACTGTATTTTTTTTTAAACACTTCCAGTATATTACAGTAACTATTCAATTCAGTACACTTAGGAATTGACCATTTAACTTCAAAAGGGGAGTTGTGGTTTTTTCCTAAAAAAAAATATTCTGATCCCCAATTTCATGAGAAAAAATATATTGTGGTCAATCAGATGACAAAATAATGATCTGATTCCTGATTTTCCGAATATCGTATATAATAGTGCTTATTTTGAAAAAAAATATTTGGGTGATTGCATTGAAAAACTAAATCATTTTCTTACTAAGAGAAAACATACCCCCCTTTTAAAGCTAAATGGTCGGTCCGTAAATGTATTTTTTTTTCAATATATGGACATGAATAGTATTCTGGACAATGCTGAAAGTAAAGAAATGCTGGTACCGACGTTTATATTTCAATAAAAAAGACAGGAAATATATATAAAAAAATCAAATCTAATCAAAAGATAAAACCCCTATCAACTCACCAATGCACGATTAATCCTATGATCTTGTGAAGTTGCATTTTAAAAAGTCTCAAATGTGTACGATATTCATCTTTTACTTGACATTGTTATTTTTTATAAAATTATTAGATTCTTGAATTTCATGAGAAAAAAACTCTGGGATGAAGGGAAGTGAAAAAAAAGTTTGTTTAAACTGTAACTTACATTAACTGGTATATGGTCATTTAAGTTTCTAATCTGTTTAATTTTGCTGCCTCTTCTAAATGCAAAATGTACTACTTCTTTCTTGAAACGTCGTACAAGTCAGATACAAAACAAAGGTAACAAAAAACAGGCCGGAAACAAACTGCCGTATAGTTTTTCTGCACTCGTAGTCAGGTCAAGGTCCTCGGCTATCGCCTCGGACCTTCACCTGACTACTCGTGCAGAAAAACTATCCGGCAACGGTTGTTACCGGCCTGTTTCTTTGTTACCTTTGTATTGTATCTAATACATAAGATAACCTTTACTAATAAGTTTGTTTAAAGGGTCGACGAGTTTACACGGATCACATAGTGAGTTCCGTGCTTTTAGTACAATATTACCGTAAAATTTAGGATGTGAAATGCCGTTTCTAAGTTTTCTACAAGTACAGTCAAATTTACAAATCATATCTTTGTATCTATGAAAGAATTTAGTAAATGTTTTCAGTAATTTATGGTAACGAAATCCCTGACTTAATAATTTA
Source organism: Mytilus coruscus (assembly GCA_017311375.1). Classification (NCBI taxonomy): domain Eukaryota; kingdom Metazoa; phylum Mollusca; class Bivalvia; order Mytilida; family Mytilidae; genus Mytilus; species Mytilus coruscus. The sequence goes on from CM029598.1 coordinate 17,244,983, forward strand.
CCAGTGATGCATTGATTACGTTCGTTAAAATCTATGACATCACTACATACACGGGCATAAAGAACAAGTTGGGATATATAAACACCGTATGATCGAGCGAAAGGAACATCGCCATCTAAAAAAGGAAAATTAACAATAGGGAATGAAAAATCGTCTCTTTTGTCGTAAATTTTAGTATGAAGTTTCCTTTTAGAAACTGAAATGTCTAAATCTAGAAAATGACAACTACTGCTGTATATTTTAGATTTATTTAAAGCAAGTTCCTTTACCTATTATTTCGAATTAATAATATTTAGAACGAATCTGTATACAGCAAATAAATCTGAAATAGAATCTGTATGCAGCAAATTAATCAGAAATAGAATCTGTATGCAGAAAATTAATTAGAAATTGAATCTGTATGCAGCAAATTAATCAGAAATAGAATCTGTATGCAGCAAATTAATCAGAAATAGAATTTGTATGCAGAAAATTAATCAGAAATAGAATTTGTATGCAGCAAATTAATCAGATTTGAGTCTGTATGCAGCAAATTAATCAGAAATAGAATTTGTATGCAGAAAATTAATCAGAAATAGAATTTGTATGCAGCAAATTAATCAGATTTGAGTCTGTATGCAGCAAATTAATCAGAAATAGAATCTGTATGCAGCAAATTAATCAGAAATAGAATCTGTATGCAGCAAATTAATCAGAAATAGAATATGTATGCAGCAAATTAATCAGAAATAGAATATCTACAAAAACGTGAACACAACCGAAACAATTGGCTGACTCCATAAATGGAGATTTAGCCTTAAACGACGATTTTTGAATAATTTTCGAGTCCGTTGTATAGCTTTTTAAAGATCTTTCCCTCTGAAACTATACTAACCCAATTCCAACCAAAAAAAAATTTACTTTTTCGTTCAGTCAATTCGCTTAGCATGGTTAAAAATAGAACATAAGCCTGGGGTAAAATGCATTAATTGTTTTATATCTCGAAAACCATAATAGATACAGATAATCTGAAAGGGCAAAAAAGGCTGACAATGTCGAAATGATCTACTTATCTGGTAATTTCACCAACAAATATTGTGGCATAGAATCAAGCTGTTATTGTTGCATTATAGTACATAGAATCAAGCTGTTATTGTGGCATTATAGTATATACATAGAACCAAGCTGTTATTGTGGCATTATAGTACATAGAATCAAGCTGTTATTGTGGCATTATAGTGCATAGAATCAAGCTGTTATTGTGGCATTATAGTACATAGAATAAAGCTGTTATTGTGGCATTATAGTACATAGAATCAAGCTGTTATTGTGGCATTATAGTACATAGAATCAAGCTGTTATTGTGGCATTATAGTACATAGAATCAAACTGTTATTGTTGCATTATAGTACAGAGAATCAAGCTGTTATTGTGGCATTATAGTACATAGAATCAAGCTGTTATTCCGTCATCTTTTTTTAATTGCAAGGATGAGTTGAAAATACCATATTATATAAATAGCAAACAACATTAAGATATAAAAAAAGACAACCACTGATCAGATTTATGTCTCGGGACAATTACATGAAGTAGATTTTTAGCGCTCGCTCCCTTGAAATCTCGGTCAGTCTATCAGAAGTATAAATAGATACATTAAAGAACCTACAATGAAAATTCAGATGAAACAAAGCATTCAACTCTATGATACTGGTATAATAGACAACATAAAACACAGATACATGTGAAAAAATGCAAACAAAAGTAACGCAGTCTCAAAGTACTTAAGCTTGTGTTAAAGAAACAATGCCGCCCTACATTCTTATTTCGGCGACTGTACCTTTGAAAAGATTTGACATGTAGCAAAGTCAGGAACAGAGCAGGAAGATCGATTGTTTTTTTGTTTGTTTAACGCCCATTTGCAAAAAGAAATAGCCCAGTTTTGGCCCAAGAAAATAAAAATTTTGAGAACTATTTCAAATTTGCACATAATGTTTGAAAATGCATAAAATCAAGAAATATAAATGAATTACATCAGACTTTTTTTATTTTATGACGTCACAATTACGTTATAATAAGGACCGTTTTCAGGCATACAAAGAAAACTGCAGAATTTATGCAGTTTTCAATCGTTATTTCTTTTGAGGAGACATTGTACACGGCCGAGAAACAACAAAATAATTTAAGAGAAGATTTATTATAACTATTGACATAGTCTTACCAAATATAAAGTTGTTTTTTGCGTGCGCACGTACTTTTCAAATCCAATATATACTTAAAAATTGATGTAAAACAAGGAAAATCAAAACATTTTACCAAATAACAAATTTCATCATGGTGTATTTCCATGGTAACTCATTAAATGTGAAATTTGTTTTTTTATTTTCTGAACGCCTTGTACCTTTGTGTAGTTAGGACACGTCTAAGAATAGGGTGTTTAAAGACAATTTTATATATGTATATTTATAAAGCTCAAACTGAAAAACCATAGCTAGGGAACGGGTAGCTGTTACAACACTGTCCCAGGTAAGGGGAGGGTTGACGCGCCGGTAAACATGTTTAACCTCACCACATTCTGTGTGCACCTGTCCCAAGTCAGGAGAGTGTACATTCAGTGGTTGTTGTTTGTTGCTGTATACCATATTTGTTTTTCGTTTATTGTTTTGTACATTAACCAGGCTGTTAGTTTTCTCGTTTGAATTGTTTTACATTCATCATTTGGGCTTTTTATAGCTTGTAAACCCATACCGCATATACATGTAGGTATAAAGTACTATCTTCCTCTGAAGAACCGAAAAACATTTCTTTGAGTGATATCCGGTTTTCAGGATTACTTGCTTCTCACAGTGGCACCGTAGTCGATGCAAATGCATACTTACAGTCTGGGTTAATTGGAAGAATAGCTTGATACAAATTTGAAAGAGGACAATAATTCAAAATCAGATGATAGTTTCATACCAAGTTCCGTGTTCTTTTCATATCGTTTGGAATAGCCGGTCCATATAGTAGCTACATGGGAAATATATATTGGGTTTTCGATGAAGCAGGTATGTTGAAATATGTTTAAATGTTTTGGAAATATACCATTGTGACCAAGAGTCCTGCATTAAGGCACTGAGAAGTAAATCTCTGTACTGAATTATGATGTTGAGTTACAACAATAGCTCAGTAAAAAAAATGTAAAATTAGTACAATTTCGTTTTTTTCATGTTTCCTTTTTTCATAGTCAAATCAGTAAATAGAAAATTGCCCTTGTGAAGATGCTGCATTGGGGAAATTTCATATCAACGATTTGTAAACCAGGAATGAGATTTGATAACGGTTTTACTAGCTAAATGCCATGTATACTGTGCAATATGAAATACTGGACTGAATCTTTCATAGGATTCAATGATCAATTACTCGAAAAAGAGAAAACATTCATGTAGCAATTTTGCTATTATATACCATAAACAAACCATAAACTTAAGTTTGGTCACTTATGTAGGTTCTATGCATTTAAGTTTTGCGTTCATAGAAATATTGTAAATTACACAAATCAAAAACGGAATTTAAGTTTCACTGTGATTTTATTTTTTTATAACAATTTATCACCCAATATCATTAAAATTTTCTACAAAAGATCTTTGGTATGTTCGGCAAAATTAATGTCAATATTTGAGTCAATAGGATGTGTAACCACCTCTCTTTCGGTACAGTTCCATAACACGGCGTCTAATACTCTGTACAAGCCTTCTGAACTTTAGTTGAGGAAATCTGTTCCATTCATCAACAATGCCACTCTTAAATCGCCAAGATTTGCAAAGATAGATCTCTACGATTGAGATTTCTGCCAATGGCATCCCAGACATGTTCGATAGGGTTCATGTCTGGAGATATGGAAGGCCAAAAGATAGTGTCAATGGTTTCTTGCTCTTTGTCCTCGGTTACAATCCTTGCCCTGTGTGGTCAGCGTTGTCGTCCATGTACAAGGGTCTTGACGCAAGTGGACGATTATCAGTATGAGGGACAACAATGTTTCTAAGCACCAAATCCATGTATGTCTGTCCGTTCATGTTACCCTGCAGAATATGCATACCCAGCTTACAACGGTATGAGAAGCAACCCCATTCTGTAACACCACCAGCACCGAATGCAGTCGTTGGGCAAATGTTGTTTTGGTCATAGGCAGTTTTATTTTCCCGCCAAATTCATATTCTGCCGTCTACTGGTCGTTACAGAAACCGACTCTCATCTGACCAATGAATTTTTTGCCAACTTCTCATGTTCCAGCGTCGATGGTCATTAGCCCATTGAAACCTGATTATACGGTGCCTGGCTGTTAGGGCAGGTCTCTTGACAACACGACGTGCTCTTAGGTTGCCTCTATGAAGTCGACGGACCAATGTTCGAACACTAACACGACCACATGGAGGCCAGTGGTGTCTAAGCTGCGGGGCAGGGGTAAATGGGTTGGCTTTAGCACGACGAATAAACAGTCTGTCATCACGACGGGTAGTTAAAAGGGGTCTTCCGGACCTTGGTCTATCATTTACAGTTCCTGTGTCAACATGACGTTGTAAAAGTCTGACAATGACGGTGGAATTAACATTGACATGGTTACCTATGCTCCTAGTGCTCCTACCGGCATTTGACATGCCAATTGCATGCCAACGTTCAGCCACAGATAACTTACGCCTTGCCATATTACACAATGACTTGATGAAGGTCAAATTTCACCTGTACGCGGGACAGTAGGAAGATGATTTAAAGGTATCGAAACAGTGTATTTGTAAAAGTGCAGATGACCTTTAATAAAAATTGGTCGTAATGAATTTTCTTAGTGTATGTTAAAGGCAATTCATTTAGCGCTAAACATTAATATTTTTTTCGCAATAGTTAAAAAATATTGCCAGTTATTTTTAGGTGGTGCTTAACTTTTGGCGGACTGTATAGCTATTGGATATTGAAGCTTGTAGAAAAGGTATCTGAATAAAATATTCAAAATTTTTATGTCAGAATGCCATAAAATCGAAATGACTTATTCGGACAACCAGTCTTATTTTACCCGGAAAGGTTAACAAAAGCATTCGATTCCGTATGTAACACGCTCCATGCAAATTACCCAGTAGTCAAAACTAATGATAGGGAAGTTGTTTAAAATTGATAATAGGACTCGAAACACCTTTGATCTACACTTTGAAAGCCCCTTTACTTGTCATACCAGTGAATGTAATATATTGAACTTGTTTTATATTTTTGAAGATGATCCCGTTCACAACCAGGCTATGCAATATTTCAGTTTTGCAAAACGTCTGACATGCCCTGAATATGAAACTCTAGAAGTGTTTGAAATAAAAAATCTGGCGCAATGTCTAATAACATGCACTTCTATCAAAGGATGTAAACATGTAAATAAAAGTTCTCAAAAACGAAAGTTATTGCAAATGGCTGATATTTTTGTTCGAGCATATTGTTTTTCTTAAATTGTTTAACATTTCATACCGATATAACATGTTACTTTTATTATTCTTCCCTTAGTTTATTTATTTTGTATTTACATTGTATCATAGGTCAAATTTATTTGTTCAGTGTATGTTCAATGGTGTTAATATGTCCTTTGATTGAGTTAAGCTATTTCAGTTGATATTTTATAGTGTGGGTTTCTATGTTGTGATGTTACACTATTGTTTCAGAAAAAGGGTGAAGGTTTGGTACCATTAAAACGTTTAACCCCGCTGCATTTGTTTGCACCTGTCCTAAGTCAGGAATCTGATGTTCAGTAGTTGTCGTTTGTTGATGTGGTTCATAAGTGTTTCTCGTTTCTCGTTTTTTATATAGATTAGACCGTTGGTTTTCCCGTTTGAATGGTTTTACACTAGTAATTTTTGGGGCCCTTTATAGCTTACTGTTCGGTGTGAGCCAAGGCTCCGTGTTGAAGACCGTACTTTGACCTATAATGGTTTACTTTTATAAACTTTGACTTGGATGGAGAGTTGTCTCATTGGCACTCATACCACATCTTCTTATATCTATTTACTGCAGGGTGTGTCGCTCGTGCTGTGTCGATGCAGTAGAATGTGTCCCCGTGCTTGTGGTGTATGCCCTTATATTTTTCAATTATGGGTTGTTTGCCTGTGAGAGAGCTTTCACATGTTTATTATATCTTTGTTCTTAATTGTCAATTATATATATTATGGTGTTTGGATGTATAAATACTCATCCACGCCTGCTATTTTTATTATTGCCCCCTGCTATGGTTTTACTAAGATTTCTTACAATCTCTGTTTTTGCCCTGTGTTTGTTATATGTCAGTATGGTAATATTTAAGTCTTTACGTCGGGCCTTTTATAACAGTTTTGTAAGAGTTCTTTACTGCTTTGCCTATTATTTCCTATTCCGTAATTGTGATCCTTATTCATTGTTACAACCTCCGGTCTTTTTATTTTTCCTATACCCTATTTAATTATCATGATTTTACGTAATGGAAAGAAAATTATTAACAACACAACTTCTAGGATATCCACGTGCTTAAACAAACGTATTTGTAATGCCTCTACAGCCAGATTGTTTAACAAAATGCGCGTGGATATCCACAAATTTTCCGTGCAATGCCAAAAGTGACTAACCTGTTTTAGATTAACTTCACATAATACTGTACGGTCAACAGTGAACGGAAGAGCTTTTTCGCCTCCTTTCCTGTGACATTACCTGAAAACTCAAAACCTTATATATGTGGTAACTTGAACCCAACCTAAGTGTGGTATTCAATATGTGGGACAGACGGGACGAGCGTATTACAAAAGAAATCAAGAACACCTTTACTCCTTTCGTAGACCTAAAAAATTCAAAAGTTTGATATATCAACATTTAGATAAGCATAATCACAATCTAAAATTTATTAAATTCCAACCACTTGAAACCGTTCAGAAACAACTAGGAGAATCACACAAGCAATTTGAAAAATTATTTTGGATAAAAAGACTTCAAACAGCTTATCCTCTCGGACAAAATATTAGGACAGGGGAACATAACTAAAACTTCAATCGATGTCATTAATATTGTCGATAAACGACTTAGAAATAAAAGGTCTCATGGCAAACGCAAAAACCGTAATCAACGTATTAAACATCGTATAAATTATACACTTGCTGATCTGTTATCTATAATAAAAAATAATGGCAGACATCAAGTATTATGCAAACTGGGTCAGATACCAATAAGTAAATTATATGCTATTTTTCTGGAGTGTGATACAATTTCTTTTTTTAGCCCAATGTATGAATACAACCGTATTATTACAGCCTTTTGTCATCACAGGCTATTTCCTAGTATCGATAAACCTGAAAATCATAAACGGCATTTTCTTAAATTAAAATATATAAATAGAGGTATTGATTTTATTAACCTATCTAGTATATTCAATGACTCTACCATCCAAAGCCAAATACCTCCATAATTTGATAATATAGAACCACCTATTATTTCGTATTCTTATAAAAACCCAGCAGAAGTTTGATTTTTAATTATACGTCAGTTACATCAGACGTCAATATAGTAAATAATGTTCCTTCCACTTGAGATTGTGAAACATCTAGTTTTAGATATGTTCCTATGGTCATGTCCTTACAGGAGACCTCAACATCGTCGAAGACCGTGAGGTCATAACTTTTCTTAAGAAAGGACCGAAATATCGTCCTCCATCTAAAATAGATTGGAAACAGTGTCGTCAGGTAGACAGTTATTTGAATAAAATTATGAATACTGTTAATATTCGTATATCTCATTTTGAAAACAATTCTGAAATTAGTAATAGGGTCCATGATATTCCCATTTCCAGAATAAAAAATAAACTCCAAGTACTCGCAAAGCGGTTTGTGTTCGTACCGGCAGACAAAGCAGCAAATAATGTTGTGGTGGTGTGACGCATATCCTATACGGAAGTTCTCCAAAACGAAATTACAAATTCATCTACATTCAGGTCCGTACGCTCCACAGAGAGTCAAATTGTAAACAAGCATATCACTGCCACTACCCAGCTTAAAGCCTCTTCCGAACATTTGAAAGTCCCTACTATGTACTGGTTACCTAAATTGCATAAAAAAAACATTTAAATTCCGTTTCATCTCCGCATCTAGTAAGTGTTCTACTACCAATCTATCAGTTCTTCTAACTACCTCCTTACTACTATCAAAGAACTTGTTATTAACTTTTGTAATAAAGCTTATGAAAATAATGGTATTAATTATTTTGGAGTGTTAAAATTCTTTAAAGGTTTTAGATAAAATACATGCTTTTGATGGTCCTTTTAATTCTGTTGACAGTTATGATTTTTCTACTCTATACTACACTTCCACACAATCTTATCAAGAAAAAGTTTTCATATTTAATTAAATGGTCTTTGAAAAATCTCATTACAAATTTATTTGCTGTAACTCGTTTAAAGCCTTTTTCTGTAACGAAAAGGAAAGTATGCTAGATACACTTACTGAAATGTGAAGATATGATTGAAGCTTTAAATTTTCTCCTGGACAACATATATGTACGTTTCGGCGATAAAGTGTATCGACAAGTAGTAGGTATTCCTATGGGCACTAACTGCGCCCTTTAATAGCAGATTTATTCCTGTATTGCTATGAATCTCAGTTTATGACCAAACTCAGTAAAGACACGTCATTGTTACATTTGGTTGATACATTCAACAATACCTTCCGTTATCTAGATGATATTTTTCGTTAAATAATCCAGAGTTCTCTAAATATACTACCGAAATTTACCCAATAGAACTTACTTTAACTAAATCTAACATAAACAGCAGTAGTTGTCCTTTTCTCGACTTGGACATTTCAATCTCTAAAGGAAAACTCCATACGAAAATTTACGACAAAAGAGACGATTTTTCATTCCCTATTGTTAATTTTCCTTTTTTAGACGGCGATATTCCTTTGGCTCCATCATACGGTGTGTATATATCCCAACTCGTTCGTTATGCCCGTGTGTGTAGTGATGTCATAGATTTTAACGAACGTAATCAATGCATCACTGGTAAATTATTAAGTCAGGGATTGCGTTACCATAAATTACGTAAAACTTTTGCTAAGTTCTTTCATAGATACAAAGATTTGAATAGTAAATTTGGCTGTACCTGTAGAAAACTGATTAAAAACGGTATTTAACATCCTAAATTTTACGGTAATATTGTACTTAAAGCGCGGAAATCACTATGTGATCTGTGTAAACTCATCGAACCTTTAAATAAACTTATTAGTTCAGGTCATCTTACCAATGTTGTAATTAGATCTTTGAATATAGTTTACATTGGCACTAATATTGATTTTGTCATCAGCAAATTAAAACATAACTAAATTTGTATTCTTTTCAAACGGGATGTTTAAAGACACACCCACGTTCATTTTGATCTATAAAGAGGTTAAACTCCTAACTATCCTACTGTCTGTCGATACATTTATTTTTGGCATTGCACAAGTCATGTCTTCTTTGACTGTCCATGACGTTAAAATACTAAATCCCTGGGATGTGTTTTAGTTGATTTTAGTCTCTGATGCATGATTTTTTATTATTAATTGTTTTGGCTTTTAACTAGTTGTCAGTAACTGCGAGTACTCTCAAATCGTACTTTCTTGTTTATTTGACCTGTTGATACTAATTGCAATGCTTTTTTTGTTATTTAATGTTATTCGGGGTTATATCTGGTCTATATACCAGCTTTGGTAAGTGTTTGGTACTAATATAAATTTCCACTTCGTACTATGAACATCAAAATTATTTATTTTGTAAAATATTTCCTTTCTCTATTGTAACTGTACACGTATACCTAACAACAAAATTTTTTCATTCACCTGCGTTTAAAGTCATTGCAAATGGCTGATATTTTGTTCGAGCATATTGTTTTTCTTTAATTGTTTAACATTTCATACCGATATAACATGTTACTTTTATTATTCTTCCCTAAATTTATTTATTTTGTATTTACATTGTATCACAGGTCAAATTTATTTGTTCAGTGTATGTTCAATGGTGTTAATATGTCCTTTGATTGAGTTAAGCTATTTCAGTTGATATTTTATAGTGTGTCTTTCTATGTTGTGATGTTACACTATTGTTTCAGAAAAAGGGTGAAGGTTTGGTACCATTAAAACGTTTAACCCCGCTGCATTTGTTTGCACCTGTCCTAAGTCAGGAATCTGATGTTCAGTAGTTGTCGTTTGTTGATGTGGTTCATAAGTGTTTCTCGTTTCTCGTTTTTTATATAGATTAGACCGTTGGTTTTCCCGTTTGAATGGTTTTACACTAGTAATTTTTGGGGCCCTTTATAGCTTACTGTTCGGTGTGAGCCAAGGCTCCGTGTTGAAGACCATACTTTGACCTATAATGGTTTACTTTTATAAATTTTGACTTGGATGGAGAGTTGTCTCATTGGCACTCATACCACATCTTCTTATATCTATAACATGCAGATTTAATAATATGGACCTGTAGTATCGGGAATGACTTCGTCTGAAAAATACATTCAAAATCAATGTATGATAATGATACAAGACACTGGGATGTTTGCAACTGTTCACAAAAGAATCCTGACATTAGCACAAACGGATACATATAAATAAGAAGATGTGGTATGAGTGCCAACTCTCTCCATCCAAGTCACAATGTATAAAAACAGCCTTTAATAAAATAACTTTTGATTAATTTTATAGTTGTTTATTTTCAAATCCCCAAATCCAAATTCAACTTTACAATACTGATGCTTCTTATTCAATCTCCATAAATACTTAAAATCCACAAAAATCTTGAATAGCATTAACAATGTTAAATGGGACGACGGGGTACTCGAGATTCCGAAAACACATTGGTCCGGCACCCTGTTCGCCCGACAGGTCAAGAATTAAATATATCATGTAATAGTCCAACAAGGTATTTAAAACCATACTTGATAGGACTCAGGATTGACGTAGTGTCTGTACAAGTCCATCGCCTATGGTATTTTTTAAGAAACATATTTTATGTTCAGTACGATGTATCAGCAAACACACTGACGCCAAATGCACAGAATATTTGTCAGTTGCTAACGGACTGTGCACCTCTTACGTACCTCTATCGTACATCTGATACTCTTCAAGAACGAAATTCTTTTTATTGTCGTTGGTTTGCTGTCTCAATGACGTAAGCCCCACATCTCCTTTAAGTCATATACGTAGTTTTCAAATAAGGGTAGACATGATGAGACAGTAACACATCGACACAAATAAACAAAAGGAATCTGGTGGTCGACAGACAATCTTTAATAATTAACAAGTGTTATAAAGTAACTGTTATCATCATTCATTTGTAAATTGATAGGAATAATTTTGAATCATAAGAAATAATGGATTGAGATAAATATTACATAATACAAATTGTCATTTAAATATGCATATAAAATGTAAAAACAATTAAAACAATGGAAATACTATATATATATTTTATAACTCAGTTTATATGTACATTGTATGAAGATTTTCTGTTTAATATATTAAACATTGATAAATGCAAGTTTCGTTCGAACTAATTGATAAAAATAGCATCGTGGTGTTGAATTCAGAATTTACAGATAGCATCGACCATGGTACAACTATGTTTAACTAACAAACCAGTCTATCTCAGCCTTAGATGTTTCATGTCCTTGAGTTTCATGGATGCCCACAGTCCACTTAGATTCGTCTATTTTTCCAGCAGTTGAAGCGATTAAAAAGTTCCAGTACGGGTTGGAGGTAAAAGATACGTTGAATGGACCATCTTTCGAATAACCTATTGATCTTATATGTTGTGCTCCTACGTCTTTTTCATCGTTATTTATGTTGATATTATCTGCGTTCAATACAGATACATGATGACTTTGGGGATGTGATGCGTACTTCACAGTGAACCGTACCATTTTACCAGCTTTAATGTCTCGTATTAATGTTGTCTTTGAACCATGTATGGTCTGTCCTGATGCACTGTTAGAGAAGACATGTTTCCAGGGTCTTGTATCAATAAACCATTTAATTCGCTGTCTGTAGTTTGTTTTTCCACGACTTGTATGCGATCCAATATTGTATCGAATTGTTTCTACATCTCCCGTTGTAGCAACATTTTCCCAGTACCAGTAAGCATCTGAATGGAATGTCTTGCCACTGTTTGAAACATGTCCTAAAACCTGCGCTGTCACGTGACCATTTCTAATAATTAATTCATCGGCTTCAATGAGGTAACCTGAGTGATAAAGTAGTCTCACTCGTTTTCCACTTAAAATCGCTGATCGTAAATAATCTACAGAACCATCGATTGATTGGCCATGCTCGTTGTGCTCATATGCCAAAGACCAGCAAGTGTCAGCCAGCCATATCATTGGTAACTTGTCTGTAGTATGTCCTCGATCTTTATGTTCACCTATGCTCCATCTTGATATATCACGTGATCCGTCTGTGGACCAAATTGTAAACCACCAGTAGGCATTTTTCTGAAACTCCACATAGTTAGAAACGCTAGTTTGGCTTATATGCCAAAGATGAGTACCAGATACAAACGATGTTTTCTTGTTGTAATGTAAATTTGTGAACTCGACAGAATAGCTTCTTTTAGCATCTACTCCATGAATCTCTGCGCCATGACTGATTACAGTTATTAAGTTGTTTACATTACCACAGTACGGAAACCCACTCTCGGTGGTACAAAGAACTGGTTTCGCCGGAGTCGAGTCACAGCTTAAATGTCTAAAACACAAAGATGAAAATTGACTATCTAACAAAGGTATTTGGACTTCTTATAATGATATTCAATGTACATATGCATCGTCTGATTATTTTTTTTATATCTAACTATAAAAGAACAGAAAGAAAAGGAAGTTTATTGTAGATTATTTATCTTAACGATATTTAATAGTAAACATAAAAATCATATAGCATTATTACTTTCATTATAGAATTGAACGTCATCATGTCCTTTCCTCCACAGAAGCACAATATTGACTTTTTGTCGATAAAATGCTTGAATATTCAAGAGTCTAAAACAACACTTGAAACATTTTTCAACAACTTTAAATATTACCATTATATTGATATGTTATACAGCGCCACATGTTTCTGTCGAAGGCAATTTGGTACAAAATTGCAAATTTTACATAATTTATGCTAGTCTTATATCAATTTTTATTTTCAATTATGGTCGTTCTGGTCCGTTTTATGAAGTTCTTGGTTATTTTTTAGGCCAATCTTGTTTCATATAGGCACGTTGTTGGTTTCAGTCATGCCCTTTAACGTGTGGTATGGTTGTCAATCAGATAACCATCAGAGTCCAAATGACAATATTACATAGTAACGGGTGTATTGATATATAAACGATGGAAAGGATATTCGAAAACCGTTGTTTTTTTCCAAACCATCCCCCCAGATAGCAATATAATTAAAATTAAATCCTTTAATTGCTCCCGTTCTGATATGTCGCGCCTATTTATAACATACAGTACCTTACAAACCATTTTACGTTGTATTTAACTTTACTTTCTGATGGCGATAGGTGGACTCCAACGTACCAACGGGACATGTGTACATTGCCTGTTGTGCACACATTAAGAAACCACCAATATGCCTTAGTTTGGTGTGAATCAAATCCACCTTTGCTGATGTGAAAAAGTGCTTGTACGCAAATTTCGCCGTTCAAAGAATAGACGTTATTTGTATCAGTTGAATAAAGGTCGTCCATTATAATTCGAATCTTTGAACCAGAAACTACAGCACGACGAAGATCCTCTTTACTGCCAGATACAACTTTCCCATTCCTGTCTCCCTCCAAAACCTTTAGCCATTTACTATCACACGACACTATAAATATATATAAAAAAAAGAAACAAGTTGCTTTCTCTAAAAAAGAAATGCAATCGTGAACCTAAACCTTAGATGGATTTGGCTATTTTTTTAGGTCCTTTTTGGTTATATAGCTCTTCAACTGTTTAGGTTCTTATACACCTTTGGCTTTCAAATATTCGGCTTTGAACCTTCCTGATGAAGGTAAATCCAGAAAAGCGCTTCGGATGCATGAGATTTATAACATGTTGTTTTCATTTTTTACAGCACTGGGTCGATACCTCTGCTGGTGGACTATCAGTCCCCTAGGGTATCATCAGCTCAGTAGTCAGTACTTCGGTACTGACATGATTTATAACAAACTTTTCTAAAATTGTCCGTTAATAAATTTTGAAATTGTTAGAAACTAAGGTTTCAAACTCCCTCAGGCAAAGTTGACCTCAGATGGATTTGGCTATTTTTTTTAGGTCTTTTTTGGTTATATAGCTCTTCAACTGTTTAGGTTCATATACATCCCTGGCTTTCAAATATTCGGCTTTGAGCGTTCCTGATGAAGGTAAATCCAGAAAAGCGCTTCTGATGCATGGGAAATTTATAACGTGTTGTTTTCGTTTTTTTTTTTTTCATTTAATCAAGGCTTAAAAGTACGAATGTACCAATTTGACACGCGAAAGAACCGGCAAGCTTTTTTAAGCTTAGATGTCAGATGTATACTATACTTGAGAACACTGAACATACCACAACAGAAGAATGATATGATTTACATGCAACAGACAAGTCAGTCACATCTAGACAGACAAGCCAGTCAACAGACAAGCCAGTCAACAGACAAGCCAGTCACATTTAGACAGACAAGCCAGTCACATTTAGGTCCAAGATTTTCACTATAAAATCTTCAACAAAAAATGGATTATTCATACACAAAAAAATAGCATCGTACGTTTTACGGATTTTCTTCAGAACATCAGTTAATTCAACGTATCATTCTCCAATAATTGAGACAAAGGGAAATAAATTAAATTACTTCAATCGAAAACTGTATACAAATACAGAAATAATATTTCTATAGTTACATGTATATGAAAGCTTAAAGGAATAAACTGAAGCTCACATTTGTTAACCATTGGCTGACCAAATTGATATGATTTCACTTCTGTTACTATCATTACCAATACAAACAGTTGAAAATAGACCTTCATATCCTTAGATTATAGACGTTGATAATGATCCTATAAATAAATATGTTCTGTGAAAAGTGTTTTATCTGGGACTATAATACTATAGGATAATAGTCTCAGGTTTTATATAATACTTAAAGATATAGTATTTAATATAAACCGATGCAAATTATTAGAATTTTTTAACTGAAAATTAGAAGAAGAAAAAAAAAAAAAAAATGTTTTGCTCTAGTCAATGCCCAGCAACTGTCTGATTTCGTCCCTTTTCAATTGGTTTAGGAATGAATAAAAAGAGATATGTATACGTCAGTGGGACCTCAATATAACGACACAAATTACCAAAAGACACCACGAGGTCAACATACAACCATTGAAACGTTTATAAATCAAGCTATAGATTTATGAATCTAAGAAACAATCGATAGGTTGGTACCACCATATATCCGCCTCAACAGATCAATATACCGACAATGGTCATGGGTATCCAAGGATACTGCTGGAATTAATTTAGAATGGAATTAGTATCAATAAGTATCAGGCGATCTTTCGTTTGAAAACTGACGACTGTGTAGATTTGAAAAGAAAGGTGTTGCCTTTTCAATATATATATAGAAAAATTGTTTAATTTCCAATCAGACAACTACATTGTATCTACAAGAGACCAAATGACGTACATGTAGATTTAACTAACTACAGATCACCGTACGGCCTTCAACAATGAGCAAAACGCATACCATATCGGAAGATATAAAATGCCCCTAATGACAATATGTAAAACAATTCAAATGAGAAAACAAACGGCTTGATTTGTGTACAAAGCAATAAACAAAAAATAAATAGGTTAGACAGTAACCAACGAAAACCATTAAATTACAGGCGTACAGAAAGTGTAAATTCAATTTTTCTCTCGCCTCGACTTGGTCACGGAGGCGAAATTTAAACGTATTGTTACCAGTGGCGTTGGCGGCGGTGTCAATAATTTGTTAAAGTTTGTGATTAGGTCAGTTTAAGTGGAACCACTGTTGATATAGGTAAATGATATTTGGTATGAAGTTGAGTCAGCATTAACATATCTTATTACCATGAGTTTATTTGGCCCGCCACCAGAGCCATTGTCTATTGACTTTGAAACTTAATTTTGTTTAGTTTACATGTTAAAGTTTGTGATAAGGTCAGTTTAAGGGGAACCACTGATGGTAAGTCAATGATGATTGGTAGGCATATCAATAGAAAATTGTATCAAACCTTTTAACCGATGTGAGTATATAAAAATAAAGGAGATGTGGTATGATTGCCAATGAGATAACTATCCGCCAATGTTCAAATTAAGGGGATGAAGCAAACACAGGCAACCGTACGGCCTTCAACAATGAGAAAAACCCATACTATATAGTCAGCTATAAAAGGTCCCGACATGAAAAATGGGAAACATGTAGATCTATGCATTTAATGCTAGAAGCTTAATCATCTAAAGCAAAAGTGCACGGTATGAATTGCCCTTTTATGAAGGCAGTACGGTGACCTATAGTTGCTAACATCTACGTCATTTGGTCATACCGTATAGTCGACTATAAAAGGCCCCGACTTGAAAAATATGAAACAATTCAATTGAGAAAACTAACAGCCTAATTTATAACAAAACACTTTAAGAAAAACAAATATGACAGACATGAACCAACGACAACAACTGAACTTCTGGCACATGACTTCGGACAGGCACTTAAAGAATGTGGCGGATTTAAACATGTTTGTGAACGCTCAACCCTCCCCCTAACCTGGGACAGTGGTGTTGCAGCACAACATAAGAACAAACTATTAAAATCAGTTGAAAAGGCTTAACTCACCAGAACGATACAAAGCAGAAAAATATCTAACAAAAACACAGGTTATTTATTTATAGATCCCTAACAACAAAAAAGACACAAAGTACATCAATGTACATGTTTGGTTTAAATTTTGAGAGTTTTCCTAGCTCTGCAGCTCGTAAAGAGAAGCACCGTTCAGGATAAATATTGTATCATAATCTAACAGTCTTATAAGTTTTTCAAAGATATGTTAAGGCGGATTGAGGCGACGAAAATTAAAAAATTGTGATTTTCAATTATTCGTCAGTATTAGTTGTTAAAGTGATATTCGAAGGACAAAGCGGCATAACTCAGATCTATATTGGTAAGAACTTTATGTTTTGACAAACTATCATGGTTATTGTTCTCTTTGCTACATATACCAAATAATAAATAAAAAATAAAAAAAGGATGCTTTAATGATGTAAAAGTTCAAATAATACATTTTAAGTCCATTTGTATTTGTGATGCAGAAAGCTATTTATTTACACTATTTTGCTCTTCTTTTTTTTATTCTAAGACTTTTAAAATTCTGTTTGAATGCCTATAGTTAGTATGAAGTTGTATAAGAATAAGCACATCTCATTTACATGGAGATTATATGACACCCCCTTCAGTAATGGTGCATTGCCTTGGGAATTTTGGAAAATTTACATATTGGTGTTTGTGATTAGGTCCGTTTACGGGAAACCACTTACAGTCGGTCAACAAAATTTGAAATGTAGCTGTATTAGCATTGACATATCTCATTTCCCTAGAATTTTTTTAGCCCTACACCCTCAATCAGGATTCACTGACTTTGAACTTTTTGCATAGTTCACATGTAAAAGTGTTTGCATTTTATGCTGCGTTCACACGTAATTCGAATTGAATGTACGTGTGAACGAGGAATTAATTTCAATATTTGTATTATAATATGAAATTACATACAGGAGAGACATATCTCTGTGTTAACTGTTTATTTAATACTCATAATAAGCAAAGCAACAATATCTCTGTTAAGACAAAAATAATAATGAAAAAAATAACCAACTTAGGAATGATATGAAAATGCAAATTCAAACAAAAAAGACGAAATGCAGATTAAACTAATCAATTAATTTTTATCTTATTTTAAAACAAAACAAAACTAACAAACAAACAGGTAGCTACTTTTATCTGAAAGTTGTACACTTATATACAAAACACTACCTAGAAAGCACTTACCGTATACTTCAAGGTATCTTACTGAACTGTTACAATGCACCAGAGTTTAAAACGTTTTTCATGTATTGACATTTGACTCAAATTACCTAGTTTTCCTAGAAATGATACACGTGTTTTTCCTTGAAATTCTTAAAAGCCTTAAATTGGAAATTTATATGCGAATATTAAAAAAATATATTATTGATTGTTTTATTTTAAAAAAAAGCGATTTTGCATTTCAATATATAATGATCTAGTATTCACCAAGTAGGTTCTTCCTCTTTATTTCACAAAATAATGAAATACATATATTAATTTGACGAATATTCTTTCGTGAAAACATTTCGTTGTGGTAGCTATTTGTGGCTTGACGTCAATTGCACGCAGAATTTTTTAAATCCCATCATCAAATATTTGTTGACCACTGTCCCTGGTGAGGGAAATAGTGAAAAGGGGAGAGGGTGCGCTCACAAACATGTTTAATCCCGACGTATTGTTCAAAGCAGGAACGAGTAATCTAGTGGTTTCCGTTGGTTGGTGTTTGTCTATTTTTTTTCATGGTTCCGTGTTGAAGACCGTACTTTGACCTATAATGGTTTACTTTTATAAATTGTGACTTGGATGGAGAGTTGTCTCATTGGCACTCATACATCATCTTCTTATATCTATTGTAATATTAATCAGGCCGATGGTCTTTTCTTTGAATTGTTTCATATTTTGTCATACCGGGGTATTCATAGCTTATTAATACACGGGGTTCGATCATTGTTGAAGGCCACACGGTAACCTGCTAGTAACTGTTCAATTATTTGTCATATACAATATGAAAATAAGAAGACATTGTATGATTTCAGATAAGACAACTATCGCACAGAGTCCAAAATATGTGGATGTAAGCAACTATAGGTCAAAGTCAGTTTTAACAATCATTAGAGAGTCTAGATTGGTTATTCTATCATGCCACATTTATTTGAGACAACGTATTTTTAAGGGGAAAATTAGTAGCAACTTGTATATAAAAGGAAAAATTAGAGGCAATGTATATATCAAAGGTAAATTTAGAGGTAGTTTAACAATTATCTCAACTGTATAAAAATATATTTGAAATAAACAAATCAAAGGATACTTGCACTCCGAACAGAGCGCCATCGGTTAATCGACTGCACTCCGAACAGAAACAATCCTGCATTTCTGGCCCTGAAAGAACTTATACTAAGAAAAGTCTCTAGTGGATAAAAAAAGTAAAAAGAGAAAAGTATCACTGTCGTTTAAAATCTAGCTTGAACTGATGAACTTAGATATCTTTTAACACATATTTTAGTAACCATTCTATGTTGATGGAAATAATCATGTTAAGGCCATTTGATACTTAAATAAAACTTTTATATCAGAATCAGTATGTTCTCAGCTGATATTGACATCATGATGTTGCACTTTTAAGTAATATGTACAAATGTACTAACGGTAAATAGAAAACGCTTATTATACAGTCAACTTGGTTTTCAAAGCAAAAATTTGTCACAAATCCGAATGAGTAGACTGTTTTGCCAAATTCTATTATTTCTGAAACGTTTGAATTGGAATAAGATTAACGTCTTGTCGAACATCACCAGCATTATATCAGGACCCACCAACGCACAGCATGGCACAGCCAGGAACCACCATCATACAATTAGGACATATTTATATAGTTGCTGACATCAACGTCTTTATACTGAAGTTGAAAGTAATCTCAATGGCAATCTCCTTATCTTTATATGTAAACTGTACTAATCCACAGCTTTGAGAAATTGTAACAGTTTTTTTGGCTTGTTTTCTAGGTTGAGAGGTTGTATATTTTTATTTATAAATACCTGTTAATAAAAGACTAAATTTCAGAGGGTCCCATGTTCTTACAGATTTTCAATTGCGAGGAAAATACAAACAAGAAATTATAACTAAAAGTAATACCGGATAATATTATTTATGTAACTATGTCCATAAACCGCACCCCAAAATAATTTTTCAACTAAAGTATTAAATTTGTTTAAAGACTTTTACATTTTAACTAACACTGTATATATTCTGAAAATAATCTGAATTCTTAAAGCATGCCGTTTCTTTCTATATTGATATGTCTTTTATGATTACATATTCCGGAAGAATAATCTTGTCCTGTGTTCCTCAATTTCATTTGAAAAGAAAAGTCGGGGAGGTGATATATTTGGCAATAGGTTTCTTTATGGGTGTAACCTTATTTTCCCATTTAATGAGTATAACGTGAGCTATTTCCATCCTTGTCGGCTTTTAAAATAACATACATACAAAATGGATTTATTTCATATTCTTACAAAAAATGAGATTTTCCGCTGAAAATAAAATATGTATGTAAAAGCAATGTAACGTCAATATATGAGTAACATTCGGTACGTTATATAGATTAAGCATACAACAGCCTCTATGTATTTTAGGAGAACGGACCATTGCACCAATAATCTGAACAATTGTATAAGAGCAAAACCGGAAGAATAATCTTGTCCTGTGTTCCTCAATTTCATTTGAAAAGAAAAGTCGGGAGGTGATATATTTGGCAATAGGTTTCTTTATGGGTGTAACATTATTTTCCCATTTAATGAGTATAACGTGAGCTATTTCCATCCTTGTCGGCTTTTAAAATAACATACATACAAAATGGATTTATTTCATATTCTTACAAAAAATGAGATTTTCCGCTGAAAATAAAATATGTATGTAAAAGCAATGTAACGTCAATATATGAGTAACATTCGGTACGTTATATAGATTAAGCATACAACAGCCTCTATGTATTTTAGGAGAACGGACCATTGCACCAATAATCTGAACAATTGTATAAGAGCAAAACTCATCAAAAATACCAGGCTTATAATTTTGCATTCCAGACGTGGTCGGGTTGTTGTCTCTTTGACTCATTCCCCGTTTCCATTCTCAATTTTACTCATTAAGACGATGATAGTCGAAGTTAATAACTCCTGCCGAAAAATATAAAAAAAAAGAATGAAAGCTTTCGGTTAAATGATTTCAAAGGAATTCTTTTCACAAGGTATTACTGTGCTTTACAAGAATAGAAATTAATGTCAAAGTTACATGACTACTGCAAAAATTGTCGAATCAATATGACGATATTGTATGGTCAGGAAATTACGGTGACAAATAATCTTACTAATTACACAAGATTTCTGTCAAAAGTTTTCTTAGTATTCTTGTTTTATATGAATAGACGCACGAAAGGGGACTATATATATATTTCTTGTCGGGCGCATTTTGGGGCACAAATATAAGAGATTCGTGAACCGTATGTGTACAGTATAAAATTCAGAAGGTGTGGTGTGATGTCAATGCAAAGAGACCAAAATGACGTAGATGAACATACAAAATGCAAATGTTTAAGTCATGCATACACAGGTATAGCTGTAAATAAGCCACAATAAAATTATAATAAAAGGTTGACGATTGTAAAAATCATCTTTCCAATTACATTCAGTATAAGAAAAAGATTGTGTATAATTGCCAATAAGACAACTATTCATAAAAACCAAAGTACTATTACAGATCACCATGCGGCCTTCAAAAATGAACAAAACATATACCGTATAGTAAACTATAACAGGTACCGGTAGAACGAAATACCAATCAATTAAACAGAGAAAACCGATGGCCTGATTTATACTACAAGAAAGAAAGAAGAATGAATATGGTCGACAGCGACCATCGGCAACCACTGGATTTAAGCACAGACAAATAAATATACTACAACAAAGAACGAACAATGAATATGGTAGGCAGCGACCATCGGCAACTCTGGATTTTAACACAGACACATTAAGAATGTGGCGGAATTTAATCAATCCTTCCCCCTGACCTGCAACAGTTGTGTAACAGCACAGCACAGTATATACTGTAAAAATCGGTTGGAAAGGGCTTGACTCATTAGATCGATACTATGCATAAAAACAAATAACAAAACAAAAAAGACATAGTGTACCGATCTATCTCATTGAACAAAGGAAAAGGAAATCCTGATATACATTTTTGCAATTATTGAATACTCTGACTAGCTGAGACGGTTTTATACTACATGCTATTTCGAAGTACTCGAGTTCACCCGACGTTTGGTGGAGCTCGAATTTTTCAATTTATAGTTTTAAAGATTTTTTATATCTTAAAGTGTTTACTAGACTTAAAAAGGTCGAAAATTAAAATTTCAAGTACTCTCCAACTGTCATCTTTCAATTAAGTTTTGTTTGAGGATTTTATCGTTCAAACTAAAAGACCAAACAACAACACAATTCAATAAAAATTTTACAACGCGTGCATAATAAATTGGTTTGGCAGATATGTTAAATGATTCAATTTGATTTCGAATACCACCTATAAAGAAAACATAAACTTTCTTTTTAGGTCTGTTGGCATATCTGTAGTACCTAGTTTCCACATTTAATCGCCTTTATTTGTAAGTATTTATATTTTAGTCAAGAACAATTTTAAACACACTTAATCAAATAGATTGTTTTCATTTTATTAAAAAAACATCTATCAAACAAACAGTAAAAATTCAAATAATAAAGTGAATGATTCTTGTTGTACACTAAACCGCATTAATGGTTTAGATAGAAGAAATGAGACATATATGCTCTTCAACCTCATACTTTTTTTGGCCTTTTTAACATGTTTTGATTCGAGCGTCACTGATGAGTCTTTTGTAGACGAAACGCGCGTCTGGCGCAATTATAAAATTTCTATCCCGGTATCTATGATGAGTTTATTTTATATACAAGATATAATTTTTACTGTTATTACAAAAACGTACAAGAAATTATTTCCGAAACTTTACAAAATTTGTTAAATGAAAAATATACATATTCTAACTTTCCAAATGGTGCGTTACTTACTACCTTTCACACCTTAGTCTTGTGACTAAATAGCTACTAAACTTGTCCTGCTCTCCCACACAGATATTACCTGGTTGGAAGGAGTATGCTAGAACGAGAGGAGAACTCAAACATTTCTTGGTTAAGACTTTTTAAAAGTCGTCAATATACAAAAACCATGTACAAAAAGTTTGCAGATGAATAATAGCTATGTATTTATTTCATGTTGCAAAGTTCCGTAATTAGTTTGACTATCTATTTTAACTTCGATTTCGGAAGAAAACGTTTATTCTTTCAACTACATGTGTTATGTTAGTTAAAAACATATCAGTATCAAGGCGGTATGGTATGATTACCAATGAGACAAGTCTTCCCAGGGACAAAATACGTATATGTTAGGAAATATTTAAAGCTTGAACACGGATTACAGGAGCAATGACAAATGACACTGTAGTTATTGCAGGCTTGCTGTGAATTACACATGCATCTTATATTACATGATTTGGCAATATTGTATATCTAATAAGGTAGCAATAAACAGTTAGGAAAAATATTAAAATTTTCCTCATAAATTTTACCATCCACTTTTCATTGCTTTCTTGCAATATTAAGCTTACTGTTTGTGTCATATATGTGCATATGTATGTAATCAGAATCCTCCATAGATTTTATATCCAGTATATAAAATGGTAAAAATTAATTTCTTTTGGGTGTATCCATGGCAACAATCTGCATTTTTTGGTTATAAAATATTGCAAAAAGGGGGAAAAGATGTCACATATTTCCCCAAAATTTGGCCAAAAGTAGAATTTCAATCACTTCAAGTAATACCTTTTCTGAAACTGTTTACATATATCTTTCAATAAATCCAATGAAAATCATATGTCTTTCGTCTCATTTTTTGTAAAATTGCGTCAAAAACTTCGTGTAGAAAAAAAGTGTTTGTAAACATTACATTAATTTCTGGACCGATGACTGGTCTAGCTATGAAAATACGGAGAGTCAAACAGAAAATAGCCCATAAAACATGTAAAAAATAATCTTGATGTTCTTATAAACCATCTTTGAAGGCTAAATTAGTACTCAGCTGTCTAAAAATGAATTTTATTACACAATAACTTTCATATTTGAAAAATCCACCGGGGCCAAAATGCGAAACCAAACTCCTAACTGTGTATTGCTACCTTAATAGTAAATATTTTTTTCAAATTCTCCCTTTTAACTAATTTTCTGTGTTCTGCTAGCTAAAACGAGTAAAATGGCCTTTTATTTTTGAAAATTGGTTGAGTAATGAATATTTTATGAAGGTTAGCAGTTGACACTGAAACGCGACAAAAACTGATTTAAAGAAAGGTGCCAAGTCAAAGTGTAAAATCTTGTTTCTACCTCAATTTTTGGCAAAATCTTAAAAACTATACCTCTTTTGTCAGTTTTTTAATGTTGAAAATCTTAATAAGATCTCTGATGATGCAAAATTGTACAAAATTTAGAAATTTCAAGCATGAAAATGTTAATCTTTATGTTTATTGTATACCAAAGACTTGATTAAAAACTTGGTAATAGGGAATCAATTTCTTACAGCTGAATCAACTATACATTTAATATATGTCAAAATGTAACATGAAATCTTGATAAAAATAATAATTTGATATATTCGCAAGAAAAATACAAAGCGTTCAATACTTAGGCTACTACATACAGCGCAATCCTTCAGAAGCAAGGGTTAAGCAAATAGAGTACAAATATAAGCCTTGTGTCAAAATGTCTAATTTTGGTTGCTAAGGACTGTAAACAATAAAATTGACATGTATTGTCATTCTTAAACACTTAATCCCTCAGAAGTTGATTTAGAATCTAAATATCAATAGATTTGTGGTATGAAAAGTCTTAAATTATACAATTCTGAGCTTGGTAAGTATGCCATAAGGTAGCAATAAACAGTTAGGAAAAATATTAAAATTTTCCTCATAAATTTTACCATCCCTTTTCATTGCTTTCTTGCAATATTAAGCTTACTGTTTGTGTCATATATGTGCATATGTATGTAATCAGAATCTTCCATAGATTTTATATCCAGTATATAAAATGGTAAAATATAATTTCTTTTGGTGTATCCATGGCAACAATCTGCATTTTTTGTTATAAAATATTGCAAAAGGGGAAAAGATGTCACATATTTCCCAAAATTTGGTCAAAAGTAGAATTTCAATCACTTCAAGTAATACCTTTTCTGAAACTGTTTACATATATCTTTCAATAAATCCAATGAAAATCATATGTCTTTCGTCTCATTTTTTGTAAAATTGCGTCAAAAACTTCGTGTAGAAAAAAGTGTTTGTAAACATTACATTAATTTCTGGACCGATGACCGGTCTAGCTATGAAAATACGGAGAGTCAAACAGAAAATAGCCCATAAAACATGTAAAAATAATCTTGATGTTCTTATAAACCATCTTTGAAGGCTAAATTAGTACTCAGCTGTCTAAAATGAATTTTATTACACAATAACTTTCATATTTGAAAAATCCACCGGGCCAAAATGCGAAACCAAACTCCTAACTGTGTATTGCTACCTTAATAGTAAATATTTTTTCAAATTCTCCTTTTAACTAATTTTCTGTGTTCTGCTAGCTAAAACGAGTAAAATGGCCTTTTATTTTTGAAAATTGGTTGAGTAATGAATATTTTATGAAGGTTAGCAGTTGACACTGAAACGCGACAAAAACTGATTTAAAGAAAGGTGCCAAGTCAAAGTGTAAAATCTTGTTTCTACCTCAATTTTGGCAAAATCTTAAAAACTATACCTCTTTTGTCAGTTTTTAATGTTGAAAATCTTAATAAGATCTCTGATGATGCAAAATTGTACAAAATTTAGCAATTTCAAGCATGAAAATGTTAATCTTTATGTTTATTGTATACCAAAGACTTGATTAAAAACTTGGTAATAGGGAATCAATTTCTTACAGCTGAATCAACTATACATTTAATATATGTCAAAATGTAACATGAAATCTTGATAAAAATAATAATTTGATATATTCGCAAGAAAAATACAAAGCGTTCAATACTTAGGCTACTACATACAGCGCAATCCTTCAGAAGCAAGGGTTAAGCAAATAGAGTACAAATATAAGCCTTGTGTCAAAATGTCTAATTTTGGTTGCTAAGGACTGTAAACAATAAAATTGACATGTATTGTCATTCTTAAACACTTAATCCCTCAGAAGTTGATTTAGAATCTAAATATCAATAGATTTGTGGTATGAAAAGTCTTAAATTATACAATTCTGAGCTTGGTAAGTATGCCATAAGGTAGCAATAAACAGTTAGGAAAAATATTAAAATTTTCCTCATAAATTTTACCATCCCTTTTCATTGCTTTCTTGCAATATTAAGCTTACTGTTTGTGTCATATATGTGCATATGTATGTAATCAGAATCTTCCATAGATTTTATATCCAGTATATAAAATGGTAAAATATAATTTCTTTTGGTGTATCCATGGCAACAATCTGCATTTTTTGTTATAAAATATTGCAAAAGGGGGAAAAGATGTCACATATTTCCCAAAATTTGACCAAAAGTAGAATTTCAATCACTTCAAGTAATACCTTTTCTGAAACTGTTTACATATATCTTTCAATAAATCCAATGAAAATCATATGTCTTTCGTCTCATTTTTTGTAAAATTGCGTCAAAAACTTCGTGTAGAAAAAAGTGTTTGTAAACATTACATTAATTTCTGGACCGATGACCGGTCTAGCTATGAAAATACGGAGAGTCAAACAGAAAATAGCCCATAAAACATGTAAAAATAATCTTGATGTTCTTATAAACCATCTTTGAAGGCTAAATTAGTACTCAGCTGTCTAAAATGAATTTTATTACACAATAACTTTCATATTTGAAAAATCCACGGGGCCAAAATGCGAAACCAAACTCCTAACTGTGTATTGCTACCTTAATAGTAAATATTTTTTCAAATTCTCCTTTTAACTAATTTTCTGTGTTCTGCTAGCTAAAACGAGTAAAATGGCCTTTTATTTTTGAAAATTGGTTGAGTAATGAATATTTTATGAAGGTTAGCAGTTGACACTGAAACGCGACAAAAACTGATTTAAAGAAAGGTGCCAAGTCAAAGTGTAAAATCTTGTTTCTACCTCAATTTTGGCAAAATCTTAAAAACTATACCTCTTTTGTCAGTTTTTTAATGTTGAAAATCTTAATAAGATCTCTGATGATGCAAAATTGTACAAAATTTAGCAATTTCAAGCATGAAAATGTTAATCTTTATGTTTATTGTATACCAAAGACTTGATTAAAAAACTTGGTAATAGGGAATCAATTTCTTACAGCTGAATCAACTTTACATTTAATATATGTCAAAATGTAACATGAAATCTTGATAAAAATAATAATTTGATATATTCGCAAGAAAAATACAAAGCGTTCAATACTTAGGCTACTACATACAGCGCAATCCTTCAGAAGCAAGGGTTAAGCCAATAGAATACAAATATAAGCCTTGTGTCAAAATGTCTAATTTTGGTTGCTAAGGACTGTAAACAATAAAATTGACATGTATTGTCATTCTTAAACACTTAATCCCCTCAGAAGTTGATTTAGAATCTAAATATCAATAGATTTGTGGTATGAAAAGTCTTAAATTATACAATTCTGAGCTTGGTAAGTATGCCATAAGGTAGCAATAAACAGTTAGGAAAAATATTAAAATTTTCCTCATAAATTTTACCATCCCTTTTCATTGCTTTCTTGCAATATTAAGCTTACTGTTTGTGTCATATATGTGCATATGTATGTAATCAGAATCTTCCATAGATTTTATATCCAGTATATAAAATGGTAAAATATAATTTCTTTTGGGTGTATCCATGGCAACAATCTGCATTTTTTGTTATAAAATATTGCAAAAGGGGGAAAAGATGTCACATATTTCCCAAAATTTGACCAAAAGTAGAATTTCAATCACTTCAAGTAATACCTTTTCTGAAACTGTTTACATATATCTTTCAATAAATCCAATGAAAATCATATGTCTTTCGTCTCATTTTTTGTAAAATTGCGTCAAAAACTTCGTGTAGAAAAAAGTGTTTGTAAACATTACATTAATTTCTGGACCGATGACCGGTCTAGCTATGAAAATACGGAGAGTCAAACAGAAAATAGCCCATAAAACATGTAAAAATAATCTTGATGTTCTTATAAACCATCTTTGAAGGCTAAATTAGTACTCAGCTGTCTAAAATGAATTTTATTACACAATAACTTTCATATTTGAAAAATCCACCGGGCCAAAATGCGAAACCAAACTCCTAACTGTGTATTGCTACCTTAATAGTAAATATTTTTTCAAATTCTCCTTTTAACTAATTTTCTGTGTTCTGCTAGCTAAAACGAGTAAAATGGCCTTTTATTTTTGAAAATTGGTTGAGTAATGAATATTTTATGAAGGTTAGCAGTTGACACTGAAACGCGACAAAAACTGATTTAAAGAAAGGTGCCAAGTCAAAGTGTAAAATCTTGTTTCTACCTCAATTTTTGGCAAAATCTTAAAAACTATACCTCTTTTGTCAGTTTTTAATGTTGAAAATCTTAATAAGATCTCTGATGATGCAAAATTGTACAAAATTTAGAAATTTCAAGCATGAAAATGTTAATCTTTATGTTTATTGTATACCAAAGACTTGATTAAAAACTTGGTAATAGGGAATCAATTTCTTACAGCTGAATCAACTATACATTTAATATATGTCAAAATGTAACATGAAATCTTGATAAAAATAATAATTTGATATATTCGCAAGAAAAATACAAAGCGTTCAATACTTAGGCTACTACATACAGCGCAATCCTTCAGAAGCAAGGGTTAAGCAAATAGAGTACAAATATAAGCCTTGTGTCAAAATGTCTAATTTTGGTTGCTAAGGACTGTAAACAATAAAATTGACATGTATTGTCATTCTTAAACACTTAATCCCTCAGAAGTTGATTTAGAATCTAAATATCAATAGATTTGTGGTATGAAAAGTCTTAAATTATACAATTCTGAGCTTGGTAAGTATGCCATAAGGTAGCAATAAACAGTTAGGAAAAATATTAAAATTTTCCTCATAAATTTTACCATCCCTTTTCATTGCTTTCTTGCAATATTAAGCTTACTGTTTGTGTCATATATGTGCATATGTATGTAATCAGAATCTTCCATAGATTTTATATCCAGTATATAAAATGGTAAAATATAATTTCTTTTGGGTGTATCCATGGCAACAATCTGCATTTTTTGTTATAAAATATTGCAAAAGGGGAAAAGATGTCACATATTTCCCAAAATTTGACCAAAAGTAGAATTTCAATCACTTCAAGTAATACCTTTTCTGAAACTGTTTACATATATCTTTCAATAAATCCAATGAAAATCATATGTCTTTCGTCTCATTTTTTGTAAAATTGCGTCAAAAACTTCGTGTAGAAAAAAGTGTTTGTAAACATTACATTAATTTCTGGACCGATGACCGGTCTAGCTATGAAAATACGGAGAGTCAAACAGAAAATAGCCCATAAAACATGTAAAAATAATCTTGATGTTCTTATAAACCATCTTTGAAGGCTAAATTAGTACTCAGCTGTCTAAAATGAATTTTATTACACAATAACTTTCATATTTGAAAAATCCACCGGGCCAAAATGCGAAACCAAACTCCTAACTGTGTATTGCTACCTTAATAGTAAATATTTTTTCAAATTCTCCTTTTAACTAATTTTCTGTGTTCTGCTAGCTAAAACGAGTAAAATGGCCTTTTATTTTGAAAATTGGTTGAGTAATGAATATTTTATGAAGGTTAGCAGTTGACACTGAAACGCGACAAAAACTGATTTAAAGAAAGGTGCCAAGTCAAAGTGTAAAATCTTGTTTCTACCTCAATTTTTGGCAAAATCTTAAAAACTATACCTCTTTTGTCAGTTTTTAATGTTGAAAATCTTAATAAGATCTCTGATGATGCAAAATTGTACAAAATTTAGCAATTTCAAGCATGAAAATGTTAATCTTTATGTTTATTGTATACCAAAGACTTGATTAAAAACTTGGTAATAGGGAATCAATTTCTTACAGCTGAATCAACTATACATTTAATATATGTCAAAATGTAACATGAAATCTTGATAAAAATAATAATTTGATATATTCGCAAGAAAAATACAAAGCGTTCAATATTTAGGCTACTACATACAGCGCAATCCTTCAGAAGCAAGGGTTAAGCAAATAGAGTACAAATATAAGCCTTGTGTCAAAATGTCTAATTTTGGTTGCTAAGGACTGTAAACAATAAAATTGACATGTATTGTCATTCTTAAACACTTAATCCCTCAGAAGTTGATTTAGAATCTAAATATCAATAGATTTGTGGTATGAAAAGTCTTAAATTATACAATTCTGAGCTTGGTAAGTATGCCATAAGGTAGCAATAAACAGTTAGGAAAAATATTAAAATTTTCCTCATAAATTTTACCATCCCTTTTCATTGCTTTCTTGCAATATTAAGCTTACTGTTTGTGTCATATATGTGCATATGTATGTAATCAGAATCTTCCATAGATTTTATATCCAGTATATAAAATGGTAAAATATAATTTCTTTTGGGTGTATCCATGGCAACAATCTGCATTTTTTGTTATAAAATATTGCAAAAGGGGGAAAAGATGTCACATATTTCCCAAAATTTGACCAAAAGTAGAATTTCAATCACTTCAAGTAATACCTTTTCTGAAACTGTTTACATATATCTTTCAATAAATCCAATGAAAATCATATGTCTTTCGTCTCATTTTTTGTAAAATTGCGTCAAAAACTTCGTGTAGAAAAAAGTGTTTGTAAACATTACATTAATTTCTGGACCGATGACCGGTCTAGCTATGAAAATACGGAGAGTCAAACAGAAAATAGCCCATAAAACATGTAAAAATAATCTTGATGTTCTTATAAACCATCTTTGAAGGCTAAATTAGTACTCAGCTGTCTAAAATGAATTTTATTACACAATAACTTTCATATTTGAAAAATCCACGGGGCCAAAATGCGAAACCAAACTCCTAACTGTGTATTGCTACCTTAATAGTAAATATTTTTTCAAATTCTCCTTTTAACTAATTTTCTGTGTTCTGCTAGCTAAAACGAGTAAAATGGCCTTTTATTTTTGAAAATTGGTTGAGTAATGAATATTTTATGAAGGTTAGCAGTTGACACTGAAACGCGACAAAAACTGATTTAAAGAAAGGTGCCAAGTCAAAGTGTAAAATCTTGTTTCTACCTCAATTTTTGGCAAAATCTTAAAAACTATACCTCTTTTGTCAGTTTTTAATGTTGAAAATCTTAATAAGATCTCTGATGATGCAAAATTGTACAAAATTTAGCAATTTCAAGCATGAAAATGTTAATCTTTATGTTTATTGTATACCAAAGACTTGATTAAAAACTTGGTAATAGGGAATCAATTTCTTACAGCTGAATCAACTATACATTTAATATATGTCAAAATGTAACATGAAATCTTGATAAAAATAATAATTTGATATATTCGCAAGAAAAATACAAAGCGTTCAATACTTAGGCTACTACATACAGCGCAATCCTTCAGAAGCAAGGGTTAAGCAAATAGAGTACAAATATAAGCCTTGTGTCAAAATGTCTAATTTTGGTTGCTAAGGACTGTAAACAATAAAATTGACATGTATTGTCATTCTTAAACACTTAATCCCTCAGAAGTTGATTTAGAATCTAAATATCAATAGATTTGTGGTATGAAAAGTCTTAAATTATACAATTCTGAGCTTGGTAAGTATGCCATAAGGTAGCAATAAACAGTTAGGAAAAATATTAAAATTTTCCTCATAAATTTTACCATCCCTTTTCATTGCTTTCTTGCAATATTAAGCTTACTGTTTGTGTCATATATGTGCATATGTATGTAATCAGAATCTTCCATAGATTTTATATCCAGTATATAAAATGGTAAAATATAATTTCTTTTGGGTGTATCCATGGCAACAATCTGCATTTTTTGTTATAAAATATTGCAAAAGGGGAAAAGATGTCACATATTTCCCAAAATTTGACCAAAAGTAGAATTTCAATCACTTCAAGTAATACCTTTTCTGAAACTGTTTACATATATCTTTCAATAAATCCAATGAAAATCATATGTCTTTCGTCTCATTTTTTGTAAAATTGCGTCAAAAACTTCGTGTAGAAAAAAGTGTTTGTAAACATTACATTAATTTCTGGACCGATGACCGGTCTAGCTATGAAAATACGGAGAGTCAAACAGAAAATAGCCCATAAAACATGTAAAAATAATCTTGATGTTCTTATAAACCATCTTTGAAGGCTAAATTAGTACTCAGCTGTCTAAAATGAATTTTATTACACAATAACTTTCATATTTGAAAAATCCACCGGGCCAAAATGCGAAACCAAACTCCTAACTGTGTATTGCTACCTTAATAGTAAATATTTTTTCAAATTCTCCTTTTAACTAATTTTCTGTGTTCTGCTAGCTAAAACGAGTAAAATGGCCTTTTATTTTTGAAAATTGGTTGAGTAATGAATATTTTATGAAGGTTAGCAGTTGACACTGAAACGCGACAAAAACTGATTTAAAGAAAGGTGCCAAGTCAAAGTGTAAAATCTTGTTTCTACCTCAATTTTGGCAAAATCTTAAAAACTATACCTCTTTTGTCAGTTTTTAATGTTGAAAATCTTAATAAGATCTCTGATGATGCAAAATTGTACAAAATTTAGCAATTTCAAGCATGAAAATGTTAATCTTTATGTTTATTGTATACCAAAGACTTGATTAAAAACTTGGTAATAGGGAATCAATTTCTTACAGCTGAATCAACTATACATTTAATATATGTCAAAATGTAACATGAAATCTTGATAAAAATAATAATTTGATATATTCGCAAGAAAAATACAAAGCGTTCAATACTTAGGCTACTACATACAGCGCAATCCTTCAGAAGCAAGGGTTAAGCAAATAGAGTACAAATATAAGCCTTGTGTCAAAATGTCTAATTTTGGTTGCTAAGGACTGTAAACAATAAAATTGACATGTATTGTCATTCTTAAACACTTAATCCCTCAGAAGTTGATTTAGAATCTAAATATCAATAGATTTGTGGTATGAAAAGTCTTAAATTATACAATTCTGAGCTTGGTAAGTATGCCATAAGGTAGCAATAAACAGTTAGGAAAAATATTAAAATTTTCCTCATAAATTTTACCATCCCTTTTCATTGCTTCTTGCAATATTAAGCTTACTGTTTGTGTCATATATGTGCATATGTATGTAATCAGAATCTTCCATAGATTTTATATCCAGTATATAAAATGGTAAAATATAATTTCTTTTGGGTGTATCCATGGCAACAATCTGCATTTTTTGTTATAAAATATTGCAAAAGGGGGAAAAGATGTCACATATTTCCCAAAATTTGACCAAAAGTAGAATTTCAATCACTTCAAGTAATACCTTTTCTGAAACTGTTTACATATATCTTTCAATAAATCCAATGAAAATCATATGTCTTTCGTCTCATTTTTTGTAAAATTGCGTCAAAAACTTCGTGTAGAAAAAAGTGTTTGTAAACATTACATTAATTTCTGGACCGATGACCGGTCTAGCTATGAAAATACGGAGAGTCAAACAGAAAATAGCCCATAAAACATGTAAAAATAATCTTGATGTTCTTATAAACCATCTTTGAAGGCTAAATTAGTACTCAGCTGTCTAAAATGAATTTTATTACACAATAACTTTCATATTTGAAAAATCCACGGGGCCAAAATGCGAAACCAAACTCCTAACTGTGTATTGCTACCTTAATAGTAAATATTTTTTCAAATTCTCCTTTTAACTAATTTTCTGTGTTCTGCTAGCTAAAACGAGTAAAATGGCCTTTTATTTTTGAAAATTGGTTGAGTAATGAATATTTTATGAAGGTTAGCAGTTGACACTGAAACGCGACAAAAACTGATTTAAAGAAAGGTGCCAAGTCAAAGTGTAAAATCTTGTTTCTACCTCAATTTTTGGCAAAATCTTAAAAACTATACCTCTTTTGTCAGTTTTTTAATGTTGAAAATCTTAATAAGATCTCTGATGATGCAAAATTGTACAAAATTTAGCAATTTCAAGCATGAAAATGTTAATCTTTATGTTTATTGTATACCAAAGACTTGATTAAAAACTTGGTAATAGGGAATCAATTTCTTACAGCTGAATCAACTATACATTTAATATATGTCAAAATGTAACATGAAATCTTGATAAAAATAATAATTTGATATATTCGCAAGAAAAATACAAAGCGTTCAATACTTAGGCTACTACATACAGCGCAATCCTTCAGAAGCAAGGGTTAAGCAAATAGAGTACAAATATAAGCCTTGTGTCAAAATGTCTAATTTTGGTTGCTAAGGACTGTAAACAATAAAATTGACATGTATTGTCATTCTTAAACACTTAATCCCTCAGAAGTTGATTTAGAATCTAAATATCAATAGATTTGTGGTATGAAAAGTCTTAAATTATACAATTCTGAGCTTGGTAAGTATGCCATAAGGTAGCAATAAACAGTTAGGAAAAATATTAAAATTTTCCTCATAAATTTTACCATCCCTTTTCATTGCTTTCTTGCAATATTAAGCTTACTGTTTGTGTCATATATGTGCATATGTATGTAATCAGAATCTTCCATAGATTTTATATCCAGTATATAAAATGGTAAAATATAATTTCTTTTGGGTGTATCCATGGCAACAATCTGCATTTTTTTGTTATAAAATATTGCAAAAGGGGGAAAAGATGTCACATATTTCCCAAAATTTGACCAAAAGTAGAATTTCAATCACTTCAAGTAATACCTTTTCTGAAACTGTTTACATATATCTTTCAATAAATCCAATGAAAATCATATGTCTTTCGTCTCATTTTTTGTAAAATTGCGTCAAAAACTTCGTGTAGAAAAAAGTGTTTGTAAACATTACATTAATTTCTGGACCGATGACCGGTCTAGCTATGAAAATACGGAGAGTCAAACAGAAAATAGCCCATAAAACATGTAAAAATAATCTTGATGTTCTTATAAACCATCTTTGAAGGCTAAATTAGTACTCAGCTGTCTAAAATGAATTTTATTACACAATAACTTTCATATTTGAAAAATCCACGGGGCCAAAATGCGAAACCAAACTCCTAACTGTGTATTGCTACCTTAATAGTAAATATTTTTTCAAATTCTCCTTTTAACTAATTTTCTGTGTTCTGCTAGCTAAAACGAGTAAAATGGCCTTTTATTTTTGAAAATTGGTTGAGTAATGAATATTTTATGAAGGTTAGCAGTTGACACTGAAACGCGACAAAAACTGATTTAAAGAAAGGTGCCAAGTCAAAGTGTAAAATCTTGTTTCTACCTCAATTTTTGGCAAAATCTTAAAAACTATACCTCTTTTGTCAGTTTTTAATGTTGAAAATCTTAATAAGATCTCTGATGATGCAAAATTGTACAAAATTTAGCAATTTCAAGCATGAAAATGTTAATCTTTATGTTTATTGTATACCAAAGACTTGATTAAAAACTTGGTAATAGGGAATCAATTTCTTACAGCTGAATCAACTATACATTTAATATATGTCAAAATGTAACATGAAATCTTGATAAAAATAATAATTTGATATATTCGCAAGAAAAATACAAAGCGTTCAATACTTAGGCTACTACATACAGCGCAATCCTTCAGAAGCAAGGGTTAAGCAAATAGAGTACAAATATAAGCCTTGTGTCAAAATGTCTAATTTTGGTTGCTAAGGACTGTAAACAATAAAATTGACATGTATTGTCATTCTTAAACACTTAATCCCTCAGAAGTTGATTTAGAATCTAAATATCAATAGATTTGTGGTATGAAAAGTCTTAAATTATACAATTCTGAGCTTGGTAAGTATGCCATAAGGTAGCAATAAACAGTTAGGAAAAATATTAAAATTTTCCTCATAAATTTTACCATCCCTTTTCATTGCTTTCTTGCAATATTAAGCTTACTGTTTGTGTCATATATGTGCATATGTATGTAATCAGAATCTTCCATAGATTTTATATCCAGTATATAAAATGGTAAAATATAATTTCTTTTGGGTGTATCCATGGCAACAATCTGCATTTTTTGTTATAAAATATTGCAAAAGGGGGAAAAGATGTCACATATTTCCCAAAATTTGACCAAAAGTAGAATTTCAATCACTTCAAGTAATACCTTTTCTGAAACTGTTTACATATATCTTTCAATAAATCCAATGAAAATCATATGTCTTTCGTCTCATTTTTTGTAAAATTGCGTCAAAAACTTCGTGTAGAAAAAAGTGTTTGTAAACATTACATTAATTTCTGGACCGATGACCGGTCTAGCTATGAAAATACGGAGAGTCAAACAGAAAATAGCCCATAAAACATGTAAAAATAATCTTGATGTTCTTATAAACCATCTTTGAAGGCTAAATTAGTACTCAGCTGTCTAAAATGAATTTTATTACACAATAACTTTCATATTTGAAAAATCCACGGGGCCAAAATGCGAAACCAAACTCCTAACTGTGTATTGCTACCTTAATAGTAAATATTTTTTCAAATTCTCCTTTTAACTAATTTTCTGTGTTCTGCTAGCTAAAACGAGTAAAATGGCCTTTTATTTTTGAAAATTGGTTGAGTAATGAATATTTTATGAAGGTTAGCAGTTGACACTGAAACGCGACAAAAACTGATTTAAAGAAAGGTGCCAAGTCAAAGTGTAAAATCTTGTTTCTACCTCAATTTTTGGCAAAATCTTAAAAACTATACCTCTTTTGTCAGTTTTTAATGTTGAAAATCTTAATAAGATCTCTGATGATGCAAAATTGTACAAAATTTAGAAATTTCAAGCATGAAAATGTTAATCTTTATGTTTATTGTATACCAAAGACTTGATTAAAAACTTGGTAATAGGGAATCAATTTCTTACAGCTGAATCAACTATACATTTAATATATGTCAAAATGTAACATGAAATCTTGATAAAAATAATAATTTGATATATTCGCAAGAAAAATACAAAGCGTTCAATACTTAGGCTACTACATACAGCGCAATCCTTCAGAAGCAAGGGTTAAGCAAATAGAGTACAAATATAAGCCTTGTGTCAAAATGTCTAATTTTGGTTGCTAAGGACTGTAAACAATAAAATTGACATGTATTGTCATTCTTAAACACTTAATCCCTCAGAAGTTGATTTAGAATCTAAATATCAATAGATTTGTGGTATGAAAAGTCTTAAATTATACAATTCTGAGCTTGGTAAGTATGCCATAAGGTAGCAATAAACAGTTAGGAAAAATATTAAAATTTTCCTCATAAATTTTACCATCCCTTTTCATTGCTTTCTTGCAATATTAAGCTTACTGTTTGTGTCATATATGTGCATATGTATGTAATCAGAATCTTCCATAGATTTTATATCCAGTATATAAAATGGTAAAATATAATTTCTTTTGGTGTATCCATGGCAACAATCTGCATTTTTTGTTATAAAATATTGCAAAAGGGGAAAAGATGTCACATATTTCCCAAAATTTGGTCAAAAGTAGAATTTCAATCACTTCAAGTAATACCTTTTCTGAAACTGTTTACATATATCTTTCAATAAATCCAATGAAAATCATATGTCTTTCGTCTCATTTTTTGTAAAATTGCGTCAAAAACTTCGTGTAGAAAAAAGTGTTTGTAAACATTACATTAATTTCTGGACCGATGACCGGTCTAGCTATGAAAATACGGAGAGTCAAACAGAAAATAGCCCATAAAACATGTAAAAATAATCTTGATGTTCTTATAAACCATCTTTGAAGGCTAAATTAGTACTCAGCTGTCTAAAATGAATTTTATTACACAATAACTTTCATATTTGAAAAATCCACGGGGCCAAAATGCGAAACCAAACTCCTAACTGTGTATTGCTACCTTAATAGTAAATATTTTTTCAAATTCTCCTTTTAACTAATTTTCTGTGTTCTGCTAGCTAAAACGAGTAAAATGGCCTTTTATTTTTGAAAATTGGTTGAGTAATGAATATTTTATGAAGGTTAGCAGTTGACACTGAAACGCGACAAAAACTGATTTAAAGAAAGGTGCCAAGTCAAAGTGTAAAATCTTGTTTCTACCTCAATTTTTGGCAAAATCTTAAAAACTATACCTCTTTTGTCAGTTTTTTAATGTTGAAAATCTTAATAAGATCTCTGATGATGCAAAATTGTACAAAATTTAGCAATTTCAAGCATGAAAATGTTAATCTTTATGTTTATTGTATACCAAAGACTTGATTAAAAACTTGGTAATAGGGAATCAATTTCTTACAGCTGAATCAACTATACATTTAATATATGTCAAAATGTAACATGAAATCTTGATAAAAATAATAATTTGATATATTCGCAAGAAAAATACAAAGCGTTCAATACTTAGGCTACTACATACAGCGCAATCCTTCAGAAGCAAGGGTTAAGCAAATAGAGTACAAATATAAGCCTTGTGTCAAAATGTCTAATTTTGGTTGCTAAGGACTGTAAACAATAAAATTGACATGTATTGTCATTCTTAAACACTTAATCCCTCAGAAGTTGATTTAGAATCTAAATATCAATAGATTTGTGGTATGAAAAGTCTTAAATTATACAATTCTGAGCTTGGTAAGTATGCCATAAGGTAGCAATAAACAGTTAGGAAAAATATTAAAATTTTCCTCATAAATTTTACCATCCCTTTTCATTGCTTTCTTGCAATATTAAGCTTACTGTTTGTGTCATATATGTGCATATGTATGTAATCAGAATCTTCCATAGATTTTATATCCAGTATATAAAATGGTAAAATATAATTTCTTTTGGGTGTATCCATGGCAACAATCTGCATTTTTTGTTATAAAATATTGCAAAAGGGGAAAAGATGTCACATATTTCCCAAAATTTGACCAAAAGTAGAATTTCAATCACTTCAAGTAATACCTTTTCTGAAACTGTTTACATATATCTTTCAATAAATCCAATGAAAATCATATGTCTTTCGTCTCATTTTTTGTAAAATTGCGTCAAAAACTTCGTGTAGAAAAAAAGTGTTTGTAAACATTACATTAATTTCTGGACCGATGACCGGTCTAGCTATGAAAATACGGAGAGTCAAACAGAAAATAGCCCATAAAACATGTAAAAAATAATCTTGATGTTCTTATAAACCATCTTTGAAGGCTAAATTAGTACTCAGCTGTCTAAAAATGAATTTTATTACACAATAACTTTCATATTTGAAAAATCCACCGGGGCCAAAATGCGAAACCAAACTCCTAACTGTGTATTGCTACCTTAATAGTAAATATTTTTTTCAAATTCTCCCATTTAATCAATTTTCTGTGTTCTGCTAGCTAAAACGAGTAAAATAGCCTTTTATATTTGAAAATTGGTTAAGTAATGAAAAGTTTATGAAGGTTAGCAGTTGAAACAGAAACGCAACAAAAATGATTTAAAGAAAGGTGCCAAGTTAAAGTTTTAAATCTCATTTCTACCTCAATTTTTGGTAAAATCTTAAAAACTATACCTCTTTTGTCAGTTTTGTAATGTTGACAATCTTAATAAGATCTCGGATGAGGCAAAAGTGTACAAAATTTAGCAATTTCAAGCATAAACATGTTATTCGTTATGTTTATTCCATACCAAACCTTTATTTTAAAACTTGGTAATAGGGAATCAATTTCTTACAGCTAAATTTACAATACATTTAATATATGTCAATATGTAACATGAAATCTTGATAAAAATAATAATTTGATGTATTTGCACGAAAAAATACAAAGCCTTCAATATTTAGCCTACTACATACAGCGCAATCCTTCAGAAGCAAGGGTTAAGCCAATAGAGTACAATTATAAGCCGTGTGTCAAAATGTCTAATTTTGGTTGCTAATGACAGTAAACAATAAATTTGACATGTCTTGTCATTCTTAAACACGTAATCCACTCAGAAGTTGATTTAGAATCTAAATATCAATAGATTTATGGTATGAAAAATCTCAAATTATACAATTCTGAGCTTGGTAAGTATGCCATAAGGTAGCAATAAACAGTTAGGAAAAATATTAAAATTTTCCTCATAAATTTTACCATCCCTTTTCATTGCTTTCTTGCAATATTAAGCTTACTGTTTGTGTCATATATGTGCATATGTATGTAATCAGAATCTTCCATAGATTTTATATCCAGTATATAAAATGGTAAAATATAATTTCTTTTGGGTGTATCCATGGCAACAATCTGCATTTTTTGTTATAAAATATTGCAAAAGGGGAAAAGATGTCACATATTTCCCAAAATTTGACCAAAAGTAGAATTTCAATCACTTCAAGTAATACCTTTTCTGAAACTGTTTACATATATCTTTCAATAAATCCAATGAAAATCATATGTCTTTCGTCTCATTTTTTGTAAAATTGCGTCAAAAACTTCGTGTAGAAAAAAGTGTTTGTAAACATTACATTAATTTCTGGACCGATGACCGGTCTAGCTATGAAAATACGGAGAGTCAAACAGAAAATAGCCCATAAAACATGTAAAAATAATCTTGATGTTCTTATAAACCATCTTTGAAGGCTAAATTAGTACTCAGCTGTCTAAAATGAATTTTATTACACAATAACTTTCATATTTGAAAAATCCACGGGGCCAAAATGCGAAACCAAACTCCTAACTGTGTATTGCTACCTTAATAGTAAATATTTTTTCAAATTCTCCTTTTAACTAATTTTCTGTGTTCTGCTAGCTAAAACGAGTAAAATGGCCTTTTATTTTTGAAAATTGGTTGAGTAATGAATATTTTATGAAGGTTAGCAGTTGACACTGAAACGCGACAAAACTGATTTAAAGAAAGGTGCCAAGTCAAAGTGTAAAATCTTGTTTCTACCTCAATTTTGGCAAAATCTTAAAAACTATACCTCTTTTGTCAGTTTTTAATGTTGAAAATCTTAATAAGATCTCTGATGATGCAAAATTGTACAAAATTTAGCAATTTCAAGCATGAAAATGTTAATCTTTATGTTTATTGTATACCAAAGACTTGATTAAAAACTTGGTAATAGGGAATCAATTTCTTACAGCTGAATCAACTATACATTTAATATATGTCAAAATGTAACATGAAATCTTGATAAAAATAATAATTTGATATATTCGCAAGAAAAATACAAAGCGTTCAATACTTAGGCTACTACATACAGCGCAATCCTTCAGAAGCAAGGGTTAAGCAAATAGAGTACAAATATAAGCCTTGTGTCAAAATGTCTAATTTTGGTTGCTAAGGACTGTAAACAATAAAATTGACATGTATTGTCATTCTTAAACACTTAATCCCTCAGAAGTTGATTTAGAATCTAAATATCAATAGATTTGTGGTATGAAAAGTCTTAAATTATACAATTCTGAGCTTGGTAAGTATGCCATAAGGTAGCAATAAACAGTTAGGAAAAATATTAAAATTTTCCTCATAAATTTTACCATCCCTTTTCATTGCTTTCTTGCAATATTAAGCTTACTGTTTGTGTCATATATGTGCATATGTATGTAATCAGAATCTTCCATAGATTTTATATCCAGTATATAAAATGGTAAAATATAATTTCTTTTGGGTGTATCCATGGCAACAATCTGCATTTTTTGTTATAAAATATTGC
Source organism: Mytilus coruscus (assembly GCA_017311375.1). Lineage (NCBI taxonomy): Eukaryota > Metazoa > Mollusca > Bivalvia > Mytilida > Mytilidae > Mytilus > Mytilus coruscus. The sequence goes on from CM029598.1 coordinate 17,286,698, forward strand.
AAAAGGGGGAAAAGATGTCACATATTTCCCAAAATTTGACCAAAAGTAGAATTTCAATCACTTCAAGTAATACCTTTTCTGAAACTGTTTACATATATCTTTCAATAAATCCAATGAAAATCATATGTCTTTCGTCTCATTTTTTGTAAAATTGCGTCAAAAACTTCGTGTAGAAAAAAGTGTTTGTAAACATTACATTAATTTCTGGACCGATGACCGGTCTAGCTATGAAAATACGGAGAGTCAAACAGAAAATAGCCCATAAAACATGTAAAAATAATCTTGATGTTCTTATAAACCATCTTTGAAGGCTAAATTAGTACTCAGCTGTCTAAAATGAATTTTATTACACAATAACTTTCATATTTGAAAAATCCACGGGGCCAAAATGCGAAACCAAACTCCTAACTGTGTATTGCTACCTTAATAGTAAATATTTTTTCAAATTCTCCTTTTAACTAATTTTCTGTGTTCTGCTAGCTAAAACGAGTAAAATGGCCTTTTATTGTTGAAAATTGGTTGAGTAATGAATATTTTATGAAGGTTAGCAGTTGACACTGAAACGCGACAAAAACTGATTTAAAGAAAGGTGCCAAGTCAAAGTGTAAAATCTTGTTTCTATCTCAATTTTTGTCAAAATCTTAAAAATTCTACCTCTTTTGTCAGTTTTTTAATATTGAAAATCTTGATAAGATCTCTGATGATGCAAAATTGTACAAAATTTAGCAATTTCAAGCATGAAAATGTTAATCTTTATGTTTATTGTATACCAAAGACTTGATTAAAAACTTGGTAATAGGGAATCAATTTCTTACAGCTGAATCAACTATACATTTAATATATGTCAAAATGTAACATGAAATCTTGATAAAAATAATAATTTGATATATTCGCAAGAAAAATACAAAGCGTTCAATACTTAGGCTACTACATACAGCGCAATCCTTCAGAAGCAAGTGTTAAGCCAATAGAGTACAAATATAAGCCTTGTGTCAAAATGTCTAACTTTGGTTGCTAAGGACTGTAAACAAAAAAATTGACATGTATGGTCATTCTTAAACACTTAATCCCCTCAGAAGTTGATTTAGAATCTAAATATCAATAGATTTGTGGTATGAAAAGTCTTAAATTATACAATTCTGAGCTTGGTAAGTATGCCATAAGGTAGCAATAAACAGTTAGGAAAAATATTAAAATTTTCCTCATAAATTTTACCATCCCTTTTCATTGCTTTCTTGCAATATTAAGCTTACTGTTTGTGTCATATATGTGCATATGTATGTAATCAGAATCTTCCATAGATTTTATATCCAGTATATAAAATGGTAAAATATAATTTCTTTTGGTGTATCCATGGCAACAATCTGCATTTTTTGTTATAAAATATTGCAAAAGGGGGAAAAGATGTCACATATTTCCCAAAATTTGACCAAAAGTAGAATTTCAATCACTTCAAGTAATACCTTTTCTGAAACTGTTTACATATATCTTTCAATAAATCCAATGAAAATCATATGTCTTTCGTCTCATTTTTTGTAAAATTGCGTCAAAAACTTCGTGTAGAAAAAAGTGTTTGTAAACATTACATTAATTTCTGGACCGATGACCGGTCTAGCTATGAAAATACGGAGAGTCAAACAGAAAATAGCCCATAAAACATGTAAAAATAATCTTGATGTTCTTATAAACCATCTTTGAAGGCTAAATTAGTACTCAGCTGTCTAAAATGAATTTTATTACACAATAACTTTCATATTTGAAAAATCCACGGGGCCAAAATGCGAAACCAAACTCCTAACTGTGTATTGCTACCTTAATAGTAAATATTTTTTCAAATTCTCCTTTTAACTAATTTTCTGTGTTCTGCTAGCTAAAACGAGTAAAATGGCCTTTATTTTTGAAAATTGGTTGAGTAATGAATATTTTATGAAGGTTAGCAGTTGACACTGAAACGCGACAAAAACTGATTTAAAGAAAGGTGCCAAGTCAAAGTGTAAAATCTTGTTTCTACCTCAATTTTGGCAAAATCTTAAAACTATACCTCTTTTGTCAGTTTTTAATGTTGAAAATCTTAATAAGATCTCTGATGATGCAAAATTGTACAAAATTTAGCAATTTCAAGCATGAAAATGTTAATCTTTATGTTTATTGTATACCAAAGACTTGATTAAAAACTTGGTAATAGGGAATCAATTTCTTACAGCTGAATCAACTATACATTTAATATATGTCAAAATGTAACATGAAATCTTGATAAAAATAATAATTTGATATATTCGCAAGAAAAATACAAAGCGTTCAATACTTAGGCTACTACATACAGCGCAATCCTTCAGAAGCAAGGGTTAAGCAAATAGAGTACAAATATAAGCCTTGTGTCAAAATGTCTAATTTTGGTTGCTAAGGACTGTAAACAATAAAATTGACATGTATTGTCATTCTTAAACACTTAATCCCTCAGAAGTTGATTTAGAATCTAAATATCAATAGATTTGTGGTATGAAAAGTCTTAAATTATACAATTCTGAGCTTGGTAAGTATGCCATAAGGTAGCAATAAACAGTTAGGAAAAATATTAAAATTTTCCTCATAAATTTTACCATCCCTTTTCATTGCTTTCTTGCAATATTAAGCTTACTGTTTGTGTCATATATGTGCATATGTATGTAATCAGAATCTTCCATAGATTTTATATCCAGTATATAAAATGGTAAAATATAATTTCTTTTGGGTGTATCCATGGCAACAATCTGCATTTTTTGTTATAAAATATTGCAAAAGGGGAAAAGATGTCACATATTTCCCAAAATTTGACCAAAAGTAGAATTTCAATCACTTCAAGTAATACCTTTTCTGAAACTGTTTACATATATCTTTCAATAAATCCAATGAAAATCATATGTCTTTCGTCTCATTTTTTGTAAAATTGCGTCAAAAACTTCGTGTAGAAAAAAGTGTTTGTAAACATTACATTAATTTCTGGACCGATGACCGGTCTAGCTATGAAAATACGGAGAGTCAAACAGAAAATAGCCCATAAAACATGTAAAAATAATCTTGATGTTCTTATAAACCATCTTTGAAGGCTAAATTAGTACTCAGCTGTCTAAAATGAATTTTATTACACAATAACTTTCATATTTGAAAAATCCACCGGGCCAAAATGCGAAACCAAACTCCTAACTGTGTATTGCTACCTTAATAGTAAATATTTTTTCAAATTCTCCTTTTAACTAATTTTCTGTGTTCTGCTAGCTAAAACGAGTAAAATGGCCTTTTATTTTTGAAAATTGGTTGAGTAATGAATATTTTATGAAGGTTAGCAGTTGACACTGAAACGCGACAAAACTGATTTAAAGAAAGGTGCCAAGTCAAAGTGTAAAATCTTGTTTCTACCTCAATTTTGGCAAAATCTTAAAAACTATACCTCTTTTGTCAGTTTTTAATGTTGAAAATCTTAATAAGATCTCTGATGATGCAAAATTGTACAAAATTTAGAAATTTCAAGCATGAAAATGTTAATCTTTATGTTTATTGTATACCAAAGACTTGATTAAAAACTTGGTAATAGGGAATCAATTTCTTACAGCTGAATCAACTATACATTTAATATATGTCAAAATGTAACATGAAATCTTGATAAAAATAATAATTTGATATATTCGCAAGAAAAATACAAAGCGTTCAATACTTAGGCTACTACATACAGCGCAATCCTTCAGAAGCAAGGGTTAAGCAAATAGAGTACAAATATAAGCCTTGTGTCAAAATGTCTAATTTTGGTTGCTAAGGACTGTAAACAATAAAATTGACATGTATTGTCATTCTTAAACACTTAATCCCTCAGAAGTTGATTTAGAATCTAAATATCAATAGATTTGTGGTATGAAAAGTCTTAAATTATACAATTCTGAGCTTGGTAAGTATGCCATAAGGTAGCAATAAACAGTTAGGAAAAATATTAAAATTTTCCTCATAAATTTTACCATCCCTTTTCATTGCTTTCTTGCAATATTAAGCTTACTGTTTGTGTCATATATGTGCATATGTATGTAATCAGAATCTTCCATAGATTTTATATCCAGTATATAAAATGGTAAAATATAATTTCTTTTGGTGTATCCATGGCAACAATCTGCATTTTTTGTTATAAAATATTGCAAAAGGGGGAAAAGATGTCACATATTTCCCAAAATTTGACCAAAAGTAGAATTTCAATCACTTCAAGTAATACCTTTTCTGAAACTGTTTACATATATCTTTCAATAAATCCAATGAAAATCATATGTCTTTCGTCTCATTTTTTGTAAAATTGCGTCAAAAACTTCGTGTAGAAAAAAGTGTTTGTAAACATTACATTAATTTCTGGACCGATGACCGGTCTAGCTATGAAAATACGGAGAGTCAAACAGAAAATAGCCCATAAAACATGTAAAAATAATCTTGATGTTCTTATAAACCATCTTTGAAGGCTAAATTAGTACTCAGCTGTCTAAAATGAATTTTATTACACAATAACTTTCATATTTGAAAAATCCACGGGGCCAAAATGCGAAACCAAACTCCTAACTGTGTATTGCTACCTTAATAGTAAATATTTTTTCAAATTCTCCTTTTAACTAATTTTCTGTGTTCTGCTAGCTAAAACGAGTAAAATGGCCTTTTATTTTTGAAAATTGGTTGAGTAATGAATATTTTATGAAGGTTAGCAGTTGACACTGAAACGCGACAAAAACTGATTTAAAGAAAGGTGCCAAGTCAAAGTGTAAAATCTTGTTTCTACCTCAATTTTTGGCAAAATCTTAAAAACTATACCTCTTTTGTCAGTTTTTTAATGTTGAAAATCTTAATAAGATCTCTGATGATGCAAAATTGTACAAAATTTAGAAATTTCAAGCATGAAAATGTTAATCTTTATGTTTATTGTATACCAAAGACTTGATTAAAAACTTGGTAATAGGGAATCAATTTCTTACAGCTGAATCAACTATACATTTAATATATGTCAAAATGTAACATGAAATCTTGATAAAATAATAATTTGATATATTCGCAAGAAAAATACAAAGCGTTCAATACTTAGGCTACTACATACAGCGCAATCCTTCAGAAGCAAGGGTTAAGCAAATAGAGTACAAATATAAGCCTTGTGTCAAAATGTCTAATTTTGGTTGCTAAGGACTGTAAACAATAAAATTGACATGTATTGTCATTCTTAAACACTTAATCCCTCAGAAGTTGATTTAGAATCTAAATATCAATAGATTTGTGGTATGAAAAGTCTTAAATTATACAATTCTGAGCTTGGTAAGTATGCCATAAGGTAGCAATAAACAGTTAGGAAAAATATTAAAATTTTCCTCATAAATTTTACCATCCCTTTTCATTGCTTTCTTGCAATATTAAGCTTACTGTTTGTGTCATATATGTGCATATGTATGTAATCAGAATCTTCCATAGATTTTATATCCAGTATATAAAATGGTAAAATATAATTTCTTTTGGGTGTATCCATGGCAACAATCTGCATTTTTTTGTTATAAAATATTGCAAAAAGGGGGGAAAAGATGTCACATATTTCCCAAAATTTGACCAAAAGTAGAATTTCAATCACTTCAAGTAATACCTTTTCTGAAACTGTTTACATATATCTTTCAATAAATCCAATGAAAATCATATGTCTTTCGTCTCATTTTTTTGTAAAATTGCGTCAAAAACTTCGTGTAGAAAAAAAGTGTTTGTAAACATTACATTAATTTCTGGACCGATGACCGGTCTAGCTATGAAAATACGGAGAGTCAAACAGAAAATAGCCCATAAAACATGTAAAAATAATCTTGATGTTCTTATAAACCATCTTTGAAGGCTAAATTAGTACTCAGCTGTCTAAAATGAATTTTATTACACAATAACTTTCATATTTGAAAAATCCACGGGCCAAAATGCGAAACCAAACTCCTAACTGTGTATTGCTACCTTAATAGTAAATATTTTTTCAAATTCTCCTTTTAACTAATTTTCTGTGTTCTGCTAGCTAAAACGAGTAAAATGGCCTTTTATTTTTGAAAATTGGTTGAGTAATGAATATTTTATGAAGGTTAGCAGTTGACACTGAAACGCGACAAAAACTGATTTAAAGAAAGGTGCCAAGTCAAAGTGTAAAATCTTGTTTCTACCTCAATTTTTGGCAAAATCTTAAAAACTATACCTCTTTTGTCAGTTTTTAATGTTGAAAATCTTAATAAGATCTCTGATGATGCAAAATTGTACAAAATTTAGAAATTTCAAGCATGAAAATGTTAATCTTTATGTTTATTGTATACCAAAGACTTGATTAAAAACTTGGTAATAGGGAATCAATTTCTTACAGCTGAATCAACTATACATTTAATATATGTCAAAATGTAACATGAAATCTTGATAAAAATAATAATTTGATATATTCGCAAGAAAAAATACAAAGCGTTCAATACTTAGGCTACTACATACAGCGCAATCCTTCAGAAGCAAGGGTTAAGCAAATAGAGTACAAATATAAGCCTTGTGTCAAAATGTCTAATTTTGGTTGCTAAGGACTGTAAACAATAAAATTGACATGTATTGTCATTCTTAAACACTTAATCCCCTCAGAAGTTGATTTAGAATCTAAATATCAATAGATTTGTGGTATGAAAAGTCTTAAATTATACAATTCTGAGCTTGGTAAGTATGCCATAAGGTAGCAATAAACAGTTAGGAAAAAATATTAAAATTTTCCTCATAAATTTTACCATCCCTTTTCATTGCTTTCTTGCAATATTAAGCTTACTGTTTGTGTCATATATGTGCATATGTATGTAATCAGAATCTTCCATAGATTTTATATCCAGTATATAAAATGGTAAAATATAATTTCTTTTGGGTGTATCCATGGCAACAATCTGCATTTTTTGTTATAAAATATTGCAAAAGGGGGAAAAGATGTCACATATTTCCCAAAATTTGACCAAAAGTAGAATTTCAATCACTTCAAGTAATACCTTTTCTGAAACTGTTTACATATATCTTTCAATAAATCCAATGAAAATCATATGTCTTTCGTCTCATTTTTTGTAAAATTGCGTCAAAAACTTCGTGTAGAAAAAAGTGTTTGTAAACATTACATTAATTTCTGGACCGATGACCGGTCTAGCTATGAAAATACGGAGAGTCAAACAGAAAATAGCCCATAAAACATGTAAAAATAATCTTGATGTTCTTATAAACCATCTTTGAAGGCTAAATTAGTACTCAGCTGTCTAAAATGAATTTTATTACACAATAACTTTCATATTTGAAAAATCCACGGGGCCAAAATGCGAAACCAAACTCCTAACTGTGTATTGCTACCTTAATAGTAAATATTTTTTCAAATTCTCCTTTTAACTAATTTTCTGTGTTCTGCTAGCTAAAACGAGTAAAATGGCCTTTTATTTTGAAAATTGGTTGAGTAATGAATATTTTATGAAGGTTAGCAGTTGACACTGAAACGCGACAAAACTGATTTAAAGAAAGGTGCCAAGTCAAAGTGTAAAATCTTGTTTCTACCTCAATTTTGGCAAAATCTTAAAAACTATACCTCTTTTGTCAGTTTTTAATGTTGAAAATCTTAATAAGATCTCTGATGATGCAAAATTGTACAAAATTTAGAAATTTCAAGCATGAAAATGTTAATCTTTATGTTTATTGTATACCAAAGACTTGATTAAAAACTTGGTAATAGGGAATCAATTTCTTACAGCTGAATCAACTATACATTTAATATATGTCAAAATGTAACATGAAATCTTGATAAAAATAATAATTTGATATATTCGCAAGAAAAATACAAAGCGTTCAATACTTAGGCTACTACATACAGCGCAATCCTTCAGAAGCAAGGGTTAAGCAAATAGAGTACAAATATAAGCCTTGTGTCAAAATGTCTAATTTTGGTTGCTAAGGACTGTAAACAATAAAATTGACATGTATTGTCATTCTTAAACACTTAATCCCTCAGAAGTTGATTTAGAATCTAAATATCAATAGATTTGTGGTATGAAAAGTCTTAAATTATACAATTCTGAGCTTGGTAAGTATGCCATAAGGTAGCAATAAACAGTTAGGAAAAATATTAAAATTTTCCTCATAAATTTTACCATCCCTTTTCATTGCTTTCTTGCAATATTAAGCTTACTGTTTGTGTCATATATGTGCATATGTATGTAATCAGAATCTTCCATAGATTTTATATCCAGTATATAAAATGGTAAAATATAATTTCTTTTGGGTGTATCCATGGCAACAATCTGCATTTTTTTGTTATAAAATATTGCAAAAAGGGGGGAAAAGATGTCACATATTTCCCAAAATTTGACCAAAAGTAGAATTTCAATCACTTCAAGTAATACCTTTTCTGAAACTGTTTACATATATCTTTCAATAAATCCAATGAAAATCATATGTCTTTCGTCTCATTTTTTGTAAAATTGCGTCAAAAACTTCGTGTAGAAAAAAGTGTTTGTAAACATTACATTAATTTCTGGACCGATGACCGGTCTAGCTATGAAAATACGGAGAGTCAAACAGAAAATAGCCCATAAAACATGTAAAAATAATCTTGATGTTCTTATAAACCATCTTTGAAGGCTAAATTAGTACTCAGCTGTCTAAAATGAATTTTATTACACAATAACTTTCATATTTGAAAAATCCACGGGGCCAAAATGCGAAACCAAACTCCTAACTGTGTATTGCTACCTTAATAGTAAATATTTTTTCAAATTCTCCTTTTAACTAATTTTCTGTGTTCTGCTAGCTAAAACGAGTAAAATGGCCTTTTATTTTTGAAAATTGGTTGAGTAATGAATATTTTATGAAGGTTAGCAGTTGACACTGAAACGCGACAAAAACTGATTTAAAGAAAGGTGCCAAGTCAAAGTGTAAAATCTTGTTTCTACCTCAATTTTTGGCAAAATCTTAAAAACTATACCTCTTTTGTCAGTTTTTAATGTTGAAAATCTTAATAAGATCTCTGATGATGCAAAATTGTACAAAATTTAGAAATTTCAAGCATGAAAATGTTAATCTTTATGTTTATTGTATACCAAAGACTTGATTAAAAAAACTTGGTAATAGGGAATCAATTTCTTACAGCTGAATCAACTATACATTTAATATATGTCAAAATGTAACATGAAATCTTGATAAAAATAATAATTTGATATATTCGCAAGAAAAAATACAAAGCGTTCAATACTTAGGCTACTACATACAGCGCAATCCTTCAGAAGCAAGGGTTAAGCCAATAGAGTACAAATATAAGCCTTGTGTCAAAATGTCTAATTTTGGTTGCTAAGGACTGTAAACAATAAAATTGACATGTATTGTCATTCTTAAACACTTAATCCCCTCAGAAGTTGATTTAGAATCTAAATATCAATAGATTTGTGGTATGAAAAGTCTTAAATTATACAATTCTGAGCTTGGTAAGTATGCCATAAGGTAGCAATAAACAGTTAGGAAAAATATTAAAATTTTCCTCATAAATTTTACCATCCCTTTTCATTGCTTTCTTGCAATATTAAGCTTACTGTTTGTGTCATATATGTGCATATGTATGTAATCAGAATCTTCCATAGATTTTATATCCAGTATATAAAATGGTAAAATATAATTTCTTTTGGGTGTATCCATGGCAACAATCTGCATTTTTTGTTATAAAATATTGCAAAAGGGGGAAAAGATGTCACATATTTCCCAAAATTTGACCAAAAGTAGAATTTCAATCACTTCAAGTAATACCTTTTCTGAAACTGTTTACATATATCTTTCAATAAATCCAATGAAAATCATATGTCTTTCGTCTCATTTTTTGTAAAATTGCGTCAAAAACTTCGTGTAGAAAAAAGTGTTTGTAAACATTACATTAATTTCTGGACCGATGACCGGTCTAGCTATGAAAATACGGAGAGTCAAACAGAAAATAGCCCATAAAACATGTAAAAATAATCTTGATGTTCTTATAAACCATCTTTGAAGGCTAAATTAGTACTCAGCTGTCTAAAATGAATTTTATTACACAATAACTTTCATATTTGAAAAATCCACGGGGCCAAAATGCGAAACCAAACTCCTAACTGTGTATTGCTACCTTAATAGTAAATATTTTTTCAAATTCTCCTTTTAACTAATTTTCTGTGTTCTGCTAGCTAAAACGAGTAAAATGGCCTTTTATTTTGAAAATTGGTTGAGTAATGAATATTTTATGAAGGTTAGCAGTTGACACTGAAACGCGACAAAAACTGATTTAAAGAAAGGTGCCAAGTCAAAGTGTAAAATCTTGTTTCTACCTCAATTTTGGCAAAATCTTAAAACTATACCTCTTTTGTCAGTTTTTAATGTTGAAAATCTTAATAAGATCTCTGATGATGCAAAATTGTACAAAATTTAGAAATTTCAAGCATGAAAATGTTAATCTTTATGTTTATTGTATACCAAAGACTTGATTAAAAACTTGGTAATAGGGAATCAATTTCTTACAGCTGAATCAACTATACATTTAATATATGTCAAAATGTAACATGAAATCTTGATAAAAATAATAATTTGATATATTCGCAAGAAAAATACAAAGCGTTCAATACTTAGGCTACTACATACAGCGCAATCCTTCAGAAGCAAGGGTTAAGCAAATAGAGTACAAATATAAGCCTTGTGTCAAAATGTCTAATTTTGGTTGCTAAGGACTGTAAACAATAAAATTGACATGTATTGTCATTCTTAAACACTTAATCCCTCAGAAGTTGATTTAGAATCTAAATATCAATAGATTTGTGGTATGAAAAGTCTTAAATTATACAATTCTGAGCTTGGTAAGTATGCCATAAGGTAGCAATAAACAGTTAGGAAAAATATTAAAATTTTCCTCATAAATTTTACCATCCCTTTTCATTGCTTTCTTGCAATATTAAGCTTACTGTTTGTGTCATATATGTGCATATGTATGTAATCAGAATCTTCCATAGATTTTATATCCAGTATATAAAATGGTAAAATATAATTTCTTTTGGGTGTATCCATGGCAACAATCTGCATTTTTTTTTATAAAATATTGCAAAAGGGGGAAAAGATGTCACATATTTCCCAAAATTTGACCAAAAGTAGAATTTCAATCACTTCAAGTAATACCTTTTCTGAAACTGTTTACATATATCTTTCAATAAATCCAATGAAAATCATATGTCTTTCGTCTCATTTTTTGTAAAATTGCGTCAAAAACTTCGTGTAGAAAAAAGTGTTTGTAAACATTACATTAATTTCTGGACCGATGACCGGTCTAGCTATGAAAATACGGAGAGTCAAACAGAAAATAGCCCATAAAACATGTAAAAATAATCTTGATGTTCTTATAAACCATCTTTGAAGGCTAAATTAGTACTCAGCTGTCTAAAATGAATTTTATTACACAATAACTTTCATATTTGAAAAATCCACCGGGCCAAAATGCGAAACCAAACTCCTAACTGTGTATTGCTACCTTCTATTGAAACAGATTTAACAGTACAGGAAATTCATTAATATGCAAAACAGGAGGAATGTTTGCGGAATGACTATTCATGTTCATCTGTTGATACACATGCCTTGTTCAAAGGCTTCTCCGCGCAAAAATTGATTTTCATTTTACACACTATTATTTCCTGCATTTTGTAGTGCAGAATATTCATTTTCATTCTGCCTTGGGCAAAACTGATATTAACAGCTCTTACCAGTTCAGGATATACATTTTCAAAATCCTTCTAGCTAAATAGCATTTTAAGTAAGAAAATAACAATCAACAGTTACTACATGTTTGTTCAACTTTTAAATGTATGAACTCATTTTTTCAGAACCCGTTTAATAAATATATATTAATTTTTTTAAAACACATTCTGAAATTGAAATTTCAAACAATTTGTATCGCTAAATATTCTTTCATATATTATATTTTCATTTCGTTGCATTTTGGTAGTGTGGTCAACCCTAAATTTTCTCACAATGCCTCAGGCTATATAATCTTTCTTTCTCTCTCTGTGAAAAGATTTTAAACGACACACGGTTCCGGGTATCTGCGTTGCTATGCGACAGAATACACCAATAAATCTAGTTTGGTATAAATATTTCTTTTTCATCCGTTAATTAATCTTTCACACAGACATATCTGTAGGAGGTGTTTCCATTAGAATGTATTTTAGTGAACTCTAAATTAACAGTCACACCTAGAACATAGAATTAATCACCGAAGTAAGGACTTAAAATAGTATTATGGTATAAACAAAAAATGTCTGGATTTTTTCAAACTTGCTTAAATGTAGTTTATATCATGGTATTTCAAAAAAAATTTAATACTAGTAAAAAATAAAGGTCACATAGATTGTTTTCAAGTTGCAGGTGTTCAAACACAACAACATAATGAGAAGATAACTCTTATAAAATTGAAAGAAAAAATTGCATCACCGTACTTTATTCTTGCTATGATACGAAACTGAAAACTTTATTCCTCATTCCTTTTTGAAATTATATTATCTGAGTTAAATGCCCTGCTAAGGCTTGGTCTAAAATGTTTGAATCAATTTGATAAAAGTACCTATTTAAGTCGAATCCTTGTCATTTATCTGGCCTACGTCACAACAAGCATTACATCGGACGAATCTGAGCTTTCTGAACACATAAGACGTTTAAATCTGACATATCTTTGAGGGGGTGAACTTTTGGGATGTGTTTCAATTATTGTCCCCCACGCGGCTATTTTTAAAAGAGTAATGTCCCTTCTTAATATTAATTATGTGGAAAATTGCATTGTAAGCACCCTTACATGTACAATTTTTGCCAGATTTTTTATCAAATTCATATCAAAGGTTTATATCAGCAATGTCTAGTCAAATTTCGAAAATTAGAGACGATCAACTATTTTTAAAGGTTAGCCCTAGGAAATATTAATCATATTTTAAGGAAAATTCATTGGAAGTTCTTTAAGATATTTATGAAAAGTTTGTAAGAACAAAAACACATTTAATCAGTTAAGATCTAACAGGTGCAACGCAGGTGACATTTGAACTCTGTTCTTTTCTCAAATTATGACTCATCAGAGTTCATTTTCTATTTTTATAAATATTTTTGATTATGGACACGCAGGCAAACCATCAAATTTATGTTCCACGAGAATTTCTTTGTAGATCATTATCAAGTAGTGATAAGATTATTCAAACGCAGACGCCGAATGAAGTCTTTATCTATCCAGGAAATAATGACCTGTTATTTGACCAAGATAAACAATGTCATCAATGTGCATCAAATACCCAGGGTCGCAGTTACTTCTTTAACAAATGGACTTCAAAGGATAAAACATACATGACATATGAAGAAAACAAGGAAAATGGATTAAATTAAATTTAGATAAATACACAGGACATCAAATGGGGCATACATCATAAGACATGATCCAAACAAAATAGTGATGCTAATCGTAATATCTAGCCTATGGGATCTACGTATGAGCTACAACGATAGTTTGACATCTATATTATCACAAGCTTTAAATCGCAGTCAGTGAATAAATGAAAAGTCACATCCAATAAGTACATAGTTTACTGATATAAGGACATGCATCCATATAGTTTACTGATATAAGGACATGCATCCATATAGTTTACTGATATAAGGACATGCATCCATATAGTTTACGCTAATATCACTACTTCTAGCAAATGAGTGTCATGATCATGAGCAGTCCAAAACAAAAGATATATGAAGTAAGCAAAGTTTGATTGTGTTTAAAATTGGAACACATAAAATAAAATAAATGATTCATCTTGGTCGTGATTCATACTGCAAAAAGCAAACATATATTAATCGTATTAACAAAAATACCGAACTGCAATGTAATTCCAAAAGGGGAAGTCCATAAAACCTGTCAAAATCAAACGGCGATAGCTCGTTTTTCGATTTTTGCTATGGCATTGTCAGTTCGTTGTCGACTTATGCGTTTGATTATTCTAAATTTGTATCTTTTGCCTCTCTTTTTTAGACTATATCAACCAACGGAACGAATTGAAAACAACCGATATCTTCCTGACTTGGTAATAAAATACCGTGCAGATAAAGTAAATTGTAACCTTTTATAGCTCTATTAATTAGTCACCCGAGCCAAAAAAAAAAAAAAAAAGACTGATTTGAAAGCTATAATATAATATATATTTCCTTTTACACTCAGCACTGCAAATAAGATGAAACTGCAAGAAAATAATTTCATCTATTCGAAAACAGCTTTGAATGCATACTTGCACGAAAAACCAATTTTTGCAAAATGTATTTTTTGCATTTTATGATTATGAATAAATGACCTTTTTTCGTCAATTTAATTTCTATATCATAAAGCAAAACAAGCTCAGACTCAGGCCTGTGTATGCATTAGTATGTTTATGGTTTGTCTGTCTGTTTGTCTTAAAAGTTTATACTTTAGACTTTATTTAAATTAGTTTACCAATTAAGATATTCATTCAATTATTGTAAAACTGATATTTGTGGTTGAAATATTGCGTTCAGCTTCATGTAGATATAAGATGTGCATATAAGAAAAAAATATATATACCCTTTAAAAGGAACAAACGGAAAATAAGAATTTACAATTTGTGCTGAATATGTAAAATTAGGCCTGGCATATATTGCATTAGTATTTTAAATGTTATACTGTAATCTTCCACATATTCTTTTCTTGACACTTTTATACAAGAATCAACGACCCAATAAATCTCAAAATTGAAATCATCATTATCTTAACATTAATGTAATCTTCTCTTCACACCACTATAGAATGGAAAAATATAGGAAATCCTCTGCTGTACAGTATCCAAACTACAGATAAAATAAATATAACCTGGTACAAAACAAAGAAAAGTACAGGCGCCAGGTAAGGTCATATTACGTTACTATTTACATGTATACATTCATGAAAATTAATTTCAGTTGTCACCAGTGTGTTCTTTCGAATTAGTTAAGGTAAAGTACTTTACATCGTAAAATTAGCTGTTAAGTCTAGTTTGTAGTAAGAAAAAAAGGAATTCATCCAAATTCACATTTGCGTTATTTATTTTGATTTTTTTTTAAAACAAACTTATCTTAATGTCTAACCTGTCAGTAACTTTTAACGTTTTAAACGGCCAGTTATTTTTACATTTTTGTAGTATAAAGATACAGCATGCAACCCCGACAGGGTTATCAATAATACATTATATGTCAACATATACTGTGTCATTCACATATTCAGCTAACTTATTATATTCGATTTGTGTTAACTTTTAAGATAATTTGGTGTTTCTTTTAGATAAGTTTGCCCCCTTTTCAGTCTTAATAGTAGATGTCTTAAGAAGAAACACAGAGTTTAGATGTTCAGTACTTGAGGCTTTTTATATTATATACTTATTTACAAATATATAATTTAAGCTAAAAATAGATTACGAGGAGAATTAGACAACGCTTGAGAAAATGTTCACTTTACAAGATCGTATAACAGTACATACACATAGGTTATGGCATGTTTGCACATTGTTGAAGGCTGTACAGTGACCTATTGTTCCTAACATCCGCTTCATTTGGTCTCTTGGTCAATCATAACACATTTTCTTATTTATAAATATACATAAATAAATAAATGAACAAAGGATTCGGAAGGTAAATATTTTGACCTATAGCTTAAACCTCGTAACAAACCAAGAGTAAGCTTACCGTATCCCAACAAATAGTCGGTGGAATCATTAGTATAAGTATACACATTGTTTACATGATAAAAGTCAAATTAATGCTCATAAAAGTACTGTACACTGAAATGGGTTAAAACAAAATGATTTTTATAGTTTGTTCTTATGTTGTACTGTTACACCACTGTCCCAGGTTAGGGGGAGGTTTGAGCGCTAACAAACATGTCTAACCCCGCTACATTCTTTATGTGCCTGTCCCAAGTCAGGGGCCTGTAGTTCAGTGAATGTCGTTGGTTCATGTCTGTCATATTTGTTTTTCGTTAATTGTTTTGTTATAAATTAAGCCGTTAGTTTTCTCAATTGAACTGTTTCATATTTTTCATGTCGGGGCATTTTATCACCGACTATACGGTATGGATTTTTCTCATCGTTGAAGGCCGTACGGTTGCCTATAATTGCTTACATCCACTTTATTTGGACTTTGGTGGATAGTTGTCTCATTGGCTATCATACCTCACCTCCTTATTTTTATATCAATCAAAAGATTTTCTATCCAAAGGAAGTGTATGAAATTAAAATGTTTCTATTAGATAACTTATATAGTACGGAAGTAATAAAACAAAATATAAATGCAAATTTCTTGATTGGTAATTTAGCTCCCCTAGATACAGTGCTGTACAAAGACCGGATACAAACCCAAATAAAATAGAAAACAATAGAAAACAACATGATGAAGAACCTTAAATGTTTTTATGTTAAAAATACAGTGATAAAGTGAAAGATGTTATCATATCTCCAAGGTCAAAGTATTATACAACCATATTTCATGTATGGAATATAAATTACAAATAAAAAGTTAATACGGGATCATATACAGCTTTTTGCTATCGGGGTTTTTGATAAATAAACGGATCGTCAGCAGACAAATGATTTGGATTTGGCTATCTAGGAGGCTCTAATTTCGAAATTCATTTCAATTTTGTTTAAAATGTAAAATTTTACATCGTTTGCTTATAATTGACATTCTAAAAGGAAGTGATTCTCACCTTCCACAGCTGAGTTACATCAATTAGACATTTCTGTGATCTGCTGGTATATTTTTTATGTATCCCTTTTTTATTTCTAAATTACCATAATAAGAAATTTGGCAATTAGTCTTTTATTTTTATATGGGCTCCAGTTGAAAAAAAAATCTCCATTTGAAACAGTCTATAGGTTTTCTAACGTATTACCTACTATTACCTCCTGCCTAAATTTTATTGTCGTAAAAAGGTTCACTAGTCCAAACATCAACATATTTGTCACTTACAGTTTTTATGAATATTGTTTTAGTGAAGATAAAAAAATATCTTAGTTTTTTCTATCTGAAATATTTTACAATACTAATGCCATATTAACATGACTAATTTTTAGATTGTAAGAAGTTTGATGTATTGAAGGCTTCAGTAACCGAGCCAGATGTATATGGGTGTTTTTAAAAAATGTCCACTTTCTCTTTCCAGGGCTTGAATTGTGATAAAATCATATATAATATATATTTCTATTTTTTTGTCTCAGTCTGTAAATTGTACTTATTAAATACAACAACACTTTTTGTCTGCTTTATGGTAAGGACTCTGAAAATATCAGACCAAAGGGCTCAAAACAGCAAAAACGCTCTGTCCACATTTGAAAGTTTGTTCAAATTTTCAAAATTTCATTCAATTTACCAATCTTTTTTTGCGCCTTTTTCAATGTTTGTCATAGAACTACATCTGAACATAACAAAAAGTATTCAAATATTTAGATAAGTTCAAATAGATTTGTGCTAGTAACTTTTTAAGTGGCGTCAATAAAAAAATGTCCACCTTGCAACGACAACAAACAATTGGCAAAATTATAATCATTCTTTTAATCAAATTGTAGTCTTTTCTTTTACTTCCCACTAATACAATTTTATTTAATAAACTGACAGTCAGTCATCTATGGATGCTGATGATATAGTTCATCTGCATTGAATCAATTGGCAAGTCCTATTGATAGCGTATTTTTTACCTGTACACTTTGCACCTTTTTTTTTTTTTTTTAGAAATGTTGACCTCAAATAATAAAAAAACGTGGAATTTATGAAAAAATGTATTATCTAAGACAAGAATCATACATATATGTATCTGAGAAACCGCATGTAACAACAATAACTGCTAACATGTAAATACGTCCACTGCGCAACGGTCCACTACGGCCATTATCAGGAACAAGGCCAACACAATATATATATATAAGATATGTCACCATTTATACAAGGAAGTATCGTGCAATAAATGTATCTGACCTCAGTTACCTCAGTGACTTTATTTCTATTGGTCAATTCAATCATGTTTGAGATGAACCTTTACCCACGGTGACAAGGCAAATCGACAATCGTGTCCATTCATGATTCATGTTAAAGTTGTATAATAATTGACAAACAAATGAGATACGTTTAACGACTTGTAAACTTATTTATCTTACTCTTGGTCCTACTTTTAAGATAACGCATATTTTACCATCCAACAAGGATAATAATTTTGAGGTACGTTGTAATAAAACACGATGAAGTCTCAATGGCATTTAATTTGGTTATACAATGATACTATATATAGCGTAAGGTCCAAGAACAAAAGGTACAATTTGCATAAGAAAGAATCACACAAATATAAGTTCGACAATTTAGAGCGGAAAAAAGCGAAAAGCCAGAGAATCATAAAAATCAATTTTGAATGTATATTACCAATTAAAAATCAAAGATGAAATTTACATACACTATAACCGACTATGGAATACTGCCGATGCATCAAAATCTGTTGTACAAAGGTTTTAACAAAATTACCGACCACCAAGGTAAATTTAAAAAGGGGAAGTCCATAACAACTGACAAAATCAAACGTTAGACTTACACAATTGTTGAATGAGTTGCAGTTATTGCTTTAGTTCTATTATTAAATGTTTTGACTGAAATTTGACAGTCAAATTATAACCGTTGTACCATCCCAATACCAAAACTATAACTAGTGGGCGGTTGGTACAATCCAAGACCTGATAATATCTTGTAAAACATAAAAAATTACAGATATCTAGAATGCCATATACAGGAAGAAATGTCCCGTATCTTTTCATGAAACATTTGAAATTTCTTCCCAGTCACTTAATTGCATGGAGAGTCCCATTATTGTCCTTGTTTTGTTAATAATCGTTAATTAATTTCGTTATGTAATGCGCAGATAAGTCATACCACAACTGGTAATTGTAAACACACACTTGATGTTAAGTTGAGAAGCACTTTGGTCCTTATAGAAGTTAGCTACCTAAACATTTTCATATCCATAATCAATCAAACCATGTTGGTCGTAAGTGTTTGAAGTATCATCGAAAACTTACAGAAAAGCTTGATGGTTAGACTCGTTCTCAAACGTCAATCAAACATAAATAGGATGGCATATGTATTTTATGTACTCTCAAGAATATACGCAGGTGAAGTTTATGAATTTTTGTCAGATGTACGGACTTCTTGGTTTTTTTCCTACAATACATGGTAAAATATTTTGCCCCGCATCACCCACTTTTCTTTTCACAGAAGACTTCAATAGCTCATAAAAAGGTCATTACCAAAATTTAAGCAGATTCGTGATTTTTTTCTTACGATTGGAGACCCTATTAATGCCAATGCTAAATATAAGGTAAAAGTCCAAGTCAGCCTTTCCCGCCATTTAAAAAAAAAAAAATCAAATATCTCAAAAAGGAATTCCATAACCTATCAATATTTTTAGCTTATTTTGTTCCTTAACTAATGATCTTCTGACTTGTAGTATCAATTTTGAATTTTAGATTTTTTTATTTTCACCTAACATGCCTAAGTACATCCTTAAACGTCGATATCATCTACATAAAGATTTTATCAATATGGAATCCAAAAATGTATCAATAGAATTGAGAATGGAAACAGGAAATGCGTCAAAGAGACAACAACCCGACCAACGAGCAGAAAACAGCCCAAGGCCACCATTTATTCAAAAAAAAAAAATGCAAAATTAAAACAGTAACATCTTTAGATAAACCCACCAGATAGCCCCAAAACACGGATAATAACAACCACAATACTGCTGGACACTGATATCCTTCGGCACTAACGATCCCTTAGCAAGGCGGTTGTATGTCTTTTGATCTTTTTCTTTATTTGCCATGGCGTTGTCAGTTTATTTTCGACTTATGATTTTGAATTTCCCTGTGGTATCTGTCGCCTCTCTTTTGTTTCGACCGATATCGTTCATGTACTTACTATCATATTACGTGCATTCGAAGCAATTTTAACTATATATTCTGATGATGACTTGAATAAAATAAACACATTTCGAGAGTTGTACAACTGAGAAGCAGTTTAATCTATAACTAAATTTCTCAATACTTTATTTGCACAGGCACATTTATTTCAATTTTCAATCTATTTTACGGTTTTATTCAATTAGATTTCAGAGTTATAAAATTAGAAGTTTCAAAAAGTTACAATCAAAAATTGGAAACATTTGAAATACTCGAGCAAAGGGAAGAATTTATGAAAAGACAAATACTACACATGCAGAAAACTTAAGATTGAGCAGCAACTAAAACCGGTTTATCTCAGTTCTTTCTCTTCTAGTGGCACATTTCGTGACAATTATGATTAAAACCTGGCCAGATATATTTTTGAAGTATATCTATACAAAATTAAAAATCTAATCGGCGTCCTGTCAATGTTTAAATCTTACATAAAAGAAAACAATTCTTGTTCATGTCGTTAGCAGAGTTTAAATTCATGTATCATTGTTAAATTGGATTTTTCAAATTCTTAGCAAATTTATACTTTCCCCAGACTGGTTAAGTATCTTTTGATAATCAACGCGTAGTTTGCTGGATCTAAGTTCTTCATTCGTCAAAATTTGATTTAGACGACACATGAATTTGCTTTCCTCTGATTGCGCTATTGTGATCTCACAAAAAAGGGAACCATGTCTGATGGCAGATGCCACCATCAAATCTAGTGCAGTTATAAGTTTCTCCACTTTAGAGATTGAAATTTCCAAAATGTAAAACGCTTGTCAAACCGTGCTCGGGTTTTAAATTTTGATATATAACTGTCTCGAGTGGAAAAATATTGTATCACACGTGATATAATGGCAGATTCTATACATTCTTACATTAATGTTTATGTAACCCTTAAAAGACTGAATGATTACAAAACGCATGGTATACAACCTAATTTTTAAACTAGAAAACCAAAACATGAAGCTTTAGTAACTTACATTCATATATTAATAACTATAAAAAAAAAAAGACCAACTGACGAAGATGTACAAATGATGTAAGCAACCAAACATTGTGTAAAATCATTTAAATAATTATAAGGTAAAATGTGATTTTCTGAAAGTGAAGTTTGAAATTGAAAATACTTGGCATTTTAAACGATTGTGATCATGAAACTAGCTAATGTTAAGTAGCTGAGTGAGCAATTAATAGGGTCCTCCTTTATCTTTCGACAAAAGTGATATATATTCACTTGACAAATTATCTACTGTGATGTTCAACTGTCTATTTAGAACAGACAGACATGTATAAGGAAACCATTGATTGCCTGTCACTGCTTAATGGGAGATATATATAACTCTCGGCTTCTGTTTGAAATCAGGCGATTCAAACTTTGTACTCCCATGTTTATATGATTCCATCCAAACTTTTGACATAATATGTGAACCTCAAGATACCAGTGTTACTTTGAGCAACACAAAAATCATCTTGAATCATCTGTATTTATGGGACAGCAATTATATTCTGAAGCTGGAATAAGTTTTAATTCTTTTATGCCGATTGGCGTTGGAGGCATTATGAGACAATTGGATGTATAAAGAAATCTCTGATCTAAAACTGTCGAATAATGTAAAAAGACGAGGAAGTGAAGACATTACATTTTCCCTAAATTAACAATATTTTGATTGGTCAATGTTTTATTAATAATCAGTGTGGTTGTGAATGGAAATAATAACTTCAACGTCGTATCCTTGTTATGAGTTATACAATTTATGACTAAAACCAGCAAAGACCCATCGAAACAACATCTGATTAAAAAATTTAATAACACTTTTAGATATTTAGATGATATATTGGCTCTCAATAATGACGACTTCAGTATGTACACTAAAGAGATATATCCTGCCGAACTGACTTTAAATAAAGCTAATACTAACAATGAACACTGCCCTTTCCTGGATCTTGATATCTATATCTTTAACGGGAAGCATTTATGATAAAAGAGATGATTTGTCATTTCCTATTGTTAATTATCCATTTTAGATGGTGACGTTCCTTTGTCACCATCTTATGGTGTTTATATATCTCAACTTGTTCGATTCGCTCGTGTATGTAACAACGTATTTGATTTCAACGAAAGAAATCTCTGTATTACTGAAAAATTATTACACCAGGGTTTTCGATATCACAAACTATTCAAAACAATTACTTAATTCTGTCATCGGTACAAGGATATCATTCGTAAATATAAATCAACATGCAGACATCTTATACGTTCAGGTATTTCACATCCAATATTACATGGTAATATTCTTTACAAAGCACAAAAATGTCGGAATTCACCTCAACAGCTAACCAAACCTTTAAACAGACTTATTCGAAAAGGATATAGTTACGATACCGTTGTCAAGTCATTAAGGATTGCATATTTTGGTATTAATATTGATTCACTCATAGGGTCTTTGCATCGGAAATAAACACATTTATTCTAAAACCAGTTATTGGCATGATACGGGTTATGTTCTTCTCATATATTTTATAGTGGTATGATACTAAACCCCTTCCGGGAGGGATTGTACTTGATTTTCATATGATGAAGTCATAATCTTTCAATCAGTTTAACTGAGGTCTGGAGCTGGCATGTCAGTAACTGCTAGTAGTCCTTTGTTCATTTATGTATCATTGTCATTTTGATTAGTTTTCTTTTGTTACCTATTCTGACATCGGACTCGGACTTCTTTTGAACTGAGTTTTACTGTGAGTATTGCTATGTGTTTTTTTATTCTACATTGGCTAGAGGTATAGGGGGAGGGTTGAGATCTCACAAAACATTTTTAACCCCGCCGCATTTTTGCGCCTGTCCCAAGTCAGGAGCCTCTGGCCTTTGTTAGTCTTGTATGTTTTTTAATTTTAGTTCATTTGTATGTTTTGGAGTTTAGTGTGACGTCCATTTTCACTGAACTAGTACACAATTTTATTTAGGGACCAGCTGAGGACCACTTCCAGGTGCGGGATTTTCTCGCTGCGTTGAAGACCCATTGGTGGCCTTCGGCTGTTGTCTGCTCTTTGGTCGGGTTGTTGTCTCTTTGACATATTCCCCATTTCCATTCTCAATTTTATGACTTATCATCGTCATGGGATGTGTGTTCATTTAAAAAAAAAAAAAGAAGTTATTTTTACTATTTAGCTATTGATTGATTGATTGATTTATTTATAACGATATACAAAAAAATAAGCACATACCTGTATATAGGTGATATAGTGAGAGAACACAGAGTTTAGATTTTCAGTACTTGAGGCTTTCTTTATATTATAAAACATATTTACATATATTTCTTTTAGAATTAGACAACGCCAAAGATAATATCAACCTAATGTTTGTAATTAAGGTACATACACATGGGTTTTGGCATGTTTGCTCATTGTTGAAGGTAAATACTTTGAGCTGAAGCTTAAACCGCAGTAAGCTTACATATCTCTTCTTCTTTATTTGAAAACAAAATGGTCGTAGGAATCATTAGTTTTGATATACAAATTGTTTATAGGAAAACTTCAAATTATGGACATAAAAGTACTGTACACTGAACTGGTTTAATAACAAAAGCTTTTCTACCCAAAGGAAGTAAATAAAATTCAAAAGTTTCTAATAAATAACTATTAAAGTATGGAAGTGATAAAAAAGATATATTAATAAAAATTCTTTGATTGGCAAATAGGCTTCCCTAGATACAGTGTTGAACAAAGGCCGGAAACCCAAATAAAGTAAAAAACTTGAACATGATAAAAAGTCCAAATGCACTAATATTCAATAAATACTGGATAAAGCGAAAGTTGAAAAGTTCTTTATATTATCATATGGTCAAGGTCAAAGTTTTATATGACCACTTTTCATGTACGTAATATATTTTACAAATAAAAAAGTTAATACGAGATCATATACAGCTGTTTGAAGTGCATGTTTCGCATTGTTCAACCTGTTCGGCAGGATACGGAGTTTTAGATAAATGAACGAATATTCAGCAGATATGAGTTTGTTATCAAGGAGATTTTCATTTAGAAATTAATTTTCAATTTTGTCTAAAATGTCATATTTAATATCACGTATTTATTGACATTCTGAAAGGAAGTGAATCTCACCCTCCACAGCTGATTTACATAAATTAGACAAATTAGACATTCTGTAATTTGCTGGTATAATTCTATGTATACCCTTTTTATTTTTGAATTATGTACCCTTTATTTAACTGAAAATATTTGACAATACTGATAAAGTGCCATAATAACATGACTAACTTTAAGAGTGTAAGAACTTTGAGCTAAAAGTGTTTGATATTTGCAATGATCAATGTCATATTCTAGTTTTTAAATAATCTGTAATACAAGATATATCTGTTTAGTAAGCACATCGGGACCATAATCAGCAACAAGGTCAGAATACAAAAGGTGTGTCACCATTTAAACAAGGAAGTATCATATAATTTATCTGACCTCAGTGACCTTATTGACTTCATTCCTATTGGTCAATCAGTTTTATTTTGAGATGAAATCGAAATTGTTTATGTTAGATTTGTATAACAATTACTTAACAGATAAGATAAGTTTAACAACTTTTGAACTTATTTATCGTACTGTCTGTCCATATTAGGATAGCACATATTTTACTATCCAACAAGGATAATAATTTTGAGGTACGTTGTGATAAAACACAAATACTAGTACTAGTACTAGTCTCAATGGCAGAATTTGGTTAATATACAATTATACTATATAGCGTAATGTCCTAAGAACAAAGGGCTAATAAGCATAAAAAAGAAACACAATTTAAAGCGGGAAAATGTGAAAAGCGTAAGAACCACAATAATCAACTTTGAAGAAACTTTACCAGTTGAAAAATCAAAGATAAAATTTACACACCCTATATATTGCCGACTATCGATATTGAAGATACAGAAGGTAGCTCAAATCAATATCTGCTGTACGCGATTGTTGCAGTTATTGCTTTATATATTGACTGAAATGTGACAGTCAAATTATACCTGTTATACCATCCAAATACCAAAGCTCTTATTAGTGGGAGGTTGGTACAATCCGAGACCTGATTATATCTTATAAAACATAAAAAAAAACAGATATGAAGAATGCCATATAAAGGAAGAAATGTCCCGTATCTTTTCATGAAACATTTAAAGCTACTTCCTAGTTATCAAACTGATGAGCTGGGAGGCCTTCTCAAGTTCTCGTTTTGTTAATAATCGTTAATTAATTCCGTTATGTAATTCACAGTTAAGTCATACCACGACGGGTAAATGTAAACACACGCTTGATGTTAAGTTGAGAAGCACGTAGTTCTTATATTAGTTAGCTACCTAAATATTTTTATAGCTATAATCTATCGAACCAAGTGTTTGAATTATCATTGAAAACTTACAGAAACGCTTTGTGGTTAGACTCGTTGTGACAGTTGTTCTCAAACATCAATCAAACATGAATAAGATGCCATGGGTAAATTACAGCACTTAAGCATCGACGTCATCAAAATGAAAATTTCATCGGAATGGAATCCAAACATGTCTAAATACCTTGTTAGATATTTCTTTAAAAAAAAGGAATGCAAAATTTAAACAACTACATCTCAACCCACTAGATATTTGAAACGTATCGTTTATCCCCAAAACATGAATAACTAAAACCACAATATTGCTTGACACTGATATCCTTCGGCACTAACGATCCCTTAGCAGGGCTGTTGTTTGTCTTTAATTTTATCTTTTTCTTTTTTTTTGCCAAGGCGTTGTCAGTTTATTTTCGACTTATGAGTTTGAATTTCCCTGTGGTATCTTTCGCCTCATTTTTTAAAATGTTTCGACCAATATCGTTCATGTACTTACATATTACGTGCATTCGAAGCAATTTTAACTATATTCTTTCTTGAAAAAACACATTTCGAGAGTTGTACAACTAAGAAGCAGTTTAATCTATTACTAAATTTCTAATTATTTTATTTGCACAAGCACATTTATATCAATTTTCAATCTACGTAACGATTTGATTCAATTAGATTTCAGAGTTATAAAATTAGAAGGTTCAAAGGGATTACAATTAACTGATAAATTTCAAAGGCACCTGCGCGAAGGCAAGAAAAATATGAAAAGACAAATACAACACATGCCGAAAACGTAAGATTAAGCAGCAAGTAAAACAGATTTATCTCAGTTCTTGCTCTGCCAGTGGCAAATTTCGTGACAATTTTGATTTTAACCTGGCCAGATATATATTTGTTTATACCTGTAAAAAATGAAAAAAATCTAATTGAAGTCATGTCAATGTTTAAATCTTCTATACAAGAAAATAATCCTTGTTCATGTTGATAGTAGAGTTTGAATTCATGTATCATTGTTAAATTGGATTTTTAAATTCTTAGCCAATTTATTCTTTCCCCAGACTGGTTGAGTATCTTTTGATACTCAACTCGCGGTTCGCTTGATCTCAGTTCTTCATTTATCAAAATTCAATTATGTCGACACATGATTTTGCGCTCCTCAGATTTCGCTATTGTGGCGTCACGGGAAAAAGATACCATGTCTGATGACGTCTTATAGAAAGAATGCAATCTTTTAGAAGACCACTGGAAAAGGCAAGTAAAGTTTGCCTAAATATCGTTTAAAAATCATTAGGAAAACAGATTTCACCACAGAATCTAGTGCGAAATTTCTCAACTTTACAGATTGAAATTTAAACGATTTAAAACGCTCGACAATCCTTGGATTTTAATTTGAAAATGTAATTATTGTCTCGAGAGAAGAAATATATATATATAAATTATGGACTTGTGACGGGGTCAATTCGTTTTATATGGACCTGTTTAGATTATATTGACCGAGGAAGAAATTTGGAAATGATATTTACTCGATGTTACTATTTTCCGAAATGATATTGACTCGATGTTACTTTTTTTAATAACATGGAGTCAATATCATTTTTAAAAATAATTATGTCGAGTCAATATGTTAAAAAAGTTACAAAATACAAAATATATATTCGGAAACACGTAACCAAATAAACCAATGGGAAACATGAAAAATTAAACGATATGTAATATTTATCCGTACGTTACATATGGGCCTGTTTAGATTATATTGACCGAGAACGAACTCCGAGTGTCAATTTAATCGGCCAGGTCCATATATAACGTATTGACTGGGTGAAAGTCATTAATTCATATATTACATATGTAAATAGTGTATTATGGAAATGGACTTCAATGTTCTTTAACATGGCCAGATATATATTTGCTTTTATCTATACAAAACTTAAAAAATCTAATTGAAGTCATGTCAATGTTTAAATCTTCTATACAAGAAAATAATCCTTGTTCATGCTGTTAGTAGAGTTTGAATGCATGTATTATTGTTAAATTGGATTTTTAAATTCTTAGCCAATTCATACTTTCCCCAAACCGGTTGAGTATCTTTTGATAGTCAACACGTGGTTCGCTTGATCTCAGTTCTTCATTTATTAAAATTCAATTATGACGACACATGTTTTTGCGCTCCTCTGATTTAATCTTGTGGAATTTTGTGTTTTAGTTTTTATTACAGTGTACCTGTCCGACAATTAACAATAACATTTAAAATGATTTTAAGTGAAAATATGTGTCCCTACTTCTGAGTTTCGTTAGCCTTCAAATGACTTTTTGGACTAGAAAGGTCTTAACCGCTGAAAACGACGAGTAACTTTCTGTCAAAAAAATAATAAGACATGGTACGATTGCCAGTGAAACATTATGTAAAAGGCTTAAAACAATTATAAAGTAAAACTTGATTTTCAGAAAGTGAAGTTTGAAATTGAAAATACTTTGCATTTCAAACGATTGTGTTTATGAAATTTACTTAAGTTTAGTAGTTAAATAAGAGATCAATAGGATACATCTTAATCTTTTAACAGAAGTGATAAATATTCAATATTGCAAGTCACTTGGCAAATTATCTACTGTGATGTTCAAGTGCCTATTAAGAACAGACATGCATGTATAAGGGAAATCTTTGATTGCCTGTCATTGCTAAACAGGAGATATATAAAGCTCTCGGCTTCTGTTTGAATTGAGGCGATTCAAACTTTGTATTCCCATGTTTATTTGATTCCACCTGAACTTTTACATAATAGTTCAACATCAAGGTACTGATGTATGAGACGACCAATTGTATAAGCAAACCTCTTATCTAAAAACTGTCTAATAATGAAATAAGACGAGGAAGTGAAGACAAAACATTTTCGCTCAATCGATATCTCAATTGGTCAATATGTTTTATTGATGATTGTGCTAGTGATAAGTTCGTATTGTCGAGACATCATATCCTTGATTATAAACGACCATGTGACCTATTTACCTCTCTGTAGATTAGTCCTAGGTTATTTCTAAAATGTAACACGAAGAACACCCTTACAGTTGGAAAGCAGGTCACGGTTTGACCCCAAATCTATCAGCAACAATAGACGTCACGTGACCGTGAAAATTCAGCAAAACTATGGATGAGACAAACCTCATTTTTTTACACACTGAAGTACCACTGTCATGATAAAATATTATTGATCAAAATAATCTTGAATATACATAGTTTTATGTCGTCAAAACTTACACATCATCTCAAAGTCCTTCATTCTTCATTTTTTCTTCAAACTTGAAGTTTGTATGACAATTGTCAAGTCTCCTGATCGAAAAACCTAAATATTTTCGAGGAAACTATAAATGATGGGCTGAATTTAAATTTGATGAAGCATCTCATTAAGACAAACACTCGATATGAATATCTAGGCAGTAGAGTTTTGGATACGCAAACGTCAAGTTATTTTCAACACGAAGCGGTGTTTTTTTGCCGATTTGTGCAAGTGGTTATCTCCCCTTGATATCACTTGTCAAAAATAAAAATCCAGCAAAATGAATAAAAAGGAGTTAACTTTACAACAATTAAGAAGAAAATAAATGAAATTCGATTTACCAGTATGTTATTATAATATTGAGAAGAGATACTTCCCTACTTTCAGAGAAGGATAAGAGTAAAAAAAATAAAGAAAAAAAAAAAATGGTAAAAATTCTGAAACCTAGCTGAATTGATATAAATTAGCTCTGACTGATGAAATTTACTTTGTAATTTTATAATGGGATATAAGACCACTCTAAGTAGTTTTTAATACTTCTAACAATGTTTAATGCAATAAAACATACTTTACACAATTTAAATAATCTTTCTGAAATAAAAATAATAAATAATACTGATGTTTAAATTTTATATTCTATAAAAACAGTGGTACCAAGAGACAAAATTGTTTTTTTCAAATTAAAAAAGCCTTTAAGCTCAACCTTATGTTTCTTTCCTGAACAGTACTGTACTGCCTAGAAAATATCCTACAGAAAAAGGATAAGTTTACCAAAAATATTGACAGAAATTCTGTAAAAATATAATACTTAAAATTATTTATAGTCACATAATTTTGAATTTTAAAATCATTATTATTGTAAAATTCAATTATTACATGTAGATTAGCTAGCACAGCTAGTAGCTCTTGCCAAATTTCTCAGGGTATTTTCTAGATTATAAAAGTAAACTTTTTAAAAAACAAAATGAGGCTTCTACTCTTCAGATTGCTGTATCAGCTGGTATATATATTTATACAAAAGTAGGCCCTATTGTATATTTTACCTTAAAAATTGTGCCTTTTACTTAATGATCAATGGACTGTTAAATTTGACAGGAATAGTGTCCCATTTGAATAAGTTCAATTTTGTAAGAAAAAATCTTTATGAGTTCAATTTCTTGTTTGACTTTATAAGCCAGTTTTTGCACTTTACTGTAGCTTATTTAGTAAAGAGATAACCAAATAACCAAGGTTTTTTAACTTATATTGAAATTATAAATATAATTAACTGACCTTCATTTCCTTTTTCATATATGTTTTTTCCTCCAGAAATTTTCATTGCAAGTCATTTTCTCTTGCTATTTTTTTGTGTTTTTGTCCATCCAAAGGCTATCATTAATTTTTCAGATTTGTTTCTAGTATGAATGAAATATTCAAAGACGTACGGTTTCAAACTCAAGTTTCACTTTTCCAATGTGTAAATTTTCACAATGCACATGACCCTGACACATATTTTGTTAACGTTTAATGACGTATGTTGAAAAAAATGAAAACAATGTCACCGTCAATTTGTGTAGGGATCAAGTAGGGTTTTAGTTACTTTGAAATGGAGGTATCGTATGGAATTGTGAAAAACAACACCCTTAAATCACAATTTCATTCATATCTCTAATAAAATCAGTATTTTAGAGTACTTTGGAAACAGGTACAATGAAAAGAAGATGAACATTAACTGTTTAAACTAGAAACGCAGCCAAAACCAGCTACAAATTGGCATGACTGGTGGTCACTAAAATTGTCGTATTAGAGAAAAATGATGGCTTCATAATTGTATAGAAATTTGAAATAGGTTACCAGGTTTCATTTAAGATTTTTACCGTCCTTTTCCGTATTTTGATACGCAAACGTTAAGTTATCTAAATTTGATGTTTTTGGCGAACACAAAAGATGGCTGATAAATTTAGAACGGACAGGGTAAAGAAATAGCAAATAAAAGTTGTTTTGGACAATGTTTCTTCGTCGTTTTGAAACTATATTGCTTTTAAAACCTACAAACTTTAAAAATAAATTATAATAACAGCATGACAAGTTGAAAACAAAATAGTTTAAACGTCGATTAAATTCGCGGAATTTTTAACGTCACCGACGACTATAGCACCACCTAATTAATTCCCTTTGCTATTGTTGCTGATAGAGCTTGACGACAACGGACGTACGTTTCCAAGGGCTTGCTTTCCAACTGCTTATATTCTTTTAAAAGTATAACTCAAATGCACTTCCGACAAAATATTTTCAAACTCTTGTTTTACAGTTTGTATCCTCATTTCGGACCCTCCTCCCCCAAAAACCAAGAAGATATCAATGTACAATGAAAATCTTAAATTTTTCCAAATAGATATAAGAAGATGTGGTATGAGTGCCAATGAGACAACTCTCCATCCAAGTCAAAATTTATAAAAGTAAACCATTATAGGTCAAAGTACGGTCTTCAACACGGAGCCTTGGCTCACACCGAACAGTAAGCTATAAAGGGCCCCAAAAATTACTAGTGTAAAACCATTCAAACGGGAAAACCAACGGTCTAATCTATATAAAAAACGAGAAACGAGAAACACTTATGAACCACATCAACAAACGACAACTACTGAACATCAGATTCCTGACTTAGGACAGGTGCAAACAAATGCAGCGGGTTTAAACGTTTTAATGGTACCAAACCTTCACCCTTTTTCTGAAACAATAGTGTAACATCACAACATAGAAAGACACACTATAAAATATCAACTGAAATAGTAGCTTAACTCAATCAAAGGACATATTAACACCATTGAACATACACTGAACAAATAAATTTGACCTATGATACAATGTAAATACAAAATAAATAAACTAAGGGAAGAATAATAAAAGTAACATGTTATATCGGTATGAAATGTTAAACAATTTAAGAAAAACAATATGCTCGAACAAAAATATCAGCCATTTGCAATAACTTTAAACACAGGTAAATGAAAATAATTTTGTTGTTAGGTATACGTGTACAGTTACAATAGAGAAAGGAAATATTTTTACAAAATAAATAATTTTGATGTTCATAGTACAAATGTATCTATTTCATATCAAATGCAAACAAAAACCTATTTATATTTTCTATAAGTTATTTTCTAAAATGTTGTTATTTTGAACACTCGAAAGGAAAATCCTTAAATATTCATTGGTATTCCACATAATTTGCTCTTTACCCGTACTAAACTTCATATGTTACGGAAGCCCATTGAGGACCTTCCAAAAATATAATTTGAATTCGAAATCACAAATTTAAATCGTTATTACGAATTGTATAATTTGGTAACACAGATTAAATTTGTGATAACGAATTTGTGGAAGGTCCTAAATGGGCTTCTGTAATATGTTGCATCCAAAGCAAAAATTAAAACAAAAGCATTTTTGCACAAATAACATTAAAGTGTTTGAGATTTTAGTTTTCTATGTTGTAAACTTTTCCTATTCTTTTCTTGCACACCCATAGTCTAATTGTGATAAAGGGTTTCTGTTTAACTGATGTTCATTTTCGTCTCCTTTTACTCCTAAAATATTTGAGAAAAACTGCATATCTAATGCGGAAATCGACGGCAAATATTTGTGTGATGACATTGATCAGAAGTATTATGTTATCTTACCATCTGCTCATGTTTGATCCTTATCACAAACACAGACGTCTAAGGTAAGACTTGTATTTCTGTTTATGGATGAAAAGCATTTCATGACAAAATAAATGTAATCAAAATATTGATAAAATTGAAAAGCGGAAAAATAGGAACATAAAATATCGTTCAATAAATTAACTATACATATCTTCATTTTTTTCATCACATACAGGCTTTTATTGTTTGTTAACTACATTTATTGCAATGTTTCATTAGCTTTATCATGTATATTTTTTGAGGAGACAAGCACGACACATGTATATTAATAGGATTCGAATTTTCATTTTGATTGTAAATTGTAGATTTTGCTTTTAATTAGCACTTTAATAAATTAAAATTTTACGTCAAGAATGGATTTGTATATATTAACAATTGTATGTATTGCATATAAGCTAGGAATGAAACCTACGTTACTATCTTTTAACAGAATCAGCTTTGTTTTTATCTGATTTACAGAACAAGACCACACTGTGTTTTTTTCAATTAGTCGTCATGAGGTTGAATCTTATAATAATTAATCGACACTTAGTAACATTTATTTCAACTTTGATATTGAAATTTGGTGATATTCCTTTGATTGATATACTCGATAAAAACTTGTAACATTGTTATACTCTTGTTTTGTACTCAGTCAATATTAGCGGATTAATTGCTTTAAAGAGGATGGACCGATTTCTTTCTTTTTTATTTATCTAACATCAACACCATTTTCAAAAAGTCTTTCATTCTTTTCTTAAATTAATAGCATAGCACAGCCCAATGCATGTAATAAAAGTATTACGGTTTATTTCTAAACATAATCATATAAACTCATAAAATTATGCCCAAATCTCAATTGTGACAGATTTTGGCAAATGCTGAGTTTATTTACAAAAATGTATGAGAAGGACATCGTCAACCAAAACCAAAATTATATTGGAAGTAAAACTATACATTGTCATACGGATACAAATGAATCAATTTTGGTAAGAAATGTCATTTGATACAAAATTTTGAACCATTTTTAAATCTGCTGTTTTGTAGCAAAATGCCTTCAATAGCAATGGCTAAAAGACATTTTGATTTTATGGAAATATTTGATATTGTTAAATGATAATGTAAGTGTATTATACTAACCCTTTACTTTAATTTCCTGTAGGATTTTAAAACTTTTAGATTTTGACGCTGAGAGTGAAACGAAAACATGGGAAATTGGCTCTATTCTTTATTGACCTCTAAGGATTTTCGAATATTTAAATTTGAGCAGCATGCACCTTATTATATTTTTTAATACTCAGGTGATATGTTTGGATCGAAGAAGCTTTCATATCTTCCGTTTTCTCTGTCCTAAGAATACAATAAATTAAAACCTTTCACGATTAAAATATTTGAACCTATCCGTTTAATTGAATATTTTTAATATTTTAGTCGTAGGTAAACATCTATCAGAATATTAAACAAATATATTGACAACTGAAAATGTATTTATATTTGTAATTGGTTTATTTTGATGTAGATTAGCATAGTGAACAAAATATTCCATTTAATATTTCTTTTACAAATAAAATGTGCACGAAAAACGTGACACTATTCATTTACCATTAATCAAATCATTACTTACAAATATATCAAAGTAAAGATTCGATAGTACATATTCGCCTAATTCACAAAGATGAGTTATACTCGTCAGAGGTCAAAGTTTTCCATATATATTTCAAATAAAACACATTTATTAATAAAATTGTCACACAATTATTTTAGGTCCGATTTTTATGAAATATTTTACTGTTAAACTCATAAATGTCTACTTTGTTTTTAGGTATATGCATATTCTGATGACATGATTGTAAATATTGAGATATCATTATTTAAATGCAAAATTAATATTGAATATTAACAATACATTTTTTTCGTGCAGAAATTCAGATTTGTCTTTTAAAAAAGGAATTTTCTTTAAAGCACACATCAAACAAATATTTCAAACTTATTGCACAAAACTGCAGACATTTCTGTAGTTGACGGTAAAACTTTTATCCAAATTGGACAAGAAATAGCTTAAAGAGAATTTTATTTAAAACGTGCTTTTATCTGAAATATATAGGGGAATTAACAAGTGTTTTTTCTCATTGTTGACGGCCGTATGGTGGCCTATAATTGCTTACTACAAATTCATTTTTACTCTGGTAGATATTTGTCTCATTGCCACCACAGCTTCTCATTTGTATATAAACACTTTTGACATCTGACTTTGTATTATAAAATCTACTCAGACTATGTTCTTCCTGTTCAGTATTAGCAGAAAAGGTCTACTTTATCAGCGTTATATCGTTTCATACCATATGCTTAAAACATCAATGTTACTTCACACGAATATTTTTTAAAATGTGCATACAAAACCTTATTTTTACAGGAAAATAAAGAAAAAATGCAGGATAATTTTGGTCATTGAGACGAAAGCATGTTGGTAATGACATAAAGTGTGCTGCTCCTTTCTACAATAGGCAAGAGACATATTTAATAAAATCTACCTTGAGTTCATAAACTACTTATTCAATGTACCTGTTTATTTTTGTTCACTTAATCTGTTGTATCAAGATTTCAAGCTGGTAATATTAAGTTTTGGAACAAGTTTAAATCTAAATGTGTGTTTTATTTTTTTAGAAAATAAGAATAATACCTGGCTACTGGGATTGATTTAGTTTTGTCTGTACAAAGGCCCACACAAAGTGGTTTTAATAAATGTATAATTTCAGCCCCAGATTTCACTATTGGTTTCGAGCATTTTAGACTTTCCCGCGTGTAATACTGGCAATAATTGGTTCTTAAGTAACAAAATATATGTTATATGCAATTACTCTACCTGCAAACTTGTCTATTAGCCACTGTGTCTGATATTGTTAAATTCTATAGAAGTTTGAGTTGCATAACATAAGGATTATGTCAAACTCCTATGTCCGAGTAAAGGACACATTTATAAAAATAAGAAGATGTGGTATGATTGCCAATGAGACAACTATCCACCAACGTTCAAATAAAGTGGATGTAAGCAATTATAGGCAACCGTACAACCTTCAACAATGAGAAAAACCCATACCGTATAGTCGGCTATAAAAGGCACTGACATGAAAAAAAAAATGAAATATTTCAATTGAGAAAACTAACGGCCGAATTTATAAAAAAAACAATTTACGAAAAACTAATATGACAGACATGAACAAACGACAACCACTGAATTACAGACTCCTGACATAGGATAGGCACATAAAGAATATGGCGGGGTTAAACATGTTTATGAGCGCTCAACCCTGCCCCTAACCTGGGACAGTGGTGTAACAGCACAGCATAAGACCAAACTATACAAATCAGTTGAAAAAGGCTTAACTCATCAGATCGATTCAATGCAGAAAAACATCAACCAAAAACACAGACCGGTCGTGGCAGGGTATTTATCCTTCCTTCATCCCGAACATAAAAAAGTACACATCTGTGAGTACTCGCAGTTACTGACATCTAGTTCAAAGCCAATAAAAACAAATAACAAAAAATCATGTATCTGAGACTGAAATATCAATCAGTACCCATCCAACATGTAATGAATTTAGTGTAAAGAGGTCATTAACAGTCAGAGAAAAAACACAACCTTGTGCAATTCCAAAATATAGTTATCGACAATTGTAGTACCGTGAAAATACATATGTGCATAACAACAATATTTAGTATGGTTTTAATTTATTGATAACAAAATCAATATTTATGCCAATAAAAACAATATTTAAAGATTTAATTACAGTGTTGAATTGGTAACCTTT
This sequence comes from Mytilus coruscus, assembly GCA_017311375.1. NCBI lineage: Eukaryota > Metazoa > Mollusca > Bivalvia > Mytilida > Mytilidae > Mytilus > Mytilus coruscus. The sequence goes on from CM029598.1 coordinate 17,322,854, forward strand.
TAGAATAAGTTTATTTAAAGGATTGATAAGTTTACCCGGATCGTATCTAATTTCCGGGCTTGGTTAACAACATCACCGTAAAATTTAGGATGTGCTATTCGTTTGAAATAAGTTTTCTACAGGTACAGCCAAACTTGCAAACCAATTCTTTGTATCTATGGAAGAATTTAGTAAAGGTTTTAAGTAATTTGTGGTAACGAAATCTCTGACTTAATAGTTTACTAGTAATACATAGATTACGCTCATTGAAATCCAAAACGTCACAACAGACACGGGCAAAGCGAACGAGTTGGGATATATAAATATTTACCTTTCTCATTTGAGAAAAAAACTTTATTTTGTGTTATATCTCACTATTTTTAATATGTACCACTTTTGATTTAGAATTTAGTATGACGATAAATTTTCACTTCTGTACTCGTACTCTGAACAACAAATGTATTAATTTTGTAATAATTGTTTACTTCCGTACTCCTAACAACAAAATTATTATATTTGAATTTACCTGTGTACGTTGTTTTATTTAACACAATTTTGTCCCAGGTAAGAGTTGTCTTATTAACACTCTTCCTACATCTTTTTTTATTACTACCTGTAACGTCTATGTTATATAAGCACCTACGTTTAAATATTGTATTTATATTGTATCATTGATCAAACTTATTCGTTCAGTGTATGTTTACTTGGTTTTTTTAAATGTCTTTTTGATCGAGTTAAGCCATTTCAATTGATATTTGATAGTGTGTATTTTTATGTTGTAATGTTTAACTACTGTCTCAGGTTAGGGTGAAGGTTGGCGCCTGTTAAAACGTTTAAAACTGCTGCATTTTTATGCACCTGTCCTAAGTCAGGAGCCTGTTGTTCAGTGGTTGTAGTTTGTTGGTGTGGTGAATAGGTGTTTCTCGTTTCTCGTTTTTTATATAGATTAGACCGTTGGTTTTCCTGTTTGAATTGTTTTACACTATCATTTTAGGGCCCTTTATAGCTTGCTGTTCGGTGTGAGCAAAGGCTCCGTGTTGAAGGCCGTACTTTGACCTATAATTGTTAACTTTTTATACATTGTGACTTGGATGGAGAGTTGTCTCATTGGCACTCAAACCACATCTTCTTATTTATATTTATGAGTGTTGCAGCAAATACATTTGCAATTAGATTTATTAAACGACTATTTAATTAAATAGGAAAAGTTTTCTTTGATAAGATTGTGTGGAAGTGTAGTATAAAGAGTGGAAAAGTCTAAACTATCAACCGAATCAAAAGGATCATCAAAGCAAGTAATTTATCTAAAATGAATTCCACTATTTCCATATTTTTATTACAAAAATTGATGATAAGTTCTTTGACAGTTGTTAAGGAACTCGTTAAAAGCACCGAAAGATTAGTGGTAGAAAGCTTACTAGAGGCCGAGATGAAACGATATTTTACGGGTTTTTTGTGTAGTTTAAGTAACCGATACATAGTGGGGACCTTCAACTGTTCACGGGAGGCCTTAAGCTGAGCTGTGGTAGTGACATATTTGTTTACTATATGACTCTCTGTGGAGCGTATCTGAATGTACCTGAATGTATAATTTCATTCTTAAGGACTTCCGTGTAGTATTTCATAATACCAACACCACATTGTTGGCTGCTTACGAACACGAAACGCTTTGCGAGTACTTGAATTTTGTTTTTAATCCTAGAAATGGGCGTATTACTTACCCTTATTTATTTCTAAATTATTTTCGAAGTGTGATATGCGAATATAAACAATATTCAGACATTTTTTAAAATAGGAATAATTTGACTTTTTGTCAGATTTCTCCCGTATACGCCATTTTTTACAATAGGATGACAGAGCATCTTCAATAACCTGACGACACTCTTCCCAATTTATTTTCGACGGTGGATGATATTTTGGTCCTTTTTTCAGAAAATTTATAACCTCTGGTCTGGAACGATGCTGAGGTCCCCCGTAATTACAGGGCCATACGGATCATATCTAAACTTCGATGTTCACAGTTTCATGTTGAAGGAGCATTATTTTCTATAATGACGTCTGATGTAACTAACGTATAATTAAAAATTAAACTTCTACTGGTATTTTTTTTTTATACAAATAAGAAATCAAGGTGGCTCAATGTTATCAAAATATGGAAGTATACAGTTTTGAACGGTAGAGTCATGAAAAATACTAGACAAATTGATAAAATCAATACCTCTACTAATGTATTTCATTTTTAGAAAATACATTTTATGATCTTCAGCTAGTTTGTCAATTCGAGGAAACAGTCTATAGTGACAAAAAGCTGTAATAATACCTTATTAAAGGCCAGTAGAGGTGAACATTTAGTGCGTATCCACAGGAATGCCGATTGTCCGCTGACGTTGCAATTCATCAAACTCAACAAAAATGTGATCAATCAAAAAGTCTAACATTTTACACTGTAGATAGATTTTGAATGTGCTTCAGAATGCATTCCAAAACAGCATTGATCCATTCAGATAAAATATCCTTTTTGGGTCATCTGACTCGCGTTATAACCTTTTTCTGGCATAGTCCTCAACTGCTTCCATTAGTAACCTGAAGTTCCTCTTCCAGTTGATGGGCTGCAGAATACGGTATTTCGGGCCTTTGACTGACAAATTGTTTATTGATTGCAATGTCAAGGTATTCAGTTAAAACATGACCATATTTGAATTGGGACGATGAACATGAAAATATTGATTAAAGGTTATGACCGTTTTTATTTTTTTCCCATTTGATTGTTTTTTTTATTCTAACTTAATTACGCATTTAACAAAATAGGAAGTGACTTTTTGATAACTGACATCTGTTGTGTAGAATATTATCTGAAAAGTCAACATCGTTATCTTTATAGAAACAAAAACTGTTATTTTCCACTTTAGGTCAAAAGTAGTACTACACTGTTAACACCTGCAGCTTTATTAAAACGTATTTAAATTCATCATCACAAGTAAGACATATATGGCAATATTTGTATCATATGGATGATAAAGCTATATTGTATCCTGACATGTTTTTCATAGTCTCTGTATTATTTAATCAAAGTTTTCGAGAAACCGGACATTTTAGAGCTAGACATATTGTATAGACCGTATATTGATCTCTAGCTAATTTTTAATGTATTTTATCGTTGGAATGCTTGATCATTGACATACACCCCGTATCCTCCTAAGGTCATATTAACATATTAAACGAATTGAAAAATATTATCAAGAAGTTTTTTTTATAGCATAAGTGACTTCGACAAGTGCAAAGATACGAAAATTCTACTGTACATACAACTCAAGAATAATATTTTAGAAATTAAATAACTAGATTTTTGACTGCCTATTGCTAATTTTCTATTCTTTTGTCTCAATGTTGCCTTAGATCCGTCACATACTTATCCTTAGGTGATGCACGGTGTCCGTGTGTCCTCAGTTAATATGAAAAGATGTAGGATATGTAAGAGTGCAATATGGTTATCACTTTATCACATCGAGTGGTTTCGATATGTTGTGCAAGATTTTAATGGAAAAGAACAAATTTTACAAATGACAAAAACATTCGGATATGACATGAGACAGAAGTGGATAGAGCCCGATCTATGTGCAAGTAAATTTAAATGTTCTTTAGAAATTGCAACCCTTTAGTCCCTAACAGTGGACTAACAAAACGTACATAACATATCATAAATGTATATATTTAATTATAAATTGGAATGGAAATCTGTACAGCCACATTTCTTAGCTTCATCAGAGCGGTATCATAGATATCGAAAATACAAATGCTTACAAATCAATAAAAAAAAAATGTATCAAAGGACGCTCGCTGTTAATCAAATCAAATTCAAAGTACATAACATGTTAATAGGAGATGCTGCCGTCCTGAACACTATTATATTGTAACAAATGAAGACAATGTACATATATAGAATGTACTGCATATGCAAACATTGAGTATAAATAATCTAGCAAGTAGTTACTATATACTGCATTCAAGTATAGCAAAGCTCAAATGACGGAATCCCTTTATAAGGAACTTAAAAATATCAATACAAAGAATTAAAATTGGTATGACGTAAAGCAAACGGTAATAGTTGCTTTGTACTCATTTCCGAGTAGAGACAAGCACATTTATCATTAAAAAAGTATGCATGAACAATTAGAATACACACATCACTTTGAGGTATGGGATAATTCATACTGCGGAATTTATTTACACAATGGAACACCTAGTTACACACTATTCAGATATTCAAAGACAATTTTCCACAATAGAAATATACCGTACATCGGAACAGTTTATATAATGTTTACTTGCATCAATGATAAGTCTTATGTAGACGAAATGAATTATAAGCCTGATATCTTTGATGAGTTTTTGCAAATCAATCATCTTACAGAAATAACAAATACATTTAGAAAGCAGTTACCATTGAAAAAAAAAATAAGAAGAAAATACGATGGCAATGCACCAGACCCCAGTACCAATACCACGAGAGCAATAGACCATTTAACAAAACAGAAAGCATGTACTGACAACAAAGAGAACAAATACAACAGGCGTTAATAACAGAATAGGCAAGATATGCATGTCGTTTTGTAAATATTATTAGGATATGGAACCTGAGGAAAAATTACATCAAACATAATTTATATGGAAAGATTCGTATATTCTGAATAAAATTATGTGAGCTTTCCATATATTATACTGCAGTGAAATATCCTGGTGAATCCTGCAGTTTGATTAATTACATTGACAAGGAATATAAGCCCATATTCCTTGTGAAGAAAAACGGAGATCAGAATGGTCATTAATGTTGAAATAAGGACAGCCCAGTATAATATAATTATTTTTTGCATTATATGTCAAGAGTCGGATATGTTGTGCTTGAATTTAACAGATACTATCACAGATGTCTAATAACATTAAATTTCCAAAATAGCGAAGACAATTAAGATTAAAAATAGTACTCCCCCCAAAAAATAAAACAAACAAACAACCAAAAAACAAAACAAACAAGCAAAAAACAAACAGAACAAACAAAACAAACAAAACAAACAAAACAAACAAAACAAAAACAAATAGACAACACTGACTGGGTTCCTGACTTTGGATAGCCATGAACACATGACGAGAATTAACTAGGTTTAAGATTAACCCCCTTTATGGTCATGATCATTGCTGAAACAATCAGTATTGCGCAAAACACAAAAAGAAATGGTATGCAATTTCACTTAAGAAAAATCACTACAACACAAAATCCATGCTTGTCTTCTTTCATACTATAAGTTAGTGACTTTATGTTCAATCACAAAAAGCCATACACCACGATTTACCAACAACAGTATAAATATAAATTGATCAAATCTATTCAGTTGAAAATAAAGATTTAAAGGGCAATTTCTGAAACTTACTTGCTTTATAAAAAGTAGATTATTACATCTTAGTCATTTGAACTCAGGTGGATAGTTGTTTCATTTGCAATCAAACTACACCTCCTTATCTTTATATTGTTATGAACGACCTCTTTTCTATTTTTACAGTTGGAATCATACGCCCAATTAAAACGTTGATATATTTATAAACTTTAGTAAAAGCTTTGATCAATTTATGATATCTATATTCCCAAGGTTTACTTTTTTTAGTAAAACAGTTTTGCGTTCTTTGAACTTTTAGAAGTCACTAAAAATAGAATCATATCGAGCCAACTCCATGTAAAGGAGAAAAAAGAATTGATACAGTCAAACACTGAAGAAGAGAGAGTCATAGATAAATGCACGGCATAATTACCACCAATCCCCCGTAAAATAAAATCTTTACAAAATCATACAAAAACAAAAAAACAAACAAAAAACAAACTAAACACAAAAGCGAATCAAAGACAAGTTTAAAGATGACTTTTTGATAAATGAGACTCAAAAAGGAAAACATGCTATTAAAGACTCCACATATCATTTGGATTCTATTGATCTATTGATTAAATTGTACCAATTATGTGCATTTTAGGTGAAGACATACACTCCTTATTTGGAAGATTTACCAGTGTCATTACTGTTGAAATGCATTTAGTTATACTTATAATCTTCTTGGTATGATATCAAATTATTTTAGGCAAATAGGTTAATAATTATTTGGACATTTAAAATAGTGTTAGATAACAATAAAAGAATTAAATAAAAACAGCAAAATAAAAAAAAAAAAATAAAAAACCCTAAAAAAAAAAAACAAACCTACACCATCGTAACGTCAACGACGTAATTAATATAAGTTATCTACGTTCATATCCGTAGATATGGATATTTTAACACCCTGAAGTATCCAAGTACACCCTGAGGCGCAGCCGAAGGGTGTATAGGGTACTGAAGGGTGTTAAAATATCCATATCTACGGATATGAACGTAGATAACGAATTTATCCCCGGTCTTAGTCTAAATCTGGCGATTTTTAGAGAAATTCGACCACAAAGTTTAACGTAAAAGCAACGTTTTTTTCATTTTTTAAACATCTTTTATTGAACTTTGGGAATTTGACATACTTTTAATGGGGTGTAGGGTAGAACCCTACATGTAGACAAATATAAGACGTTTTTAAACTAGAGACAGAGAAACTGAAATGGGTCGAATTTGGCGCGCAATGTTGTGAGAGTTACATCATAAACGGTGTGACGTCAACGTGGGTCATTTGCATAGCTAGGTCAGTAGTACTATTCATTGACAATGTGGCTGCATAGTGATGCATTTACTAAAATGAGTGCAAATAATCGATATAATAAGATAAAATCGTTAGTGGATTAAGTATTTAACTATACAGACATCATGGAAAATCTACAGAATTCGATATTTCATAAGGAACAACCATGGAAATAAGGAAAACGCGCGTGAAATTCCCCGATTTAATGGGTAGCAACGTCCGGGGATATGGGTTAGCAACACCCAGGGGCTATGGGTTTTGTAACGACGTGCGTTAACCAATCAAACTCCTAGAAATATACTAAGCCGGGGATAATATTTATTACATACTTGTTATGAATACATCGGGTTTTGCATTTGCAATAAACGTTAATTTGCCTAAGTCATATTGATGTCCGGGGCTAATAACCGGTGCCAATATTGTCTTCCCATACAATCTCAACGGGAGAGCCGTATTAGCCCTCGCGTGCAAAATCCATATTGGCCCTATTTAGCATTCAAAGAAATAAACTCATCTTTGTTATTGAAATGACATACTATATCAAGACATCGTTGCTAGAAACACTACATTTTTTTTTATTGTTGGAGAAGACCAGAAGTTGTTTCGGAAATTATTGAGGAACAATTGGATCGATATAAAATGCAAAAAAAACAACCAAAAAGAACACACAAACACAAATTAAAACCAAAAAAAATGAAATAGATACATATAAAAAAAGATGATGTGGTATGATTGCCAATGAGACAACTTTCCACAAGAGACCAAATGACACAGAAATTAACAGCTATAGGTCACCGTACGGTATTTAAACAATGAGCAAAGCCCATACCGCATAGTCAGCTATAAAAGGCTCCGAAATCACAAATGTAAAACAATTCAAACGAGAAAACTAACGGCCTAATTAATGTACAAAAAAATCAACGAAAAACAAATAAGTAACACAGCAACAAACGACAACCACCAAATTACAGGCTCCTGACTTGGGACAGGTACACACATACAGAATGTGGCGGGGTTAAGCATGTTAGCGGGATCCCAACCTTCCCCCTAACCTGGGACAGTGGTGTAACAGTACAACATAAGAACGAACTATAAAAATCAGTTGAAAAAGGCTTAAAACATAACTAAATTTGTATTCTTTTCAAACGGGATGTTTAAAGACACACCCACGTTCATTTTGATCTATAAAGAGGTTAAACTCCTAACTTTCCTACTGTCTGTCATTACATTTATTTTTGGCATTGCACAAGTCATGTCTTCTTTAACTGTCCATGACGTTAAAATACTAAATCCCTGGGATGTGTTTTAGTTGATTTTAGTCTCTGATGCATGATTTTTTATTATTAATTGTTTTGGCTTTTAACTAGCTGTCAGTAACTGCGAGTACTCTCAAATCGTACTTTCTTGTTTATTTGACCTGTTGATACTAATTGTAATGCTTTTTTTTGTTATTTAATGTTATTCAGGGTTATATCTGGTCTATATACCAGCTTTGATAAGTGCTTGGTACTAATATAAATTTCCACTTCGTACTATGAACATCAAAATTATTTATTTTGTTAAAATATTTCCTTTCTCTGTTGTAACTGTACACGTATACCTAACAACAAAATTATTTTCATTTACCTGTGTTTAAAGTTATTGCAAATGGCTGATATTTTGTTCGAGCATATTGTTTTTCTTAAATTGTTTAACATTTCATACCGATATAACATGTTATTTTTATTATTCTTCCTTAGTTTATTTATTTTGAATTTACATTGTATCATAGGTCAAATTTATTTGTTCTGTGTATGTTCAATGGTGTAAATATGTCCTTTGATTGAGTTAAGCTATTTCAGTTGATATTTTATAGTGTGTCATTCTGTGTTGTGATGTTACACTATTGTTTCAGAAAAAGGGTGAAGGTTTGGTACCATTAAAACGTTTAAACCCGCTGCATTTGTTTGCACCTGTCCTAAGTCAGGAATCTGATGTTCAGTAGTTGTCGTTTGTTGATGTGGTTCATAAGTGTTTCTCGTTTCTCGTTTTTATATAGATTAGACCGTTGGTTTTCCCGTTTGAATGGTTTTACACTAGTAATTTTTGGGGCCCTTTATAGCTTACTGTTCGGTGTGAGCCTAGGCTCCGTGTTGAAGACCGTACTTTGACCTATAATGGTTTACTTTTATAAATTTTGACTTGGATGGAGAGTTGTCTCATTGGCACTCATACCACATCTTCTTATATCTATTAACTCATCAGATGGATACAAATAGAAATACATATAACAAACATACAGAGTGGACGTGAACGGGTACTTTTACATCTCAACAATGAAAAAAACAGTAAGTACAGATCTGAGAGTACTCGCAGTTACTGACAGTTAGTTCAAAGCCAATAACAACTAATAAAAAAAACATGCATCTAAGACTTAATTATCAATCAGTACACATTCAACATCCAATGGATTTAGTGTAAAGGCGTCATATTCTTTATTCAATTGTTTATTCAATTTTCTGGTTCCTATTTCATAGACAAACTGTGTGATTGATTGATCATTACATGGCATTTTCTGTATCGGATCTATTGTCATCCATCGACCCATATCGGGACCTTGTGCTAAAGCCATCGGTCCGAAAAGGGAGTCTTAAGCTGATACTAGGGCCTATATGGAAAATGCCATGTAAATTAATAATAATCATTCACGAATAACACCAGCAATTCATGATGGTAAAGGAACAAATGTCAACAGCCGAAACTAGAAAGCTTTAAGAAACATGTAATAGACCGAATAGTAGACATTGTGGAAAACATCTCAAAACGGTATTGTACACTTATGGATTAATAGTTATTTTTTTGTACTTAATATATGAATGCAAAATGAAAATATGGACAAATGGAAAATAAACATAATAAACGTTTCCATGTTTGCCAAAAAGTGTTTGGCAGTGCAAATACTTATCTACATAGTAATTGCTATATATGACCATTGTTATTCTTGCTTTTAATCCCGTTTGCAGGCTAGCATTACAATGCTATTTGTAAATGCCAACGACATAGCAACTATGGAACTAAGAATTTTGAATGCTACATGTATGGGAAGGAGTTGTGATAATTTTCGTTTTTTAATAGGTTATGCCGAAAAGGGGTGAGTAATGTTTTTTTTATAATCAAAACATTTTAAAACCGTTCACTTTTAGCATAGTAAACACATTTACTTGTGGTAACCTTTGTGTCCTTTTGATGATTGTGACATAATGAATTAGTATGGATTCGCATAGAGAGTGATGCATGCATAACTGGAGATGCTTACCTTATCGAGGCACCCGGTCTCGTGCTCCTATTAGGGTCCATGCGATTCCCTGAGTTTTTTTTTACCTTGATTTGTATTTTGTAATGACTTGATAATATTTGAAAATCTACATTTGCCTCAAATTTACCATAATAAGTGAGACCATAATTAAAGAGTACATTCTTTCACAGAATGGACATTTTTGACATTTTGAATCTAACATCACAAACATCTGTCAATCTATTTAACTGAACCTTGTGGAATCAATACTTATACAGCTTAATTTTCCTTCCTACATACCTGCTTAAGGCCTTTAACTGGCGATCGTTAACAAATTAAATTTTAAACTACGCCTTTTGATATTTAGATATTACATGTATCAGTTTCACATTTGACCAAAAAAATATTTTGTTACAGTATGTGTTATAAAAAGATGTTGATGCGAATACCCAATATCAATGTGTAAGGCTGTTACTCATATATACTTAAATTACATGTAAAATGGCGACATTTTATTAAAGGCGTCATATTGATATCACAATAAAAATGAAAAAAAAAACCCCAGTCCAGCAGTGAAGGAACCACGTATGGTGATATAGGGGTGATTATATCTACGTCATTTGAACTCTTGTACCGATGGATAGGACAATCGTACCACATCTTCTTATCTCTATAGCGACTGTCTGATCGTAATTTTGTTTTAATAGAAATACATTAGTATGAAAACATTGAACACGTTTACAAATTTTGCAATTTCTAATGCCAAAACAATTATAAATCTGTACCAAAGCGATGGTGAAAAGGACAGAAAATTGTACGTCTTTGTACCTGATGTGATAGTCTATTTTTTTTATTATAAACACAACAAATACCATGTCAATATTTACAGGCAGTATTTATATCCGAAGTACTTACAAATAATTGAAATTGATCATCCTACAAGCATGGGAAAGAACCAAAACTACCAAAAACTCGACAATGTATCAAAAATATTTTATGCTTTACCTGGACAAAACGTGAGTATCATGTTTTATATTTATAAAAATATATTTTCCTTGAATTGTTCTTTGTTGTTGTTATACATTGAAATATTTTTTATGTGGTTATCTCGAGGCCTTTAATAGTTGACTAAATTGTATTGGGTTTTGTTTATTTTAAAGACCGAACAATGATCGATATTGTACATTATTGTCCTTTTTCTTTAGTGAAAAGTGATTTCACTGCAAAAAAAAATCACATCTCTTTATATGTATATAGCACGACATTGAATGTAATTATACATTTAGAAATATTGCATCATTTGCAGATACCGATTTTAGCATCACAACTCTGCGGAGAGTTCGTCAAAGTTTGTTATAGATAACCAACGAACAACCTTTGTTCAAACCTCTTTATTGTTTATGTCTATCACTTTTCGTCGTATAACTTTTCTTTTATTCAACGATATTCGATTTGATAATAGTAAAGTATAAACATGTAGGGGGAACTCATAATAGTTTTGAATTGTTCTCATTTCAGGTGATTGTTCGTGCTACTCAAGTTATATTTTTCTCTGTTTTCTATGTATTTAAAAAAAAAAAATTATTGATTTCTTTTTTACTTGATATTAACGGGCTTTTTAATCCTGGTATTTATAATGAGTTTATTTTCAGACATTCAGTTTCGAATTGTTCTAAAACAGAATTTAACTGTTTTCTATCATATTCACACTGCATTTGTGGAGTGAAAACCCAATGCTTTCTATGTTAAAATCGAAAAATGTTCAGGTCTTCGTAGCTATTTTGTCTTAAATCTAAATAAAGCGACAGTCATTTCTTTTTAAAACTATACTTATCCTTGTATCTTTTTTTTTTGCATTTAAGATCGCACTGGTTCCCCGAACTCTGGTAGTACCTCCTTTTTTAATTTCATATATAAATTTTGTATTTATCAAAAGAGAATTTTAACAAGGACTTTACAGTGATTCTAAGTGCGTAATCTTTAATTTCATACCAACATTATCCAAATATTTACATATTTACAAACTCACAACTATGCGAACGAACTTTCTTTGTGTAAAATATGTACAACTTTCTTTGAAACCAGGCTCGAATTAGTGGTTCGCTACCTTATCTCAAAGCTGATCAAAATTATTATTTATCATTGAATTTATAAGTGTCATTTTGTCAAAAAAGGAGATATGGTGAGGTAAATGCAAGTTTTGTGCCTATTTTACTTGATATTTAGGATTTAATCGCCGTCAGTGTTTAAACTTTGATTTTAGATTCCAGGCATTTTTTTGATACATATCCAGAATACATCCAGTAAGAAAGAAGAAGTTATATACGATCAAATCGATTCAGGACAATTGAACGGAACCACCATGTTATTGACATTCAACTCCAGTCATAGGTAAACACAAACTTTTATCTTTCGAGGTTCCGTAGTGCTATAACTCGTATATTATGTCTTAAGATACTTTGAGAGTGTCTACAAAATCGCTAACCTTTTTTAAAAGTTATCTATAAAAAATAATGTTGGCATAGTTAAAAATTTGTTGTGTCATTTTAAGAATTAGATGTTTTTGCCAAATGTTGAAAAATCTGTTTTTTCAATTAATTCGCAACATTTTAGTCTTTGGGGATGTAGAAATTAGATTTTGCATGATAATCGAATGATTACCTTAAGATATATGTTCTGTTTTTGTTTGTGTCTAAGGATGTTGTCTTTTTGAAGTTCATGTGTACCAAACATTTAGTTTAATTATACCCAACTCTGAAAGTGGGGGCTACATTGCATTCATCTTGTCCTTTAGTGCAACAAATATTTCCATCACACCTTTCTAAGATGAGACTGAATAGAATGCCTAGTATATATTTGATCAGCAGGTTGACAGTGATGCGTTGTAACGTGTGATACTTACTCCTGTTTGTCGATACTTCAAATTATTCAATATGCTGAATGAACTTTTAAATATTTCGTCACACTTTTCTCAAGTACTACTGACCAGAAAACATGATAATTGGTCAGCAGCTGCACAGTGATGAGTTGTGACATGCAAGTATTTGTCGGATCTGTTCGACATCTATTTTCTGTTTGTGGATACTTTGAAATTTTCAATATGTTGAATGAACTTAAAAGTTTTCATCACACTTTTTTCGAGTACTGCTCAACAGAATTACTTCATATTTAGTCAGTAATAAGTTGTAGAGTGTGAACATTGTTCGGATCTGTTAGACATCTACTTCCTTTTATCCTTTACTTTGATATAAGAGTGTGGACACAAGTGCATTCTTATTAATATATAAATTCAGTTAAAAAATTGACTTAAAAAAAAATTATACGCACCAGTACATAACCGATGTTCAAGTCTCATACATCCATGTAGCAGATGCAAAACAAGGTAAAAATAAATCACCCGCTACGCAAAAACTCATCAAAGATACCAATTTATAATTTTGTACGCCAGACGCGTATTTTGTCAACATAAGACTCATCAGTTGCACTCGATTTAACAGTTGGAAGGCAAAATTAAATATGAAGTTAAAGAGATAAAATAACCTAAAAATCCACACTGGGTCAAAATGTCACAATCAGGAATAGGACATAATCGGTAAACTAACAAATCAGACGACTATCCTGGTATATTAAGGTACAAGACCTCGAAAAAAAATCCCTGGGGAGTTGTGACGAAGACATTGAATCGGTCAACCAATTCGTGCTGGTGACTGTTAAACATATTTATTATCGATTTCAGTCGCTCTTCCTTGTAAATCTGATTGATTAGTTTTTGTGCGAGGAGCACATCTCTGTTCATGAAGTCCGTATAGTATGAACATACATTAATTGAGATATATAAACGAAAAACGATGGAGTAGAACATACATAAGAACAATGAAATTCATATTGACTATTGAGTTTGAGCGTATTCCAAGCTTAAATTACATGTTACTATAATTGGATTCAATTTCTTGGGGAAATATTTGTTTCTTCTTTCACATCAGCTAAGATGTTGTACTACATTTGTCTTGTTTAAAATTGTGTAACATATACTTTTGCTTTGTCTTTCAGTTTCGTACAAATTAAATTGGAATCAAAGTGTAATGACGAGCAGAGTTGTACTGGTTTCTTATGCGATAGATGTTGTAAGTTAATAAACCTTGTTATTAGTAATATGCGACATAGTGTTTTTAAATGAATTTATATATTGACAGCAGACTTCTTTTCGAATGTTTGGAGAAGTGAAAAAAAAAGCTTAAAAAATAAGAATTACTCTTCATAAATTGTTTGCATTCGAAGGACTTTTCTGCATTTACCTTCAACAGGAACGCTCAAACAAGTCAAATATTTAATAGTCATTGACGTATAAGTACCAAAACACGTGAAGAATTTTGTGATCAAAAAGGATATAAAAAAAAATTGCAGTTGAAGATGACAATGAAACTTATTCTTACAATGTGAAAATAGGAAATTGAAATTGATAGGTCAGTTAATGACTGAATGAAATTACCTTTAGTAAGCAAGCTCATTTTACAAACGCCTCCATTTTTTGTATAATTATCGTACTTTTGATAACGAGAAACCTTCAACAAAATTTGAAGAGGATCCGACAAAAAGAAGGCACTAGCATGGTGACAGTAAATTATATGGTTATTTGAAAACGTACCTAACCCGACATAAATGATCCCCAAGTTCAGATCTTATCATCAAACCCAACCATGATTTTGATAAGTGTACACCTTGAACCAAGTTTTAAGTTTCCGACAAAAAATGAAGGCGCTAGCAAGATGACACAAAGAGATGACGGATGGACTGACAGACGGTTCAAAAACATTATACCTTCCACAACTTCGTTGTCTGGGTATAAAATTTGCGATGGAGAAGCTATGGATACGTGTTCTGAAATTAAGCATTCTTTATTTTTTAAATAGCAGATTAGATATTGTCAGGATTTTGTTTTCACAAATGGCAAATAATGCATGTATCTAACTTTTGGTTATGTCGATAATTACTGGCGAAGTTTTGCAAAACAGTACATATACTTGAGAAATATCAACAATGAACCACAACGTACCTCCAAAATTACTGCCAGGCACTTATTATGATATTCCTATTGATAGACAATGAGTACCAACAAAGTCCTACATCAGTGGCTTTAACAGCAAAATTGTAATTAGAATATGATCGATATACCAAAATGTCGTCATGGATTGTCTAAACATAACTTTATTTTTTAACAAATCACTTCAGGCAAAAAGTCATCAATATTAACTTATAAGCCATTAAGTAAAATATTTATAGGAAGAATTATGTATTTTTATATTATTTGATAGTAAGGATTTAGACTTATCTGACCTTAACGTAATACATAATAAAAAAACTAAAGAAAACAAATCAATGGTTCAAAAATTCCAAAAATGTGTTGTTTTGTTGACGAGTTGTGTTTTGGTAAAAAAAAAAATAACTGACAAATCTCTCGGGATAAATGAATTGGTATTATAAATCCAAATTTAACTTAACTGGTTGGCTTCATGTATGTCAAAATGCACGTAGAAAATGAACAATATACAGAGTTTTACAACATGTTTAACGAGGAATATAGTGTGAAAGACCGTATATGCATGTGTGACACGCGTTTAGGTAACTACGGATTGAACCCTTAACTGAAAAAAAATAGCAGAACAGACAAGATTTAACTTATAGTCTCATTCAAATTGAATGTCGAAATGCAAAAGATCAAGAGGCAATTCTTTTTCTGACAGAAAGAAGGTTTATATCGTTCAATGATCGAAACAGATTAACCGAAAAGAGTTTCGTAAATTTATAAGTGACTGTTCTCTTCTTACTATAAATTTGATTGAGTCTAAAAGCAAAATGATTTATAATGAAAAGTTGTATGCAAAATCTAGCAAAGTACTAATGAAACTGGGCAATATGTGTTCAAAATCCGGGAAATTTTCATAACAATACTGCTTTGAAAATCTCTTACTAACATAACATAAAATGACAAACCCTGTTTCTACTTCAACCTTTCACGTTTACGGTCAAGTTTTAAGGAAATATAATTAGCATCTGCCGATAGTCGTCTTCAAATATGGTGATGTCTCAGATAAGAGACGTTTAGCAACCTTCTATTGTATGATACATCATCAGCTTGAAGGACTCATCAACGTATTTTACCATGAGCAACACATCGGGGATCACAAGTGTAGCAAGAACAATTGGCCCTTCTGGAGCACTTGAGTTAAACAGGGTTTTTGATGTTCAATCTTGCGATTTATGTGTTTTATGAACTTCAGTTTTTCTTTTGTCGATATTTGGTTGGTCCGCTTTTTTATGTATCACTTTCTCAAACCATGCAATAAATACTTTTGAAATGTGATAAACACGCTAACACACACGTTTTTGCTTTTATTAGTTTACAAGCAAAATAAGACCCTATATACATGATGTATACCATCTTCTTTGATATAAGTCTTAATTATTTGATGATTTTTTTCCTTTTGTAATTATAGTTTTATTGCTTTTCAGCGTTAAATAATTTGGGTTTTCTATTATATAGTTTGAGCACGTCTGACCGAACAAAAAAATAATTTCATTCTCTTAAAAATGTCAAAATTTCTATACATATCAAAATATAGTGAAACCAGATAGTGATGTCATGATCAATACACGTGCAATTTTGAAAGTCCTGATAAATATCTGTATAATCGACTAATATCTATTATGAGTGATTTTAATTATAAAATGCAATTTAGTACATCCGAAAAGATTTACAGGAAATAAATAAGGATGTGCAATTTCGTCATAATTTGTTTTGTAAATTGTTTGATTTACAGATCGCCATATTCCTATTGTAACAGTGCCTCAATCGAAGACAGGTGCATTAGGAGGGAACATAACGATTCCTTGCAATATTTCACAACTCTCAAATGATACAATGATCAAATGGATAAAGACTAACGGAAGCTCTAAAAGAACCATCCGTATTCGTGGTAGTGAGAGATTCAGCGGTGGAACATACAAATTACCAGCTCTTACAATAATTTCAGCGGATATAGAAGACGAGGGGAACTATACGTGTCATGCAAAAAATTTCAACCAGGAAGGATTTAGTGAACCTGTATATCTGAGTATTTTTAGATGTAAATGATTCTATTACTTTTATTTGAAATATGTATTTGTTTCTAGCCTTATGTCTTGTTAAACAGCATTGAACTTGTTTTATTTGATATAATTTGGATAAAACTGTTCAATGTCATATGGAAAGTGGACTATATGGTACTTTATAGCTCATACAAGTATGCACAAGATATTATAGTAAGAGTACAAGGACATATACACCGCAATTGATTAACCGTGCGTTTAGCTAAAACACATTAGTGCTTATGAAGTCATGTTTTCGAAACCTTTACTGTTACATTGCAGTGGAAAAAACTCCAGAAATACGTGCTTGCATAGAAGACAGAATAAAATTGAGAATGGAAATGGGGAATATGTCAAAGAGACAACAACCCGACCAAAGAGCAGACAACAGCCGAAGGCCACCAATGGGTCCTCAACGCAGCGAGAAAATCCCGCACACACTGTTATACATCAATCTGAATGCCTCCGTAGATACACAGATTGCAAAGTTAACTATAATATATAGCACAAACACAATGCTTAACAATAAATTGAACAGGATAGGACTTCTTAGTTAAATATAAGTATGAATTAAAGCAAATGTACGGATGTAAATGAGTAAGCAACCAAACAACACAAATAATCAATATAAATCTGGAGGTTAACTATAGTGTATTTTTATTTTAATTTTAAAGTCATATCAAACAAGTTTCTTGTAAGTTTATTGTTATCGAAATTTTTGATCCAATGTATGCATACATACTATACTAAGTCCTGTATGCACGTTGTTGTTTTTTACATTTACTACAAATCTATTACGTATTATCGACAAATAATATTTCATTCAGTGATTGTTGGACGCAAGCTAATTAACTTTCAAGTTTGTTGCCGAAGTTTACCGGATCGTGACAATGATAAACAATCAACACAGAGCAATGGGAACATGTCAACAATAAGTGAATTGAAAGAGCCATGCTATTTTTGTTTATTTTCCATTCGTTCTTATTTGTTAGTTAAACCTTTCCTGAACCGTTATTAAATGATTTGGTGTATTTAATTTTTTCTTTAAGAATCAGGTATTGCTATTTACCTTCCAGTGCACGTTTGTTTACATTCTTTCATCACGGTTTTCCTCTCGCACTTGCATTGTGCGGTGGCCGAAGTTCTAACGAGGTCTCGTAGTTAAGGTCACTGCATAGGGAAAATATTTACGATTAAGTGTACGGGAAGACACTAATTCAATAGCAGTACATTTACGAAGATTTTGATTATATAAAGGATTTTATTTTACAAGAAATTCAAGTATACTTATTTTATAGCAATTTAAATATATAAAACATATTAAACTTTTTTTAATTTGAAGTTTCATATGACTTTAATTCAATAATTTTGTATGATATAACCAACACAAATATACAGTCTGCAAAAGAACACTCTGTACAAAGACAAGTTTCAGAGGGATACAAATAGAAAAGTTCACAACAATAAGCATTACAATACACTCATGTGCAAAATAAAAGTCAAATGACATCTTTGTACTCGGGATCAAACGTTTTTTCGGCAAATATCAATTTCAAATAGAATAATAAATCCTGAATGATTGGACTACGTTAACTTTATTCCGTAGATATAATACAGAACGCGCTTCTAAACACTAGTAAACGAAAATATCTGCATGGAAGGAAATCATTTTTATTATTATATCTATACATATCATAATTACATATTATATAAATTCTTTGAAGTAGTCATGGTAAAAGTATAAATTGAAATCAGGGTAAATAAATTGCACTTTGAATGGCTGTTTATGTGTAATGATGTGTGTGTGTGTGTGTGTGTGTGTGTGTGTGTGTGTGTGTGTGTGTGTCTAACGGTGTAATGGTGTGTGTTTATAAGACCGTTGAAAATTACCTTGGAAAATATATGCATTTCGAAACTAGAAATACATACTGCTTAGCTGAAAGTTCACAGAAGAGCTGCTTCGGATAGATATCAACCTTATGTAAGTGCATGTATACATGTACATGTATAAGTCTTTGATTGATTTTGGAACATTCAAATACGAAATAAAAGATGAATTTAATCTGTTTTGTAGGGTTCTTATAACAACTCAATTTCCAAACAGTTTCAGACTTTCCGTAGAAATATTTTCAACCCTAAATAGGTTAACAGCTGTATTGATATTCATTTGCATAAGGTCGATTTCTATCCGACGTAGATCAATTTATATAACACGATCTTACTTTCTGGTAAACTGATATTGCTTACATCTTTGAAAAATATCAGGCTGTGTACCCAAGGGCAAAGGTAAATCTGGAAACAACTTTTGATTATATGAATTTCAATTTCATGTTTAAATAAAATATTTTTAGTTTTTAGCTTATTTCATTCATAGATCCTGTTGTAAACATATCTAACATTGATCCTGTAATAGAGGGAACAAACGTTACCATACAGTGTTATGTATCTCCTTCGTTTGAGGTAACTAACATCACTTGGGACAAGAATAACAGTACATTAGATATTTATGGTAACGATCGGGTTGCTGGTGGAACTATATCTTCACCATCATTGGAGATATACTTTGTGGAGGAAAATGACGAGGGAAACTATACTTGCCAGGCGACAAATCCAGTAGGAATTGGCAAAAGTTTACCTATACAATTGCAAGTTCTACCAGGCAAGTATTGTGGACCTCCCTTTAATCATAAATGAACGTAAAGAGAAAACGTTAAAGATTTTTGCTGACATCTTACTCTGATAATATCTGAGACTGACAATATAAAGCAAAACATTTATCAAGATAATATACAACCAAAAGTTTGTTTATCATTAAAAAACGTAAAATTATAATCAAACACCAAAATTAATTTAGGTGAGTTATGATAGACGATTCTCATTGAGAGGAATGAGCTTTATTTTTGATGACTTATTTGATTCCTATAAAGATAAGGTATCAACTCCCAGGGCAACGTTTTGGATATTCTTTGGTCCCCTTTGTTCATATAGCTCCTTACGTTTGAGTGTATATATTTTCCTTGATTTTTAAATGTTGGAGTTTGAGTGTTCCCTATTTCTTAATCAAGAAAAGCTCTTCGAACCCACGCAATTTATATAGTGTTATTTTCATTGGTTATAACAAGTGGAAAGGTTATTATATTTACGCTGTTTTAATGAAACACCTTGGATTAATTCATTTACTTAAATGTTTTGTATCGACATCTATTACCGATCAACAAATGACACGATTGCAGTGGTCTCGGTTATATTTAAAAATATATCTCCAAGAAAAATGAATCATTTCCTTATATTTCTTTTTTTAAACAATTGATATGTTGGACGCACGATATTTATAAAGTGTTCATTTTTTATTTGTTGGTACACAATTTTCCGTGCAATTGATATTGAATAAGTCAGGAATATGACATTCGTTTGATGTGTTTGTACTTTTGATTTTGCAATTTGAAAAAAGGACTTTCCGTTTTGAATTTCCATGGAATTCGGTATTTTTGTTATTTTACTTTTTTCCACTTTCTGCGGCTTTACAAGGCGATCATTTTGTGGAATTTTTTTTAAATCTAGAACACCACTTTGAATGATGTATAGAAGAAAAACGAAATTGGTCACCTTATTATTATTCTAAATTGAAATTTATCAAAAAACAACATATCCATTTTTCATTAAAATATATGTACTTGATGTAATTGTGAAAGATTGTTGTGATTAATTTTATACCCCGCTTTAAAAAAGTGGGGGTATACTGTTTTACCTCTGTCTGTCCATCTGTCAGTCAATCCATCCGTCAGTCCATCCTTCAGTCCGTCCGTCCCATGAATATTTTCGTCGCATTTTTTTCAGGAACTACTTGACAAGGATTTCTGAAATTTGGTTTCAGGTTTTATATAAGTAAGTTACACCGTGTGATGCGTTTTCAGATTCATCACTCAACAACTTCCTGTTTTCCGAACACTTGTATTATTTTACACATGATAGCCAAGTTGAAAATTTTCTTCATATTTTTCTCAGGAACTACTTGACAAGGATTTCTTAAATTTGGTTTCAGGGTTTATATAAGTCAGCTATACCGTGTCATGTGTTTTCAGATTCATCACTCAACAACTTCCTGTTTACCGAAATATTTCGACAGGGGTATCATCAGTGAGCAGTAGCTCACAGTTTTACTTGTTTGATAGACTATACATTGTTAAGGAATTTTCAGTTTAACGTGCCAAAATTGTATTCCAAATTTTACGGAATTTGTGGTATAGCCAATTAACTGTTCATTGACCCTACTTAGGAATTTAGGACTATGTAAGTGTAACATATCATACCCCATTGTAGGGATGGGGTTAAAGTGCAGTCACACTGTCCAAACATCCGTTCGTACACCACAAACATATTTTGATCACAGGGTCCTCGCGAACTAAAGATTAAAATGACTTCATATTTGGTAAGCAGCATAACATTAGCAAGTTGTAACGTGTGACTTCTTTTCGGATCTATAAGACACATACTGCCTGTTTGCCGATACAAAATGTTGAATAAAAACAAATATTTTCGTCACATTTTAAAAGAACTACTGAAGAGAAGGACTTTATATTTGGTCATTAGATGCAAAAAGGATGAGTTATGACGTGTGACCACTATTTTGATCTCTCAGACACATGTATTCTGCTAAGTTTAAGGTTTTCAATATGTTGAATGAAAACAAATTTTCAACATCATTTTCTATATACTTGTTGAACTCCAAATTTTGTCAGCAACTTGACTTCAAGTTTATGTCTTCTAAGTTTTATGCGAAATTTTTCCTGAATTGTTTGTTATCCGTTTGATCTTTTTTGATCTTTTACTTTGATTTGTCGTCAATTTATTGCTTCATGTCTTTAAATAAATTAAACTATTGATATTTTTCATATGTTTATTGTAGACATTCCAAAAGTACATCTTCAAAGTATTGACCCTGTCGTCATTGGAAGCAATTTAACTATTCCATGTAATATTTCATCTGTTTCTACATTGATGTCAGTAACCTGGTATCACAATAATGTAACCATTTACACCTCAAATGAATCCGATATGGTGAACATATTAAGCAATGAACCCATGATGTCTGCTTCTCTGACGATTTACTCAGTACAGAAAGAACACGAGGGAACTTTTACATGCCAAGCAAATAACACTGCAGGGAATGAGGGATTCAGCAAACCGGCTCAACTAAAAGTTGTTGAAGGTAAACTTAAACATTATTACTGTTGAAACTATTGTTTTGAAAAACTTAAAGCAACCAGTTATCTTTAAAAAAAATATGACAGCATTAGAATATTAAAAATAATTCGGGTTTAAGTGACAAGAAATTGAAAACAAAAGACATTATATAGCCTTTGTTAGTCTTGTATGTTTTTTAGTTTTAGTTCATTTATATGTTTTGAAGTTTAGTATGACGTCCATTTTCACTGAACTAGTACACATTTTTATTTAGGGGCCAGCTGAGGCCCACCTCCGGGTGCGGGATTTTCTCGCTGCGCTGAAGAACCATTGGTAACCTTCGGCTGTTATCTGTTCTTTGGTCGGGTTGTTGTCTCTTTGACATATTCCCCATTTCCATTCTCAATTTTATTATCAACTATTTTGTTTTATTTCAGTCAAGGATATGACATAAACAGTTTTATATGTCTGTAATATGGATGAAGTTTACTTAGTTCTCGTTACATTTTACTGTTAACCGATGCAAAGTTAACATAAGATAATTTGTAGCACGACTTGACGCATAAGGTATCGCTCTTTTTGGAGCTCATCAGATTCCCAAAGTTTTTGTGTGTTACCTTGAGTTGTATCTTCCTACTCGATGTAATGATATTTGAAGTCCTGAACCGTAATTGAAAAGGGAGAAAACTCGATATTTGTCTAGTGAATATTGTGTTCTAAACATGCTAAAATAGTACAATCTGTTGTATACGGGAGATAACTCTTGATAACTAATTTATACGAAATGCATAGGTAAAATGAAAGTAGCATGGGAACGCTTGAAAACAAATTAAGATAAACTACGTTTTTTGAAAATGTTTTCTGACAATTCATGCTAGATTTAAGCATGTTACAGTGCATGTATAGAAATGGAGATTTGTTTAATGCTCAGGTAAATGCATGCTTATTTACAAACAATTTTGAGAAAGCATAGCAAACCGAAATTTGCCTGTTAACTGTAACAAAAATCATTAAATACAGTTATTTCTGCCATACATGTATAACATTAAATTACAACTAAAAGGTTAAAAGGAAAGATTGTTAAGTCAATAATTTATATAACAATTAGATCATTTAAGTACTTCGGAAAAAAGCATATTCTGCAAGGTATATAGCTGTCTTAGCCGATAATGGAGACTTTTTCGATTGGATTAAGATATTTCAAAAGCGGTTAAAGCGTGTATATATCCAAATAATTGTTTCACTCATGTGATAACATTCACTCTTCTTAAATGGTAACTATAAATAAATTGTAGTGATAATATTAAAACAAAATATTTTCCTGACTGCAGTTTTTGTGACAGCAATGTTGCTTGACGAGGTAGTCACTAAATGAAGATAAGTTCTACAAAATTCAATCAATTGTGAACTGTATATACAATGTACTGAACATATTATATCACATAATTAAGCATGCTTTTATTCTACAAAAAGTACTATTAAGACACTAGAATAATTACATTTATGAGGTTAAATTCTCTTGTTACTTGTTTATGAGCCACCATGGCCGATTGGTCTAAGTACTCGAACTTTTGCATCAAATTTCAGCAGTAAGAAAAAACTTCTGTTTGATAAAATTGTACTGAAATGAAGTGTAGAGTGCAATAAAATCAAAACTCTTAACCGAATTGAAAGGTCCATCAAACGCACGTGAGTTGTTTCCTATTTCTCATTTCAATGCTTTAAAATGAAACAGAAGTTAATCAACTATTATTCGTGCCGGTTCAAGAATATTTTTTTTTTAGAAATTGAAAAACGATATTAAAAAACATTTGAAAAATAATTTGATTTTTTTTAAATGACTGAATACTGTTTTAGAGAGCGATACATGGAAACCAGTAACTTTTCGTTTTAGTTGCTTATATATGAAATGCTCATTACACTTTATTCTACTTTTTGTAAAGTTACAACAGAGATGATACCTTCAACGGATCTAATTTTCCCTACGTCTGAATTACCAACGTCTTTCTCCGACACAATACCCTCAACATTATCAACAATAATGCCTAGCACCGTGTCAGGAAGTGTTGAAACCACCAGTACAACTACCTCCACACCTGTGCAATCAACAAAGAATCCCTATATATCTTCAACATTGACACTTTCTTCTTCTTCTTCTTCTTCTTCTTCTTCTTCTTCTTCTTCTTCTTCTTCTTCTTCTTCTTCTTCTTCTCTTCTTCTTCTTCTCCTTCAACAACGAGTTCAACAACAAAATTTACCACCACACTGTCAAGCTTAAAACCAACTAGTACTGTCACATATACAGTAAGATCGACAACAACATATTCCTCCGTATCACCAAGCAGCAAACTACCTACCCATAGAACATTTACAGTTGGATCAACAGTAAGTGAATTGTATACTTTAGAAAGACACAGAAAAACGATAACAACACACACTAACATAAAGCACATAGATTAAGGATCCCTCAGAAAATTAAACACATATTCAACGTAACTTTATTTTTTACAATAAATGAAATTATTAGAGTGCAATTACAGCTGTCACAATGACCTTTCTGCTAAATATTATAATGCTATAACCTTTAATAACAGAATTGCTTGAGGTAGTACAAATAGATATATGGATTTTATACATTGGTTATATATTTCAAAAATGTTACAGGAAAAATTTCAGCTTTCCATGTTTTGTTTTCATCATAACACTCTAATTAGTTCTCATACTTCATAATTTCTTAAGACTAAACCATTTCTGAATATAAAGTATTTACGATTATCCGTTTTAAAACGAGTAAGTTATTTGTTATTATGAATAAATACATTTCTTTTAGATTTTTTTCTCCCGTGTAAATGAATATCGATATAAAATATATGATATAGTTATATAACATATATAAATCTTTAATATTCTATGAGTTTTGCATATTTCAACAGGTTAATAGTGATAATCTCAATGCTTGGGTTATAACAACAACTGTTATTTGTGTAGTGGAATTCATTGTCATTGTATTGGTGGTATATATCATGTGGTAAGTTGTTTAGTTGAGTTTATAGTTATAGATTGGTGTTAAGATTCAATGATTCTGCTCGATTGGTTATATCATACAGTTGAATGATTGTTGGTACCTTCTATAGTCTAGAATTGTTTTTGCATCTGTATAAGTTGTGTTGAAATATATTGTATTCAATGTGGCTAAATAGGTATGAAAACTAGTACTGTAGCACATGTTTAAGTGGCATTTATTGGTTGTTTGTCTTTCAAAATGTTTCTAGCTGAACAATTGAGCATATTAAACCGCCTAGTTGTACTTGTGTACAGAACACACTAGTCAGGTGGTTCATTGATCGTGTGCTAGTAACGAATTATTTAAGAAATGCAATTCTAACAAAGCCAATTCAAAATTCAGTCCATTCAGTTCGCCTGTACTAGTTACTGTTTTTTTTCAGCGTTTCGACACTAGTGTGGCCAATTGCATGCATGAATTTTTATAAACATTTCATTGGAAGTAATTTTCTAAATTTCTTTAACTCTCGAGCAAAAAGACCCATAATTTATCATTATTCAACTACTTTGTTTCGTATATAATTGTTGGTTGTCAAGGGTAAGTTTTGATTTTGTCTATGGGTGATAAAATCATGTTAAATTCATACATGTATGCATTACTTAATTTTTATATCATATTCTGAGGTCAAATAAAAAATAATAAAAAAGCAAATGAAGGTGTGTCAATTGTTTTCTATCATAGATAATACTTTATCAAACTCTCGTTTTACTTTACATACAGAATTGTCCTTTCGGGAGTTCAATCCATATACATCCTTAACAATTATTCAAACGTGTTAGTTATAGTTTGAAGGAAAAATTCTATATGATTTGTTTAATAGCTTTCAGAAACAACAAACATATTACGGGATACGAAGACAGCAAGACCGACTAAATGTACAAAAAGATTAATGGCATTGTTTTATTTTATTTTGTAGTTCTTTTTTGTACGTGATAATAATTATAATTTGCAATCACTGATAAAAGCCATTTTTTCCCTAGGCTACGAAAACAACGACGCTTAGCCATGGAGTATGAAAAGGAAGAAACAGCCTTTTAGGAAAAGGATTGATCTGTTTAGATTGGTCAACTACTTTAAATACGATCTACGTTATAATGATGAGTACTAGTATTTACAAGTCAATTGAAACAGAAGTACACTGTAGCATTTAGAAGATTTGCAATTTGTTTTGTGTGATCCCACTTATTTATTAGATATTTTAAAGACATATTTTTCAATGTATACAATTTGACATTCTTTTTTTTATGTAAAACCCATTAATATAAAGGTAATATGAAATATTGTTATACTGATTTCTGTGCTCTTTGCACATGTTTCTGGTAGAACCTTTATCATGTATTCTCGACACTTTTGAAAAGTAAAATGCGTAAATGTTGAAAGCAAAAAAACCATTGAAAAACAGTCAAAGATGATTTAATTTAGAAAGTGAGGTCGATTCAATGAATCATTACTATCAATATGTTTTAGTCATGACAATATATCGTTTGGTTTTTATATATATATATATATATATATATATATATATATATATATATATATATATATATATATATATATATAAGTGCTTATGGACACGAAGCAACTTAAAAAAGACAAAAGACACAAAGTAAAAGCTGTTATATCTTAAACCAAAAAAGGTCTCCCAGACCAAAATATCAATCACTTCATACCTAACGGACTAAATGTTGAGAAACCATAACAGTATGATAAAAGCATGACCTTGTGCAATGCCAAAATATATATATTGAGAGGATGTGATGTTCATAAGTGTATAGCAATGCCTATTTAGTTACGTTGTATTTTTTTAGAATAAAATAAAGTTAGTTTCGGTGAAAAGCATTTTGTAACACAAAATACCGAACTCCGTTGTTTTCGTATGAAGGTCCGTTATAATGGTTCCGTTCTGGAAACTCGTAGTATCAAGGAAGTTTATTTTCTCCATAGATGTAAATTCACGAAAGGAAGTCCGTGAAATCTGACAAAATCAAACGTTCAACGGAACGACTAAAAACAACTGTCATATTACCGACTTGGTACAGATATTTTACGAAGAAAATGGTGAGTTAAACCAAAGTTGATAGCTCGCTAAACCTCCCACTTGTATGACAGTTGTTTATAGTTCCGTTAAATTGACAAAATTGAGTAAGCAACCCAACAGACATAATTGATTAACATGATAAATGTTACAATAATTTGACTCAACAGTCAAAACTCTGTAAACATTCATCACAACTGACTAACAAATTCTAACAAACATACAAATAATCTAATAAAGGCGGCAACAAGATGGTGTTGTTGTTGATAGTAAAATTGACAAAAACGCCAACAAAAACATTTTTGTAGTTGATAGTATATTGACAAACACGCAGTTTTTGTAGTTGATAATACATACCGTCTATAGAACATACCTTCTCAATACAGTACAAATTAAGTAAAATAAAAATACAGAGGAAAACAGAATGGAAACAACACTGTAAAAAAAACCTCTTGCGTCCGAATCGCTCATCAGGACCCACCTGCAAAAGGAACGCCCAAAGTAAAAAAAATCGATAGCGGGATGTATAAATATCGAGTCACGTCAAAAGTCATAAGAACAAGCAAACACAATAGCACGAAGACAAACAAAGAGAAAACTGTAAGGCAAAAAAATAAGACACACTACTTCAGCACCAGAATCTACAAAGTCTGATCAGCAGCTTGAAGCTCTTGAATATCGTATGAGTTGAGAAATGTATACTCCACAAGTGGGTGAAGTTGGTATATTGCTGCTAAGGTGAGAAAAATTCATAATTTCAAATTTGAAATCGTCTCGTTTCTCATTGATTCTGGTACTGAGATGACCGCTGTTGTCAAATTCGAGGTAAATGTTAAGAAATGAGGCGAACGAAGCTGTATCTGTGTTATCTTTCATCTTTAGTTCAGGAGGATATATTATTGGAATCACATCAGAAAAGTTTGGATTGTTAATGGAAAGAACATCAATAATTTACCTGTATGTGAAATTAAATGATATAGCTTCTTGTTTTTTACAAGTGTCTGAAGGAGCTCTGACTCATATGAAAATAAGAAATGGTCGGCTAGGAGGGTGCACAGTTGGTACCCATAGGAATGCCGACAACCTGCTGGAAAATTCTACCTCCAAATTAAACAAATATGTTGTTATTTAGAATTTCTTAGCATACTGATCACTTGTTCTTCGGTGTAGCATGTTTTTCTTCGTGATAATTTTAACAAAATGTGAACAATAATATTCGTAAACAACAAATTTGTAGCGTATAGTACCATTTTCATGAAGGAAAGCATTGCAAATTATTTCTCCAAGACTGGTTTTTAATTTTGCATGTGGTATGGTGGTGAAAGGGTGCAAATATCGAAGACTTTGATAACATTTATTTCAGAGAATGAGATTTTCAATTTTCAAGAAGATCTTTTGAGTTTTTTAGAATCCACATATGGTTAATACCACTAAGTAAAGAGTGTCCCAGTATTTCTGTAATCCCGTTTTCACTGCGGACAAAATTTTAGTTAATCTAACAGACAAATCCTTAGCAGAACATGCAGATTAGCCACAATGTACCGATGATTGTACAGAGCTTTGTGAAGTTTAGGTGTCCAATACAAACACGGTTAAGTCCTCAGATTTGTTGCTCACGGAAATATCCAATGAAGCCAAGAAGGACTTGTGGTTTGCCAAGATCAAAATCTTTATCAAAGTTTACGTTTCTGAACGTGGGATTACCACAGTATTGATTTAATTCTAATTCTTTTATAAGACACTCGTAGTAATAGGATTTACAGACAAAAACAATATTGTTTGAAGCTTTGTCCGCAGGAACAACAACATATTTGTCGTGAAAAAGTCTTCAGACATTTCACAGCCTCTTTGTCTTTGAATATGGACTTAGTTTGAACATTCACACAGTTTTTAATTAACGGTTTTAAGATATCTGTTGAAAAGAAATTTTTGACCTAATTATTTAACAGTGAAATTTAAAACTTCACTATACACATTTTTTGTATACACACCGAACGAATAGCTAAAGGAACATCGCCATCCACAAAAACTAAAAAAAAAATAATAGTAAGGAACATATCATTGTCCCTGCGTCGTCAACGTTTGTATCAAGGCTTGGTTACTTTCCTTTGATTGCAGAATGTTATTCGATTCTTAAACTAAAAGCATCCCTGCATAAGCTCAATGTTACAGAATAAAGCCGACGTTTCCAAAATTGACAGGACAATGGCACCATAACGAAGTGACTAAAAGTTCTCCGTGGCCACCTAATTAACCAAGGCCACAGTATACAAGTTTTTGCTAGGATCTTTACTTATGAAATAAAAATCAACCGTGGTTAACGTCCACAATATCAACAAAATACTTCAATTTGATATGGTCTACGCATTCGAATTTTGTTACCTGTTTTCCGCACAAACTGGAAGGAAATTCAAGCCCACCCTAGACTTTCAAAGAGACTGAATACCTTAAAGCCTTGTGTGCATGCTTTTCAACGTTTATTTGTCTTCTTTAGAATCATTATTATATCTGTCAGCCTCTCACAAGAGTAATTGTAACAAACTATGTCAAACATAAAGAGCATTCTTTCAAAAGCTACATAACAAGGACGACTTCTTTAATGAAGTTGAAAAACGAAAGTCATCTTCTGCATGTATAATGTAATCCGTTTTGGTTAATGAACGAGGACTTCTAAGACGCCATAATAAAGCAACACTATTATTCAAACATTGCTATAATCAGTTCAAACATCAAGATCACCATTTCATAGACGGCACGATTAGATTTGCGGGATTCTGGATTGCTGGAGGGAAACACTTGATTTTGTGTATTATTCACAAACGTGTGACAACCTGCAAACTCAGAAAAAGACTGAGTGCCAAATCATGTCTGATGAACAAGAGAAAGGCCTTGAGCCGTCATCTCCGTTTATTGACGTTGTAATCATGGTAATAGATACCTTTGGAATATGAAAGATCGATTCCGTGTTCGATATTCTAACTCAAAACATTCTCTTAACATACCTAGTGACAAGAGCTGTGCACATCGATATCATCCAAGAAACGAGTTGTTCAGCCTTTAGAAACGCCGAATGCAGACATGTACATGGTCTTTTCAGTGTTTTTTGTTTACTGATATAATTAGGTACATGCCGTCACTACAGCAACGACGGAAATGGACCGAACATCGCCTTGATCTCGATCTCGTTGACGTTTGTAGGAGATGTCGTTCTTCTAAAGGACAAAAACCTGTGTCTAACCAAGCGGCCTATGTGATATTCTTGATTTACTATTCGCCTTTTCTAAAACATACGATTGCAAAAGGAGAACACGTTAATATATTTCAGAGGATATTGACACATACGGCAGTCAGTTTTTCACATACATAATCATCAATTTCTAATGAAAAATGTAATTTCAATATTTCAAACAAAGTTAATTTGAAATTCGCCGAGAAACGGTTATACCTACTGAAACTTCTTTGTTAATAAATAACCTTTCCTGTACATATTCTACCCCTATGTCTTTATTTTCCGGTGGCTTTCAACATTTCTGTCCTTCATATCGGGCGGTCCATTATTCCTGAATTTGCATGAATTGTGTTCCGTAGGACCTTTTGGAAACAGCAATTAATCAATCAATAGAAAGCTTAAAAAATGAAAACAACACGTTACAAATGTCGTTCGTCCAAAGCGCTTTTCTGGATTTACCTTCATTAGAAACGATCAAAGCCGAATATTTGAAAGCAAAGGATGTATTAGAACCGAATCAGTTGAAGAGCTTTATTACCAAAAAGGAACTTCAAAAAATAGCCTAATCCATCACTAAAAAATTAAATCTATTTCGTAAAATATATGAGTTTTCAGATATTTGATGTATCGTCTCTTTCCTTTATTGCATTCGGAGCGCCCGCAGTCAAAAGTTACGCTAAAAGATAAACATATGACTTCAAATAAAACGGAATGAGACGTGAACAGTATTGTAAGAATTGTGTATGATTATGTTTTTTTTTCTAATGGATTTCAATTAAACTACAATCGATCACAATTCAGGTTTACTATTGCTGACAAGTGCGAAAAGACTTACTACGAAGCAGATGATACATTCGGGAACAACGAAACTATTATCCCACTTGTACATATACTTATACGATATAGATAACAGATAAGTTATAGTACATTTGAAAAAATGTCAATGAGACGATATGCGATGCACGTCACCATTAGTATGTTTAGAAAGATAAAATTCTTAATGAGATAATCATTTTTGTACGATCATATTTGTGACCTTCCACACCCAAAAACTAAACGTTATTTTATGACTACAAAATTATGATGCATTAGAAAGTAAGAAAACAATCTAAAAACATGATTACCATTTAAAGGAGAATGACGCAATTATAATTTCAATAAGTCTTATTGCGTGTGTTTCAAGCGCATTTCTAATTTTTGTCTTAACACGAACATCAATAAAAACGGAAGCCGGATCAATATGCCTGGACGGGTACTAAGCAAGTTTTTTTCATCGCTATAGTAGCTATCGTCGTTTAGATAATGGGAGTTATAAAATGATGTAGGTATACTGTTAGGATTATCTACAAAGATACAACGCCTTCACATTGATATATACGTTTAGACGATGACATGAACAGAATTGAAAAAAAGAGAGAGAAGGTACCAAGGGGAAAATCAAAAATCATAATTTGCAGAACAGACAATATCAAAGCCGAACGAATTAAACGACGAAGAAACAAACACATACACAAAGCACAACACAGAAATCTAAGGGTTGACCAGCAACTACCCATCGAATCTGGTCGAATTCATTTGTTCAAGAATGACCAATCGCTATAATCTAAGAAAGATTACTTCAGAAACCCATGTTGAGCAGAAAGATATATACTTGTTTTAAAATAATCTATGAAAACAAACAAAATTATGAGCGGAAAGCGGAGCGAGACCAGATACGTAATCAGCTAAGATGTTTCTTCATTGCCTGCATCACCGTTACATATCAAGTATAATTTGTCAAAACTTACCATATATAGCAGGCTAATGATTTGGTGCGCCAGATGTGCGTTCAACGACGCTGGAATCACAACAAATATAAAACCAAATCCATAATGACATAATCAAGCATTTAAACATAATGTTAAGAAGATGAACAAATTGTTAATAATATCATGTTGTCATAATCGACATATTTGGAAAAAAAGCCTAAAAATAACTACTGTTTTGTTAGAATCTTTTAAGATCGACCGATTTCTTATGGTGACAGTATAACTTGTGACGTAATATGCTAAGTTGACAGTTTGTAATTATAAGATAAATTCCTGATAAACCGTGGTGTTCATTGCCTTGACCTTCTCAAACTAAGTGCAACCAAAAAGAAAATTGAATGATTTATGTGTAATAAATAATACCCAAAAATAATATCGATGATAAAATACACTTCGGTTTTGGTGTGCACATTATGTTTTCATATGAGGCTCTCACAAAGTATAAAGATAAAAAGGTCAGAAGATAAAGGTAGAACCAATGTCAAGAATGATCATGTTATCATAACGATTGCATTACGAACATGATAAATAATTTAAAATCAGACTGATAAAAACAAACAAGACAATTTGCAAGGTAAGAAAATGGTATTCGTAACTAATTAATGTTTGCAAATCGTTACTACAAACTTAGTTCAACTTCCCTATCCACAGTAGAGTTGTTTATTTTGATGACTCCTTCAATTAAGCAATTAACCATCAGCTTTCCATTAAATTTTTGACATAACCATAGACAAAATGAAATTATAAAAAATAAACAGAAGTTACTAAAGATGAAAATATAAACAATAAGTTTAATAAAAACAGGCAATTAAATTTCAGTAACCGCAAGTTCTCTTAGGTCAGTTCTTTATGTCTTTATGTCTTTTGTCCTTTTGTTTCTTTGTGCTTTTTGTATCGATCTGATGAGTCGAGCCTTTCAGTAATTGATGTTGTTCTGTTCTTATGTTGGGCTGTTACAATTTTATCCGAGGTAAGGGCAGTTTTTAGCGGTCGCTATCATGTTTAACCGTAATTTGTCATCTTAATCGAGTTAAGAGATTTGAACATCGGTCTGTATAATACTATTCAATATATATACAACAACAAAATGGCGGTAAATTAAATAAAATGACGAAATTACCAAACTTCTGACTACTTCACTGGTACAAAAATTGTCTGGTGGTATCACTTTGCGTAGTGAGTCGGCAAGGTTTGGATAGTATTCCTATTTATGAAAGCCTTTGCTTATATGCTTAGAAATTTGAATAATGATATCGTCTCATTTCTTTCTTCAACTCATATTTTAATTTGCCTATCACTTTTTGTAACAAGAAAACATAATCTTTTTTGCTGGTTTGAAATTCTGTACAGTAGATTGTTTACATTTCGTCCGACCTACTCTGATGCACAGCTAGTGATATAAGTTTGAAGGACAGCATTATTGATGATGGAGATTTTATACAATATTTATCATTTTCATAGGGTTAAAGAATCAGAATGGTATAATGATGCAATGCCAATCTCTACGAATTAAGAAAGATGAGTTTGATACTGTACATGTTAATGCTGGTAATACTACACAAATAATTATTTTCCTTCAAATACACACAATATCGTTTTCTGTTGCGATCGACAATTGTTTTACCTACATTTTAAATAAATGGTTATTTCTACTGTCATTATTGAACACTTATTAATAACATATTATATTGTTGACAGAACAAAAACCAATATGATCTGTATTACTAACGGACATTATACCAATAACCATTTTATCATACAGTGGTCTAGTTCCAGGAAAACTGGATACATTCGTAAAACAATAAAATAGTACATGATCATACCAAAGTCTTAGATTTGTTGATAAATTGTGGGTCCAAAATATTTAGCACCCAGAAATATTAATTGGTATGCGAATATTTACTTTTATTTTATGCACGAAAACTATTTTCAAAGCAGAACAAAATGTAACGTGCGAAAACTGGAATCTACACCAATGATGCACCCAAATAATTACTTCATTGAATTTACAAAAGAAACTATTCAGGATCAACAGATAACATTTAATAAGGATAACTGTACGTGTCGTATGCTTATTCTAAAAAGCCTAAAATCGTAGCATGTTGTACGGCACAAAGACCTGCAATATTCATGAAATTTTTATGAGTCCATGGCAGAAGATTTTAACAAAATGGCTGTCTGGGAATATGATGTTTACAAAACGAGAACTGTATTGTTTACTTTTTATTCAATACAGTAATTATTTTTCGGTAGACTACAAATCCGTTTTGATTTTCACTTCAACAATTTGGAAAAAAATTTAACAACTAACACACATGCAACTACAACCACGGGCATGACATGAGAAAGGTATTAATAAGTGCCTAATGATCTTTGTCATTGACTCACAACAAGTGAAAAAAATATCAATTGAGTAATTTTTACCACCTAATGTCATTTTAAAACGACAAAATAGGCGTCTCGTAAATAAAATTATAAGTCTTGTATCATCGATCCGTGTTTTTTTTAAATCAAGCTTAAACATATTCTTTTGGAAAATTTATCATAATTTATGATTGATTTTTGTTATTTTTCCGTCAAGTAACACTAAAGTGTGAAAAGGTGACAAATTTCGTTTTCAAATGATATCTTGTAAAAGAAATCTTTCATAAAAAATCATGAAAAAATAAAACAACATATATTACATTCCAAGTGTCCGAAGCGCTTTTCTTGATTTCTTGTTCATCAGGAACGCTCAAAGCCGAATATTTGAAAGCCAAGGATATATTAGAACCGACATATTTGAGGAGCTATATGACCAAAAAGGACTGCAAAATAATAACCAAATCCATAGTAGAAGTGGTTCTAGTGTTAGATTAAATGTAGATCATAGATTTTATCCACTAAACAAATAAATAGATATGTTGCAAATAATGATGTTTCTTTATATTTCGTTTTGTAGTATCATTTTTATTGTATTTACTTGGCAGGTAAAGTTAGCAGTAGTTAGGGCATACATTATTGATCTAAAAGTAGTGAATTTTCCATGCCAAACAACGCAATGCAGATCAATGAAGTTATGTTATTCATATGATAAGTAAGTACTGTTTAATAAATACACAATGACAAACAAAATACAGGTTTCCTTTGACGGATGACTTGTTGATATGTTGGAAAAAGATGATCACTGACGACGTGCTTGACTCAAATACAGTTAATGCAGTAGCTTGAAGACGGAGTTAATCATCTGGGACATGTATTAAGTCATTTAAGTCAGAGAGTTATTTTTTTACGACATTGCAAATTATAGTAATATTATAATAAAAATGCCTGTACCAAGTCAGGAATATGACAGTTGTTATCCATTCGCTTGATGTGTTTGAGCTTTTGATTTTGCCATTTGATTATGACTTATATCTAGAAATTGACTATGAAGGTCGGTTTTCAATTTTAAACCAAGAGTTCCAAATGATGAAGTTGAAATCATCACTTTGTGAATTTTACGGACGCCATCACGAGTTGGTTGACCGTTATGGAATATCCGTTTCACAGATGATATCGGATATGTTCCTTATGTCGTAACTACAATCCCGTTCCCTTTTCACGAATGTGACCTACCGAATTAGACTATTTACCCCTATTTGTGACATTTTTACCTATTGTTTTTGTTTGTTTTGTTCACACATCGTTGTCAATATAATGGAATTTGATGCGACTGTCATACAGGTGAGAGGTTTAGCTAGCTTTAAAACCAGGTTCAATCCACCATTTTCTACATAAGAAAATGCCTGTACCAAGTCAGGAATATGTGACAGTTGTTATCCATTCGTTTGATGTGTTTGAGCTTTTGATTTTGCCATTTGATTAGGGACTTTCCTTTTTGAATTTTCCTCGGAGTTCAGTATTTTTGTGATTTTACTTTTTTTATATTCGAGAAAAATACATTTACGGCGTCAAAGGTCTGCGAATTTGAAACCATATGCAAAGAAGTAAAAGTATGCTATATTTGGAAGTAAAAAATTCATAAAGATCGATATAAGCAAGGAGATGAAGAATTTTTACTTGTTCATCAACTATATTCAAATAATGACAGTGGTTATTATAACATTGATTTGCGCGAACTAAATGCCCGTTCAACGTTATTGTATTCAGAATATACAGTTGACTTATTTAAGAAAGAACTCATGGTGGTAATGATTCGTTTGAGGTTTCCACACTGGTTATTTGTCTTGCAAAACAATTATCGAGGGTTTATAATTTTGCATTACACATGTAAAAATACAATTCCCCGTACACTAACGAATTGAAGTCGTTTTAAACTGTTGACGCGGATACGTTCCAGAAAACCAAACAAACTAGCAAGCAAAACCCAACAAAATATTCATTTTGATCGCCAATGTATAAATTGTTAGTTTCATTGTGATGTTCACGTAGGGTTTCAATGTACCTGATGGTATGTTGCAAACATCATACGGCTTTGTTTCTTAAGCGAAAGAAGAGTGTCAATTCAACAAAATGCAAAACCGAAGACAGAAATGGATTTCCAGCATTCATATCATCCTATGTGTTGTAACAAACAAAAATATAAAACTCTTTTTTCTTAAAAATGCAAAAATGTACTGCGTCAAGAAATGTATTATACCAATGCAGAATTCAAATCACACTATTATAAGGTTTTTGGCATGAGAGTTGTATATGGCTATCTCTCATCAAAAGCTGCGTTTGTTTCACAGTTTTCAAGTTTTTGTTTAACTTGAAGGATAATACAATGAAAGAGAGGCGAAAGATATCAAAGGAATATTCAAACTAATAAGTCGAAACCAAACTGACATTGCCGTGGAAAAAAAGAAGAAAAACGATCAATAGACAAACAACACTATACAAAACACAACATAGAGAACTAAACACGAACCCCACCAAAAACTGGGGTTAATCCCTTGTTTCGGAATGGTTAACAGATGCTGCATTACATGTGACATGTGACACCCATCGGTTTGCATCAATAAAATACGTTGATAAACCTTATTTAGTGAGAAGGCATCACGAAATAGCGAATTGGTAATGGACTCTTACCCTAGGACATCACTAAATTCGTAAACCATCGGTCATGTAAAAACATGTCTATTTATTTGACTTCATCATAACAAAATAATACATACATGAAAATAAAACAATTTGAACATACATATAAAGCAAAAATTCTTCGGATATAATGATTGCTATAAAAGATGAAAAAGGGAAAAAGGGAAAACACTTTCTTTTGTGATGACAATAATGATCCGTACCAATATCGATGTACAATAAACATGTTTGACTTTCTTATGAAATCGTTAACATATAGATAATTCAGAACTTCTATTCATTTTAAAGATACGGGATCATAAGTCTTATATTGTGAAGAAAAAAAAAAAAAACTCAAAGACACGTCAAATTCATAACTTGTATCCCTGATGTAAATAATTCGACGCGTTAGTGCTTTAGATTTGATTGACCATTTGGTATTTTCCGACTTTCAAAAAATATATCTCGGAAGTAATAAGGGAAGCATTATGATAATCTTTGATTCAGTGATAAGTAAATACGTTGGTGAGCATTATCGAAAGTTGTTTTCAGTGGTTTAGAATCAATAAAGTTTAGCTGTAAAAGAGAAGTAAAAGTTACTAAAATATCCCCCCACGCCCCATAAAACAGGGGTGATCTCAGATATTCCGAAAGGGTTAGCAGATCTAATTCCATATGCGGCACACATGATATGTATAGTTCAATTCAAAATATCAATGCGACAAATTCAATTACATATGGTTGCATTCTAATGTATTGTTAACTGATGATAAGTAGTAATTAAAATGTAAATAAAATGAAAGACTTGCAAGTGTTCAGTGCTTTCTTCTCTTTTTCACTGTAGGTTTTGTAATACTGGTTTGCTACCGAAATACTGCTTAACGGATATCTACAATAACATGATCGATATAAGCACAAAGACTGCAATGAAAGGCGAAACAAGCTTTTATGAATTCCAAAAGGAGCTTGATTTAGGGGTAAGTTTATATTCAACATTAGATTACAGATGTTCCAGTCTAACAAATTCATTAAGAAAATACAAACCAAGGTAACAAATAAAACTGAGAAAATCGTATAAATTCAAAAGGAGCGAAACCGGGTGCGTCGACAAAAGGAGCGTATCTTTCTATGTATCCATCATCCACCGTACCACTCCACACTAAGTCAAAATGTCATAATAAGGAAAAGGACACAATTTGTGAAATTCATGTATAGACGACTGTTCTAGTATGTAACGATCTTAGACTGAAAATGTGACAATAGTGAGTTGAGATACCGACATAATTTATGATGGTTACCATAATACTTATGAGTGTCCATTTCAGTCGTTCTTTCTCGTCACTTTTATTTATGATGATCACAATATGTATAGGGAGTGCATTTAGTTTGATCATTCACGAACAAGACGTCTTAATTGTGCATGTAAACGCCATACAATACGAATATGCCGAGTCTGAAAGATGCGAAGTTGACAATTTTGAAAGTTGATATCATGACATTTATCATAAAACTAGTATAAAGTCGTAAATCTTTGTCATTATTGATGACAAGATCAAGATTTGCCTTTTCCCAGAATGTGACCGACCGATTTAGACTTATTACCCGGTGAGTACTAACATGAATAACACGACGGGTGCAACATGTGGAGCAGGATCTGCTTACCCTTCCGGAGCACACGAGATCAACCCCAGTTTTTGATGGGGTTCGTGTTGGTCAGTCTTTAGTTTTTTCTATGTTGTGTTTTGTGTACTATTGTTTGTCTGTTGGTCTTTTCATTTTTAGCCATGGCGTTGTCAGTTTATTTTCGACTTATGAGTTTGAATGTCCTTTTGGTATCTTTCGCCTCTATTTGTTGTAGAATTTCTAGTTTCGGTAGTATCCTTGATCTCAAATTTATTTATTTTCCACTCGTTCCGTTGTTTGATAATTTCCGTTTTGTGGTCGACTTCCCCTTTTGACTATATCTTGGAGTTCGGTATTTTTTTATACTTTTTTACTGTGATTATAAAACGCAAGCACTCATTGGGATGTGTAGGTATTGGGTGACAGGACATCATCAATTTATTTGAAAGTGAAATTAGAGAACATTACAAGATTTGTTATTTTCTAAACAGGATGGGTGTAAAATTTGGTCATGCCATATCAAATAAAGCGATATACATGTTACACTTTTGAATCGTTTTGGTTTATTATGACGTCATTTGTTGTTATTCAAACACGAAATTAGCATCTCACGCATATCTGAAAGGACAATATAACTACATTAAGAATGCAAAGAATATTTTATAAACACAGTCAAATCATGTTATACAATCGTTGGAGCTTATAGGTCGCAATTTAGACCCATAGATATTTTGGAAAGATGTTCATAATACGTTTATGAACCTGAAAATAGAAAGGAAAATAAGGGTGAAAACATTAGGTTAGCATAGAAACAAGAGGAATTGCATGTGATCACTAGGTAACAGCAGCAATAAAGAGTGATTGATCTTTGAAAAAAACATTAAAATATTTTTTTTTGTGTGTATTTCATTCTTTATTGGTCCTTTTTTATTTGTTGTATATGTTCTTATTAGTTTTGTATGCGCGAGTATTTAGACCATATAGATATTTTTCGAATAAATTCAAACTTCCTTAACAGACCCAGCTTGTTCTCTGAACCAAAATCGGCACAAGTTATTTACTGAAATCCTGTATCTTTGTTACATATTGTCTGAATCTTGGTATATTTGTTAATTGTCTTGCCCTTGCTATCTGGAGTCAATTTTAAGCACCTTTATACTGTCGACAGTTTCGTCCATACGTG
The DNA here is from genome assembly GCA_017311375.1 of Mytilus coruscus. NCBI lineage: Eukaryota > Metazoa > Mollusca > Bivalvia > Mytilida > Mytilidae > Mytilus > Mytilus coruscus. The sequence continues at coordinate 17,363,100 of CM029598.1, forward strand.
AAATCACAGGTGTTTGGGACATGGACATGTTTGTCTTTTCCCCGGCGTTTAGATTTAATTCTCTTTTAATTTCCACTTATTTTCACTTAACTGATGTGTCCATACTCTTCTTTATATAATCTTGCATTGACAGTGGTTTCTACATCAGAATAGAGGGGAAACTCATATAAACCTTTGTAATTGTAAGTCGTATAAAGAGGAGTATGAACAAATAAAATAACTGAAAATAAATTTGAAATGCTTATGAATTCCTAATTTATAAATTGAAACACCAAAATAAAGAAAATAAGGGGTTCAATGCTCCAATTGCTAATGTGTAAAACAGTTGACTTCTTGTTTAACGTATTTTGTAAAGACAAATTAATAAAGACCATGCAAAATTGCTTCTACTATAATTTTAACTTGTGAGTAAAATTCATTTAATTTCATTAATCACGTTACAATGGTCACCAAATTATTATCTAAGTCAAAATTTCATTTTAAGAAACTCTTAATCTATGACACCTTGAAGGGTTATGCCTTACGCAATTACTTTTCAACGTTCATCGTATTAATTACCCGGACCATACGCATATGGTCCAAATACTCATATGGTCCGGAACATATATTATATCATCCCACAAAGAGTAATAATATTAGTCCTAAAATCAATTTTTATAATTTCGTAATATATTGTAAATATATGTGAGATATTAAATGATCTTCTTAATTAAGAATTTCATTTTCTCATCTTCAAAGGATTCCCCAAGAGTAGTGTCTGTTATACTTAACCAACAAGGGGAGGAAGTTGTATACTGTGAAGATACTGGATCTAGAAACGAGTCAGGAAGCGCCATGTCTGTTCATCTGGAAAGCACGACTAAGTATGGCTGAAAATGTCGTGTTGGAAAAACGAAATTTAGCAACTTTATAACCTTTTGCATGCTAGAATTGTTGCAAAATAAGACACGTTTTATCCATAAAATCATAGTAAAATGTATACTTTGATATTCTTTTGGTACCTATACGGTCTTCGACTTTACATAAGTGTCTTGACAATTATGTCAAGCTCTGCATCGATCTGAGAGTAAGACAGTTTTGAACAAATTCAACTTTCAAAGATCGGCCATCAATACTTCTAAATTAAAAACTTTAATAATCACAAAAGACAACGACGATATATCTGCATCTTAGCAAAGATTTTCCAAGCATACCCAAATAATTGAAAATTTTAAGATTTGTCTTTCTGTTTGCATATCTTACCAATATGTGATAGTGATGTATAAAATATAAGAGCAGATGCAACATTATGGCTTCAAAATCTATGCTACGTTGGGTGCTTAGGTAAGCATCCTCCTTTTGCATCTTCAGTCATTTAAAGATCATTAAATGTCTTGGTAGACCATTATTATCATTGTATCTTCTTTGATATACAAAATTAGAAGTTAACTTTTTTTTCAATCTTAGACCATTGTAGTAGATAGACCAAAATTTTATAGAAATTTTTGTTTCATAAACAAAATCTAAACAAGTTTATTTCACATGTTTGATTTACAACAAAATACAAATTGATCTTGCCATTCTCATTTGAAGGCTCTCTGTGTGTCGTGCTGTTTTAACTATATCATTGTTTTTATTTACTGACAGGAATTTATTTTAACGAATGCTTCAAGTTTCAGTTCCTCTATCGACATTGAATTGAAATCGGATTGTGATGATCGTGAACATTGTACGGGAGTAGCATGTAACAGATGCTGTACGTATTTAACATTACATAGAAATTAATTATACTTCATCCTAAATAAATAAATAAAAAGGAAATATGCACAGGGTAACTAATGTTAAAAAAGACAACTTATTTAACAACTGTGTGCATCGAATAAGGTTTATATGACTTCGTATAGAAGGGGACACATGCATGAGCGGTTATTTTCCGGGTTCATTTTAGTGTAAGTTTTGCATTGATCAGTTTTGTTGCCTAATGACTATTAAAATCTTCTCAGTCACTTCCTTATATGTGGTATGTTAGGTTCTCATAAAAGCACATGCAAATAGTCAGAGAGAGAGAGAGAGATTAAAACAACATGGACGAAGAAAATTTTCAAATGTACTTCATAAAAGGATCGGAACTGAAAAAGTTTCCGTCTGCACACAAATTATTCAACAGAGACGAAGAGAGATTCGACAAGAACACTTTTCAAAATCTTCAACATCGATATTATCTTAATGATATTTAGAAAAAACTGACAAACACTCTAGTATTTAATTTCAAAAGCTTTCCGACCTTACGGTTCAGGTTTACATATATCGGTTTGGAGCATCAGCATTATTTGTTGACATGTGCTTTTCGTGTTATACATTTGGTACCTTTGAATGTTATTTCACGGTTTACAAATACACAACAATATTCATTCAGCTTATCTAAGACATCTTAAGATGATCCAGCTTTATAATGATATGATAAAAAATATAAATGTATATATAACTTATCTTTATATTTTGTATCACTTATGGCTTTATTTGTACATGTTTATGGTATCGAATAATACTTTGAACCGTAACGTTGATGTGGTGTTCAGTTTATTACTCATGTTTTGTACACCATTGTGTTTTGTGTTTTAATATTCTGATTACTTTATTAATAGATTTCCTTTCACCTGCTGATCCAAAAATGTTGTTAATTTTGTTTCATAGATTATCGTCCTCCGGCTGTTACAATCTCAGTTTTAGAGCCTGTCGTACTAGATGATAATGCTACAATCATTTGTCGTGTTTTACCCTTGACTAGAGATACACAGATTTTGTGGTTTATGAGTGATGGAACATTTTCTAGAACAATAAAAAACAGTGATAAGTACCAAGTTACAACCAGCAAGACATTGACATCGTCATTCCTGATCATATACTCAGTACAGCATGAAGACGAATTGAGCTATTCCTGTCAGGCAATTAACTTTATGCAAACAGGGAAAAGTAACCAGGTGCAATTCACTGCTATTGAGGGTAAGTTTATTTCCTGTTTTATTATATAAATAAACATATAAATAACATAACTAATAAGCACGTAGCAGTTATTGTCTATTCCTTTTTTCAAAGATATATTTGATATTAATCATAGTTATCTGATTTGACTGAACTATAAAAAAAGTATCTTTTCCTATCAATTGTTGAAAACTGTTCCTTTTGGATGATGTAAAATTGACAAATACCTTCCGGTAACATCTCCGTATATGACTAGTATCTTTCAATTAGACAAAAAGATATAAACCGGGAAACATTTCGTCACAGATAAAATAACTACCTTCATCTTTTCATAATAACGATACTAAAAAAACATAAAGATATATCAAATTATTGTGATTGGGAGTCAAGATCGGTAGTCTTTGACCTCAGCTGGTGTAACTAGAATAACAAAATGTATAATTTACATTATCGCATCATCATTTTATCAAATAGATTATATAAAATTAACCATGACTCCATCACATGTACATGTTTGAATGCAACTAAAATTAAATATTCGCATGAATTTAGCTACCAGTTCATGATGCTAGTAGAATACAGCGAGCTGTTGGCGCAATCATCTACCTGTTGTAACTTATTCTGCTTGCGTATTTTCGTTATCCCTTATTTCATAATATGTTACTACAAAATAGTCTGAGTATATCTGATAAAGTCTTTCGATTTTCATTCCGCTTATGTCATACTCTATACTACTGACATTATTGAATAATTCGCCTAACATCATAAGTTTCTGTTAGTTCAATCGCTAAAGCAACACTGACATAGTACAAAAAAGAATTCCAATACTGATACACCAGTATTAATCCTTAAAAGTAAGCATAAATAACATTTGTTGTCTTTTATTTTTCTTAACAAATACACGTGTTGTAATGTTAAGACAAAGAAGGACAAAATGTCAAAAAATAAATAAAGGAGACTTACAATGTATGACAGTGATCTAGCATCTATTTTTGTCAAAGTAGAATGCCTTTCTTCAAATGATTGTCATTTATTTATTCCTCTTCTTGAAACTTGTCTTCAAAACGATTGAAAGGTCGCTTATATGGCGTCGTTAAAGATGACAGACGATTACAATGTGTTACACATATCTCAAACAGGAAAGAAAATAGTGAAGGAGCAATGATCAGAAGCCAGAAAACGAAATAACGAATAGACCACATACCACAAAACACAGAAAACTAAGTGTTGATCAACTTTGTATTTGTCTGTCTTTCAGCAATTAAAGAGCATTTGTTAAATTTCTATGCCTGTTACAGTTTATAATTTGTTGATGATACACCATAGCTGGTTTCTTCAACCCTACATTTTTGAGTTATGACATATCATTAAAAACCACATGCCAACGTCTTAAATCTGTTATAACCAACTAAGAGATACGGATGTGATAAGTCGCAGCATGAACTGTAAATCATTCGGTAGTCAATTGCTTGAATACAACTAATTGAGAATAAATCTCTATTCTAATAGATTTTTAGAGTGTTTGTTACATAATTACGCTGATCCTCTGTTTAAAATGTGACAATCCTTTGTAAACATATGTAAGATTATTAAGGACCAATTAAAACATAATAAATAAGACAACGTCAAGACTTAAAGAAAAAACATCCATCAAAAAGTTTTTACAAAACACTATTACGGAAAAACACCAGAATGTCCAAACAAGAACCAAATGAAACAATGGAGTTGGATTTAGTTGCACTGAAAATATAAAAAGCTCCCACAGTACCTTCAGTAACCGTGGTGTAGCTCATGAAAACAACAAGTCGGTGATTACATAGTATTTAGTGATTCGTAATGATCTAACGCAGCACACTCATGTGATGTTTTTATAGTAATTTTCATAATTTACACTCAAGACGACAAAGGAGGGACGAAAGATAACAGAGGGACAGTCAAACTCATAGATCGAAAACAAACTGACAACGCCTTTGCCAAAAATAAAAAGACAAACAGACAAATAATAGTATAGATGACACAACATAGAAAACTAAAGACTAAGCAACACAAACCCCACCAAAAACTGGCGGTGATCTCAGGTGCTCCGGAAGGGTAAGCAGATCCTGCTTCACATGTGGCACCCGTCCTGTTGCTTATGTTATTACAAATCCGATAAAAAGTCTAATTCGGTAAGTCACATTCGTGAAAAGGGAAAGGTATTGTAGTTACGACATAAGGAACATATCCGATATCATCTGTGAAACGGTTATTCCATAACGGTCAACCAACTCGTGATGGAGTCCGTAAAATTTACGAAGGGATGATTTCAACTTCACCATTTGCAACTCTTGGTTTAATAGCTTCCTTGTGAGCAGCAATCCTCTATTAAGGAAATCATGATAGGAAATACAAGCCCGGGAATATCGTATCAATTGGGAGATATATACTCCGTATGCAGGCGCTGCTGGAATTTGCTACATAGAAATGGAAAGTTCACAATTGGGAAGCTGAAATCATCTCTTTTGTCGTAAAGTTTTGTTTTCAACTGACCCTCACTGTCAATTTCTAGATGTAAGTCAAGATATGAGGCAGACTTAACTGAATCTGTAGTATCCTTTTTCTCTAGTACGATGGGATAGATTCGTTCAACATAGTCACCAAATTTTGTATTATTTAGTGAGAGAACATCATCTATATAGCGGAACGTAAAGTTAAAGGATATTGCTAACTTCTTTTCTTTCTTCCTAAGAAATTCATGTATGAAGTCAGCCTCATAATAATAAAGAAACAAGTCGGAAAGAAGATTGGCACAATTAGTTCCCATTGGAATTCCGATACTCTGTTGAAAAACACGTCCTCCAAACGTAACAAATATGTTGTCAATCAAGAAATCAAGCATCTTGATAATGTCAGTTGTATCTTGTCTTGGGGAGGGATTAATCCTACTTTGTAAAAAAATCACTCTGATTCAAACAAAAAATTCTCTGAAACTGACATTATCAAGAAGACTTTTGGATAAGAGAGTTGGGAACAGCCATTCCCTATGGATGCAATGACAAAATTGATGGTGTAGGTATTTTGTCTAGTCCCAGGTGTAGTACTGTCAATACATTACACTTATTTAATACTTCTGCTCGACGAAATAGAAGTCATGGTCATTTAAAACTTGCACGTGTTAAGCTCTTTTTCACTATATCACTTTAGGTTTTGTAATACTGGTATGCAACGGAAAAATTGTTTAGTGGATCTATTCAATAACATTATTGATATAAACACAGAATCTGCAATAAAAGGCAAATCAATCTTTTATGAATTCAAAAGGAGCTTGATTTAGGGTAAGTTTTGTTTCAACATTAGATTACAAATGTTCAAAACTAAAAAATCATAACGAAAAACAAATCAAGGTAACAAATAAAATTGAGGCAATCGTATGAACTCCAAAAGGAGCGCATTATTGTATGTATGCCCCATCCGCTAAACCAGTCCAATCTCAGTCAAATTGTTACAATCGGGAAAAGGACACAATATGGGAAATTACTGAGTAGACGACTGTTTTGGTATGTAACGGTCTTATACTACAAAACATGACAACACCGACAAAACTTGTGATAGTTTATAAAGATAGTGAGTTGAGACGACGACCCAATTTATAATGGTTATCAATATATTTATGAAGTGTCGATTTCAGTCGTTCTTTTCCTCATCACTCTGGAGTATTATAGTGTGTGGATCACACCCTGTTTAGGAAGTCCATTAAGTCTGATCATGCAAGAGAATAACGTTTGAATTATGCATGTAAACGCCATACGATACGAATAATATACAAACTTACACCTATCATCTCGGATATTGCAAGTCACCAGACTTTTAAACCAGTTCGCATGGAGAAAGATGGAAAGGAGAAACATCCTTTGTAAAACTTTCCTTTGCCAACAAAGATCTCGATGTAGTCAACTTGGGCAATATCCTTCATCATAAATCAGTTCAATCGAAAATACCTGCCTATTTTAAAATCAGTCTGTACCTATCATTTCTTATATCTATACCAAATCAATTACAACTAAAATTTTCAATTACAAATACGTGTTGCAGGATCTCAATATTGACGACCTCAAGTCTAAACCTCCTAATTGCACCTGTGATAGTTCCTATTCATATATAATTCGGCTGGCCACGTTATTACTGGTGACCTAAACATTGTAAATAACACTTCTCTGCGAAATGTGTTATCCAAAAGCCCGAAATATTGTGAGCCTTATTCCATCAATTGGAAACACAACTTCAAAATACTGATGGATTCAGTCAAGGATTATGCCAGGCAATTGGTTAAACGCGAGAAAGAAGACGTATATACTCTCGCCTAATGAATTAAGGCTGTGAGGTCGTTGATACAAATCAGAAGTAAAAACTGAATGGGTCGATGAACACCAATGCTCATCAATCCATAAAGACCCAAACGTTGTAAAACACCTGTCCTACCTCCATGAAAAATATGTTGTTGTTCCCTCGTTTTGTGTGTAAATCAGATTACATAAAAGCCTGATAAATGAATTAGGTATTGACAATTCACTTAGAAACTCAACATATACACCCACGACACTTACCAAGGAGGAAATCCTGGATAATCATAGGTATGTTCTACATTCCTTTGGAATTTCAACCAAAGATGAAGAACTGGATCTTCCTTCACTGTATTGGATACCTTAACTACATAAGTGTCCTTACAATCAACGTTATATTGCTGAGTCTTCCAAGTGCTTCACGAAACCTCATTCTATATTACTATCAGCAATTTTATCAGCAATCAAAGCCGGCTTCAAAGTTATTGTGAAACTACCTATCTTAGAGGCGGCATGAATCAGATGTGGATACTAAGAAATTCCAAGGATCTTTTAGAGTAAACACAATCTAAGACTCTTTCATCTTGCAATAATATTAAAATATTTGACTTTTCTACACTTTTCACAAGTATTCCCATTCCAAACTAAAAGACAAATTGAAAGAGTCGGTCATGCTTTGTTTCAAAAAAAAGAAAAAGAATGGCTTACGTAGATACAAGTTCCTTGTCTTAGGGAGGGATAAGTCGTACTTTGTAAAAATCACTCTGATTCTAACAAAAATTATCTGAAACTGACATTATCAAGATGCTTGATTTCTTGATTGACAACATATTTGTTACGTTTTCAACAAACAATTGGCATTTCCATTGGAACCAACTGTGCTCCTCATCTTGCCGACTTGTTCCTTCATTCACATGAGGCTGACTTCATACAGGAACTTCTAAGGAAGAAAAGAAGTTAGCAGTATCCTTTACTTCATTTTCCGCTATAAAGATGATGTTCTGTCAATAAATAATTCAAAATTTGGCGACTATGTTGGACGCATCTATCCCATCGAACTTGAGATAAAGGATACAACAGATCAGTTAAGTCTGCCTCATATCTTGACTCACATCTAGAAATTGACAATTAGGGTCGGTTGAAAACAAAACTTTACGACAAAAGAGATGATTTCAGCTTCCCAATTGTGAACTTTCCACATCTATGTAGTAACATACCTGCAGCGCCAGCATACGGAATATATATCTGCCAGTTGATACGATATTCCAGGCTAGGGCTTATGTTTCCTATCATAATTTCCTTGATAGAGGGTTACTGCTTACAAGGAGGCTATTAAACAAAGAGTTCTAAGTGGTGAAGTTGAAATCATTCCTTCGCCAATTTTACGGACGCCATCACGAGTTGGTTGACCGTTATGGAATATCTGTTTCACAGATGATGACAGATATGATCCAATTGTCGTAACTACAATCTTGTCCCCTTCCACCGTATGTGACCTACCGAGTTAGACATATCAACGGGTTTTTACATGTACTTACATGAGCAACACGACGGGTGCCACATGTGAAGCAGGATCTGCTTACCCTTCCGGAGCACCTGAGATCACCCCAGGTTTTGATGGGGTTCGTGTTGCTCAGTCTGTGGTTTTCTATGTTGTTTTTGTACTGTTGTTTGTCTGTTTGTCTTTTCTTTTTAGCCATGTCGTTGCCAGTTTATTTTCGACTTATGAGTTTGAATGTCCTTTGGTGTCCTACGTCTCTTTATAAGGCTGACAGATGGGAAGTTGACTATTTTGAAATTTAATATCATGACATTTGTCATAGAATCTAGTATAAAGTCGTAAATCTTTGTCATTATCGATGAAAACATCACGATTTAATATAGACGATCTAGTTTCCGTTGGTTGATAACGTTTAGTTTTGTTAGTTTGTATCGACTTCCTCTTTTGACCTTATCTGGGAGTTCGGTATTTTGTTGTACTTTTTACTGGGAATATGAAATGTAAACACTCGTTGGGATGTCATTGGGATGTGTAGGTAATGAGAGACAGGACATCATCAATTTATCTGAAAGTGAAACTAGAGAACATTGCTAGATGATTTTATTTCCTAACCAGGATGGGTGTTAAATGTGGCCATGCTATATCAAATAAAGCGACATACATGTTACACTTTTAAATCATTTTGGTTTATTATGACGTCATTTGTTGTTGTTCAAACGCGACATCAACATCTAACACACATTTGAGGAACAATATTACTACATTAAAAATGCAAGAAAGATTTAATAAACACAGACAAATCATGTTATACAATCGTTGGAGGTTGTGAAGTTAATAGGTCGTTATTTAAACACAAAATGTTTAGGAAAGATTTTCATAATACGTTTTTGAACCCGAAAATAGACGAGAAAATCCAGGCGTGAAAACATTACGTTAGCCTAGAAACAAGAGGGATTGCATGTGCTCACTAGATAACAGCAGCAATATAGATTGATCTTTGAAAAAGCATATTTTAAAATTAAATTTTTTTGTGTATTTTATTCATTATTGTTTTGTTTTTTATTTGTTGTATATCATATAATCCCACAAAGAGTATTATTAGTCGGAAGATCAATTTTTTAATTTCGTAAAATACTGTAAGTATATGTGAGATATTTATTAATCTTCCTAATTATGCATCTCATTTTCTGATCTCATAAGGATTCACCAAAAGTGTTGTCTGTTATTCTTAACAAACGAGGGAGGAAGTTGTATACTGTGAGGATACTGGAACTAGAAACGAGTCAGGAAGCGCCATGTCTGTCCATCTGGAAAGCACGACTAAGTATGGCTGAACATGTCGTGTAGGAAAAACGAAACGTAGCTACTTTGTTACCATCTTGCATGCTAGAATTATTGCAAAATAAGACACGTTTTATCCATAAAAGCATGGCAAAATGTATACTTTTATATTCTTTTGGGTCCTATACGGTCTTCGACTCTACATAGGTGTCTTGACAATTATATCAAGCTCTTCATTGGTCCGAGAGTAAAACAGTTTTGAACAAATTCAACTTTCAAAGAGCAGCTACATGTATCAATGCTTCTAAATTTATAACTTTAATATTTACAAGAGACAGACACCGACAATATATATATATCTTAACCAAGACTTTCCAGGCATTGCCAAATTCTTGAAAATTTTGAGATTTGTCTTTCTATTTGCATACCTTACCAATATGTGATAGCGATGTATAATATAAACAAGAGCAGATGCAACAGCATGGCTTCAAAATCAATGCTACGTGAAGTGCTTTGATAAGAATCCTCCTTTACTACTTCTCAGTCATTCGAAGCTCATTAACTGTGTTGATAGACCATTATTATCATAGTATCTATTTTAATATACAAATTTAGAAGGTAACTTTTTCAGTCTGAGACCAACGTAGTAAGTTGATCAAAAGTTATCTGGAGATTTGTTTTCATAAATACAATCTAAGTCAAGTTTATTTATCATGTTGAATTTACAATAAAATACAAAGTAATCTTCCCATTCTCATTTGAAGGCTATCTGTGTATCTATATCATTGGATTTTATTAACTGACAGGAATTTATTTTAACGAATGCTTCAAGTTTCAGTTCCTCGATCGACATTGAATTGAAATCGGATTGCGATGATCGTGAACATTGTACGGAGTAGCATGCAACAGATGCTGTACGTAATTAACATAACATAGAAATTAATTATACTTCTTTCTAAATAAAAAAGGAACTATGCACAGGGTACCTTAAGTTAAAAGATAAAAAATAACTAATTCAACATCCTCATGTATCAAAAAGGTTTATATGACTTCGTTTAGTAGGAGACACATGCACGAACGGTTATTTTACGGGTTCGTATTAGTGTAAGTTTTTATTGATCAGTTTTGTTGCCTAATTACCATTTAAATCTTCTCAGTCACCTCCTTATATGTAGTATGTTAAGTTTTCATATAAACACTTACAAATAGTCAAAGAGAGAAATTAAAACAACATAGAGGAAGAAAACATTCAAATGTACTTCATAAGAGGATCACAACTGATATTCAAGCGCCATCAAAAGTTTCCGTCTGCGCACAAATTATTCCACAGAGACGAAGAAAGATTCGACAAAAAGCTTTTAAAATCTTCAATAACTGACAAACATTCTAGTATTCAATTTCAAAAGCTTTCCGACCTTACGGTTCCGGTTTACAGTATCGGTTTGGAGCATCAGCATTATTTGTCGACTTGTGCTTTTCGTGTAATAAATTTGGTACCTTTGAATGTTATTTCACGGTTTGTAAATACCTAACCAATTCATTCAGCTTATCTAAGACATCTTAAGAAGATCCAGCTTTATAATGATATGATAAAAATACAAACGTATGTAAAACTTATTTTATATTTTGTATCACTGATGGCTTTATTTCTACATGTTTATGGTATCAAATAGTACTTTGACCCGTAACGTTGATGTCGTGTTTAGTTTATTACTTATGTTTTGTACAGCATTGTGTTTTGTGTTTAATATTCTGATTACTATATAAATAGATTTTCTTTTAACAATGACGTCTAGAACAGTCACCTGCTAATTCAATAATATTGTTAATATTGTTTCGTAGATTTTCGTCCTCCGGTTGTTACAATCTCAGTTTTAGAGCCTGTCGTAATAGATGATGATGCTACAATCATTTGTATTTTACCTTTGACTAGAGATACACAGATTTTGTGGTTTATGAGTGATGGAACATTTTCTAGAACAATACAAAACAGTGATAAGTACCAGATAACAACCAGCCCACTTCGGTTTTATCATGTATATCTATGATATAGTCATTTTATAAAATTTGCTGTTTGCAAAAGTATAAATTATTCTAAATAATAAGGATGTTCTTGTCCCAGACAGAAAACCCTGGCCATATTAGGCGCAACTTTTTGAAAGTTTTGGTCCTCGGTGCTCTTCGGCTTTGTACTTGTTTTGGCTTTCAAACTTTTTTTCATCTGAGCGTCACTGGTTAGTACTGTGTGGACGAGACGCACGTCTGGCGTATTAAATTTTAGAACTAGTACCTTTTGTTAGCTATTGTTCGTGTGTTTCTTTGTCCTATATGTTCTCCCATTTATTTGAAATGTAGTCTTGTCATGTAATGTTGTTATTTTAATGTTATATTTAACATTGCCATAAAAGCGGGAGGTTTGGCATGCCACAAAACCAGGTTCAACCCACCATTTTTTTCTTAAAATGTCCTGTACTAAGTCAGGAAAATGGCCATTGTTATATTATAGTTCGTTTCTGTGTGTGTGTTACATTTTAATGTTGTGTTTTTGTTGTGTCGTTGTTCTCCTCTTATATTTGATGCGTTTCCCTCAGTTTTAGTTTGTAACCCGGATTTGTTTTTATCTCTATCGATTTATGAGTTTCGAACAGCGGTATACTCCTGTTGCCTTTATTTACGACAAAAGAGATGATTTCAGCTTCCCAATTGTGAACTTTCCATTTCTATGTAGCAACATTCCAGCAGCGCTTGCATACGGAGTATATATCTCCCAATTGATACGATATTCCCGGGCTTGTATTTCCTATCATGATTTCCTTGATAGAGGATTGCTGCTCACAAGGAAGCTATTAAACCAAGAGTTCCAAGTGGTGAAGTTGAAATCATCCCTTCGTAAATTTTACGGACGCCATCACGAGTTGGTTGACCGTTATTGAATAACCGTTTCACAGATGATATCGGATATGTTCCTTATGTCGTAACTACAATACCCTTCCCTTTTAACGAATGTGACCTACTGAATTAGACTATTTACCGGATTTGTAATAACATATTTGGAAGACGACAAGTTTTATGTTAAAACATGCATAGTTTTTTAGCACCAAAAGCCACTAAATCAGAGAAGTCAAATAAGAGAAAGGTGAAATTAACCTGAGAGAGGTTGAACCTTTGTTTTCAGGATGCAGTATCAACAGTTTGTACAAAAAATAGGCTGACAATTCAAAAATTTTGAATGCCACGTGCTTAGGGCAGAAGCAACAAATGCTAATTTTCGAACTTTGGTTTGACTCAGCCAGAGATTGAACAAACAACCTCACGCACGCAAGGAGGAGAGCATGTCACCACCTAAGTGGTTGCTATTCATTGAATTATATATCAAAAGACAGTAAGTCTTTATTTTCAAAATTTAAACATTCTCAACATCTCATTTATATCAATTAATCAAAGATACGATTTGTGAACTAATCATTAAAAGTGTTAGTTATATTCATTATTAGAAAAACGATTTAATGATTTTGCATCTAATTAAAATATATCTTTATAGTCTTAACTGATTTCTTTTTTTCAGTTACAACTGAAAATATAACTTCAACAGATCACAATTTGACAACACCGGAATCAAATCTGTATTCAAATCTGCCATCTATCACACATTCAACAAAGAAGTCGTCCACCATGAAGTTTAGCACAACTACTAGAAAAACCCATTCAAACATATCGTTTAGTACAAATCCTAAAATGACCTCTTCACCCAGGCCAATTAATACAAGACGTAAACTCACCACATTAAAATCAAGTTCAACAAGCAAGTATATCACAACATCGTCAAGTGTAAAAGGAGCCAGCGCTTTCACTTCAAGAATTAGTTCAACGACCAAGTCAACTACTTCATTGACAAACGTAAAATCCGTAAATACTGCCATCACAAAAGATAACAATATGCTGCCAAGTGTAACGATACCTGATAGAACTTCTTCATTAGCTGTTAGTTCAACAAGAAAGTCTACAACTATATCGTCAACTGGCAAAGCAACTGGTACTATCACTCCAACAGTTAGCCCAATAACAAAACAATCAACTGCTTCGTTATGTGATAAAACTCATAGTTCAACTTTTGAAGCACTTCGATCAACAGTAGGTATACATGTATGTTATATCAAAATGGAAACGTATCAAAAGAACATATGAATGCATATTGAACTCAAAATTATAAGCTGTTTTTATTATAAGTTTAACTGAAATACAAATCTATCAAAAATATAATCTTTTAAATGTTAAACTATAAAGAAATATTATTTCATGGATTTTTCTCTAAATTTCATGTCTATGCAATAAGATCAAATTTAGCTACGTCGAGATACAGAAAGTATTTCTTGGCGTATACATGAAAATTATGTTATGTGTCAATGTTTATTCTAATGTGGCTACTCCCACAGGATAAGTTGAATGAATATGTGTTTGCTGTTAAGTTTGAATAAAACCTTTAAAATTATTGATTGATTTCATCTTGTAAAAATATCATGTGTGTAATTTTCAGGAGGAAAACCACTATATAAATCTCGTGATAATTGCAATCAGTGCGATCGTTGGTCTGGAATTTGTTATAATTATATTACTGGTATGCCTTGTTTGGTAAGTATAAATAGAGGCGTTCAAAATAATGAACACATGTAGAGTATTTCCGAAGTTAAATTTACACAAGTAACGAAAGACGTCATCCAATCAAAATTGACGTAAGATCACACATTGCATTCGAATGAGGTATTGGTACACGTCAGGAGACAACACCGAACGACTTTAAAGGAAGAATTTTTATCATTGATTTTAGGAGATGTTCACTTCAGGCGATAACAGTATTGTATTTGACGATTTGCGGGCATCAATTGGCGTTTAGATGCCTGCAAATCTTCAAACGTAATACCTTTATATCAATTCTAATGTATTTAAACTCCACTTAATCGTATATATTTTAAAATCAATCAAACAACGTCTGTGTTTGCGCGCACAATTTCAGACCATGACTTATGGAATTGATGCTTCGAAATTTATGGCCTAAATCAATCAAAATGAATGTAACAAACCATGTTGGAATTATATTATAGTTAGCTGTATGGAACATTGCATATTATATTAATGATATGTACATTTATTAAGCTTAGAACCTGTATGCTTACTTAACATTTAATGAAATAAAAAGATAAATATATAGAGCAGACGATAGTAAAATTTGTATTTTTTTATTTCCATTTTATTGTTTATTTTTTGCTATCAAGGGACTGAATAAATGTAACAATGGCGTACTTAAAAAATGTAACAATAACGAACTTGATAAATTTTACAATAACTAACTGAATAAATGTGACAATAACGGAATGAATAATTATCAAAATAATATACTGAACAAATGTTAAAATAAAGGACTGACTAGATGTTATTTTAACGAATTGGTTATCTGCAACAGTACCACGCTGCAAACATGTTACAATATAACATTCCAAGTGAATATTTAAATAATATTTTGAATATCTGTTACAATAACGTACTGCTTAAATGTCACAGTCGTTTACTGAATAAATGTTACAATAAAGTACTGAATAAATCTTATAATAAATTGATATCTTGACTTACATCTAGAAATTGACAATGAGGGTCGGTTGCAAACAAAACTTTACGACATAAGAGATGATTTCAGCTTCCTAATTGTGAACTTTTCATTTTATGTAGCAACATTTCAGCAACGCCTATATATCTCCCAGTTGATGCGATATTCCAGGGCTAGTGTTTCCTATCATGATGTCCTTGATAAAGTGTTGTTGCTCACAAGGACGCTATTAAACCAATAGTTCCAAGGTGTGAAGTTGAAATTATCCCTTCGTAAATTTTACGGACGCCATCACGAGTTGGTTGACCGTTATGAAATATCTGTTTCACAGATGACGACGGATATGTTCAAATTGTCGTAACTAGAATCTCGCTCCCTTCTCCCGAATGTGACCTACCGAATTAGACATATCACCGAGTTTGTACTTTCATGAGCAACACGACGGGTGCCACATGAGGAGCAGGATCTGCTCACCTTCCGGAGCACCTGAGATCACCCCAGTTTTAGGTGGGATTCGTGTTGCTCAGTCTTTGGTTTTCTATGTTGTTTTGTGTACTGTTGTTTGTCTGTTTTTCTTTTCTTTTTAGCCATGGCGTTAACAGTTTGTTTTCGACTTATGAATGTCCCTTCGCTATTCTTCGTCTCTCTTTACTGAATAAATATGACAATATATGCTGTTCTGAATAAATGGTACAATAATGTACCGGGCATCGGTAACAGATACAATACCATATTTTATAAATGTTACAATAACGTACTGGATAAATGCTAAAAATGGACCGAATAAATGATAAAATAATGTACCTGATAATTGTTACAACACCGTACTATATAAATGTTACAATAAAATACTGAAAAAATGTTACATAAAAGACTGAATAACTTTGCCAATAACTTACTCAATAGATATGACAATAATTTTCTGAATAACTGTTACTATAACGCACTGAATAGTTGTCATAATAATTGTCTGAATTAATAACACAATTATGATATTAATATCTGTTACAATCACGTACTGAATGGATGTTATGGTGTGTTTTGTAGACTGTTGTTTGTCTTTACGTTGTTTCTTTGTTTTAATTTGCAATGGTGTTGTCAGTTTTGTCTTCCATAAGTTTGATATCTTTGATTTGATTTTCTCCCGTTTCTCTTTAACTATAATGAACTGATCAAATATTACAATAATGGACTGAATAAATGTTGCAATAACGTACCTAATAAATTTAATAAAAGATACTGAATAAATGTTACCATTACGGACTAAATAAGTGTTACAAAAACGTTCTGAATAGATGTTTCAATCACATACTGAATACATGTTTTACAATAACGGACTGAATAATTGTTACAATAACAAACTGAATAAACGTTACAATACCAAACTGAATAAACGTTACAATAACGGACTGAATAAATGTTACAATACCAAACTGAATAATGTTAACATAACAGACTGAAAAAATGTGAACATAACAGACTGAATAAATGTTACCATAACAGACTGAATAAATGTTACAATAGCCAACTGAATAACTCTTACCATAGCTGACTGAATAAATGTTACAAAAATGTACTGAATAATGTTACGACAACGGTCTGAATAAATGTATCAATAACGTACAGAATAAATGTTTCAAAATTGGATAAGATAAATGCAACAATAATAAAAAAAATATATATTAATTATTGAGAAATTTTACAATTGCTTGCTTCTATACGAAATACTGTTGATATCATTTTGTTGTTTCCTCCAAGTGGTATTTGTGTAAAACATTTTAAGATCTGACAGACAATACCATACATTACTTTCTTTTGCAGTCGCCAACAACGAGGGCGTTTAGAGAAGAAAACTGAGGAGGCCGACACAAAGTTCTAGAAGAGTCCTCCGTGAAATAATGTTAACTAATTCAAATACAATGTCATTTTATAACATGTCTAATATAAGAAATTACCAAGCTAGAAAAACGTTCTGTCAATGAATTGAACCATTATTTGGAGTTTTGTTAGATATGATTTGAAAAATAACTAGAGATTATAGGTGCATATTTTGCCTAAATTTTACAATGTTTATAAGTCACCTACTCGTAATAGATTTTGTTGTGTTTTGATTTATGAGTTCAAAGTTAGAAAATAATTTTATATACATGATACATACTTCGTTATTATGTTGAAAAGAAAATACGAAAGGTACAATCAAAATTAAAGGTAAAAAACAGGGGTGTGCTACTTACACAACATCTGTTCCAACAAAGTTATATAGAAGAACTACTGAAATCGAAACGTTGTTTATGGACACCTTAACGATATGTCCCAACTCACTAGCGACACATTTTGCAGTCGTAGATTTTAAGATACCAGAATAGTTGTCAAATCTGTCATTTTACTAATTGTGTTGTAATCTCGCTTGTGGCATTTTGATCGAGTGTGTAATCGCATGGGGGATGATGCATGCAAAGTAGGACCCTGTTGACGCACTCGGTTTCGCGCCATTTGAAGTTCATGAGATTCCCTCAGCTTTTGTTTGTTACCTTGGTTTGACTTCTTAATCGATTTATCAGATTTGAATATCGGTAAACTTTATGAATTTATTTTATGCATTCTATCAACGTTAATGTCATTAATATTTGTGAATACGGTAGTCAATTTGTGCGCAAATATAAATGTCTCTAAAATAAAAGAATAAAAAAGACGTGGTATATAAAACACATAAATCAAACAACTGATTAAATCATATTCATGTATAATATATCAGTCATCCTTGTTTTCTGTTTGTTACCTGAAATGTTTTTTTTTTTTATTCAATTAAGTACGGACGCTATCATGATTTAGTAAACCATAAGATACTATCATGGTCAAAGGTGACCAATAATATACTTTTAGGGTTTATTAATTCAACATGATCTAATTACCCTTCCGAAGCACATAAGATCAACGCAGTGTTTGGCGGGGTTCGTGTTACTCTGTCTGTAGTTTTATATGTAGTGTTTTTGTTTGTCTTCGATTTATAGTTTTTTTATTGTCCTCTTGGTATCTTCTTCCTCTTTTATAAGTTAATATATCATATTTGTGTTGAAAAAATATACTTTTGACCCAATATGATGTTTTAATGGTCCTGATACTCTGACTTGGGACATGCCCCATATGTGGTAGAGTTAAATCATTTATTGTGCGCACTAAACTGTAATAGAAACCTACCTATATAAAAAAAGAAGGAAAGTTACATTT
The DNA here is from genome assembly GCA_017311375.1 of Mytilus coruscus. Lineage (NCBI taxonomy): Eukaryota > Metazoa > Mollusca > Bivalvia > Mytilida > Mytilidae > Mytilus > Mytilus coruscus. The sequence continues at coordinate 17,381,989 of CM029598.1, forward strand.
GTTTTAACGAAACGGGATGTTAATCAAGAACTTGGAAAATATATCAAAAAGTGAATCACTACAGACTTTTATGCACGAATTAATAGATGTAAATCTAGATGGAACTGTTGATAAGGATTAAAACATATACCTCCCATTTATCTTTAACATATAACGGCTAAAAACTTACACATAGTAGAAAGGGAAAAGTATTGTCGAGAAAAACAACACCTTTCATGTTTATAACAATTTATGACATGAATGATGTGGGGGTGGACCTAGGGAAAAGCTACGGTCACCGAGAAAAAATATTGTCATAGAATGTTCGAATATACATGGTTTTAGTCTTCGAAGTTGGACAGTTGTACATATATACAATTCTTGATATAGGGCGATGACTGATCCCAGGACAAAACCGATTGAAAAGTTTTATCTGGGAAAATCAGAATATGAATATGGTATTGGAGTGAAGATCTGAATAATATTTGAAATTTGTTTTATTGTTAAGCAAGAGTAAACATAATTTGGGGTCGACATTTTTTTTTAACAAAAAATTGACTAGTGGTCAAAGATTACGGTCAGACGTCCTCTTCAATGTACACATTCCCTGAGGAAAAGCACCCATTTCAAAATACTATATGCATATGGCAGAGGTTGATCAATATATGAAAATGTAACTTAATCAAATATTTTGACCTTGACATTAAAGTTCAATGACAATACACCTTCGTGCCAAATATCATTAGTTACAATGTGTGGTAGTGACCTAAGACGATATATACAGGGCAGTAAATTCCATATTAGGCGAGAGCGAGCTAAGTTCGAGCCCCATATGGAATTTACTACCTCGTATATGTCGTTTTAGGTCACTAGCGCACTGTGTAACACACTTATCTTAGTATGTGGAATTGAGACTAGTGGCCTATTGAGGTGATCAAGTCTTCAATATTCAAAAGCTTCTTCCATTGGTCTATGCAAAAACAAATGCCAACAATAACAATTTGTTAGCTTTTAATATGTTTTCTGCATTTACTTTTAATCGTTTATCCCCAATTTCGTCATCTCTTGTCTGGGCGAAACGTATCATATTTTTCTTCAAAGCCATATTGTTTTGATAAAGGGATGTAACACTGCTACTAACCATGTTGAAAAAACACGCTGACTGACCAAATATTAAATATATACGGTCTCAACGTACTCGCTTTTAACCAATGCTATTCCTAGAAGTGTATAGGCGGTAAGATAAATGATAAGTCAACGTCAAAAGATCAAAAGTGATCACCTGGACAAGGCTGTATAAGACCAAAAAACCAGAAAAAGCTATTGTCCATGCTTTTAAACGTCTTTCCGAACAATAAGGGCAGCGGTTCATACATTTTGATGTCGGTCGCATCAACAAAAGACTGATGAATTTTCATCAATGATCGAATACATGAGAAACCAAAATCGAAATATTATAGTTGCCATGACTAGATCATGTAAAGCAATATTTTCCATCATTGTTACTTTTGATTGTTATGGATTTCAATTATATTTTGTGGATTACTATTATTTCGCTCGTTACAAGCTCAAAATAGAACAGATTTCATTGAAAATTTAACGAATTCATCAATATGATAAATTATTTAAACTAGCGGATAATTTATGTTAGCTGCAAGGATATATTTATTCCTTATATACATTCGTTTTTGGTTTTGTGATCGACATGAAGCACACCAACAACTAACAAGACAAAAGACACAAAGTACCGATCTTAGAGTAACGCATTTACTGAAAACTAGACAAATTTATAACTGATAAATTAATCATGTTTTCTCAGACCGAAATATCAATAGTACACATTTAACGGGTTTAGTGTATAGGCAACATCACTAGTCTGGTAAAGCATTACCTTGTTACATGCTAAAATATAAATATCGACAGGATGTAGTATCGTATGTGTTCATAACTGTATAGCTATTTAGTTATGTATTAATGTTTTAGGAACAAAACAAATGTAAGGGCCGATGAAAACAATATTAAAATATCTTACTATGGTATTAACTTAATAGCCAATAGAAAAAATGATGCAAGAATGATTAAATAAACATGGATTGTATCTTAATTTACGAGCCCTATAAACAATATCCCCGTAAAATGTAGGATAGGCTCCCTCGTTTCTTTTTATGTTTCTACAAAAACAGCCAAATACCATGTGAAACAATTTGAAGAAATCTGTGGAAAAAAATCTACAACGTCACTATAGACACAAGCATAACGTTCGAGTTGGCAAGTATACACACAGTACAAAGGACCAAAGTAACATCACTGTCCAAAAAAGGAAACATCAATAATAAGGTATATACAATCGTCTGTTTGTCAATAACTTTTGTATAAAGGTTTGATAAATTTTCTTTAATTGCATAATGTAAACTACTTTTTAAAATGTAAAATAAATAGACAGATCAAACACTGCTCTGAAGGCATTATAATTAAGCCAATTTGTGCCAACATTGACAGAATAACGGTACAGTAACGAATGGACTAAAAGAACTTCGTGGCCATATCATTAACCGAGGCCAAATTAGAAAAGTTATTGCTAGAATCTTTTCTCGTGCAATAAACATCAGCTGTTTTTATCTTTCACAATATAAAGTGTAAGGTTCAACAAAGAAATTCAGTTTGGTATGACTCCGCAGTCTAATTTTCAATAAGTTTTTAAAGGTTTTATTCGAACCCCGGCAGGAAATTGAATCACACCCAATTATTTTAAATGTCTTCCCAAGGGCAGATATACTGACTATCTAAAATCCTGAAGGTGCTATCCAACGTCTATTTGTTTGTTTTTTTTTTCATTGTCATATCTACTAGCCACTTACAAGGGTTATAGGAGCAAACTATGTCAAACAAAAGAGAATACCCACACTTTCAATAGGTACTCAACAACGACAAATTCTTTAATGATGTAGCAAAACAATAAACACTTGTCATCTTCTACAGGCATAAAGTTATACGTTTTGTTTAACAAAAGAGAACTTCTAGGAGAAGAAGAAAGTAACGTCAAATCTAACTCGAGTCTTCAAGAAGAGAAGCCATTGATCGTACCTCGACGCCATCATAAAGCAACACTATGATTCATAACACTACCTTAATAAGATCAAACATATAGGTCGCCACTTCACACATGGCGCAATCAGATTTGCAGAATTCTGGATCGCTTAAGGAAAAGTCTGATTTCGTCTATTTTTCACAGACGTGTGACATGTTGCAAACTCAGAGAAAATACCGAGTGCCAAATCGTGTATGATTAACAAGAGAACAGTCTTTGGTCGTCACTTCCGTTTATTAACTATAGAGTAGATAGCTTTGGACCCTTAACAATCGATTCACGTGGAACCCATGCTCCATATTCTAACTCAAAACATTCTCTTAAGGATGTACTTAGGTGAAATTAAAAAATCTAGAATTTAAAATTGATACTATAAGTCAGAAGAGCATTATTTAAGGAACAAAATAAGCTAAAAATATTGATAGGTTATTTAGCTCGAGATATTTAATTTTAAAAATGACCGGAAAAGGCTGACTTAGACTTTTGCCTTATATATGTATTGGTAGTATTTGGGTCACAAATCGAAAATAAAGAAATCTAAAATCTGCTTAAATTTTGGTAAATGACCTTTTATGAGCTATTGAAGTCTTATAGGAAAAGAAAAATGGGTGTTATGGGGCAAAATATTTTACCCTGTATCGTAGGGAAAAAAACCAAGGAGTCCGAACATCTGACTAAAATTCCTAAACCTGACCTAAGTACATCCTTAACATACATAGAGCTGTGCACTTCGAACTCTTTGAGGAAATGAGTTGCTCAACATTCAAAAATAACGAAACGTAGACATGCACATGCTATTGTCTATGTTTTTTGTGCCACTAGAGGAAAGAAGGAGATTCATGCCGTCACTACAGCAACAACGGAAATGAATCGAAGATCGTCTCGATCTCGATCTCCTTGTAGAAAAATAAGCCTATGTCGTACCCTGTTGCCCATGCGATATTCTCGGCTTATTCTCCCCTTTCTAAATCTTTCGATTGCAAAAGGACGACACGTTAATATATTTCTGAGGATATTGTGACAAATGGCCGTCAATTTAAAACACAAAAACAACCTGCTGTACCATTTCTGTTGAAAATTGTAATTTCAATCTTTCAAACACAGCTATTTTTATATTTGCCTAGGTTTAGTATCAGTCAAACGGTTAAACTAACTGAAACTTCTTTGTTACATAAATAACCTGTCCTGTTCACAGTCTGCCCCTATCTACTGTGCCTTTATTTTCCGGTGGCTTCGAAATTTCCGTTCTTCATCTCGAGGGCCCATTTGTTCTGAATATGCATGAGATGTGTTCCATTGAACCTTTAGGAAACAGCAATTGATCAAAAAGTGTAAAAAATATATATATTTCTTCTTCATCTAAAGTTATATACATGAGTTCTAAGATATTGGATTTATTGTCGCTTTCCTTTATATCAATCGGAGAGCCCCTGATCAAAAGTAAAGTAAAAGAAGTATAATCGTATGACTGTCAATAAATGGAATGAGACGTGAACAGTAAAGTAAGAGTTGTGTATGATAAAGCTTTTTCTAATGAATTTCAATTAAACTTGAATCAATCACAATTCAGTTTTACAATTGCTGCCAAATGCGGAAAGACTAACTACGGACAGATGATACATATGTGAACAATGAAACTATTATTCCACTAGTAAATACACTTAAACAATATGTTTATCAGATAAGCTTTAGTACATTTGAAAACAATTGTCAATGAGACGATATTCGATGCATGTCACCATTAGTATGTTTAAATTGATAAAATTCTCAATGAGATAATCAATTTTGTACTATCATATTAGTCTCCTCACACAGCCCAAGATAAAACGTCATTTTATGACAACGAAATTAGGTTACACCGCACAGTAAGAAAACTTTCTAAAAGCATCATTCACATTTTAAGGTGAATGACGCAATTATAATTGCAATCAGTCTGATTGCGTGTGTTTTAACCATCTTTCTACTTTTTGTCTTAACACGAACATCAAACAAAACGGAAGCCGAATCAATATGCCCGGACCGGTACTAAGCAAGTTTCTTCATCGCTATAGTAGCTATCGTCGTTTTGGTAATGGTAGTTATAAAATGATGTAGGTATACTGTTAGGATTATCCACAAAAATATACCTGCTTCACATCGATATATACTTTTAGACGATGACATTAAACGCATTGATCAAATAGAGAGAGAAGATACCAAGGGGGAAATCAAAAACCATAATTTGAAGAACAGACAATGTCGTAGCCAAACAAATAAAACTACGAAGAGACAAACACCAAACACAGAAATCTAAGAGTGAACCAGCAACTACCCATCAAATCGGGGTGAACTCATGTGCTCAAGAATTTTAATCGCTATAAAATGAGGAAGATTACTTCAGAAACCCATGTTGAGCGGACAGAAATATACTTGTTGAAATGTATTTATGAAAACAAACAAAATTGTGAGCTTAAAGCGGAGCGAGACCAGATACGTAATCGACTAATAATGTTTCTGCATTGCCTGCATTACCGTTACATATACAGTATAATTTGTCAAAACTTACCAAATATAGCAGGCTAATAATTTAGTCCGCCAGATGTGCGTTACTCGAAGCTGGAATCATTATAATCATAAACCAAATCAACTATGATATAAACGAGCATTTAAACATAATGTTAAATAAGATGAACAAATTATTAATTTTAGCATGCTGTCATAATCGTCTTCTTTGGAAAAAAAGCTAAAACATAACTACTGTGTGAAAACGATAATCTTAAAGATCGACCGATTTGGGATAGTGACCGTATAACTTGTGGTATAATAGCCTGAGCTGAATTGACTTGTGGCAGTTTGTAAATATAAATTAATTTCGGTGTTAGTGTACATATTATGTTTTCATATGAGGTTCGCACAAAGTATAAAGATAAAAGGTCAGAAGATAAAGGTAGAACCTATGTCTCATGTTATCATAACGATTGCATTACGAACATGATAAATAATTAAAATCAGACTGATAAAAGCAAACAAGACAATTTGCACGGTAAGAAAATAGTATTCGTAACTAATCAATGTTCGAAAATTGTTTCTCTAATTTTTATGTTTTTTTCACATTTCTCGATCAGTGTGAGAAAACATTTCTCATCTAATAGAGAAAACTTTGTGCTCGGCAAATGATTTGTCAGAATTTAATTATGACTTCAAATTTTCTTGGTTTCTTCTGAACTTCCTATTGTGACGTCATGAAAAAACGACCATGCCTCATGATGTCACATATAAAGAACACAACTTTCTGTAAATCTTTGAAAAGGAACGATAAATTTTGTTTAGATACCGTCTAAAAATAATTAGTGAAACAGATTCAACCTATATAACTCGTGTATTACGATATTTCTCGACTCTCAACAAATAAGTTTTAATTATTTAAAACGCTCGGCAAGTCTCGCGCTTTAAATATTAAGATTTAACTGTCTCGAGTGGAGAAATATCATAAACACTTGATGTAGTGGTGGAATCTATATAACTACAACCTTAGTTTCAACTTCCCTATCCACAGTAGAGTTGTTTATTTTGATGACTGTTTTGATTAAGCAATTAACCCACAGCATTCCATTAAGTATTAGACATAACCATATACGAAAACAAATTATAAAGATGCACAGAAGATACAAAAATGGTAATATAAACAATAATTCTAATAAAAACAGGCAAATAAATTTCAGTAACTGCGAATTCTCGGTTCTTTATGTCTTTTGTCCCTTTTCTAATTGTTTTTTATGCTTTGTATCGATCTAATGAAACGAGCCTTTTTGGATTTTGATTTGTTCTGATGTTGGACTGTTGCAACTTTGTTTGAGGTAAGGGAGCCTTTAGTATGTTAAACCACGCCAAATACTGTTATTCAGTTGTTGTAGTTTTAATATTAATCAGGCTGTTGGAGTATATTTTGGGACTTAACCTGAATTATTGAAACTCAATTCTATTATCCATCAGCCTATGCAATATGTAAATTTAAAATTGCGCTACAAACATCAATTATAACGTGACTGATTTTTACTCGATAAATGAAAATTCAATCTATAAATATATATCTTTTGCTCTTTGTGTTCATTTTATTTAATGGACATGATTCTATCTTCACGCCCTCATATCATAACTACTTCCCCATAATCTTACCTAGAAAACTACTTCGGTAGCCTTTCTTACAAGGGTATCCTTTGAATAACAGCCTATGTGCGAGCGAAAACTCCTGAGTTGACGATAAATGTAGCAATATGCAGGTGGGATCCGTTCTTAAAGAAGCGGTTCTATCCTAAGACCGTTTTGTGTGCAATGTTTACCTAATACTGATTCTACAGTTCTAACCTAGAACGAACAGTCTTAGACAATTCTTCTTACAACAGTTTTAGTTTCAACAGTTACAACTGATTCTGGCAGTTCTGAGGACGTTTGAGAACAACTAAACTTTACGACAAAAGAGATGATATTTATTTTCCAATTGGGAATATTCCAATTCTTTGTAGCAACATCCCATGGCCAGCAGCATCTGTATTTGGAAAACATATCTCCCAGTTGATACGATATTTCAGAGCTTGCGTTTCCTATTATGATTTACTGCTTACAAGGAAGCTATTGCATCAATTGTTCCAAATGGTAAAGTTAAAGTCATTCCTTCGAAAGTTTTACGGACGTCATCATAATTATAAAAAAAAGTATCGGCCCATTAAATATCTTTTAACCCATATTCTTTTTGAATTGGTTCATCTTTTCAAATAATTATTAGGATAAACATGCATTAAGTTAAAAGTCAAAAGTTCAATTCTATGTTAACTGAAGAAATTCTTAATTTCTTTTCTACACGACCTTAAAGCTATTTTTTTCATAATCTAGACCAAGCCCAGTATGTTATTTAGTACGAACAGGATATGAGTAAGGTTCGATGTGGGGCCAACTTGGTCATTTAATCACACTTTGTCTGATTTTAAGATCAAATGATAAATCTACGTCCTTTTATAAAACAGTGTAGTTTTGGTTTATATCATTTTCATGGCTTAAAAAATTAGAAATAGCAACAGAAATCGACACTACATAGGTTTTACAGTTACCATCCGAATTGTATGAAGGATACGACATGTCTGTCTCTTAACTTGTCGTCGAAAACCAGTCGTAGATCTCAAGATACTATGATAGTCTAATTGTGACATTTTGACTGAGTGCTGCTTCGGATGATGCATGCATAGCAGGAAACACTTCACCTCTCAACGGACGCATTCGGTCTTTCTCCCCGACGGATGCATCCGGTCTTTCTACTTTGATGTAAATGCGATTATCTCAGTTGTTACTCAAATTTGTCTTCTTTATCGAGTTAAGAGATTTGAACATCGGTATAATACTGTTGAATATATATACAACAACAAAATAACCGTAAATTAAGTAATTAAAATCACAAAATTAACAAAATCCTGACTATTTACTGGTTCATGTATATACTTGGAAATAAAGCGCCCAATCGATGCCCCAAAATAAGTTTAAAGAGTATTTTGTGTTTGTGTTATGTATTCATTGCCTAAATATTTTGGCAACGCTTTTCCTTTATTTAATTTCAACACTATGTTTAATAAATAAACATATTTATTCTAAAATTCGAAAAAAAATCTTTCTAGTGATATCACTTTGCGAATTGTGTCGGCAACCTTGGCTAGTAGTCCTATTTGTAAAGCCTTTGCTTATATACTTAGAAATTTTAATAACAATGATATCGTCTCAGTTCCTCCTTCGACTCATATTTTAATTTGCCCATCACTTTTGTAACAAGAAAATATTTTTATTGTTTTATTTCTGGTTTGAAATTCTGTACAAATTTTTTACATTTCATTAGACCCACCCCGATGCTGCACAGCTAGTGATATAAGTTTGTAAGACGGCATTATTGATGATGGAGACTTTATACAATATTTATCATTATTATAGGGTTGAAGAATGAGAATGGTATACTGATGCGATGCCAAACTGGAAGAATTAAGAAAGATGAGTTTGATAATGTACATGTTGATGCTGGTAATACTGCATTGTTGGAAAATATAAATGCACAAACAATTATTTCTCCTTCAGATACGTACAATATCGTTTTCTGTTACGATCTAATATTGTTTTGTTTTTCCTACATTTTAAGGTAAATGCTTACTTCTATTGTCATTATTCAACACGTCTCATGAATGACAGATAATAGTGCTGGCAAATTGAAAACAAATATGATCCGTTTTATTAACGGACATTAGACCGATAACCGTGTTATCATACAGCGGTCTAGTTCAAGGAGAACTGTATACATTTGTAAAATAATAAAATGTAACATTAAAATACCAAAGTCTAAGATTAATGTGAGTCAAAGATATTCAATACTCAAAGAGACTTATTGGTATGCAAATAATTACTATTCTTTTATTAGGTTTGAGTTACAATAATTTAGCACGAAAACCGTCAAATTCATGGGTTAAGAAACAATGCAACGTTAAAAGAGTGGAATAAACAACAATGATGCAGCAAAGTTATCATTTTGTTGCATTTATAAAATCATTCAGGGTCAACAGATGATCTTTACTAAGACAAATGTCCGTGTCGTATGTAAATTCTAAAAAAGCCTTAATTCATAGCATGTTGTGCTGCACATAGACCAACTATATACCTATATAGAAATTTTATGAGTCAATTTCAGTAGATGTAAACAAAAACGCAGTTTAATAATATGATGTAAACACAACGAAAACTGTTTTGGTCTACTTTTCATGTTTTTGCTACATATAATGATTCTTTTCGGTGGAGCATATATTCGTTTTGCATTTCACTTCAAAAATTTAGAAACAATCATACAACTAACACACATACAACTACAACCACGGGTATGGCATGGAAACGGTTATAAATAAAACACAATTCTAACCCAATCATTTGTGTCTTTGACTAACAATAGGTGAATAAAGTATCAATTGAGTAATCTTTAATCAACTAATGTTATTTTGAAACAAAAACAAAAAAAATGTTTGGCATACAAAATTATAAGCCTAGTATCTATGATAAATGTTTTCTTATAGCTTGAATATAAAAATTGTGAAAATTTGTCACAATTTATGTGGTCATCGTCATTAAACATCACCTACTCTCCATGATGTCTTTATTAATGACCTGCTGCCATGTAAACAAAAGCCGTTAAGTACTCATCACATTTGCACGAAGCTTTATTCATTACCCTTCAAAACTTTTTCTCTGTACATCTTATATTTGGAAACCACTGTTACAAATTCCTTTCAAACTAATATAAACTTTACAGCTACGATATCGGATATTCCCAGTCACAGACTTTTAAAACCAGTTTGCATTGGAAAAATAAATAAGAGAAAAGATCATTTCCAAAACTTTCCTTTGCCAATAAAAGTCTCGATGCCATCAACTTGGGCAATATCCTGCATCATAAATCAATTCACTCGAAAATACCTCCTTATTTTAAAGACCAGTCTGTACCTATCATTTCTTATACCTATACCAAACCAATTGCAATTAAAATTTTCAATTTGAAACACGTGTTACAGGATTTCAATATTGACGACGTCAAGTATAAACCTCCTCATTGCACCTGTGCTAGTTCCCAATTCGTATATAATTCGACATGCCACGTTATTACTGGTGACCTAAACATTGTCAATAACACTTCTCTGCGAAATATGTTATCCAAAGGCCTGAAATATTGTGAGCCTAAATCTATCAACTGGAAACCGAACTTCAAACTACTGATGGATTCAGTCGAAGATTATACCAGACAATGGGTTAAACGCGAAAAGAAGACGTAGATACTCTTTCCGAATGGATAAAGGCTGTGAGGTCGTTGATACAAATCAGAATTATAAAACTGAATGGGTCTATGTATACTCATGCTTCAACTATCTTTGAAGACCAAAATGTTGCAAAAACCTGTCCTACTTCCATGACAAATATGTTGTTGTCCCCGCAGATAAAGCCTCAAACAAGTATATATATATATATATATAAGTCTAAAATTTACAACGATACTAATATAAGATGGTATTATACGTAGATGTTGTTATTAAATCGTGTTGACAAATATTTCGGCTTCACAAATAGCCTTCTTCGGTGTCAATGAGTTTAACAATACTGTTAAACAGTATTGTTAAACTCATTGACACCGAAGAAGGCTATTTGTGAAGCCGAAATATTTGTCAACACGATTTAATAACAACATCTACGTATAATACCATCTTATATTAGTATCGTTGTGCAAATTTTAGACTTATATAATTTTTCCTTATCTGCACAGTATCGTCTATTATAGACGATCCGGTACATAGTAAATTTGCTGGTTGGTCCTTTTATAGACTTCTATATATATATATATATATATAGTGTCTAAAAATAGCAACCATCAACATTCAATCTATCTAGGTGTGGATCAGTTTGTAAATAAACTGATGCAGTTACTACATTAAATTATATAAGTGCCTAAGAATGTAACTTTAACACACTAATGAGTGTTATAAAATTAGTTGTTATATTTTATATTATTCACGCAATATTTCGCTAAACAAATTAGCTTCATCAGGCGTGCGCATCTCTCAAGGTGAAATCGGATGCATGACAAAAAAATATTTTGTAGCTTGAACTACACAAAATTTGAGTAAAAGTTTAACAAAATTTATTGATGTTCTATAAAAATATATGTTTGTAAATTGTCTAGAATATATAAAAATATTTTGCCGCTTATTGTACATAGCAATTCTTAAATCAAAACAAATAGTTGTTTTAGTTAAATAGAATGAAGTTCAGGATTTATTCCTTTTGTTTTAGGTAGAACTGTTATTCATCTCTCTCATTAAGTCCATCAGGTTCAAAAGTACGTAGCTGATGCATCCAGAACCTTTCTTTCTGTTTTCTCCTTTGGGAGTCCCAATTTTGGTTTACCTCAATTATTTGAAAGGTGATATTTTCAAAAGTATGCCCTGTTCTTAAGAGGTGTCTCGTAATTGGACAGTTTCTTCCTTTTGTATAAAAAGACCGGTGATTGTTAAGTCTGATGTTGAATTTCGTTTCTGTTTCACCAACATACTGCAGCTTGCAAGTTCCACAAGTAAGAATATAAATACTATTTTCCGTTTTGCAATTAGATGTAACATAGATGTTGTATCGCTGCTTTGTTACTGTGCTGCTGAAAGAGTGGTCAGTGTTGGCGACTTTACAGCACATACAATTGTTTCTTCCGCATTGTTTGTAACACCCAATTTTAGAAGTCTCTTGTTTCTTTACTTTAGACGTGACAAGTATGTCTTTGAGATTTTGGGTCTGCGATAGGCAATTACAGGAGGTGATGGAAACATTTCTTTTAAGGAAGAGTCATTTTCGATAAGACGCCAGTGCTTGCGGATAGTAGATGAAATATTTGTCAAATCGGGATGGAAGGTGACAACAAACGGAATTCTATCTGCGCGGGTCGTCTCATCTTTGTATTCCATGAGGATATCTCGATCTTTTCTTGGGCTTTATCAAAAGCGTCTGTGATGCTTTTGCTTTTGTATCCTCTTGATTTTAGTTGTTTTTAGTTGTCCCAAACGATAGTTGAGTTTGGATTCCGAGGAGCAAATTCGCTTTAGTCTGATGGCTTGACTGTAAGGTATGCTCCTGGAGCAGTGTTTCGGGTGACAACTTTTGGAGAAAGGAACTGGTGTTTATCAGTTTTCTTTGTGTGGAGATCAGTTGTAATGACCCCGTTTTTACAAATGTGGTGGTGTCGAGAAAAGCAATTTTCTCGCTTGAAAATTCAGATGTAAATTTAATTAATTGATGGAACTGATTACAATGATCTAAGAAATCTTGTAAATGTTCTGCAGTATCGTTCCATTTCATGTCAAAATCATTAATAAAACGGAGCCATGACAAGGGTTTGTATGGCACACTCAAAAGGATGCGTTCTTCAAGATCCCCATAAAAATGTTGGCGAAAGAAGGTGCCATTTAAAAGAAAAGTACATGGAATCCACCTAAAAGCAAAACGATAATTTGGAATCATTTATTACATCAGTCAAAGCTGAAGTCAGACCTTCAATCAGTGGTAAACAATTGCGAAATATTTCAAAGTCAGAAAGCCAAGCCATGATAAACTTAAAAGACCGTGATGACATTGTTATCAAACAAGCGGACAAAGGAAGTGCCGTTGTTGTGATGAACAAGGCAGACTACATCGAAGAAGGAATCGTCAGCTCTCCAACACTAAATTTTATAAAGAATTAACATGTGATCCAACCAAAGAAATCAACAAAAAAATTAATGACGTCCTCTCAGAAATGAATAAAGATAAACAAATTGATGACGATACGTACGATTATCTACGCCCAGACGAAACTTGCACAGCCGGTCGATTTTACTTACTTCCAAAACTCCATAAAGAAGGGATTCCAGGGAGACCTATAGTATCAGCTAATGGCCATCCCACCGAAAAAATTTCAGAATTTGTTGATTACCACCTTAGACCACATGTTAGACAACTGCCATCTCATATTCAAGATACAACTGACTATTTGAAAAAAATGAATTCCTTAAGTCCTTTACCTAATGACACAATTTTGGTTTCGATGGATGTGTGTTCTTTATACACAAATATTCCAAAAGATGAAGGAATAGCCGCGTGTGAAAAGTATGGAACACTCGAAAGGATAAACATACACAAACTGACTGTCTAGTTCAATTGCTCAAGCTAGTGCTTAAAAATAACAACTTTATTTTCAACGACAAGCACTTTTGCAGATTGACGGAACAAGTATGGGAACAAAATGGCACCTTCTTTTGCCAACATTTTATGGGGAATCTTGAAGAACGCATCCTTTGAGTGTGCCATACAAACCTTTGTCATGGCTCCGTTTTATTGATGATATTGACATGAAATGGAACGATACTGCAGAACATTTACAAGATTTCTTAGATCATTGTAATCAGTTCCATCATTCAATTAAATTTACATCTGAATTTTCAAGCGAGAAAATTGCTTTTCTCGACACCACCACATTTGTAAAAACGGGGTCATTACAACTGATCTCCACACAAAGAAAACTGATAAACACCAGTTCCTTTCTCCAAAAGTTGTCACCTGAAACACTGCTCCAGGAGCATACCTTACAGTCAAGCCATCAGACTAAAGCGAATTTGCTCCTCGAATCCAAACTCAACTATCGTTTGGGACAACTAAAAAACAACTAAAATCAAGAGGATACAAAAGCAAAAACATCACAGACGCTTTTGATAAAACCCAAGAAAAAGATCGAGATATCCTCATGGAATACAAAGATAAGACGACCCGCGCAGATAGAATTCCGTTTGTTGTCACCTTCCATCCCGATTTGACAAATATTTCATCTACTATCCGCAAGCACTGGCGTCTTATCGAAAATGACTCTTCCTTAAAAGAAATTTTCCATCACCTCCTGTAATTGCCTATCGCAGACCCAAAATCTCAAAGACATACTTGTCACATCTAAAGTAAAGAAACAAGAGACTTCTAAAATTGGGTGTTACAAACAATGCGGAAGAAACAATTGCATGTGCTGTAAAGTCGCCAACACTGACCACTCTTTCAGCAGCACAGTAACAAAGCAGCGATACAACATCTATGTTACATCTAATTGCAAAACGGAAAATAGTATTTATATTCTTACTTGTGGAACTTGCAAGCTGCAGTATGTTGGTGAAACAGAAACGAAATTCAACATCAGACTTAACAATCACCGGTCTTTTATACAAAAGGAAGAAACTGTCCAATTACGAGACACCTCTTAAGAACAGGGCATACTTTTGAAAATATCACCTTTCAAATAATTGAGGTAAACCAAAATTGGGACTCCCAAAGGAGAAAACAGAAAGAAAGGTTCTGGATGCATCAGCTACGTACTCTTGAACCTGATGGACTTAATGAGAGAGATGAAAACAGTTCTACCCAAAACCAAAGGAATAAATCCTGAACTTCATTCTATTTAACTAAAACAACTATTTGTTTTGATTTATGAATTGCTATGTACTATAAGCGGCAAAAATATTTTTATATATTCTAGACAATTTACAAACATATATTTTTATAGAACATCAATAAATTTTGTTAAACTTTTACTCAAATTTTGTGTAGTTCAAGCTACAAAATATTTTTTGTCATGCATCCGATTTCACCTTGAGAGATGCACACGCCTGATGAAGCTAATTTGTTTAGCGAAATATTGCGTGAATAATATAAAATATAACAACTAATTTTATAACACTCATTAGTGTGTTAAAGTTACATTCTAAGGCACTTATATATATATATAAAGATATTGGATAAAACAAGTATAAATATGGACTTATTAAAGTACACCTTCTATGGTGCGCTTGACTTAAGTAACTCAGCACGAGATTTTGTTTATTGTAAAGGTTGTTTGGAACTTTTTAAGACAACAAACGCTAGCACATCATAGACAAACAAGTTTCTTAGTAATATATTTAAAATTTTATAACGAAAATCTCTGCCAAAATCCTGGCTTTATTTGCCACAAAATCCCCATTTTCTATTCAATGCTAAGAAACAACAAACAGTATTGCTTTGACCAACGTTTTCTTTGGTATATGTACAAAAGGCACGAATTTTAATACTGTATTTTTTTATAGTAGTTTCGATACTGTAGCGCTTTGAAAATGTCGTTCTACATAGGCCTACAGAAGGGTTTATAAACTTTAAGTGGTAAAGGTTAACATTTCATTCTTTAAAATTACATCTATTAAATAAAATCTAAAATTAAAATCCTAAAAAAAAAAAATACAACACTTTACAAATTTCATGTATCCGACGCGTTCTTCTTGATTAATTTATTGCCGAATATTTCCAAGCCAAGGATGTATAAGAAACGAAAAGTTTAGGAGCTATATTACCAAAAAGAACCGTAAAAAGATAGCAAAATACATCTAAGAAATGGTTGTAGTGTTCGATAAAATGTAGGTAATAGATATTATATACTAAAAAATTAAAAGATATGTTGCAAAATTTAATGTTTCTTTACATTTGGTTGTGTTATTTTCTTTTGAAATAACATTATTATTTAAAATTGTTTTGGCAGGTAAAGTTAGCAACAGGTGGGGCATACATTATTGATCTAAAAGTGGTGAATTTTCCATGCAATACAACGGAATGTAGATCTATGAAGTTATGTTATTCATATGATAAGTAAGTACTGATTAATGAATAAACAATACAAATAAAATGTAGGTTCCTTTTCACGGATATGTTGGAAAACAATGATCACTGACGATGTTTCTGACTTAAAGACGATTTATGCAGTACCTGGGACACGGAGTAAAATGAAAAATAACAAAATACCAAACTTCTAGGAAAATCCAAAACGGAAAGTCCGTAATCAAATGGCAAAATCAAAAGCTCAAACACACCAAACGAATGGATAACAACTGTCAACAGGACCTGTTATAAGTCATTTAAAAAATCGTTTTTACGACATTGCAAATTTCAGGCATTCAATATTTGAGGGAAATACACTAAGGTCGTCAAAGGTGCGCGAATTTGAAACCATATGCAAAGAGGTATGAATATGCTATATATGAAAGTACGTAAAATTCTCTACAGGGCATAATGATCGATACAAGTGCAGAGATGAAGAATTTTAACTGGTTCATTAAAAAATTCAAATATTGACACTGATTAGTATAACGTTGTGGTGCACGCTGTTTTAGACAATAGGAGGTAATGGTTCGTTTGAGATTTTCACAGGTGATATTTTAATTGCAATTCCATCCATTTTCGAGGGTTTATATTTTCGCCTTACAAGAACAAACGAATTGAATTAGTTTTATCTGAATTGAGAGGACACGTTCAAGAAAACCGCACAAACTAGCAATCAAAACCCACCAAAATATTCATTTTATGTCCAATGTTTAAAGTATGAATTGTGACATTCACGTAGGGGTTCATTGCTGCTTATAGTTTATTGGAATTATAATATGACTTTGTTTATTAAGTGAAAGAAGAGTGTCATTTCAAGAAAATGCAAAATAGGAGAATGAAATAGAACTTCCAGGATTTCAACCATCATATATTTCGTTACATATTAAGACATGACTCTGTTTTTCTTAAAATTCAAAAATGTACTGCGTCAGAAATTTAAGATAAATTTGTAAATCAAAATCTTATAAAAGACAGTGTTTTGACAGGAGAATTGTACATGATTTTCTCTCACCAATAACTGCGTTGTTTTACAATCTTTAACTTGGACTTAAACTTTATCAAAATTGATGTGAAACATTTCTTTTCATTTGAAAGTGTTTGAAAAATACTGAAATATAAACCTTTCATGTTTCACTATAAAAAATCTAAATTACTCATGTAAATTCAGAAATTATTACGTGTATTATGCCCCTTCACATACCCGGATTTGTCTGACGAGTCCTGCAGATCGCACAAATTAACGGATCCTTACGATTTGGCAAGTTTCACGACCGATTTAAGAGTTGTTATGAGTTATCACGAAATTTTACGCTTTATTACGGTTTATTACAAGTTATCTATTCGTAAAGTACATGTATCTACACATAAAGTGCTCGTAATAACTCGAAACAAACCGTAAAGCCATCGTAACGCGACCCGAATGAAATCGTAAATAACTCAAATGCACTATTAATAATCCGCAAACAAAGCGTAAACTTACCGTAACAAATCGTTTAAAAATATTGTTACGAGTCATTTACCGATTCCTGTGAGCAGTTTTAGGAAGCTAACGTGTTTTTGCGAGCTGTTTACGATACTTTGTGATTGTTACGAATTATTTAAGGAATAGTCAACCCGTTGACATTCCTACGACGATTTTGAAATGTCCAAAAGTTTACTTCTCATTTGACGGATCCTTAAGAGTATTTGGGAGCTATTGAAAGTTGTGAAGAGTTATGAACTGATACCAGTGAGTTATTCACGGATGCTTGCGATTGACTACGAGTTGGCGATCCGTAAGGACTCGTAAGAAAAATCTGTGTATGTTAAGGGGCCTTTAATTATTGCTATGTTTGAAGAATGGACAAAATGCGAAATTATTCATTGCGATTTCAGGAATCTGCATACAGATATAAGTATCGGATATCAGAACGCCAGCTCTTATTATTGCGATACTCACCCAGTCGCATTATTTGCATTCATAAAAAAAACTCGCAATAACTTCTGAGTTAACAGTAACTAAAATAACCATTTAGAATAGACTATCGAGTAGTGTTTTCCAAGCACAATTCAACAATGCGTATCAAAACTGGCTTTGTTGCAAGATCAATTAAGGACAGATTACTTAATGATCTCTTCTGCAACGTATATTCCTGGCATTAGGGAGATAAGAAAAGTTATTTTTCGTTCTCAAGCGTCTCCTTTTTAGTTCTAATTTTTATCTATCAACGAATATCAAGCAGATTCGATTGAAAGGAAACTGTTATTTATATGCGTTACTTCAGAAAGTTCAATAAGAAAAACTTAATTTCTTCTAAAATTCTGAAATTCAATTAATACTTTCATTAACATCTACAACTTATTAGTCGTAGTTTCTAATGTAAATATATTTCATTGGCTCGATTTAAGCAAAATCAATGAAAGCGAAGTAAAACATATTTATGAAGACTTCTTCATAATACAATATGAAAATATAAAAATATGAGCGTACTTATAAAAGAAAATTCTTAGGATATAATACGAACCAAAAAGAAAAAGAAAAAGTTAAAAACCTTTCTTTTGTGATGATGACTTACGTTGGTGATGATGACGACAATGCTGATAGTCCGTACCAATATTGATTTTATGAAGGTACAAGAATCATGTTTGACGTTTTTATTTAACCTTTAACATATTAAAAAAATCAGATATTTTGTAAATTTCAAAGTCTAAACTTTCCGAAATTAAGTCTTTAAGACGGATAAAACTAATTAAGGTAAAGTCAAATTCAAAGCAAGTATCCCTGATTTACATAATTCGAAGCTTTAGTACTAAAAAACTGATAAGACTTATTGATTTTCCTTGAAGTGTTTTTCGATCTTTGAAAATGATTTCTCGAAATCATAAGGGAATCATAAGGAAATACTATAATTTTTGACACAGTGTAGTAATTAATGCATACGTTCATACATGGGTGGGTATTGTCGACAGTTGTATCAAGTGGTTTAGAGTTCAAAATGTTTAGCTTTAAATTTCAATTCAAAATATCAACGGGACAAATGCAATAACAAAGAGTTGCATTTTAATGTATCGTTAAATGATGGTAAGTGGTAAAGAAAATGTGAATAAATTGAAAGTCGTGCAGGTGTAAAGTGCTAACTTCACTATATCACTGTAGGTTTTGTAATACTGGTTTGCAACCGAAAAAATGCTTGATGGATATATCCAATAACATGATCGATATAAACACAACGTCTGCAATTACAGGCAAATCTAGCTTTTATGAATTCAAAAAGGAGCATGATTCTGGGGTAAGTTTTTATTCAATAGTAGATTACAGATGTTCAAATCTAACAAATTCATTAAGAAAATACAGATCAAGGCAACAAATAAAACTGAGACAATCCTATTAACTCAAAAGGAGTTAGACCGGGTGCGTCGACAAAGGAAGCGTATCCTTCTATGCATGCATCATCAGTCATACAAGTCCACACTCAGTCAATATGTCACAATCTGGAAAAAGAAATAATTTGTAAAATTACTAAATAGACGACTGATCTTCTATCTAAAGATCTTAGACTATGAAAACATGTCGATAATGAGTTGAAACACCGACACAATTTACGATGGTTACCGTAGTACTTCTGTAATGTCGATTTCATTCCTTCTTCTCAATACTCTGTTCGAGTATTTTATGTGTCAGGAGCACACGCTGAACGCCATTCAATACGAATATGATATTACTAAAAGTTGGGAAGTTGATAATTTTGAAATTTGATATCATCCCATTTGTCATCGATTTTAGTATGAAGTCGTCTATCTTGTTCATTATCGATGAAAATATCAATATTTGATGTAGACCTTCCAGTCTCGGTGGTATCCTTGATCTAAAGTTAACTGGGAATATGATATGCAAGCACTCACTGGAATGTGTAGGTATTTAGTGACAGGACTTCATCAATGTATCTGAAAATGAATTACGAGAACCACGATGGGTTTAAATGTAGTCATACTACTGTATTTCAAATAAAGCGATTTGCATGTTACACTGATCAAGCGTTTTGCTCTATTATGACGGCATTTTGTCAAACACGGATAAACATCTCATACACCTTTAAGGTATGATAATAGTACATTAAGAATTCATGGAAATTTCAATTAACACAGTCATATAATGTAATACAATCATTAAAGTTTGTGGAGTTAAGAGGTGACAAATTAAACCCATAAATATTTAGGAAAGATATTCATAATACATTTTCATCTGAAAAGGAAAACCAAATCAAGGTGTGAAAACATTATGTTGGCCTAAAGGACAAGAGTGATTGCATGTGCACACTAGGTAACATCAGTAATATAGGCTGATTAATCTTTTGAAAAAGTCATATGCTTAACTGGGTTATTTGATATTTAACTAGTATACATGATTGTTTAGGGGCCAGTTAAAGCCGGCCTCCGGATGCTGGATTTTCTCGCTGCTTTGAAGACCCATTGGTGGCCTTGGGCTGTTTTCTGCTCATTGATCGAGTTGTTTCCTCTTTGACAAAGTGCCCGTTTCCATTCTCAATTCTATTTTCTTGATGTGTCTTTTTGTTTTGTATTGTCAAAATTCCCAGAAAGGATTTTACCATTCGTCAAAGACCAATTTTCATAATTTCATAAAATGTTTTAAATACATGTAAGATGTATAAATCGATCTTCTTTATATAATTGATTATGCATTTTATTTTCTCATATCAAAAGGATTCACCAAAAGTGATGTCCTTAGTACTTAACCAACAAGGAGAGGAAGTTGTATACTGTGAGGATACTGGATCTAGAAACGAGTCTGGAAGCAATATGTTTGTCCATCTTGAAAGCACGGCGACTAAGTATGACTGAAAATGTTTGAATTAAAGAAACGTGTTTGTAAAACTTATTACAATCTTGTATTCAAGAATAATTGCAATATTAGACACGTTTTAATCGCAAAAATATGGATAGTAGTATATTTTAATATTGTCTTTACACTCTTTAACTCTTCATAGGTGTAGTGACGCTTTCATCTCTAGATCGTCCTAAGAGTAAAACAATTTTGAACAAATTAAACTTTCAAAGATCGACCATCAATACTTCAAATTTAATAACTATAATTTATAACAAAAGACATACACCAGAGATATATCACTATCTTAGCAAAGAATTTCCATGCATTGCAAAATAATAAATAAATTTAAGATTTGTCATTCTGTTTGCATATCTTACCATAATTTGGTGTTTACGTATAAAACAAGAACAGATGCAAAATTATAGGTTCTATGTATATGCTGCTTGTGATGTTCAGATGAACATTTTCCTTTTCTAATTTTCAATCACTAAAAGCTCATTAACTGTTTTGTTTTACCATTATTGTTATTGGATCAACCTTGAAAACAAAATTACATGGTAATTTTATCACTATTCTAGATCATCGTTGAAAAATTACTAAAAGTTATCTAGAGATTTTTGTAATGCATACCCTAAATGTTAGGCCATAAATACAATGAAAGACAACTTCATCAAATTTACAACAAATTTTTTTATCACAAGTTAATCTTGCCATTCTGTATGTCGTGCTGTATTTATATTAACGAATGTTTCTAGTTTCAGTTCCATTGACATTGAATTGAAGTCTAATTGTGATGATAGTGAACATTGTACGGGAGTAGTATGTAACAGATGCTGTACGTTATTAACATCACAGATGATAAGTATATTTCTTTGTACTTTTAAACAAAAGAACAGAAAAATCCACAAGATTATTTCAGTTAAAAACTTGTAGAAATTTATAAACAACATATTCAACCTTGTATGTATTGTCTATAGGGTCCTTTGTTAAACTAAGTTCCCCGCTGGCAGCCATCTTGGATGATTGATTGGCTACAAAGTAACAACACTTGGCCAGCACCTCATTAGGAACATTCATGCCATGTTTGGTTTCATTCCATTTAGTGGTTCTCTAAAAGAAAACATTTGTATGTATTTCCCATAGGGTCCTATGTTAAACTAAGTCCCCGCTGGCGGCCATCTTGGATGATTGATCGCCTACAAAGTTACAACACTTGGTCACCACCTCTTAAGGAACATTGGATGATTGATTGGCTACAAAGTAACAACACCTGGCCAGCACCTCATTAGGAACATTCACGAAGGGCAAAGTGAGCTTTTCTCATCACTTGGTGTCCGTCGTCCGTCGTCGTCCGTCGTCGTCGTCGTTAACGTGATACATTTTGAACTTCTCCTAGAGAACCACTGAATGGAATGAAACCAAACATGGCATGAATGTTCCTTATGAGGTGCTGACCAAGTGTTGTTACTTTGTAGGCAATCAATAATCCAAGATGACCGCCAGAGGGGACTTAGTTTAACATAGGTCCAAATGGGAAATACATACAAATGACTTCTTTTAGAGAACCACTAAATGGAATGAAATAAAACATGGCATGAATGTTCCTTATGAGGTGCTGACCGAGTGTTGTAACTTTGTAGGCAATCAATCATCCAAGATGACCGCCAGAGGGGAATAAGTTTAAAATAGGTCCAAATGGGAAATACATACCAATGTCTTCTTTTAGAGAACATATAAATGGAATGAAATAAAACATGGCATGAATGTTCCTTATGAGGTGCTGACCAAGTGTTGTAACTTTGTAGGCAATCAATCATCCAAGATGGACGCCAGCGGGGACTTCGTTTAATATAGGACCCTACGGACAATACATACAAATGTCTTCTTTTAGAGAACCACAGAATGGAATTAAACAAAACATGACATGAATGTTATTTATGAGGTGCTGACCAAGTGATTATACTTTGAAGCCGATCAATCATCCAAGATGGCCGCCAGAGTGGGACTCAGTTTAACATAGGACCCTATGGGAAATACATACAAATGTCTTCTTTTAGAGAACCACTAAATGGAATGAAACCAAACATGGCATGAATGTTCCTAATGAGGTGCTGACCAAGTGTTGTAACTTTGTAGCCAATTAATCATCCTAGATGGCTGCAAGCGGGGAACTTAGTTTAACAAAGGACCCTATGGACAATATATACAAATGTCTTCTTTTAAGAACCACTGAATGGAATGCAACCACACATGGCATGAAAGTTCCTTATGAGGTGCTGACCAAGTGTTGTTACTTTGTAGCAAATCCATCAATCAAGATGGCTGCAAGCAGGGGAGTAAGTTTAACATAGGACCCTATGGGAAATACATACAAATGTTTTCTTCTTGAGAACAATTAAATAGAATAAAACCAAACAATGCATAAATGTTCCTAATGAGATGCTGACCAAGTGTTGTTACTTTGTAGCCGAATCATCATCAAAGATGGCCGCCAGCAGGGGACTTAGTTTAACATAAGACTCTATGGGAAATACATACAAATGCTTCTTCTAGAGGAACACTGAATGGAAGGAAACCAAACATGGCATAAATGTTCTTTATGAGGTGCTGATGAAGACCTTAATACATGTACCTTTATAGATTGAGATATACTGTAAACTGCAAAAATATCAAGAAAGAAGATCTACACATAAGTCAATATGAGCAAAATTGTCAATTGATATCTTGTTGGAGTTATTGTCCTTATACAGTCATTTCCTACAATTTCAATGAATTTATTGGTAATATCTGTAAACTTTACAAAAGTCTTCTGCTTTTGATTAAATTACAGGGCCAATATTAAACCAAATTTGGCCTCAATCATTATTAGGGTATCTGTTATGATTTTAATCTATTTTTACATGATTCCCAAAACCAAAGTAAAATCAGGTGAGCGACACAGACTCTTGAGAGACTCTAGTTAATGTATCGAATAAGGTATATATGACATCAAATTCGACATATGCAAGAGTAGCATATTTGTAAAATCGATAGTTGAAATTATTTTCCGGGTTCCCATTAGTATAAGTTTTACTGTGATTCAATTTATTTCTAAGTGAACCTTTATATTAATTCAGTCACTTCTTTTTACGCCGATGCCGTTTGCTGATGTAAAGTTATCATCAATCTCTCTTAACAGTAGTGACCAGAGTTTAAAACAACATAGGTTAATCAATTATCAAATAAGGCTCTTCGGGCCACATTGTACATGGCCTAACATTTAGGGTATCATATACTACTATTCAACCGTAACGTTGTAGTGTTTTTATTTTATTACTCATGTTTTGTACGGCATTGAGTTTTGCTTTTGTATTGCTATCTTTTAGTATTCTTATCATTATAAACATGAATTTCTTTTACATTAATGTTCGGAGCAGTCACCTGCTAATTAAATAAGGTTGTTTGTTTCGTAGATTATCGTCCTCCAAGTATTACCATCTCAGTTCTAGAGCCTGTCGTCATAGATGATAATGCTACTATCATTTGTCGTATTGTACCTTTAACTAGAGATACACAGATCTTGTGGTTCGTGAGTAATGGAACCTATTCTACAACGATACACAAAAGTGATAAGTACCAGGTAACAACTAGTATGTCAATAAATTCGACATTCCTGACTATATACTCAGTACAGCATGACGATGAATTGGACTATTCCTGCCAGGCTATTAATTTTCTGCAAAAGGGGATAAGTAAACGAGTGAAATTTAATGCTACTGAACGTAAGTTTTTTTCTTGTATTATTAAAAATAATATATATATATATATATATATATATATATATATATATATATATATATAATGACTGAATAACAGCCAACGATAAATCTAACGGGGCGATGGATCATATAAATATGATACAGTACACTACAAAATATAATATATAACCAGTCTAAAAGGGTACAACATCACCAAAAATGACAATAAACGAACAAACTTGATAGGTATATATATATAATGTTTCAGAGGTTAGAGTGGCGGCCATTTCGTTAAACTAGTATACCCTATTGTTAAGGGCAAACTGAATCCCGCCTTCGGTTGCGGGATTTTCTCAATACAATGCATACCAATTGGTGGCCTAGGGCTCTTTGACACATTCAATGTTTCCATTCCTATACTATGGTTTGATATTAGACATTAAGATCTTATTTGGCTGTACTATAAAAGAGTAGCTTTTGCTGTCGTTTGTTGAAGACTTTATCTTTGGGACAATGTCAAATAAACATATACCCCACTGTTATATCTTATATTCATCATGCAATTATACAAAATAGATAATTAAAAATAATTGTCAGATATCTCATTCATCTTTTAAAAGTAACATTTCTAAAAATCTTTTAATGCTATATCAAATAATTATGATTGGGAAACAAAATCCGTAGTCTCGGAACTCCGCTGTCGCATCATTATTTTATGAAATATCTTATTTAAGTTTCAAAATTACATGAATAAATCAATAGCAAAAAAAAATCCTTTCAAAAATCCGAAAGGCCCATTTCAGGCACAAGTTTGCATGCAAAACTTTGATTATCCGTATGCATTTAGTTCCTAGTTTATAACGTTAGTAAATACAGCATGAAGTTAGCAGTCCCATCATCTACCTTTTGTAACTTATGCCGCTTGTTTGTAAATGTTATCACTTGTTACTTAATATATGCTTGTTTGTGTATATTACACAATACTTTAATTTTGAATCTTGTGAATGAAACACGTTTTCTGATTGGCTGAAAGTTTTTGTCTATCAGCTCATTGACATAATTTTGTCATGTGACCGTGACGTCATCAACGTTTTAAATAACCCGCTACGCGAGTTAATCAGTGTGCACCACATTTGTATCTTATTTCTTCATAGACAGAAACAATATTACAATCATTCTTTAAATAGTCTGATTAAACCTGATTTCGTTATTTGATTCTGTTAAAGGGCATCGCGTATGTTATGCTCTGTACTACTGACGTAATTGAAAAAATGGAGTGGCGTTATCCGTTTCTGTCAGTACATTTGAATGAACAATGAACATAGACTAGTACAAGAAAATAATCTCAATACTGATATACCAAAATAATATTGTACATTAAACATAAGTAACATTTATTATCTATTGGGACAAAATGCCAAAAAAAAATCATTACGATTTTGATTTATGTGAGGTAAAGTTATTTTCAAGTAGAATACATATCTACGAATGACTTTCAAATCTTTGTCCTTCTAATTAACATTGATACTCTATGGTCTTCAAACCGTTTGTAAGGTTTTTCATGGCGTCGTAGAAGATGACGGACGATTACAATGTGTTTAACATATATCACAAACAAATGGGAAAAATAACGAGGAGCAATGATCAGAAACCACAAATCTAATAAAACAGACAACACAATAGCCAAGAGTAAAAATAACGAAATGACAGACACCAGACCAAACACACTATACACAGAAAACTAAATATTGGTCAAATAAAACCAAAATAAATAGTATTGTTATATGCACCTTCGCGGATCTACAATCTGTCGATACCTATAGTTTGGCATTGCACAAGGTCATGTTTTCTTTGCCTTTTATGACGTCTTTACACTAAATCCATTGGATGTTGAATGTGTACTGATTGATAGTCTTAGATACATGATTTTTTATTAGTTGTTATTGGCTTTGAGCTAGCTGTCAGTAACTGCGAGTACTCTCGGATCTGCACTAAGTGTCTTTTTGTTGTTGGGATGTATAAATACTCTGTCATGTCCAGTCTGTGGTTTTGTTAGTTATTTTCTGCTTCATATCGTTCTGGTGAGCCTTTTAAAACTGATTTTATAGATGGTTCTTATGTTGTACTGTTACACCACTGTCCCAGGTTAGGGGAGGATTTGGCGTGCCAGCAAACAAGTTTACCCCACCCACCCCTTTTACATTCTGTATGTGTCTGTCCCAAGTCATGGGCCTGTGGTTGTCGTTTGTTGCTGTATTATTCCTTTGTTTTCATTCATTGTTTTAAACATACATCAGGCCGTTTGATTTCTTGTTTGGATGCTTTTACATTTGTCATTTCAGGGCCTTTTGTAGCTGACCATGCGGTATGTGTTTTGCTGATTGTTGAATGTCATACGGTGACCTATAATTGATAACTTCTATGTCATTTGTTCTCTGGTTGAGAGTGGGCAATATTTCTGTTACAATTTCTATTTGTTGATATCACACCACAGCTATGTCCTTCAATCATAAATTTCTCAGTTATGACATATCACTAAATACCACATACCAACGTGTTCTATCTGTTTTAATCTATCATGGCATACGAGTGTTATAAGTCGCAGCATGAACCGTTTACTCTTCGGATGTCAATTGTTTAAATACAACTATTTAAGAAGAAATTTCGGGCAGTATTAATCCTATTAGATCTTTTGAGTGTTTGTTACATAGTAACGCTGATCCCCAGTTTGAAATGTTGACAAGTCTTGGTAAAATATGTTAGAATTTGAAAAAGCAATTAAGTAAAATAAAAAAGAAAACTTCAAGACTAAAAGCAGACAAAATTCCATCAACCAATCTTTACAAAATACTGCTACAAAAACTAATTTGATGAACAAGAACCAAATGAAAAACTGTGATTGAACTTATCTGCACCGAAAAGATAAAAGTTCCTACTGTACTTCTGAACGTTGTATTGTTTATGACAACTACAAGTCGATGATCACATGGTATATAGCGATTCGTGATAAACGAACCCGTTAATACTAAATAAATTTTTCAGTGCAAACTACATGTTATTTTATGTAATCTTATATATACTCTTTTGTACACTCAAGACCAAAAGTGTTATTTTAGAAACGTTTAGCAGCAACACAAAGTTTAAATTCTTAAATGCTGCGTGCTTACAAAATGTAGCACAGAAGCAGCAGATACTCATTTTCAAGACTTTGGTTTGAATAAAACAAACGACCTCATGCATTCGAGAAGGCGAAGATGTTAGCACGAGAACATCTCGATATGGGTAAATGGTATTCCTTGAATGATATTTCAATGCGAGGTAAATTTTATATATTTAATTTTTTAAATTTGGACATTTCATTTACTTAAATTAATCAAAGATAAGGTTGACTCAACAGAAGTATTAAGTGAACTCTTTATAAGAAAAATCATCTCGTAATACTGAATCTTAATGAACTGTTTCTTATTCTTATTTTATTCCTTTCTTCAGTTACAACAGAAAATATAACTTCAACAAATCCAAATCTGACAACAACGGAATCAAAGCTGTCATCCAAACTGCCATCTTTCGCCCATTCAACAAAGAAGTCATCCACCATGAAATTTAGAACAACACCTAAAATAACCTCTTCCAACAAGTCTTTTAGTTCAACATCTAAACTCTCCACAATAAAATCTAGTTCAACAAGTAACTCTACCACAATATGGTCAAGTGAAAAAGAAACCAATATTGCCACCACAAGAATAAGTTCTACAACCAAGTCTACTACTTCATTGACAAACGTTAAATCGGGACATACGGCCATCACAAAAGGTTCCAATGTGCCGCCAAGTGTAACGACACATAGTGGAACCATTTCATTAGCAGTTAGTTCAACAGGAAAGTCTACTACAATATCAGCAACTGTAAAAGCACCTGGTACCGTTACTCCGACAGTAACAAAAGTTCAACTGCTTTTCAAGAATTTAGATCAACAGTAGGTGTACATGTATACTATATCAAAACAGAAAATTATCAAAAGAACAAATGAATATCTTTTAAACTCAACATTTTAAACTGCTTTAACTGAACTATAAATGTGAGATAAATATGTATTATTGCTGGTCAAAACCGCCACTGGTGACATTTCAATATATTATACTCGAGTGAAATATCCCGTCTAATCCTGCAATTAAACGATTGACCTTGACAGGGTATATGAACCCATAAAACCTGTAAACAAAACAAACATCAGATATGTAATGGATGTTGAAATAAGGACCATCCATTATAATATACAGTTCGCCAAAAATTAAGCACCACCTAAATATAAATCGCAATATTTTTTAACCATTGCAAAAAATATTTATGTTTGGTGTTAAGGTAGTTCAGGAGTATACCGCCATCTTGATTTGTACAATCACAGTACATAATCGGTCTAGTTCTTTGCCCAAATCTGCAAATTTGGAGACAGATTTGCAATTTATTGGTTACACTATTTATTTATATAAAGAAAACTTAGTGATTCATTGCATTATCGAAAATGTTTTAACAAATACCAAATATTTGTGTTTTTAGAATCAATTTTTCAAATAAGCCATTTAAGGGGAGATAACTCTTTTAGTACAGAATTTATACTGGACATATAGGGAAATTTTCATTTTTTACTTGTAGCAAGAAAAAGAGTTCGGTGACACCATTTTTTCTTTCCATTTTCTTAGAATATATTATAAAACCTATCTTCTCATATTTTATTTCAAAATTCTATCTTATAGATTTCTTTTTATGCACAAAAATGTGTTTTTTCATGAACAATCTAAGCAAATTTTGGCAATTTTGAACGACTTGTACCTTGAAAAATAGCGCGGTGACCCATACTTTTTATTATTTTTGAAAAAGCATAGTAAAATCTTCATTTTGGCAAAGTATAAGAAAATTCTGTCATTTTTTTCTATACCCTGAACTACCTTAAGAATTGCCTATAACATACACTAAGAAAATTCATTACGACCAAAAATTAAACTCCGATAAACACGCCAAGCAACTTTTTATTAAAGGTCATCTGCACTTTTCGAATACACTGTTTCGATGCCTTTAAATCATCTTCCTACTGTCGCGCGGTACAGGTAAAATTTGACTTCAACAAGTCACTGTGAAATATGGCAAGGCGTAAGTTATCTTTGACTGAACGTTGACAAGCAATTGACATGTCAAATGCCGGTAGGAGCACTAGGAGCATAGGTAACCATTTCAATGTTAATCACACCGTCATTGTCAGATTTTACAACGTCATGTTGACACAGGAACTGTAAATGATAGACCAAGGTCCGGAGGACCCGTTTAATTACCGATCGTGATGACAGACTGCTTATTGGTCGTGCTAAAGCTAAACCATTTACTCCTGCCCTACAGCTTAGACACCATTGACCTCAAGGTGGTCGTGTTAGTGTTTGAACATTGTTCTGACGACTTTATAGAGGCAACCTAAGAGCACGTCGTGTTGTCAAGGGACCTGCCCTAACAGCCAGGCACCGTATAATACTCAGGTTTCAAAGGGTTAATGACCATCGACGCTGGAACATGAGAAGCTAGCAAAATGTTCATTGGTCAAATGAGAGTCGGTTTCTGTAACGACCAATAGACGGCAGAATACGAGTTTGGCGGGAAAATAAAAACTTCTTATAACCAAAACAACATTTGCCCAACGACTGCATACGTTCCTGGTGGTGTTACAGTATGGGGTTTCTTCTCATACTGTTGTAAGGTGGGTATGCATAATCTGCAGGGTAGCATGAACGGACAGACATACAGGGATTTGGTGCTTAGAAACATTGCAGTCCCTCATTTTGATAATCCTCCACTTGCGTCAAGACCCTTGTACATGTACGACAATGCTAGACCACACAGGGCAAGGATTGTAACCGAGTACAAAGAGCAAGAAGCCATTGACACTATCTTTTGGCCTTCCATGTCTCCAGACATGAACCCTATCGAACATGTCTGGGATGCCATTAGCAGAAATCTCAATCGCAGTGATCCACCTTTGCAAAATCTTAGCGATTTAAGAGGGTCAATTGTTGCTGAATGGAATTAATTTGCTCAACTAAAGTTCAGAGGGCTTGTACAGAGTGTGAGACGCCGTGTTATGGAACTGTACCGGAAGAGATGATTACAGATCCTCTTTGACTCAAATATTGACATTAAATTTGCCGAACATACCAAAGATTAATTGTAGAGACTTTTAATGATATTGGGTGATAAATTGTTGTAAAAATAAAATCACAGTGAAACTTAAATTCCGTTTCTGATTTGTGAAATTTTCACCATTTTATGAACGCAAAATTCAAATGCATAGAACCTGAATTAGTGACTAAACTTAAGTTTATGGTTTGTTTATGGTATATGTTAGCAATATTGTTACATGAATATTTTCTATTTTTCGAGGATAAACTGATTTTTAAATGAAAAAAATCGATGCAATCAAAATAGGTGGTGCTTAGCTTTTGGCGGACTGTATATAATTGTTATTCTGGTTTCACGGCGGTTATGGGCTCAAATTCCCTGAATGTGCCCTATATCCCTTCACCTGGCGGCTCAGAAGATATAAAATTATGAAAATGAATATGAGCCCATATCCCTTGTGAAGATCCCGAATAACATTTAATATCAAGAGTATAATTTTTATCATGTTAATTGAGAAATGTAGTTTAATGGTAATTGCTCTAAATTTTATGTCTATGCAATAAGAACAAAATTAGCTTAGACGAGTTACAGAAAGCATTTCTTGGCGAAGTCGTGTAAATTATGTATCAATGTTTTGGCCATAACTACAAGTTGAATACTTCCACATGATCAGTTGAATAAATATGATTAAGCTGTTTATATTGAGAAAAATGTTGGGTGGCTTCAGTAAGACAAACAATACATGTAGCAATAATGGACTAGCTTACTAAGCCATATGAAATTTGCTAATGATTTAAGGCATCGTTGTGACCTGTCGGTGTATACTGCTTTTAATAGTTCGATCATTGGCAATCATACCACATCTATTTATTTTATAAAGACAAAACTATCGTAAAGGAGATAATTCCGAAATATAAAGTGTTCGGCTGTTCGTATTTTTAATCTTAGTATGATTGGATTTCAAATCAAATAAATAATTTGTATAATTTTCAGGAGGAAAACCACAATATTAATCTATGGATGAGTAGTGTGATCGTTGTTTTGGAATTTATTATAATCATATTGCTGGTATATCAAATGTGGTAAGTATGTATCGAGGAGTTCAAAAGAATGAACAAATGTTGAATATTTTTCTGACATTTTGAATATCCATAATGGAGTATTTTCGATAAGAGTAACATCAATGGCCACTATTTACAGCTAAAATTCCAAATTAGGATTTATTGACCAATATCACAATGAATTATTACTAAAACAATGATTAGATAGGAAATATGTCACTTTGTTGAAAATAAACGTAAAAGTGTTCTTTCTGAGACACCATTAAAAGCAAACATTTTCAAATATTTTGGCATCGAACATCACTGAGCAGACATTTATTGTCGAAATGCGCATCTGGTGCAGAAAAATTGGTACCGTTAATTACTACAGCCATCTTCGAATCCTTATTTGAAGATGTCCTCTTCAATTCTAATTGTTATTCCTTGTCTAATGCACAGCGTGTTAATACCGCGAATCTTAAAATACAATACTTTTATCTCCATTTAAATGAAGCTGAAAGAAAGCTCATCTAAATTCTATACATTTTAAAGCAATTGTCTACGCTTGAGTGCATAATTTTAAACCATGACTCGTGGAATTGATGTCCCAAAATTTGTGACATTAATCAATAAAAGGAAAGTTTCAAATAATGTTACATAAAAATGAAAACAACTCGTAATGAATTTCTTGTGTCCAAAGCGCTTTTCTGGATTTACCTTCATCAGGAACGCCTAAAGCCGAATATTTGAAAGATAAAGATGTATAAGAACCGAAACAGTTGCGGAGATTTTTACTAAAATGCACCTAAAGAACTGCCAAAACCATCTATGGTCAAGTTTGCCTGAGGAGTTGAAACCTTGGTTTCTTATAATTTCAAAATGTTTTAACGGACAATTTTAGAAAGGTTTGTTATAAATCATGTCAGTACTTAAGTACTGACTACTGAGCTAATGATACCCTTGGGGACTGATAGTCCACCAGCATAAAATTATAGATAGCTGGAACCTTGTCTATTATGTAAATGATATTTATTAATTTTGGTACATGTATGCTGATTTGCGGTTGTATTTCATCCAGTGTAACCGGACATTATCACACAAAATGTATAAAGTGTTTATTTCATTTAACATGTTTAATGAGGTAAATAGTCTGATATAAAAGAGCAAACAATTATAAAGAAATAAAGCTGTCTGTATTTCAGTTTTATTCGTTTCTTATTATAACGAACTGAATAAATGTAACAATAGCATACCGAAAAATATTGCAATAACACGTTGAAAAAATTATACATTCACGTACAGAGTAAAGAAGAAATGTTTAAATCACATGAAATAAAAGTTTCAATCACGTACTCAAAACTGAATAAATGTTTCAATCACATACTGAATAAATATTTCAATCACGTACTGAATAAATGTTTCAATGACAGGGATTTTCTAGCTGCGTTAAAGACACATCGATGACATTTGGCTGGTTTCTGCTATTTGGTCGGATTGTTCTTTGACACATTCTCTTTTCCATTCTAAATTCTATTAATCAAGTTCCGAATAAGCGTATCAATCACGTACCGAATAAACGTATCAATCACGTACTGGATAAATGTATCAGAAACGTATAAATGTATAAAAACGGTTTGAATGAATGTAGCGATAATAAAATACATACATTTTACAATTTTAAATATTGAATAACCGTTACAATTGATTGCTCAAATTCGAAATACTGTTTATACCATGTTGTAGTTTCCCAAAGTGGTCTCTGTGTATTACATTTCTATTACTGACAGACTTACACTACATTCCCTTTTGTTGCAGTCGAAAACGACGACACCGTTTAGAGAGGAATAATGTGGGTTTGACGGGGCTTAATAGAGTGAACGAAGAGTCATCTGTACAATTATGCTGACCTGATTAAAATACCATGTCATTTTATAACATGACAATTAAAGTGATTACCAACCTTGAAAATGTACAGATAATGAACAGGACCATTACTTCGTTATGACTTGATGCACATTTGAGTTTATGTTATGTTATAGCTTGAATAAGAACTTCAGATTATAGGATCTTACTTCGTCTTATTTTTCTAATATTTATATGCAACCTATTCTTAATCGGTTTTGTTTTAAATTTTGATGTACGAGTTCAAAGTTAAAGATGATTTCATATATACTTCGTCATTATATAAAGAATTAGAAAATACTAAAAATACAATCAAAATTGAAGTAAAAAATATAATATATCATGATCAGAACGTAAACGTAAAAAGTAGCCAAAGGAGATATGCAGTTATTCCTTACCGAATGGTAAATGTCTCATGTTCCATTCTATTCATAGCCATCTGGTTATTTATCAAAGATGTGTTTCTTATTTAAAACTGCTCCAGTAGAGTTATAAGGAAGAACGACTGAAATCGACACTTTATAAGTTTAAATTAAAGCTCACCTTCATGAATGGGTTGACCGATACAATAGGTCTGTGTCTGAACTCTCTAACGACATATTGTCGAAATCTTAGATTTTCAAATACGAGAATAGTCGTCAAATGTGTAATTTTACAAACTGTACCTTTTGAATTCTGATTGATTGAGTGTGTATTCGCATGTGGATGATGCATGTACAGTAGGACACGCTTAGTCTGTCGACGCACCCGGTATCGTACCTTTTGGAGTTCATGCAATTCCTACGTTTTTTCGTTTTTTGCTTTGATTTTATTTTTAATCGATTTATGATATATGAAAACTACTGTTGCCTTAATCTATTCTAGCAAGGTGGATATTATTTATATATGTGAAGACGAGTAAAACTGTATTTTTATGTACAATGTAGTACTGACACTATCATGATTTAGTAGGCCGTAATGGAAAATCGTGGTCACAAGTGACAAGTGTCAAATTATCGTAGACACAACACAGTCCTCATTTTTCTCGATTGTGACATTACGGAATGCAAGTTTTCACTGACCAACGCTACGGGTTCATTAGGTAAACATGTTGTTCTATTCCTTCCGAAACACCTGATATCATCCCGGTTTTTTGGTTGGTTTCATGTTGCTCAGTCTTTAGTTTTGTATGTAGTGTTTTGTGGACTTGTTTTTCCGTCGGTTTTGTTTTGTTATGATGTTGTTTGTTTATCTCCTATTTAGATTTTTGATTTTCCTCTTGGTATTTTCTTCTTTTTTCAGTTAACATATAATACTTCTGTTGAAAAGTATTATTTTAACCCAATAAGATGTTTTATGTTGTCCAGATAGTCTGACTTGGGACAGGCCCACATGTGGTAGGTTTAAATCCTGCGCACAAATCTATAATAGAAATTAACAAACTTAAAAAATGACAGATTTTTTTTAACAAAACAGGATATAAATCAACAACTTGGAAGTATATAAAACTAAATGCAAATACCTACAGTCCTTTACCTGTATGTAAATCTAGGTGGAACTGTTCTGACGGACTAAAACATATACCTCCAAGTTATCTATTACGGTTCATTACAAAGGTTAAAAACTTACACATTTTAGAAAGAGAAAAGTATTGTCGGAGAAAATAACAACATACATATTTATAACAATTAATGATGTGGACGTGACCTAATAGGAAAAAGCTACCGTGCTCAAGACATTTTTTGTCATGGGATTTTAGAAAATGCATGGTTGTTAGCCTGGGAATTGGACAGTTGTACATATCTACACTTCTTGATATACATGTACACGATGTAGGAGAGACGATGCATGAACCCAGGAACAAAACCTATGGAAAGGTTTTATCATGGAAAATCAGAATATGAATATGGTATTGAAGCGAGAATCTTAACCGTTTTTTTTTTTTTTTTTTTTTTAAATATTTGTCGATTTATTATATGAGAGTATGGGGCATAAACCAAGGGCAAAACCCTTTGGCGCACTTTTAAATCTTGCCATGGATATTTTTGAAGAATTTTACCTGAACTCAAAGATTAAAGCCAGACGTCCTCTTCAATGTGCACATTCCTTTATGTAAAACACCCATTTCCAAATGTAAAATTCCTATGGCAGGAATAATCAAAATATGAGAATCAAACTAATCAAATATTTTAACTTTGACATTAAAGTTCAAAGTTACACGAAGGTTAAAATTTTACCCGATACATCGTCATATGATAATACACCTTCGTGCCAAATATATGATAATTCAACATCAACAGATTAATAGTGCTCATCGGAAAAGGTTGTATTAGACCAAAACCAGAAAAAGCTATTGTTCATGCATTTAACCGTCTTTCAGAAGAATACTAGTAAGTGACAACGGTAAATACATTTTATGTCGGTCGCATCAATAAAATTTTCTATCACTGTTACTTTAAATCTTATGTATTTAATAATGTTTTGTGGATTAATATTATTTCTCTCGATACAAGTTCAACATAGTACAGATTTCATTGACCATTTTACAAATCTATACACATCATTATTTAATTAAACTAGCAGATAACGTAACTATTTTTTGTTTGCTGCAAGGATATATTTATTCCTAATGTACATTTTCCGTTGTTTCAAGGGAAGGGAGAAAGTGACAGCAAAACTAATAAAACAAGCATGATGTCTTTTGTTACAAGAAAAGGGTGGAAAATACAAAATAAAAAAACAATAAAAACTCACAAATCAAAAGACAAGCCCATAACAAAAACAAAAATAAAACAAACGAAAACGCTACATGACAAATGATAAACAACAGTCTGCAAAACATTTCATAGAATCCCAACAAAACCCAGGGGTGATCGCGGGTGTTCCTGAAAGTCAAAGATCCTGCCACATATGTGGCACCCATCGTGTTGCTCAAGCTTAGTAATTATATTTTCGGTGATAAGTCTTATTCGCGATCGGTAATGACACAACAGAGGAAGAGAGGAAATGTATATACGGCCATTGAAACTATCCAAGGTAAACTGAAACATAGACATTCCTTAAAGGTCAACCAAATTATGATGGCGTCCTTAAACCTTCAGGATGGTAACTTTAACTTTATCACTAAGAACCGTTGGGTCAAAGTGTTTCTTTTAAGCAAAATCCTCTATAAAGTTTTCAGGATGGGAAGACTTGTTCCTGGTATACTTAATCTTTATCAATTGTTGTGTGCAATACTTTAATAATAAACTGATCACAACTTGATAAATGCATATATGGGTGCCCCGAAACTAGTTATATCATAAAAGAAAAACAATGCACTGTTATGAATTGTTTTTGACCTTTTTTTAATTTATGAATTTGTTTGTTTCATTTATTGGTTTTATTTCGTTTTTTTAATATGAGGAGCGGTATAGCCCACAGTTTACCTTTGTATGTAATATAAGATAGAACGCGGAGTGTTGCATCATATTAACAGCATGATAATATGCATATCTATAGTTAAATCAAAGTAGCAGTTTTAATAGTTTAGAATGGCGTACTTTTAAGAATACAATTTAATTTAAGGATGAAGAATGAATTTCAAATTACATTTAATGACATCGTGACTTTTGATAAAATATGGATCAGATGTGTATCTATCAAAACAAATAGATTAAATGGAAGCACTGTGACAGTCTATTTAGTGGCCGATACTAGTGTTACACAGAACAAGAATGTCGACACATTAATCAGATAATTTATGTTGTTTTATGCACGCATGCAAACATTGATATCTATAAAAGATAAAATGATTCACGAGAAATAAATTGTGCACAATCATTTGATACATTAACATATTTTGGGTGGGGAGAGATAACGTTTATGTATAGTCAACGTAACTGCCTGTTACCTGCCAGCGTAATGATAAATAATAAAAAACTTTAAGGCAGAAAAAATTGAACATGCAAGTGATACAAGTATAATTATACAGATGTCTAGTAAATATCACACTGTGCCTGCAAGAAAATATATATATTGGACATTATATGACTTATGATCGTTACCTTAAAAAGGAGAATTCTTAAGACCTTGATATAAGAGTTTATCATGTTTATCCCAGAAACCTAGAAAATAAAAATTTTTCACCATAGTTTTGTACATTCGCATTCCTTTGGTTGGATGTTACATTGGTTCTCAGGAAGTGTCTTATTTCTGTGATGGTTAGTTGTGTGAGTGTTTGATGTGTCGCCCATGATTTCAGTAAACGCAGTATGCCTTGCAGAAATTGTGTTTAAAACAGGGTTAATGGAAGAAAAATGTGGATACTTTCAAATTAATCTCAAACGTTTTCAAACGATTTATTGGGGCGGATAAATGTAGCTGCAGAAATTGAACTTAGAATAACATTTTCACACCCATTATACTGTTGTTTATAAAGTAAACAAGTTAATGAAATGTCCTTTAAATCTTTCCTTTTCGTTTTAGTCTTATTTATGAAGGGTATAATATACTGTGATTGTTCAAGTATTCTTGTACATGTGTATTTCATTGACGTATGTACCTTAGTTTTTCACATCTCATCTGTGCAGACCGCCAGGAACATTATTTATGACTAATGGGGTCAACCTCTTTAAATAAAGACTATTTAGTCGTTTACTTTATATCCTTTTACCATTGTACAAACTGGAGGTTATTTCTTATGACGTTGCTCAATCAACTCTTCTAGAGTCGGACGGGTGGCTTTATTTTAGTAGGCTAACGAAATTGAGCTTGCTTTCCAAAACCAAACATCCTTAGATGCAATATTTTACAGTACTATCGTATTGTGCTTTTCTTTACTGATTTTTTCACATAACTGTATGTACCTGTCTAACCCCTGATTAATTTAAAAACGGGGTTGAGATATTAAAACAAAATATTTTAACTCAACTACATGCATATGTTTATTAGTCTGCCAAAATCAAGAATTTCGCAAATGCATACGGTTGTCTTAGTTTATATAAAATTATCAGTTGTTCTTGGAGTTCGGTATTTTGTAATTTTCCTTTTGTTGATTGTTCAATGTATTCCGTGTTAACATTTTAATTAACAATGTTAAGAGCAAGGAATATTTTATTTACTTAATATTTGTTTATTGTTGTAGTTAAGTTGTTATCGTATTGCCATGTTTATTTCTTCAATATCTTTTCATACATATACGATATTCGAATGATACCGATTTATGTATGCACGACAAGTTCTTCGAGTGAATTATATTGAGTAATAAAGAAAATGTGCATTTTGCATTAAAAGTACATATGACATATATTTGTCATGAGATTAATATACCTATTCTGACGGCAATAAAACTTCATAATAAACAAGTTCTTTATTGCAATAGATGACCATCCTAAAATAAATGTATGCAATTTATCTTTAAAGCAAAGTTTGTAAATACAAGAACAAGTTTTTATAAAACTTCATCGTTTTATTCAGAAATAAACATGCAAAAAGAAGTTCACGAAATGTCATCTTTATATAGTAATGCCAAAAAAATAGACAACAGGAATGGCTTATTTGATGAAAAATACTAGAGAGTCATATCGTACAAAAGACCTCTTCATCCACCAAAACCAGACTTTTCCGAAAAGGAAAATCGTAAAGAAATATAACAACGAAAGCACGACTTAATTGGTACAGGCACAACACATATTGGGGCTTAACCAGTTAAATCCATCAATTGATATGAATAATTAAAAGAAATTGGACACACCTTAAAAACATAATTTTGATAATTTAATATTTCTCAGTTTATAAAACTGTTTACTGACATTCCTACACGTTCAAAAGGTAATGATCATAAGATAAAAGTTCAGAAGAACAATGTCAAGAGTTATAACGTTATCGTACACAGTTTATGATAAATAACTTGTAATCAGACTGATAGGACAAGGAAGAGACGAATTACAAGGTAAGAAAATATGACTGATCATTTCTAATTGTGTAATCTTTAATAAACTATGGTTATTAATCTAAACATGTACTTCAATGTTACTCATGCCTTACAACTCCTCGTCCTATAATGTTATAATATCTAAAACATTTTCAGTTATAAGTCTTGATATACCTATATTGAGTTATTTCCTTTCAGAACGATAGTTCAATCTTTTGAAGAAACAACACGAAGGATATTAAGTTCCAATAAAATGTGCTTCAAGGCATAAAAGTATGACCTGCGTAAGGTTATTATTTACCCCGATAAAAGTTACAGTATGTTAAAACATTTAATATACATGATAGTAATCATGTATTGTTGCTGTTTGATTTTTTTCATTTTATAAATTCTTTAAAGGTTTTAGGTAGAAACACTTCATTCTCCCATTTATTATATTGAAATACAGTCAAGTACTTAGTTCCAGAAAACGCCTTTAACAAACTATTAAACTTTCCACACAAATAATGTGAAGTTCTGTAAATAAATGGACATTATGTGAAATAACATTATATCATATTTTGATTTGATTCTCATTTTTAAGAAAATTATATTTCCAGGAAAAAGAGAAAACAATTATTAGTATTCGGAATAAATTCCTTTTAAATTGTCGAAAAATAATTCGCATTAAAAATGTCATGAAACGGGAGAAAAACATAGCACACCCTTTTATAAAGTTAATATAATGAATAACTCATGAAGAGACTTGTGTGTTTTCATATACCGAAACAGTTGTTTTGTTTCTTGTTTCATGCAACGAAAGTATTTTTTGTATATACTGGACAGTGATTACTAACGTATATATCTAGATTAATGAGTTTTATTTCACCTCATAGTTAAGGTTTTGGCATTGTTATATCTAAAAGCATAAGAAAATAATATTCCACTTTGTGATCGGTAAAATGGGTTCAAACTTCTTGCAAATCTTTGCAGAAAATAATATTTTGGTATATAATCAGATAATGCATATTTTAAGGTTTTTCTTGTCGTATGACACACTTGGTGTGTCAGGATTGCTCAAAGAAAACTCATACGTTATGTCTTTCATTAAACAATCCTGACACCCCTTCGGTGTGGTTTACGACAAGTAAAACCTTAAAATATGCATTACCTTTAACAGAGTGTTATAATATCTGTATAAATACTAGTAAATCGGTATGCAGATGTCTTTAATTTTTTTTTATTGAGATTCTAAATTGCAGTCTCATCCTCTAGTCTTTAAATCGCTTTCTTTTCTTTATGACCAGTCCAAACAAGTGAAAAACAAATGCAAAAGTTACCTTGCTTGATCTTGGTAATCTTAGCCTGAAATTTTATAAATTATTACAAAGTTCGTATGGTTCATGCAATTCTATGTTGTTTTTCAGTAATCATCTGCTTCAATTGTTCTCTACAATATTGCACCAGACGCATTTCAGGCTATTGTCAACTACAAAAGCACTTTAACAATAGAAGGAATTAGAAAAATGAATGGATGAATAATTAAGTAAATTAAAAAATAAAATAAATAAATAAATAAATGAATAAATAATTTGTGAAATGAATAAATAAATAAATAAATGAATAGATAAATAAACAAATAGATAAATCAATCAATCAATCGATCAATCAATAAACAGTTTTTGATATATATATATATATATATCTTTTACTCAGTGCCAATCTGATGAGTTAAGTCCTGTCCGATTGACTTTTACCGTTTGTTCTTATGTTGAGATATTACAGTACTGTCATAAATGGTTCCCAAACATGTTCGACCCTGCCAATCAATCAATCGATCAATCAATAAACAGTTTTTGATATATATATATATATATATATATATATATATCTTTACTCAGTGCCAATCTGAGAGTCAAGTCCTGTCCGATTGACTTTTACCGTTTGTTCTTATGTTGAGATATTACAGTACTGTCATAAATGGTTCCCAAACATGTTCGAACCTGCCACACAATTTTATGTACCTGTCCGTGTCCTGTAATTCATTTATTGCTTTCAGTTGCTATGTGCCATATTTGTTTTTGCTTCATTGTTTTAGCATATACTAGGCAGTTGGTTTCTAGTTTGAACTGCTTTTGTCATGTTGGTGCCTTTTGTAGCTGTCTCCAGTACATGAAAAGCGTCTTATTGGCAAAAATACCACATCTCCTTATATTTATATTGCTTTGTGTAACTTTTCACATTTTGATTTTTATCTTTATAATGGCGGCGACAAAGTGCTACTTAAAAGGTTCCATACATTTTAAATGGATTAGTTTTGAGAGACTGTTGTATGAAGATTATGTTGCATTGTAAATACCTGTGAACTTTTATTCTACTTAATACTAAATTGGCTAGATGCATAGGCTTTCATTTTATATTTTTGCTATTTTCTAAATAAAATGCTGTTTAAGACAAACACATTTTATAATTCTTTAGCGCATACAACTAACATGCAACTGTCGAAATAATTAGAGTTCTTT
This sequence comes from Mytilus coruscus, assembly GCA_017311375.1. Taxonomy (NCBI): domain Eukaryota; kingdom Metazoa; phylum Mollusca; class Bivalvia; order Mytilida; family Mytilidae; genus Mytilus; species Mytilus coruscus. Next base: position 17,424,349 of record CM029598.1, read on the forward strand.
CCATAGCAATACTATACATTCTACTTTCAAGCTAAGATATGATTTATCCTATCTCAGGAATATTTCGAAATATCTATCATTGGTCGTATGAAGAACGGAAATTTGTGGGATCCATGATGAATAAATTAGTGATTGTTTAAGTAGGATACGGGATAGATAAGATGAGGTTATAAATGGAATTGTATACAGCCTATAAGTAATGTTCATTTTTCAGGCTAAACTTTGACTGCAATCTTTCTTGCATTATTTCTATATGTTTTTTCGATTTTTATTTGATGGTTCATTTTCAATTTTAGTTTTCGGTTGTATATTCGTCTGTTCTTCGTGTATGATAGGAAACCCTAAATAAAAATAAATGCATGAAAACGTTGGCACAACTAACATAATTATGTGGGCATAATTGTCAACGCTCATGGTATATTATGTTGGTATATTAAATTGAGTTTAATAAATCAATTTTAAATGTCAAACAGGGTGTGCAGTGAATAAACATTCATGGGTTGTAACGTTCTGGTATCCAAGATATTACATAATCAGTCATTGACTTATCCTGATGAGGCCCGATACGATGAAAAACAATGTTCGAACTCTACATTAGCATACATCAGTCCATCAAATATACTGATGCATTATTCATATTTCTCACTATCTTCCTGCTTTGGATAATGAAGGTATTGATTTTCCCTTTGGCTTTTGCTTATATGTGAAAATAAACGCAAAATGTTGTGAAGTCGTATCGTACGTCAAATACTTACAGTAGAAACAAATAAATTCACTGATGTCATAATAACTTTCATCTCATAAAACTCAAATAGTTTTCAGTGCGAAAACATATAGAAATAAAATGTTTCCCTGTAAGATAAATGGGGTATGAATTAAAACAATAGAATTTCTTAATTCTTTACCAAAATGAAGTTTATATCATGCTCTTTTCAAAAATATTTTAAAAGTATAGATCACGGACCCACAGATTGTGCAAAACTGTCATTTTATAAAAAGATTACTAATGGAAAACCACTTTTGTGTGAATAGAAAGTAATCTAAATGAAAATTGTTTAAACAAAATATGAGGAAATAACTGTTATCATGTGTTTTCAGAAAATACAGATTAAAATCGGGTCATGAGATTTTCTTTCTTGCTCCAAAAATGTAGTTCCTTTACTGTATATTTCTTTATGATAGTTAGATTATCCTTGTTGTCTTTCTTTATCTAAATAAGATGACAAAAATAAAACAAATACTAAATATTTCGAAATAATAAGATAAAACGCAATTTCGTCATTTCAATTAAAGTCTAACAAATTATTGTCATTTCTCTTTAAAAAAATGTATATTTTATTAAATATTTGTACTTATTGTTTTCAGCTATAATTGTACATTCCAATGATCAGAAGACACCCTATCTACCCCAAAATAGCAATTATCAATATCATCGTCATCTCAAAATATTTGTTTACTAGGTATTTTTAAATGCGGATAGAAAGGCAGTGCTATATTACATCCCAAAAATAAAATTGTTCGGTACTTTTGTAAATCGGATGAGATTTTTGAAACTGGAGAAGATTTTGGTTGAAAACTTTACCCATTTATAGAAAATATCCTTCTGACTCTAAAATCTATGGCTGCAATGTTGTTTTTTGTTTTTTTTTTTTCTGAACAAAATTACCTCTATGTAATGGAGTTGATATTGACTTTGACGTGTCTAATGTTGAAGATACTACTTTTTAAGACTAATCAATTTCCTATATCATTCGATTGAAAACTTTATAAAAGTTTCCCACCAATAACTTTTTTCACTATAACATATGTTGTCTGATACTATGTGCCTGTCTCTCATCTTACCAGCAACATAATTTCCTGGTCATAGATGTTAAGATACGAGAAAAGTTATCTGATCTGTAAATTAACCGATTGTGTCTTTCCTTATTGTGTCATTTTGACTGAGTGTGGATTGTATGTTGAGTGGTGCACAAAGGGACGTTTACCCTATCGACCTCCTGTCTCGCTCCCTATTGGTGGATGCGATTACCTCAGGTTCTGGTTTTACTATGATTTGTACATTCTCTCAGGATTTATCATTATATTTACAAGTCGATATTTGAAACAACTATTGCCTCATATTTCTTATTCACTTTAAAACGAGTACATCACCTACGAAGGTGTAAGATGGAAAGGTCAGCATGAAATTAACCTGGACTTTTATTCTTTGTCAAGTACTATGGAAAAGAAGAAAATGCTAGTTTTGACGTTGACGGAGTCGTTTTGGGTTCCAGTTGGGATTAGTCGGATTATTGTTATCAAATTTAATTCAATACCACAACTAGATAAATAACATATATAGTCCTTCTTGTTTCTTCTACCTTAATGTTTTTTGGTGTTCAATCAATCACACGTAGTTTTTTCGGCTTTGGTAGATATATTTCTGTAAGAAAATATAGTTCGTTGTGCCTGTTTCTAGAAGGCTTGTAATATTTTCCCAAATCTCGATAACAAGGTTATTTTGAAATGTCACATACCTTTTTCTTAAGAGAGATAAACACTTTTTTCCAAATAAGTATTAAGGAAATAAGCTTGAAAATACATCAATATCTTCTCTTCGGTTGAAGTTTCCAGAACAAGCAATGGAGGTAATAGATGTATAAATTAATAAATAGAAGGACGTTTAGAGGTGTAAGAATTACGTTATTTGTGTATGCAGACACAAGTGTTTCGAATACTTGTGTTCATCAGATCATCCGTCCTGATGAAAAATATCTTATAATAGTAATACCAAATTGAACTGATAATTTGAGCTCATTTGTACGACAAGTTAAACCTTAAAATATGCATTATCATTAACAGAGTGTTATAATATCTGTATAAATACTAGTAAATCGGTGTGCAGATGTCTTTAATTTTTTTATTGAGATTCTAAATTGCAATTTCATCCCCGTAGTCTTTGAATCGCTTTTTTTCTCTATGACCAGTCCAAACAAGTGAAAAACAAATGCAAAAGTTACCTTGCATTGGTCTTGGTAATCTTAGTCTGAAATTTTATAAATTATCACAAAGTTCGTATGGTTCATACGATAATTTGAGCTCTTTTGTACGGTGAACTGAAAAGGGATACAATCTGATAAGCTAAAATACAATCTGATAAGCTAAAATTTATCTTCAAATTACAATTTATATAAATAAACTAGATTTTCATTTGCTGATACCTTGTGCATTAATATTGTTCGCGTATTTTCTTTGATCAGAAGAATTTCGTCAAAATTTTACGACCGCAAAGGCTTTTGCACAAGGATATCTTTTGTATCTGCTCTGTTGCTTTTGCTAAAACAAATATGTTTTTCTTCCCTTCACTGAATGTAAACGAGCATTTATATAGCATTTCTCTTTTAAAAAATGTATATTTTATTAAATATTTGTACTTATTGTTTTCTGCTATAATTGTACATTCCAATGATCAGAAGACACCCTATCTACCCAAAAATAGCAATTATCAATATCATCGTTATCTCAAAATATTTGTTTACTAGGTACTTTTAAATGCGGATAGTAAAGGCAGCGCTATATTACATCCCAAAAATAAAATTGTTCGGTACTTTTGTAAATCGGATGAGATTTTGAAACTGGAGAAGATTTTGGTTGAAAACTTTACCCATTTATAGAAAATATCCTTCTGACTCTTAAAATCTATGGCTGCAATGTTGTTTTTTTTTTTTTTTTTTTTTCTGCCTGTCTCATCTTACCAGCAACATAATTTCCTGGTCATAGATGTTAAGATACGAGAAAAGTTATCTGATCTGTAAATTAACCGATTATGTCTTTCCTTATTGTGTCATTTTTACTGAGTAATGGTAATACCAAATTGAACTGATAATTTGAGCTCATTTGTACGACAAGCTAAACCTTAAAATATGCATTATCTTAAACAGAGTGTTATAATATCTGTATAAATACTAGTAAATCGGTGTGCAGATGTCTTTAATTTTTTTATTGAGATTCTAAATTGCAATCTCATCCCCGTAGTCTTTAAATCGCTTTCTTTTCTTTATGACCAGTCCAAACAAGTGATAACAAATGCAAAAGTTACCTTGCATTGGTCTTGGTAATCTTAGCCTGAAATTTTATAAATTATTACAAAGTTCGTATGGTTCATACGATAATTTGAGCTCTTTTGTACGGTGAACTGAAAAGGATATAATCTGATAAGCTAAAATTTATCTTCAAATTACAATTTATATAAATAAACTGGATTTTCATTTGCTGATAGCTTGTGCATTAATATTGTTCGCGTATTTTCTTTGATCAGAAGAATTTCGTTAAAATTTTACGACCGAAAAGGTTTTGCACAAGGATATCTTTTGTATCTACCCTGTTGCTTTTGCTAAAACAAATATGTTTTCTTCCTTCACTGAATGTAAATGAACATTTATATAGGATGTTCTGCTTACCCTTCTATTGCACCTGAGATCACCTAACATTTTTGGTCGGGTTCGTGTTGTTCAGTCTTTGTCTTTTATGTAGTGTTTTGTGCTTGTCTTTTGACATCGTTTTTTAATTGTCATGACGTCTTCTGTTTGTCTTTGACCTATGCATTTTGAATGTCCCTCGATATTTCTGTCGCTTTTATGAGCTAATCAGGAAGCTGCTTTGGCTAACGACTTGGTAGCAAATTTATAATCAAATCGAAATTTAAATATTTGACTTAACCATCTCTTTTGATATACGAACTAAACAGATATAAAAAGTGTTTATTAAGATGAGAAGTTTTGCTTCTCTAGACACTATATATAACAATTTTTTCTTTACATTAGATGCAATAGCGTTCATAAATGTATTATTGCTTCGCATCACGGTGCGGAGCTATTAGTTTCAGTCGATACACACGCCATCTTGAAATAATTACTTACCAAATATAGATTCTGATTGGTTGCTTTATGATGCGGCTGAGATACAGCAACAGCTATTGGCTTAAATGAGATAAAGAATTACAGACTTTTCTCGTCTCAGGATAAGACATCAAATGCCGGAAATTAATTATGTGTATTTCAGTTCCGATCAACTGTCATTAATTCATGTTCGTTTTATTATGCATATATTGCTGAAATTCAATATTGAAATATATCAATTATCAATACGTGTTTATTTGCTTTGTTAATCTGCAATATGCACGATTTGTTTTGCTAAACAATGTTCCTATACAATGTTTACAAAATTGCATTATCTGTATTTATAACTTCTGTCAATCTAGGCACACCTTCAGAGTCGTGTCTATTTGTAAATGTTTTGATTTTCAACAAGTAGAGTGAACAAAATTTAAAAAGCATGGGTGTATAATGCACACTCTTAAAGTAGAACAACATCATTTTCACTGAAACTAAATATGTATTGCTGTTTCTTATTCATTTTAACTGTTGTAAATATCTTTTGGTTGTACAATATAAAAAGAAGATGTGGTATGATTGCCAATGAGACAACTGTCCACAAGAGACCAAAATGGCATAGAAATTAACAACTTTAGGTCACCGTACGGCCTTCAACAATGAGCAAATCCCATACCGCATAATCAGCTATAAAGGCCCTGAAATGACAATGTAAAACAATTCAAACGAGAAAACTAAGTCTTTGTTTACTCCTTGGTTTTGATTGTTATTGTCTTCATCAATCGAAATTATGCTACTCTTAATCATCAACATATCTAAACATTCATATATATCTAAATAAATTATATACAGAACTAGAAAACCACACTCTACAAAACACATTGACAACTAAATACTGAACAGCCAGTTTAAAATTTCAGAAAAGTTCATCTTAATATATATACAATAAAATGCTTCGCTGAGCCCAGCACGATACGACCGCAGTGGTCGAACCCTGAACAGTTGGGGCAAATTTGGACACAACATTCAAGCTTGATATTATCTGAATTTGGATTATGATAAAATTTTTGACATAATATAGGTTTCTGACACAAAATAAATGTGGTCAAAGATCTTACAAATCTAATGCGCAATACTGTGCAATTGAAGATTTCTTCTTGAAACTTTTCAAAATTTGAAATTTGAAATTTTGAAAATTTTGAAAAAAAATATGAACCCTTTTAATAAAAAATGGAAACCCCTTCCCCGAAACTTTTGAATTCCCTTTAGCATTAACCATCAAACTCAATTGCAGTCTTTTCTTTGTAGTATGGAACCTTGTAGTACAATTTTAGAGAGATCCATACACTTAATCACAAGATACTGTCTGGAAATGCTTTTTTTAACCATAAAAGCCCATTTAAATACATCATAAAAGTATTAAGATAAAAATGACATCGTAGTCATGGCTAAAATTCAAAAAACCTTCATCAGCAACTTTGAATAGTAATATCTAAAATAAAATTCCTTCATCGGCATTTAAAAGTAACTTCTAAAATAAATTGACAGCTAGGACTTTGCAATCATAAAACCTATTTAAAACATCATAAAAGTATTAAAATAGAAAATGACATCATAATCATACCTAAAATTAAAACACTTTCATCAGTAACATTAAATAGTAATATCTAAAAATAAAATTCCTTCCCATACATAATCATGGCTAAATTTAAATAGTTTTTAAAATAGAAAATGACATCATAATCATGCCTAAAATTAAAAAGCCTCCATCAGCAACATTAAATAGTAATATCTAAATATAAAATTCCTTCACATACATAATCATGGCTATAATTAAATTACCTTTATTAAACATTTTTAAAATAGTAACCTCTAAAATAAATTGACAGCTAATCACCTAAAGACTATACATTTCTTTATGAATAATTTACAAGCAGTGAAAGGGAGGTAATTTGACAATATGAGTTTGAATTACCTCCCTCACACTGCTTTAAAATTATGTTTTGTACTTAAGTAATTGTCCATTAACCTGAAAACCCTTTTTTCCCTTTTTGCCTCTAATTCCTAAACAGTTTAAGCCTTAACCTCCCAAAGCAAATTCTTACCATCTTTTTGTGATATGGTAACTTGTGGTATAATTTCAGAGAGATTCATACATCATTTCACAAGTTATTGTCTGGAAACTAGAAAATGCCTATTTGGGCCCCATTTTGGCCCCTAATTCCTGAACTGTTAGGACCATAACCCCAAAATCAATCCCAACCTTCCTTTTGTAGTCATTAACCTTATGGTAAAATTTCATAGAAATCCATACACTTAAACAAAGTTATTGTCCGGACACCAATGTGTCTTCGGACGACGACGACGACGACGACGTGATACCAATAAAGGCAACAGTAGTATACCGCTGTTCGAAATTCATAAATCGATTGAGAAAAAACAAATCCGGGTTACAAACTAAAACTGAGGGAAACACATCAAATATAAGAGGAGAACTATGACACAACAGAAATACAACATTAAAATGTAACACACACAGAAACGAACTATAATATAACAATGGCCATTTTCCTGACTTGGTACAGGACATTTTAAGAAAAAAATGGTGGGTTGACTGGTTTTGTGGCTAGCCAAACCTCCTGCTTTTATGGCAAAATTTTGCGGTCGTATAAAGATTGATATTCCAAGTCTAAGACATCCATTTTATATCAATCAATATCTAAAATACCACATTTCCAATACTAAATCAAAACTACATGCACACAAATTACTTAAATTAGGATAGAGCGAAGCAGTCCACAGCTTTTAGAAAGCTAAAACTTCTAACGTACATTGTTTGTATAAATAATAAAAGATCCTTAAATCATTGTGACTTTGGTTGATAGTTTTCTCAGTGACAACCATACCAGATCTCCTTGTTTTTATAAGCCTTTTATTATGGGGACGAAGGAACATTTGTTGTTAAAATTTTAATGTCCCTCCATATAATCTGCTTAAAACGGATTCTAAATTGAGAGTAAGAATCACAATAGTTGCATCATAGTTTTATAGTAAAAATATCTAATGTTGATTGGAAAACCATTAAACAAATTCGGTAAAAAGTTTGCGGTTGGTTATAAAGAGAGGCGAAAGATACCAAAGGGACATTCAAACTCATAAGTCGAAAATAAACTGACAACGCCATGGCTTAAAAGGAAAAAGACAAACAGATAAACAACAGTACACAAAACACAACATAGAAAACTAAAGCCTGAGAAACACGAACCCAACCAAAACTGTGGGTGATCTCAGGTGATCCGAAAGGTTTAGCAGATCCTGTTCCACATGTGGCACCCGTCGTGTTACTCATGTTAGTACAACCCCGGTATTAAGTCCAATTCCGTAGGTCACATTCGTTATCCGCTACCATCTGTGAAACGGATATTCTATAACGGTCAACAAACTCGTGATGGCGTCCGTAAAATTTACGAAGGATGATTTCAACTTCACCACTTGGAACTCTTGGTTTAATAGCTTCCTTGTGAGCAGCAACCCTTTATCAAGGAAATCATGATAGGAAACACAAGCCCTGGAATATCATATCAACTTGAGATATATATTCCGTATGCAGGCGCTGCTGGAATGTTGCTACTTAGAAATAGAATGTTCACAATTGGGAAGCTGAAATCATCTCTTTGTTATATCGTTTTCGTCTTGCGCGTTCGCCGTCATCACATTGTTGTCACCAGGATCGCACCTTCGCGTCTTATGAAATATTCTTCAAACTTATATGAAGGTTTCTACTCCTTAAAACAGATGACTAGTTATAAAATTAGGAAATCTTTAATAAGGACACATTTTGGAAACAGGAACTTATAAAATGTTAATTTTGTCGCCGGGATAGCGGTTCCATTTCCTATCAGAACCTCTTCAAATGTATAGAACGATTTCGCCACAGCAAAATGTCTGGTTAGTTCAATAATCAGAATAATATGAAATGGAAGTCATTTTTCGAGAGCACGACTTGTAAAAGAAAAGTGGGTATGTGAGCTCGTTCAATATTATTTGTTTGTTATCATAGAATAAGTGTGGTGCTAAGAACATAATTTTATCGACATGGAACATAAAAATGGTATCTACGTTCACTACAGTTAAGGACGATGAGGAGAATCGACGATTTGAAATCTGAGGGTAGGGAAGGGTGAACAGCATCGAATGTTTTTCGTAATGTGCACTTAAATCATTATTCAGAAATAATAATTATTATTTGATATACGGTGAATGTTGAATAAGAATGTGGTGTAATTGAATAAACCAACGTTTGATGACTATAATGATTGCGTCTATCCCAATAAATTTCAAATACCACGGATACTGACTGCTTATGTCTTAATTTATATATAGTACGTTAAACTGACGATTGGTTGAGAACAAAACTTTTCGACAAAAGTGATAGTTTTATTTTGGTTCTAATTTTCCGATCGTACACTTTCCTTTCCTGTGACGCAATAAACCAGCAGCACCTTTTATTGAATATATATCTCCTAGTTGATCCGATATGCAGTCTTCACGTCATTATTTCCTTAATGGACGGAAACCAATGCTTATAAAAGAATTAAATCAAAACAAGGTATCCCTGTATTGAATTAAAGTTGAAGTAATTAATCCCTCCTAAAGTTTTAAGGGTGCCATTATTATGGAATATTTTTATTACAGATGAACCATGATATATGACTCTTGTCGTAATAACAATCCAAGCCTCTTTAAAAGTTAACGACATTAACGAATGTATACTTCCTGTGAGGATAACGACGATTGCCACCTTTCAAAAAAAAATAGTATCCCTCCGATACACTGTAGTTCACACACAGTTTGTGTGATGGTGGTTTTGTTAAATTGTTAGTTGTCCGAGTTGTGTAGCTTTTTTTTTCTTTTAAAATTAGCGTTGTACGATTTGTTGAACTGGTTAATTTTCCCATGGGTATTTTCTGTTTCTTTCATAAAGATTATCAATACATGAATTCAATTCTTTATATTTTGTAACAACAATCGGTATTAAAGATATAGACTGTTATCCATATTATAGTATTTTTTTTATAAATATATGATTATTAAGATTCCCTTTTATTTAGTGATTGACGTGCGGCACTGAATATTGATATCTATTCAATTAATGAAAGTTATAACCTGTTTCTTTTTAGCAATGCAGTCTAAATGATGCATGTCATTGAGAATATTTTGATTACAAATGCATTTGTGAAATAAAACAAAACATTAAAAGAGAAGATGATATGTTTTGCAACCAATTGTTACATTGAAAAAAGCACGTTTGAAAGTGTGAAATATAACTCAACGTGTCTGTGCTAAGTATACATGTACTATTTAATATATTTGACGTTAAACAATTAAGCAATATTCATATTTGGAAATAGAAGAATATGGAAATGGATAAATTGCTTTAAAATAGATGAAATGTATGTGTTAGTATACTGCATGAGATAACAACCTAAAGATGAATGTAATAAAGCTAAGGACATTTAACTGGGTCTTATTCTGAGTAACTTTCATACAATTATATAAAACTGTACAGAAAGACATGATCTTGTGGAATGCCAGGTATATAATAGTTTATATTTTCGATGAAAGAAGTCAGCAAATAATGTTTATTCCTGGAGTATACAATAGTGGACAGTTTGAAGAAAACATCGGTTTATCGTTTTAACTCTATATTTACTTTTCTTTATATAAAAGTATTCTTATTTCCGTTCATTATATGTTTTCATGCATATGTATGATCGGGAAAAAATCGTGTGAAACATGAAGAAATAGCGATGCCTGTACCAAGTAAGGAATATGGCAGTTGTTTTCACTTGTTCTGTTGAGTAATTTTTATGGACTTCCCTTTTGAATTTGCCCTCGAGTTAAACTTTACTGCAGGTTTTGTGTTGCCGAATCTAAAGATTCGTTGTTCAGTTGGCCACTTTGTAGTCTACTATTCTCCGATCAATATATTTTGATTGCCCTTTGGTGTCGTTTCTCTCTATTTACTACTCCAGGTAATATCATAAAACGTCTAAAATGTTTCATCTGTTGATTATTGTTACTAAACTGACTGCTTTATTCATACTGTTTCGTCCGTCCCTTGTTGAATGAGGAAATTATTTTTACCTTAGATTTAATATGGCGTACTTACTAACTTATTTATTAAGGTATTCTTATTTTTAACAGATCACATTAACAGAATGGCATAATGTATTGTCTCAAGCTGAAGAGCAACGAAAATGATTTTGTTAATATTCATTTTGTTGATGGTAATATATATTTTAATATACCTGCATATCCAGAAAACACAAAAGAAATTATCATTTCTATCACCGATTTAGTTTTAAAGAAAACTTAATGGTTGAAACTACCAAATAACTGTTATTTATGCTGAAGAAATTATATATGTATATATACAGTGGAACAACAATGATGTAAACATATAACCAAGGTCAACTTATATATCGTAAAACATTAACAAAATCAGTCTTACTTTTATCATGATAACAAAACAACCAGTTTTCACTTTCAAAATGAAACAAAACGGAGTCGATTGATAGACATAAAACGTCTTATGCGTTTAAAAGTACGACACTGTAACATTTATAGACTAGGCTTTATACACATCAAGCATACAACTACTTTATTAATTTTATTATTTTGTCATAAGTTTTATCAATTCGAAAACAGCAACTTTGTTTCCCATGTTCACTTCATAAATTACGTCCAAGAATAATCAGAACCCTAGGAAATTACTGAAATGTATGTTTTCATATTGTGTGGATTAGAGGCTTTTAATCCTTCCTAGTGATCCAGGATGGCATCTGTTTACGAGTGATTTTAAGACCGAAATAATAAAATATTTTTGTTTTGAAAATCAGATCGAACGCTATAGGTCAACAAAAGAATAAAAAGAAATGTCAAAACCAATTTATCGATGATGTGTATGTGGTATTAAGAATAAAATAGAATAGATGGGATTAAAGAATAGTAAACTTTCAGAAACCTGACACCATTTAAGTTATTTCCTAGTTGATGTTCTGCTTTATCAATGTATCATTCATACATATGAATACATATTTTCAGTTGAAATTAGCAGCAGTTAGAGCGTACCATATTGAATTAATTAATTTTCCTACCATAAATCCAGAACCAAAATACATAAAATTATGTTATTCATATGATTAGTAAGTATATCAAAAACGATTAGATAGTATTCAGTTGCAACCTGAAAGGTTTTATAATTATTTAAGTATTTCGTAGGCAATTGCTTAAACTTTGTATTATAATTTGATATGTACGAGAGACGCACAAGTGTTATACACGTCGTTTGCATATAGATAAGGACTTATTGAAATATCCTTTAATCCAATGTCAATTTGAAAATCTCACTTCTCCCGCCTTGTCAAGAGAAATTTTGAAGTTGAACGAGACTATAGTAGATCTGGCTTCAAGTTTGAATTCGTAAAAGGAAAATAAAAATAATTTAAAAACAACGAGGAGGTAACCTCGACAGCCTTGAACCAAAATCCGGAGTACGTTATAAAATTGAGACGACACGAAAAACCATTTTCGTACGTGTAATTAAAAGAAGGGCAAAAGATACCAGAGGGACATTCAAACTCATAAATCGTTAATAAACTGACAAAGCCATGGCTAAGAAAGAAAAAGACAAACAGACAAACAGACAAACAATAGTACACAAAACACAACATAGAAAAATAAAGACTAAGCAACACGAACCCCACCAAAAACTGGGGTGATCTCAGGTGCTCCGGAAGGGTAAGCAGATCCTTCTCCACATGTGGCACCCGTCGTGTTGTTCAAACCCAGTTTTAGTCTAATTCGGTAGGTTACATTCGTGAAAAGGGAACGGGATTGTAGTTACGACATAAAGAACATATTTGCTATCATCTGTGAAACGGATATTCCATAACGGTCAACCAACTCGTGATGGCGTCCGTAAAATTTACGAAGGGATGATTTCAACTTCACCATAACATTAATAAGATAAATCCCCAACCTAAATGAAAGAAAATTTTGGTTTAAAAAACGAATTTAAAGTCTTTTAATAATATTACCCTAGAAAACAAAAGAAAAAGAAAAAAAAACAATCTGCCAATCCAACCATTACATGTTTTGAGCAAAATTCAATAAAACCCAATTTTTTAAAAATTAAGCTACCAAATAAAAACCAAATTAAATACAAATCAAATAATTGACAATTCGATATGTTGTACCCTGCGTAGAAAAACATGCATAGTTCATACGTTTTTACCCTTTGCCAAGTGTATTATCCATATTAAAAATCATATGTCGATCACTATTAGTATTCTGTAACGTCTAACATGACAGTGAATGTAACTGATGCAAAAATAAATTGTTAAGCTTGTAGACTCTTTTTAGTATTTTGTTTTAAAAGATGTCAATTTAGCTTAAATAACTAAGAATACATGTATCTTTTCAATAGTTTTTCACTTTCACTATCGTATTACAGCTACCAATCAAATCAAATCAAAATAAAAAATAATCAAATGTATTGTACAAAATAGGCTTTAGACCACGCCACATTTATAAATTGACATTTTATCATGTCAACTACAGTTCAATAGTAAAACATTAAAAATAAGTATGCACATATTATTATATGTATATATCTTATTAATACGTGAAAATGTGTGTAATAGACCAGTATTTGAAATATATTTACCAAGTATACTGTTATTCATAATGTAACGATGAAAAGCTTCCTCTCTAAAGCATTTGACAAGCCAGTACAAAATTGTATTCATCGTCAATTTCAGTTGTATTATAAATTTTACACAACCTATTTTCCCTTGCTTGATTTTTATGTCTAACCCGCTATGTTTTATCACGATTGAATTTAACAATTTTTTTATTATTGTAGCTTTCCTTATCATGCAAGTAAATGTTTAGAGTCTCTTTACTCTGGTGAAAAGAAGATAAACATAACATCTGCGAGGAATGGCAATACTACATTTACTGCATACCAAAATGAACAAGTGAGTTTATGTTAGCGTTAAATACATAATATTGCAATATCACAAAGTCATGTAGATAAATTGAATTTTGTCAGTTCAACTGTATGCATATTCTTTGTTAATTTTTTGACAGAATAATGGTGTGATTCTAAAATGATAATATATTTTAAAAAGTTTGAACTCTTTTTAAGTGTCGAATTTCGTTAATAATCCCTTGTAAAATTTTGAAAATCGGTTCTTCAATTTCGAAAATCGATTCTTCTTTTAGAAAATCGTTTGCAAAATCTAGAAAATCTTTGTAAGATTAATATTCTGCGTTATCAAATGGCATGAATACACTTTCGTATTAACATGAACATAAATGAACGGAAAACGAAAAACAATTTATGAAACTATTTTATTTATTGAAAATAATAAGTCGTTGTTTAAACCAAATAAAAAAAAACATTTTCGTATTACTAACATTATTAATGATTTCAAAAGAACTCTCATGAGTAGCATAAGTGACTCGGATGCTTACTAAAGATTGACGGTGCTTAAGAACAATAGATATAGGAAGATGTGGTATGAGTGCCAATGAGACAACTCTCCATCCAAATAACAATTTATAAAAGTAAGCAACCATAGGTCAAGGTACGGCTTTAATCACGGAGCATTGGCTCACACCGAACAGCAAGCTATAAAGGGCCCAAGCTATTTCTCGTATCACATTGAACGCTAAAGACTCGTTTATTTTTATATTGAAATTAAATAACTCGATCTGTTATCGAGCGAAATCAAAATCTCATTCGTTATGAAACTTTTAAATAAATTTCAATTACTAACACAGATTGATAACGGTATTTATTCATGCTGTTGCACCTCGTTACATGTGTATACGTTGTTTGATTTTGTTCTTTTAAGAAAGCCCCATCAATGTTTGTACTTACAATGAACCAACAAGGCAGAGACCAAGTATATATAGAAAATACCACAAATAGAAAGGAATTTAGAAATACAATATATGTCCAATTCAACAAAGGGTATGATAGAAAGTATTTATTTGAGCATTTGAGTATTTATAATACACCAAGGAAGTTTTTTTAACCCAAAGTATTTCCTGTTATTCGTTCATTATTATAACAATTCTTATTATTTGTTGGCTTTGCTTTTAATGCCATTATATTTGACTGGCAATCATAAAATCATGATGACTCTTTCCACACACCTAGTCTTAGTCCGTATGAAGGTAATTTCGAATTTTTCACGTCCATGCTTGTTCCTCATACTCACGTTTTATTTCGAAAATATTGATTTACTACCATCATGTTAAACACATTTATTTAAAATGGCATACCAAACTTTCTTTAAATTAATTTTCAAAAACAAGCATGTATAATTTAAGCCACATGACAGCTATGACATTTTGTCATTGGTCGTAATTGTGAAGGAAACAAGTGTAGGATTGTAGGATTATATTTCACTAATACCATGTTGTTTTCTAATGTTATGAATGCTTAATAATAGAATTCAAATGAACATTAATTTCTATACTAACACAAGGCAACGATTTAGTGTTCAAATACTCCTACAAGGCAAATCAACGTATGAAACACTTAAAACATCATAACATATGGATTTGTACCAAGTGAAAAGGGCCACATTATGACTTTATGTGTCTTTTAGATACGTTTTGTCTTAGGGCAATCTATACCTTTCTAAGACTAGCAAAACTTTATTTTGCTTTAAAGACCATAGAAAACAAAATTAGCTCACTTAATATTAGATACAGATTATTTTGATTAAGTATGAATAAAACTGAAAATATTCCTTTATAAATTTAATGCGTCCGAACCGCTTATTTTGATTAAAAGTGTTGATGTTAGCTATTTTACGTTAATAAGACAACAAACCAACAAAATAGCAAAGACACCTCGAGGTCGACAAACAATCTTCAACAATAAGCAACCATTATAACAATGACAAGCTCTGATACTTGAGACAGTTATGCTGTCAATATAGAGGGTAAAACCAGAATACACTCCAACTTACAGATTTTGGAGATGTAGAAATTTTTATAGAACATTTTCATTTCGTAAATTTCTCCGCGCTGTAATGCATCGTATATTAATCGATGTATAATACAATGTGTCACATATATAATAATTACTTAAGACGTGTTTCTATACCTTTAAAGCAATCAAAGTAAAATTGTTCATGTTTAAACTGTTTACCCCAAAACATAGTATTTCTATCATTACAACTGAATAATAGCGTAATTGATTTTTTGTATGTATAAATAAAATGTTTAATTAATTTTACTCTTTAGATTAATTGCATTTGAATTGAAATCAGTGTGTGGAAATAAAACTGTACTGGAATTTTTGCAAACCATGCTGTAAGTTATAAAAGAATATTAAGGAGCATTGTATTATTCTTATAAAAACATTACGTATTAAAAGATCATCAAGTTATATTTGATATAGTACGCAGTTGCACTACAAACAGAAACACCGTCGACCTCTTTTAAAGTTACAGATTTAATAACTTGGATTTTTCAAGAAGGTTTAAAGGATGCAAATGATTTTAATATTATTCTTTTTATTGAGGTTTTTATTTCAATTCACAGTCAATAAGCATAGTATCTATAAATACAATAGTTCTTGAACAAATAATATAAATAAAGGCGACAGTATTTACCGATGTTCAAATCTCGTAAATCGATTAAGAAACGACAAATTAAGAGAAAACATTTAAAAACTGGAATAACATGAGATACAAAAGAAGCCTAAACGGCTGCGTCCACAGGGTAAGCGTCTCTTGCTATGCATGAACCACCTGCCTTGCTAATTCACACTTTATTTCATAATCTGGAATAGGAAATAATAGGTAGATTTACTGATCAGACGACTATACAGGTATCTAAAGATCTTAGACTGCAAAAATATGTCGCTAGTGAGTTGAAACACCGACACTTCGTATCGGTCAACTAATTCATGATGGTGACCGTAACACTTATGTAGTGTCGATTTTGTAGAAAAGTTCTGTGTATTGAGAGTATGCAGTTGCTCTTTCCATTGGTCATTGGGAACAGTAGTGTAAATCGTAGACAAATCAAAGGTTTTATGTTACTGCAAAGCTGTGAAGATAGTTATTGAAAATTTTAGAGTAGAAACGTAAAATTGGTTTAATCCCAACACTTGTACACCTTTATCAAGCAAGGTTATATGAAAAGTATATTGTTCGTATTTTGTCTTCGTTTGTATATCTGTTTTTCGAAGAAGTGGTTGATGTATGCAAGATCAAAGAGTTGAGGTTAGATTGCCAAAGAGACAACTATCCTCTAGAAAACAATGAACAAGGATGCAAACAGTATTAAATTGTGTGGCATTCATCAATGAGCAAACCTCATACCGTATAGTAGGCACAGTCATAACAAACTTAAAAAGAAAACTCAACTGCCTGATTCTATATTAAATCCAACAACGAAAACTAACACCACTGAATTACAGGTTACTGACTTTAGAAAGGGACATGAAGAATGTGGTGGGAATAAACCTGTTTCTTCGATCTCAACACTTCCTTCAGATTGGACATTGGTCTAGCAACGCAAAGTAAAAACAAACAATAAGAATCAACTGGAACATGCACATAACAACTTAACTTAAAGACACAAACACTACAAAAGTCTAAAAGTCTGAAAAGACCAGTTTTTGTCTTGATTTGCATGAACTTTTACTCGACATTCTCCAAAAGTATGACTCGTGTCTTAATTTTTCTTGACAAATTCTCATTTATATTAAATTTGTATGAAATTTACTCAACATATTCTCGACATTCTGAATATGGTCTTAAAATTTCTTGACAAATTCTTGACATTTGAATACTGTCTTGATATTTCTCGACATATTCTCGACATTCTTATTTTTCTCAGTATGGCTTGACACATTCTGAACATTTTGAATTGTGTCTTAAATTTACTTGACAGTTCTGAGTTTTACAAATCATGACCAATATTCATGATATAACTTTAATCTTTATTTCTCTTTATATGATATACTGTTGTTCCAAGTTACACTTCTTACAACAAAAATAAAAGTTGGGCATGTAAAATAATTGAAAATTTGGGTATTTAAATATTTTTACAAATGCAAATATGGCTATGAAATCTAAAGTATAAAATAATTCAAATTAGGGTGTGTTGATATAAAACAATTCGAATGTGGGTTTTAAATAATTACAAATTTTGATTCCTAAATCTTATAAATTAAATGATTAAAACCAATCATACTGTAGACATATTTCATTCTACATTCATACTATTCAATGTTGATATGGTAAATAATTATTATACCAAAATGTGGTTTATATAAATAGCAAATTAGGATGATATACAAATCATTCATTTAACAGAAGAAAAATCTGTGTAATGTCATCTGTTGGAATATATATATTAAGTTTTACACATGGACAGGATGTTCTCCATAAAATTAAGGTATTCCACACCCAAGAGTACACGCAACTGTCAAATAGAAATTACTGCTTTACCTGTAATCAGCCATACAACTTATCAGTTGACCGAACATGCCACTACCATTTAAAAAGTTTGTTGATAGATGAAAATGAAAATCATCATTTTGATGAAAAAATTTGAATTAAAATGGATTTTTTCATCAAAATTATGAAGTTAATTATTTTAACATAAAACAAATTGAATAATTCCCAAATATTAAAAGAAAATTATTATCTACTCCAGGAATAATAAAAAAATGTATTTATAACGGGTTCCATCAATATAGAAATCATTGGTCTTATGAAATGGATCTCAAACAGACATGCACAATATAGGTCTAAACATTCGTTTTCTTTTCAGGAAGGAGTTATCACAAATATTTATTTTTGATAAAAATTATAAAATTCAACACTAAAATTTGATAAAAATGTTTTGGGTTGTTCTAAAAATTGAATAAGGTTTTGAATCAAGATGGGAACAAATTCTTTGACCTAAACGAAAGCCCCTCTTTTTATCCACATAAACCCAAAAGATGAATTGTGGGGTCCAAAGAGACACATGGTCACATTTTAAAACTGCCTATAAGACACCTATTTTAGTAAAGCAAATTTGACTGGCAGTTTGCGAACGGCAAAATCTAAATGCTGTTTGTTAGTAACTTTGACTTATATTCCAAGTGAAAACAATTAATTAAATGTTTAATTAAAATAAATCAAAATTAAACTACATGGGAATTATTCAGGGTATTCCAGCTTAGTTGCACCAAAAGGGTATCTTACTATACCAAATTGATCCTTGATTCTTCAAAGTTTAGTTTAGCCATAATAAAAAGGAGTAAATAACAGCAAAAGAATGTCATAAACAGTGCAGAATAAGTCTGTTCACATTTCAGGGCAAATTTATACTGTTGAGATAGTGTCAAGACATATTTAAGATTGTCAAGAATGTGTCGAGACATATTCAGACATTATTTAGAATGTCAAGAATATGTCGAGACATATTCAGACATAATTAAGAATGTCAAGAATATGTCAAGACAGATCGAGACAAATTTAAGACAGTCAAGAATTGGTCGAGACTAATCCAGACTCTTATCAGATGATACAGGAAGTGTCGAGAAATTTTAAGACAATGTTCATACTGTCAAGACACTTGTCAAGAAAAATCAAGAACCTTCTTAGACAAATTCATAGTATGTCAAGAATTTTTAAATTATTTAGACAAATTAAGAATGTCGAGTAAAAATTCATGCAAATTCAGACAAAAACTGGTCTTTTCAGACTTTTGACTTTTGTAGTGAAAACACCATGTACTGATCTAAGGGTACTCCAGTGCACAAAAGAACTGGTTGACTTTTTGACTTTTTGTCAGTCGTTTAGGCAGGCATTGGTTAAAAGCTGTCACTGCATTCGACGGTGACACATCCATTGATAAGGAGAAACCAGGGTTTCAGTGCATACCATATGAATTGAAAGATAAAACGTGACGTAATGAATTCAATTTTAGAACTGCAAACTTGATTAAGACAATGAAGTCCTGAATAAAATTAAGATTTATATATTTATTTAACAGGCATTGCATATTTGAAAATGAAAATTAAAAAGAATTATATGGTGGTGCGTTTTTAAAGCCTTTCAGTATAAATAAATCATGTTTTCCAAAACTTATATTTCATACAGCACACATCCAATGGACTTATAGAAAAGACGTCATAAACAGTACGAGAAAAGCATGATATTGTCCAATTCAAAAATAAAAGTATCGACAGGATATAGGACAAAAACGATTCATTACTGTTTAGCCTTACATATCTAGTTACGTGTTTATATATTAAAAACATCAATATTAGTACCGATATGAGGACAATATTTAAAATCTTAATACTGTACCAGTATTCGATTGAGAACCATCCAGAATAAGTTTATTCAAATGATCAATTTACAATTTATACAAAGAAAATGCTCATTGAAATCTACAACGGTAATACAGACAATTGCATATATTAAAGTCTCTGAAATTTACACTACAATAAAGTAACTCTTGAAATTTAAACGAAAAATATCATCAAGGAAATTATAAGTGTCATTTAATTTTTCAAAGAATTTTGACGGATCATTACTCGGTCTGGCCATGAACTGTTATTCATAACAATACAGGAAAATACATGTTATTACAGTAGTACAATTAGTGCAAGTCGGAATACCAAAAATAAAAACTGTCATTTAACCTGATTGTTGAAACACGCATATTTATTTCCAAAGAGACAATTAACAGCTATAATCATCTAATAATATTTCAAAGTAGTGTAATTCTTTTTTTTCCTTTCGTTACAAAAAAAGCTGTATATGAGTTGCAACAAATACATTTGCAAATGTTTCAAAATCCACTTGATTAAATACTGAATTATTTTTTTTTTTTTTTTTTTTTGGTGATTCCTGTAATCCCCTTTTATGTATTTGTTTTAATTTGAATAGAACAACAAGTTAGATATTGCGCTTGAGGTTTAGCTAGCTATAAAAACAAGTTTAACCCACCATTATCTTCGGGAAATCCCTGTACCAAGTCAGGAATATAACAGTTGTATTTGATTCGTTCTGTTAATTAATGAAGTCTAACGTTTGTTTTGTCAGTTTTAATGAGCTTCCTCTTTCTGAATTTACCTTGATGTTTGGTATTTTGTTAATACTTTTTGGAGACATCAAATATAATTTCAGAAACGTTCACAATGGATCAGGTTTTCGTATTCACCAAACTATTTTATTAAGTTATGACAAAGGGAAATTTAGAGTGAAGAGATTCATTTTTATTTGATCGAAAGTAAGGTTTCTGGTCAGAAGAGTATTTATAATAGCAATAATGACAATATGTTAATGGTTTAAGATATGTAGCTAAAATGAGATACTTGAGTATAACGGTTCTCATATTCAATATTAGCTACCGCATATTACATTCCTCTTTAAAATAATTAGTGATTTATGTGAATATATATGTACATGTATCTGCAAGTAGAATGATATATACAACATGTATAATGTCATGTGCTTTAAATATTGCACTAAATAGAATGCTATTCATGTATTTAAAAGCTTGGATATTATGATTTTACTATTCTGTATTTTCTGCCAAAGAACGTACTATGTTTAAAAATACCTATTAGGTTTAACATGTCAAAATCATCTAATGTTATTGTCATTGTATTACTTGCGTAGTTTTAAACTTATATGCTTCCAGTACAAATTTTGATTTGTGTACTTGTATGTGATTATTTGGATTTGTAATTGAAACATTGAAGGCGTTCATCTGAATTACCTTGCTTAAATTTATATTTATTTTTATGTAGATAATTCACCTCCGGTTGTTAAAATTTCTGTTAAAGAGCCTGTCGTCATGGATGATAATGTTACTCTCACTTGTCATATTAAACCTATGACTAATGACACAAGAATCGTGTGGTTTATGCGAAATGAAACCTTTTCCAAAGCAATAAATAACAGTGATAAGTACAAGGTAACAGCCAGTACATCACAAAAGTTGTCTAACTTAACAATAACCTCAATTCGACATGAAGATGAATTGAATTATACCTGCCAGGCAACAAATTTTATTCAAGAGGGGAAAGTAGTCCAATGCATTTGAATGTGTTTGAATGTAAGTTTATTCATATATTTGCCATGCGTGTTTTTGAATAAAGTATGTTGTACCAGTTATGAATACTTTTTCAAAGATTCCTTTATTCATTTTATCGCACTTGATAGATTAATAATTAAAATCTTACATCTTTCGATGTCATCAAATATTTCAGAGACAACTTAACTTTATGCAAAGATAACCGATTTCAAAAACTTCTCCGTTACAGAGTTGGTCACAAATATATCTAATTCTTAGCTCATAATCAATCTTTTGGTGGTGTTTACGTTTTCAATATGAATAGAATTAAAATAAAAGAATGAAAAAGGAAACCGTTAATGAGACAGGAACGCGGCGAGATTGAGTTGTGCATTGAAGAAGTATAATTTTGATCAGCCTATAGTTGTTAACACCTCTACGTCTCTGGTGGATATTTGTCTCATGGCATTCATATCATATTTTCTAATTTTTATAAATATCAATTCACTCTCAAAACGCAACTCTTTATTACAGACATTAAGGACAGCAAAAATATAATACATTTATTTATATATATGTTTTACCACACAGCTTTCGATATAAAAGGTTCCATCAGTTTTATTATAGGGAGCAGAGTGTACTTTAGTATAATAATGTCCGTATGACAATGATACATGTATAGCAGGGACGCCCTGCTGCTCTCCTTTTGGGGAACTTGGTGCGATTTCAATTTTTGGGGTTTTTTTCCCATCCTGATTTGTATCTTCTTAATGTAATAACGACATATGAGCTTCAATAAAATACGTTGACGCTAATTAAATGCTGAACTTATGAAAGGATTTTTTCCGAAATTACAGGTCCTATTGCCAACGTATTGAATATCGTGACGGCTAAAGCTGGAAATAACATAACAATATGGTGTGAAGTTCCAACGTCATCTAAAGCGACAGATATCAACTGGATCAAAATGACAGTTTCATACAAATTACAGGCAATAATAAATATGGTGGGGGAACCTTATCATCTCCTTCTCTGGAGATCTTCTTCGTACAAATGGTAGATGAAGGAAATTATACATGTCAGGCAACAAATCCGATAGGAACAGTCAATCAAACAGTCTTCTTGGCTGTTGTTTTAGGTAAATTATTATCAATAGCTTTCAATATTTTTATTATTATATTCATTACAAATGTTTAATCACGATCATCATTGATTATTATTCTAAAACTTTATTATTTAATTTGTTCCAAAAATGCTTTAAGTTTTGTAAACAAAATGAATTTTACCAACTTAAAATTTATTCAATTATGTTGGCAGAATAGTTAAATGCTAGTACATAATCATTATGAATCTCTTGGTAAAATGTTTTATTGGCTCAAAAATGCTCACCAGGAATATGATCTAGCACTATGGAAAAACTACAATCCGTCACAAACTAGTATGTAACTCTGCCCAGCATCATCATTCAGTGTTGCTAGTTTATTTCTACATTATTTTGTTCTAATATAAATGAGTGTGTATTTTATTATCTACATATTCCACTTATATAATCTTTTCTTCCAAAGACTTTTTTCTGTTTGAAGGTTCTGCTTTAAAAACATTTTGGAAAACTGCTTAATGTCATGTTGTCTGTCCTTAATTTTCCATTGGTTTGGCGAGATATTAGAAAAACATGTATAGGAGAAGGAATTTTTATATAAAAGGGATTATATTCCAGCTTACTATGTAAATATTGCTGACAGTGTGCCGTTAATGCTATGCTTTATAATTACATTACATGGATGTTTCATTACATTCCGTTGATTTGATTGGTCGAGCCATTCCAAAAGTTATATTTTTATTTCCGTTTAAAGTTTAAAATCTATATCTGCACGTGCTATCCAGGACAAATCTAAAACAATCAATAGATTAACAAACTGAAGGATAGATTTTTCCCGTCTTTTAATGTTTGTCGCAATAAAATGTTTATTTTAAGAATGTGCTTTTTAAAATTTTATAGAGGTGGAAAAAAGTACAACGTAAGCATATTTTTAGTGTGAAGCGCTTCCGTGCTTCAAACAAATTGTTCTTCCGTCGACGCTTTTACGTCACAGTAAAATTACAAAAGAAGCACTTAATTCTTAAGTAATCGTTTTCCTGTGTCATCAAGCAGCCTTATCTTGAAAGCAAATTTTTTTAAATTTCAATTTTAACCTGTTTTATGATGCTTTTATAAAACAACTTGATGTAAATATTATAAAAGTTTGAACATTAAAAACATTGTGCATTCATGTAAAGTACCAACATAGTGTCCTCATAAGGTTCATTCAAATAAAATATTTGTAACATCTTTCTTCCTTATTTACAGATCCTATCGCAAACATTTCGAGTGAGCCTGCTAAAGCTGGAAATAACATTACCATATCTTGTTATGTTCAGTCGTCAACTAAAGCAACAAATATCACGTGGCTAAAAGATGACAGCCTTTTAAATATTACAGGAAATGAGAAATATGGTGGTGGAACCTTTTCGTCTCCTTCCTGGAGATATACGATGTGCAAGCGAAAGATGAAGGAAACTATACATGTCAAGCATCAAACTCTATAGGAATAGGGAAGAGTAAACCTGTCTTCTTGATTGTTATGTCATGTAAGTGATTAGTTTCATAATATTTATAATTTTTATTATTGTATGCCCAACCTGCGGTGCATTAAGTTTGTTGGTCCATCCGTCCATCCGTCCAGGATTAAGTTAAGGTTTTGATTTGATGTCATATTCATTGTCAACATAAATGATTTATGTGAATAAGAGGCATCAAATCCATAATTGCTGGGGCAACTCATCTTTACTCCATAATTTTTTCCATGTTGTTGGAAGACCAACAGCCTTCACAGATTCTTTATCAATCGTAATGTTCATGTCACTAACTATTACGAATATGTTCCATTATCCGTAGAACATTGAAAAATGCCCTTGTTTGTACATTCCTAATGAGACGTATATATATTGTGCTGTTACACTATTGTCCAAAGTTAGGGAGGAATGAGCGCTCGAAAACATGTATTTCCCCACCAAATCTGTATTTTCCTGTCCCAAATAAAGAGCCTGTAATTCAGTGGTTATGGTTTGTCTATCATATATGTTTTATATTAATTGATTTGTATATAAATCAGGTGGTTGTATTCTCGCTTGCCTTGTTACGTGTTACCACTAACTTTTTAATCCTGTAAATGAACTGATATTTATACATTTCTTTTTCTGTAAACACTTTTGTAAACAAAAATAAGGTATTCATTGAAAATGCATTCCTGTTGATAAAGAGTTTATGTAATGTAAATATTACATGCAATTCTTAGGAAATTAATGCATTACTCTTGCACGTGAATATCAACCAGTTGAGGATTGTGTATAGGAACAAGGAGCAAATTAAATTTAAGTATGCTTTGCGCAGAACCTATCAATTAGGATTATTCCTAACTGAAATTTTGTATTGGCACTATCCTGCACTATGTAAGTGGTTGAAATATGATTTTCTTTTAAATAACAAAAGTTTTGGAGGACGAAATATCAACAGGTTTATCTTTGTCAGTGCGTCTATTATATGATGTACTGTATTGCGATATGAACGTTATGCTCACATGTTCTTAGCAAATTAAATTGTGTGTCGTTCGATTAAAAAGAAAGAACTGCTGAATTCACAAATATGAAATATTTACATAAAGGATGTCTAGGTTATGCTGAGAAAAAATATATTCAAACATTTTTTTTTTTTATTCACAGATCCAGTCGCAAATATATCGGATATTGCACCCGCAAAAGCTGGAACTAACATTACTATATCATGTATTATTCCGTCTTCTTCTAAAGCGACACATATCACCTGGGTAAAGGATGATGTTATTATAAATATTACAAGAAACGAGAAGTTTGGTGGAGGAACTTTGTCATCTCCTTCCCTTCAGATTTACCGCCTACGACTGGCAGATGAAGGAAATTATACATGTCAGGCAACAAATTCTATAGGCACAGGGAGGAGTCAACCTGTCTTATTAACCGTCATTTCAAGTAAGTTGTTTCAAATGTTTTCTAAATATAAGTATTAATATTATATTGATAATTGCTGGCTTTATATGAAGAGGTTTATTGCGTCTATCGCTAAATAATGGTAGAATATGATGTACGGATAATTGTAGATTGCAACATTTTACTTCATTAAAGATACATAATCACGGAAAATTACCAATTCGGATAAAGATGGCAAATATTGTTCCATAATCGTTAATAGCCAAATTTGTTTTACTACTTGTTTTCACTGGTAAGTTTGCTTTAAAGAGTACATCTGTTTTGAAGTACGAAATAGTCGAAATATGATATTTACATTTAATTAATAATGAAATAATATTCTCATGGTGTTCGAACTATATATTTCATGTTGCAGAACTAGATACTAAACATTTGTTTAAATTTTGTTCCCACCACGACAAATTGAAAGTCTTAGTCAAGCAGTTTACACCTCAAATTTAGACAGTTTGCCTAACATTATTTATACTTGTTTGGATTATTTTTATCATATGTAATGGACCCTACAAATGGATTTAACACTTTATTATCTTCGTGCGTCCAGGGTGCTTTTACCTTCACCATGAGCGCTCGAACATAAACATCTGATCTAATTCATTTATGTATAAGGTTGTATAAAACCCTGACGTGGGAAGAGCTTTATGACCAAAGGGCCTACAAATAAGCCAAATGTATTGATGTTCATCTTTCCTGAGGAGTCGGACCTTTCATTTCTTAATTATTTTTATTAATAAACGAACGGAGAATTCAAGAACAGTTTGTTTAAAATCATGTCAATACCGTCAGTGGTATCAACCCAGTACTAGTACATGAAAATAACGATAAACTAATTTCATGCGTCCGTAGCGTTTTTATTGATTTACTCTCATCAAGAATTCTCAAACTCCAAACATTTGAAAGCCAATGATGTATAAGACATAAACTCATGACTATCTATATGACCAAAAGGTGAAAAGTTTTGTTTTGTCATTTTGCTTTATATAATGAGACCTTATGATATTCAGTCCCTGAAAATATCTGAGACTTTGCAAATTTGTTTGATGGTATTCCAAGTATAACGTAGTAGATTGGCATGCATGCATGCATTCTGATTTACAATTTTGTTGTTTTACGCTACTTTTACCTTTATAGCCTTAATGTTGCATAATGAAACCATTGTTGTGCGTTATATTTACTGGACTCTCAGATTAATCAAAATAATCACAGAAAATTGCAAATATCCGTTAGGTAACAACAAAAGCTCCATACTGGGATAAATATGTCACGTGTGGTGCCTTTGTTACACAGTATATGGTACTCTATTACAATGTTTTAAATAAAGCGGTGGACATCAAGGTATTGGGTAGCAATCTTGTTTTATTTCTCTTAACATTCCATCAAAACCGGTACCTATTGAACCCTAGTTTTACTTTAGGCTTTTGAATACTTTAACCTGTGTTCTGATTTACGTTGTTCATTATTATTACTATTATTAATATTATAAACAAAATCAATTTTGTTCCAAATAGCTTCATTTCCTTGAATTTTGAAGTATGTAAGAGGTTGAGGTATATTTCTTTCTACACAGAACACTTGGTAGCATATGAATTATATACATTAAAACTTGTATTTTTGTCAGCTTTACTGCTTAATAATATTTTTATTATCTGTTATGAACAGATCCGCCAGTTGTTAGTATATCGGAGATCAAACCTGCTGCCATAGGAACAAATATAACTTTGATTTGCAATATAACTTCTTTGACTGAGGAAATAAATGTAACATGGTTTAAGAACAATGTAAGCTTAAATATAAAACATACCGATAAGTCACATTTAATCGGAGGATCTGTATTTTTTCGAACACTGATTATAAATTTCCTTGAGGTAAAAGATGGGGGCGATTATACCTGTAAAGCTACAAATGAAGCAGGAGATGGGTGGAGTGATTCTGTAAATCTAAGTCTGTTCGAAAGTAAGTATATTTCTGTATCTATAATTGTTTTAATTGTCTTAACATGATGTCATGTACACGGATTCAAAGCACAATCAACTGTATAAGGTGTTGTTAAATACAATGCCATCAAGATTTGAAAAGTAAA
The DNA here is from genome assembly GCA_017311375.1 of Mytilus coruscus. Classification (NCBI taxonomy): domain Eukaryota; kingdom Metazoa; phylum Mollusca; class Bivalvia; order Mytilida; family Mytilidae; genus Mytilus; species Mytilus coruscus. Next base: position 17,452,480 of record CM029598.1, read on the forward strand.
ACTCTACAAATGCTAGTTTGATGTAAAAATATACAAACTGTATAAGGTGTTTTTGCATGAATTAAGTTCGGCAATTATATCTACGTCAAAATTGATTCTTCAAATCACAGAGACCTTAATACCAACCATCTTATAAAAATATGTAACGAAAGGAACCAGTCAAACCTTTCTTATAAATGGTATTATACAGTCTTCATATATTAAAAGATTTAGTCTTAACGGAAAATATATGGAATTCTCATCACAGTATAACATAGGCTTAATGTTCGATGACCTATAACTGCTTTGGTAGCTAGTGGATAGTTGTCTCATTGGCAATCATACCACATCTCCTAAATAGCTATATAATATATACCTCATACTTGTTTCTGAAGCACGATTCAACATTTACCATATCAGAAACTCTCAAATATAACATCTATTCATTCATAAAGACACAGCTAAATATCTGCATATACTGAATCAAACAGGTGACGCCTGCCCTATCGAAGAACGTGGTCTCGCATCGTTTTCGAGTTCATGTGACACATTCAGTTTGTTTTCTTTAAAGATTTATTCATCGGTTAACTATTATAGCCTATAATGTAATCTATGTGAGATTATATAAATTATGTCTCTTTTATGATTTATTTTGTTGTCTTGTCTTAGATATTACAAAGGGAACATCATCTTTACATACCAGAGGACCATACATATTCTCGTCATATCCGTCATATTCACCTGAAACAAAACTTCCTATGGAGTCTTACCTAAGTTTTGCTGAAAGGACAATTATTTCAAAGTCATCTAGCAAAATACCATTTAATCATCTACTAGTTCCAACTTCAAGTGTGAAACACGTTGAACCAACTAATTCAGTGCAAACAAGTGCTACAACTTCGATCGATATTCACCCTTCTGCAACTAGTTTAACACTACAGGTAATAATAAAAGTTCATATCGCTGCAAATAAATGTAATTTTGTACAGTTACTTTAATTATGACACAAACGAAAAATATCAATCATTTGTTTGAACATCATTTGCAGTATACTTTTTATTTGAGTTTTATAACAATAGATCTTAAGTATGAAACTTAAACCGTTCATCATATCCGTTGTATTCAAATGAAACAAGCAATCATATGAAATCTTCGAAAACAACATACCTATGTTCCTATGAGTTTGCTGAAATGAACATTATATTTAACAATAATCGAATATTTGATAAACAGCAACCATTGATTTTGTTTCAAATCATCTTTTAATAAAATATAATGTTAATTTTAACCTAAATCTTACTTTCAACTTCTGTTATTCGATTATTTTAAGGCCAATAGCGATAATCGTACAAATTTGAATGCCTGGATTATAACGACAGTAGTCATATGTATTGTGGAATTGATTGTCATTACCCTAGTCGTCTATATTGTATGGTAAGTTTATGTTAGACTGGCATTGTTTCAAAGTATGTGTATATAGCTCTACACATTGTAAGATAGTTCTTCAAAGAGTTAACTGTTGGCACATGTTATAGGGTTATATAAATCTAAACACATCGTCTAGCATTTATATTCAAAAAATTGTATTGTGCTTTTTAATATTTTAATATTTTATCACACTTGCATGACTTATCAGATGTTGACAGAACATTATCTTCTAGAATATCGGTACTTGCACATTTATTTTTATTTTTCTTTACTTATTTTCATGATATATGTTCAGAAGCAAAATATCAAAAAAGCTTAATTTTAAGATGCTGTAATTGATAATTATATTGAGTATTATTCCTCTAAACCCACCTTTTTTCTCGGTATAGAATTATTTTTTGCTTAAAGCTATCGTATGAAAAAATTGTACACTTGCCAACAAATGTCGCTGCTAGTAATATCTAGGGGAAATGCTAATGCTCAAATTCTGCAATATGTCGATTTTGACGTGTTCATGATTTAAAATAGTAATACTAAATAACAAGCTTTTTGTAGGTTAAGAAAAAAACACAAGTTCACAAAAGAAATGAACAGGTTAGTTGTTTAATCTCCACAAACACTTTTTCTTCTAAAAAAACCTGTTTAAGCAAAGCTTTAATGAAAAACGACTGAAATCGTAATTAATCAAGTTGTACGTTAATCATCACAGAATGGTTGATATGTATGTGTCTCAATTCACAAGCGACATGTGTTCGTGTTTTCAGATCTTTAGATACCAGAATAGTCATCTAATCTGTTTATTCCCCTATGGTGTCATGTTCTTTGTTTGACATATTTACTCGGTATGAATTGACATGACGTGTGATGCATAAAGAGCAGGAGACACTTATCTAGACGACGCATCTGGTCTCGCTCCCTTTGGAGTTCCTGCAATTTCCTCATTTTTTTTATTCTTATTTTTTTTTTTTTTTTACCTTGATTTGAGTCTTCTTAATGAATTTATCAGATTTATTCATCGATAAACTACTAATGCCTCTAATTCAACATGTTTAGGCATCACACATCTGCTATAGAATTTCTTATTTCGTTTGGTTGTTATTATATATGTAATGCGCAATGATACATAAATGTTCCGATCACCGCCATATTTCTAACTTGAGAATAATCAAATTCAATTGAGGAAACACTAACAAATGGAAGGATCAACGTTACTATTCGATAAATTGTGATATCCTAATAACAGTGGTATAGAGGGTAATCGGGTTATTTATGAATTTGATTGAGTAACAGGAAGATATAATAGAGACAATCAAAATTATTAGTGCGAAGAGAATGAGGAAACACTAACAAATGGAAGGATCAATGTAACTAATCAATAAATTGTGATATCCAAATAACAGTGGTATACAGGGTAATTGGGCTATTTATGAATTTGAAATTATTAGGTCGAAGAGAAACCGACATTAACATGGTAAAAACGAACATTTCAGTGAATGTCTTGTCAAACTCAAATATTGTTAAATTATCTTATGAATATCTTGGCATTGCACAAGGTCATGTTTTCTCTGACTTTTATGACGTCTTTACACTAAATCCATTGGATGTTGGATGTGTACGGATTGATAATTTAGTCTTAGATGCATGATTTTTTATTAGTTGTTAGTGGCTTTGAACTAGCTGTCAGATAACTGCGAGTACTCTCAGATCTGTTCCTAGTGTCTTTTTGTTGTTTGGATGTACAAGTACCCTGCCACGTCCACTTGTATTTTTGTCCATCTGATGAGTTAAGCCTTTTTCAACTGATTTTTATAGTTCGTTCTTATGTTGTACTGTTATATCACTGTCCCAGGTTAGGGGAAGGGTTGGGATCCCGCTAACATGTTTAACCCCGCCACATTATGTATGTATGTGCCTGTCCCAAGTCAGGAGCCTGTAGTTCAGTGGTTGTCGTTTGTTTATGTGTTACATATTTGTTTTTCGTTCATTTTTTGTACATAAATGAGGCCGTTAGTTTTTTCGTTTGAATTGTTTTACATTGTCATTTCGGGGCCTTTTATAGCTGACTTTGCGGTATGGGCTTTGCTCATTGTTGAAGGCCGTACGGTGACCTATAGTTGTTAATTTCTGTGTCATTTTGGTCTCTTGTGGACAGTTGTCTCATTGGCAATCATACCACATCTTCTTTTTATATTGTCGGTTGTGCTTTATCAATTATTAAATTATATTAAACCATATCTTTAATTATACGCATATTGGAAAATAGTATTTACACAATTAAGTTTACACGCTTGTTGTCTAACTTCAGTACATATAAATGTCTCTTAATACTTACTCACAATTGAATGAAACAAGGTTCGTTAAAACAATTACTTTTAATATTCAATTTATCTTATCAGAATACAGCGATATTCCATGTTATAAATAAACTTATCATAGATACCAGAACAAGAAACGGGGGCCTCGGTGGCTAAGTGGTCTATGTAGTGCAACTACTGTATCACTAGCCAGTCAACACTGAGGTTGTGAGTTCGAATCCCGAACGGGGCAGATGCACTAGACTCCAATCTTAATTGACTAGGATTGTCAGTTTTCCTACCTCTCTCCGAGCACTCCGGCTTCCTCCACCAATAAAAACTGACCGCCACGAAATAGCACAATAGTGTTGAAAGTGGCGTTAAACACCAATCAATCAAAAGAACAAGAAACGTGTACAACAATGTGTGTTTCGTCTACAAAAGACTCATCAGTGACGAATCAAAAAGTAAGAAAAGGCCAAGTAAAGTACAAAGTTGTAGTGCCTTGAGGGCCTAAAGTTCCGAAAGGTTTTGGCTTATACAGCTATGCTTCTTCATACTACATTTGTAAGAACATCAAGATTATTCTCCTTTAATCTGTACAGGGAAGTTTTATTGTTGATATTTACCCTTATGTATCTAGTGTTAAATTAGGTATTTATATGACAGACCTTTCTTGGTATTCCTAATTATTGGAAGATTTTATATAGACAGAAAAAGTATACCTAAAACGACAAAGTTATTTTTCATTTACCTGTATATATTATGAAAACCGGTTTTTCAAAAGTGATTATTTTCTAAGGGTTGAATATTTCGCGGTGTAGTATTGCCATGGCTTTATTTGGACTTGTTTGTTTGCTTTTGGCCTTGAATGTTTGTCCCTAATATTTTATTAACTATGTATTTACTTAGGTATTTCGAAAAATTCTAAGTGTTGAAAACAGATAATTTATAATTATGACCATATAAATGATAATTCATGTCAACAAAGAAGTGTTGACTACTGAGCTGGTGATACCTTCTGGGAGGAAACCTCAACCAACAGTGGCATCGACCCAGTTGTTGTAAATAAGTTCATCATAGATACCAGGATTAAAATTGTGTAAGTCAGGTAGGCGTTTCATCTACAAAAGACTCATCAGTGACGGTCGAATCAAAACGTTGAAAAAATACATGCAATATCCTTACTTTTAGGAAAATAAGAGAACAAGAACTAGCGATGATGGATAATTTAACGTAAGTATCTTAATATAAAAACTAAAGGCCAATAGTAAAGTAGAGGGCATGCCGCCCCAATTTTGTTTTTCTGCTACTGTTCATCATGATAATGTTATAAATGGGTATGTTTTATCTGATATTAAAATCAATGTAAATCAACCCATCACTTGTATAACAAAAGGCTTGTTCAAAGTCTTTTAATGGCACAGGAAGACATTTGAAGAGATTTTCCGCAAATGTATTTAACTAACATTCATATTTGATATAGACCTGGCAGTTGAGTACCTGTATTGTTCCATGTCGCTACCGAAGCCATGTGTGCATAGAACTCACATCATCAGCATACAATGATATATAGCAACATTCATTTTTTTGCCGACCTGTCAATTTAACGTTATTAAGGGGAAAAAAAGACAAATGATACCAAATTGACGTTCAAACTTGTAAGTCGAACACAAACTGACAACTCTATAGCGAAAAAAAAAAAGAAAACAAAAAGGCAAACAACATCAAACAAAACACAACACAGATAACTATATACTACTATTATGACAAGTATAACTACATCAAAAGCAGCAATCTGCAACACAGTAATTGTGTGTACGAAACTTGTTAAAAGTATGTTGATTACTTTGTCTTACAAGAAGTACAGAACAAAATCATTATTCCGAGGTTGATTTTAGCCACCTTTATGTTTTCCTAAGCTGAAGCTTATATCTTGTTTTTTTGCCGAAAAATAGATATCAAATTCAAACCCATTTGGATGATTAGTTTCCTGTAACAGCTCGTCTGATCTGAAAGACGTGTATAGGTGCTTAGATATAGAGTTTTGTTAAGTGTTTATATTTCAAACCTCATTCAAAGATACATCATTGAATAATATGAAGTTACAGATCTACTAGATAATAAGATGTCATCTTCACACTAAATCTTGTTATCTCCTTTAAACAAAATATTAGTAAATTGAAAATGTTCCAAACTGGGTCTCACCATCATTGTTATTTTTTTCTAATTCTGAAATATAATGTTCTACCAGATGTAGTTTTTTTTTTTTTTTAATTTCACAGTAACCCAATATGTATTTTGAAATAATGAAAGGACGCTTAAGCCAGTTTCCCAACTCACTATTTTCGTAAGAACAGGGTATGATAGACGTTATATCGAGCGAATTATAATGTAATTTAATGTATGCTTTGCGAATGCTTAGTATAAGATTCGTTAGTTAGAAGCAAAACCACGACATTAAACGTGATGGAGAAATATTAATCGAACTGTGTCGACAGATATTAATTTCCCTACCTAATTATAAAGCATGGTCGTAAAGAATTTTTCTACAAGAGTTTTAACCTTCTCCAAAACATAACTCAATTCAATGCAATAAACATATACACGCATTTGCAAATTATTACCTAGAGCGAAACGACAAAATCTATCCAAAAAGTTTATCCAAAATAAGGAACAAGGTTACCGCATATATGACACAAATGTCAGATCTTAAAGCACTTTACTGAAATCTAAGCTTTAAGTCAAATCCGATATTGCTAAATTTCAAACTGTTTGTTTTTATCGGAAATCCAATAATCCTACGTATAATCACTTCGGAAATAAACTACCGATCCATCAGGGGAACAACTTAAAGAAACAAACATTAAAACAATTAATCTGATTATTTCCTAATAGAAATTCTTGGTGAGTACATGTCGATACAAAAAAACTCGAAAATCTTCAGAAGCTCTCTTCAACGAAATGAATCTGAAGCATTGAGAACACAATGTAAAAATAATATGGGGTTCAGAAAATGCATCCATGAAATTAATTCAACAAAACAATTTTAACGGTTTTGAAGAATGGTGTATACAACAATTTCCACGTCTGATCTGATCGTCATGACACGAACATTCTGTAAATGAAATAAAATGCAAATTGTAACCAATGAATTATTAAATGGTCTCGTGTAGATTTTAATGCCTGTTAAAGTTAACAACTAAACAATTGCTACATGTTTCATTGCTTATTTGAATATAAGATTATTTAGACACATTCCATCGTAAACATATTCAAATTAAATGATGTAAAATGTATTACTCTATGACATATACATTCCCTTACCTCATATTTCTAATAAAATTATTTTCTAAATGTTTGTAATAAATAGGAGAAGATACTGACAATATAAGGAAAAGAGCAAACTAAAAAGTAGTAAACAAAGGACAATATTGTAGTTGTCAATTCAAATAAAATGCCATATGAATGGACAGGAACAAAATGCATGCTGGAATCTCGAAACTTAAATGACTTACACTTTATGCACCAAATTTTTCTGAAATAAATATGACATATATGTGCCAAATGCACTATGATTAACAAGTCGTACAAAAGGATTTAGCCTTCATATGATATTCTTTTTTAGTTATTAATGCAATATGACTAATTATGTATTATTTATTGCTAGGCTAGGAACTCAAAGTGTTATATTGGACAACGGAACGTAAGTTATTAACTTACACAGAATTATTTCTTTATACTAAAGAAAGCAATCGTTCGGTCTCACACTAATGACCTAAAAGTCATTGTGGAAAATTTAATATACTTAAGATATCTGACGGTCCCCTTAACCTTCTTACCCCCCATTAAGGCAACAGCAAGTAACTGATGTTGAAAATTCATTATCGGTTATGAAGACTAATCAAGTTAACAAACAAAAACTGAGGGATTCGAATGAACTTTAAATGGAACGATACGCGGTGAGTCGACATGTTAAGCCTTTCGGCCTGCTATGCATGTATCACCCGCCATGCAATTGCACAGTTAGTCAAAATGTTACAATCGGGAATAGGACAATTTTCCCTAAAATTTGCATTAGGTCACAATCGGGAATGGGATACCATTCCACCAATTTAAATGACATTTTACTGTATACATCATGTACATGTACAAGAACAACTTCATATAATATAACTTTTATAATTAAATGTATCGCTATTGTCCCTCTTTTTGTGTTATCATTTTAAGGACTTACTGAATTGCAATTTATAAAACTTGTTTCAGTATGGATTAAGTTTATGCTTTTGCTTTCTTACTGTGTTATTTAGAAGTAAAGCTTGAATTGACCAGACTTTAATAATATTAGAAATATAAAGTAGAAGATACCGACAAAATAAGGAAAAGATCAAACTAGAAATCGGCAAATAGTGGATAATATCAGAATTGTTAGTTCAAATACAATGCCATATGAATTAACAAATAAAACACACATGATTAAGGTACGAAAACTTAATGACTAGCACTTTAAGCATTATAACTTTCCATCATAACTATGACATTTGTGGCAAATTCATGTACATGTCATAATGAGTAACAAGTCATGCAACAGATTTTAGCGCCTGTGTATGATACATTTTCTAATATTTAAGCAATTTGACAAATATGGTATTATGTTTTGATAGGTATAGAGGAACGCCAAGTTATATAGGAACGTAAGTAATTAGTTCATGCATAAAAATGTTGAATACTAAAGAAAGTACATTTTGCGTCTTAAACTTATTAGCTAGATAAGACATTACTCAAATGTACAAATGTTAAAATACCACCTTGTTGAAGTTAGATCAATTAAAAAGCTGAATTCCCATCTAACGTTTTTATGTGTTTTTTTTGTAGCTTTTACTAATTGTAAATTAATACTCTTGTTTCAATATAATTTATTCTTATGCCTTTTCTTACAAAAAATGAAAACAACACATTATAAATTTCTTGCACTTTTCTGAATTTCATCAGGAACACTCAAACTGAGAAAAATTAAAATGTTGAACTTAACTTGTTCAGATTTAGAATGTTACATAAATTGCCTTTCTCCAACAAAATGCAGACAGATAACTAAATTGTTTTGAATGTTTATTATAGTTGATTACTTTATAAAAACGTAAGACGACGAAAAGACACAAAAAAAAATGCTTAAAAACTAGAGACAGACCGAACGGAACCCACCATAAACTGGAAGTGATCCCAGGTGCTCCGAAAGGGTAAGTATTTCCTACTTCACTAGTGGCGCCTGTCATGTTGATCATGGTAAGAACAAACTCGGTGATAAGTCTCATTCGGTGATGTCACAATCGAGGAAAGAGGACGGGATTGTGATTACAATAATTGGTACATATCCGTGGTCATCTGTGACACAGATATTTTGTAACGAGTAACCAACTCGTGCATGAAACATATATAGGATTTCTTCGCTAAACGTATATTGTAAATCAACAAAGAATTTTATTTTCACAGATTGAGGACACAACGCAGCATATTACCACTGTATGCAACGTATGTAACTTAAAATATTTGTATATAGCGTATGATAGAACTTTGACGTCATGTTACTCACTTTATAAAATGTCAAATAACAAGTTAGTTGATTTGTAATTGGAATTCAATTCGTGTTAAACATGATATAGATGGAACAAATTAAGATAAACACTGTTTGTTATGTGTAATTATGAAAAATAAAGATATGCAGGATATAAAGTACTCAGACAGCAACCGATTACACAAAAGGAAGACTTCTGCACGAATGTGGTACCATTAAATGTTAAAAGATCTTCAGATGTCATTTAAATGACAAAACAAAACAAAACAAACTCTAACATATTTTTAAATTTTATTTAACATACTTATTTTAAATCGACCTCTTAAATCTGTTGATGCACCTGTTGAACACATGCCTTTTCACGATATTAAAGAAATGTGTGTTGCAATGACTGTTTCATATTTGAATATAGTTAAAATTTACGTGAATATTAGGGTTTTCAGGTATTTCCATAAAGTAACCATATCTTGTTATCTAATAACGTGTAGTTACAGTTTTACTATTTTAGGATTCATCCACTACAAACCAGTAAAAGTCTGAAATGGCCTATATCTGTACTCGACTGTACTGATTTTTACTCGACCAGTCTGAATTGGTCTGAATTTTACTCGACATTACTCGACCCCAGTCTTAACCATACTCGACCGTACTGATTTGTACTTGACCCTTATCTTTGACATTGAAAATAGTCTGAACTATTACTCGACAAGTCTGAAACAGTTTTAACCCATTCTCGACCTGTACTTGACCTATTTTTCCTGTCTAAACCATACCATGTCTGAACATTACTCGACCAGCCTGAACCATACTTGACCAAATAACCTCTATTTTTTAAACTTGAGCTGTTAAAATTCATTTTTTCTGACATGACAACAGCCACATAAAAAAAATATATATATATATATATATATATATATATAACCATATTTTACATCCTTGCAAGATTCTCAGATTTATCAAATAGAGATAGTTAAATCATATTATCTTACATAATAATTTAATTATATTAATTTTAAAGTTTTAGAGTTTTGTTAAAAAGATTCTTTTACCTAAAAACCACGCCTTTACTGAGGGTATTAAAACCTTATTAAGGTGCTTCTTGTTTGGCATGTGTTTTTTTTTTTAAACTTAATTTTCCTAAATTCCTAAAGAAAACTACATAGGTTTTATGGTTACATACAATAGTTATATAATTATCTTTTAATGAGTTAACAACAGCCGAAAAATCACTGAAATTGTTTAACCTTATATTAGAAATATATCTATTCTTATTATAATTTGGGATATATTATATATAATATATATCAAAAGGGATAAAAAATTAAAGAAATAAATAAAATTTTTCTTCTGATTAGTGGTAAAGTATAAAGTAATACCTCCTGCTTGGGCAAACTCATTAAAAGATCACACCTGATCAGAGAGAATTAATTTCTAATTAACATTCATTAAAATTGCAATATCCGGTAAAACTTAAATCGAAAGGCCTTTTGAATTCACTAGATAAGTAATACACGAGTTTAAGAAAAATAGGGTTTTCTTTTACCTGTTAAACACAAATGTACTGAGGTAATTAAACCTTATTAAAGTGCTTCTTGTATGCTATGTCTTTAATTTTGACGAAAGTTATTTAAATTTGATTGAAATAAATTTTTCTGCAACTTTGGAACACATTTCCTTTTTAAATGGTTATCAAGGATTGCTATGGAAGTTCTATTATCATGATTATATTAAATTCTTGGTTTTACAAAACAAAGTGTGATTTTTAAATTTATATAAGTTGCTTTATATACTATTTTAAAAATATTTTGATAAAAAATGTTCACTGCATTATTAACTAAACTCAACTGACACCATAAATCTATACAAGGCTTAAGTAAATGGTGAAAATTGTCCAGTAACCATAAAATATATCTGAAACATTCAAAAATTTTGAATAACATTGAAAATATTAGTCACAATTCAGTTTTGAGATTATCTGATCAGCTTGTTTTATTTTTATTTTAAAGGTGATATATATATATGTAAGTGTTGATGAATATGGGAATATGGTGTTGAATTTATATTATGTTTATTGTGAAATTTTGGTTTCAATGCCATATTGAATACATTTTAAATTTCAAATTGTTGTTCAAATTTCTAGCCAGGGGAAATAGCTGTTAAAAACAGTTCCTAAATTGATGAAATACAATAGATAGATACAAAAAAATAGGTCTAGGTTGGTTAAGACTTGGTCGAGTATGGTTCAGACTAGGTCGAGTACGGTTCAGACTAGGTCGAGTATGGTTCAGACTAGGTCGAGCATTGTTCAGACTAGGTCGAGCATGGTTCAGACGCAAATAAAATGGTTAAGTACTGGTCGAGTACAAGTTCAGACGGTTAAGTATGGTTCAGACTACAGTCGAGTATTATCAAGTAAATTTCAGACCAATTCAGACTGGTCGAGTAAAAATCAGTACAGTCGAGTACAAATATAGGCCATTTCAGACTTTCAATGGTTTGTAGTGATCTATGATAAGGTTGACGTCTGGTTGCTAACCGTTATACGATTCGTCATGTCGGTCTGTATAGGTCATGAAAAACCCGATCAAAACAAATCAGTTATTGTTTCTTTCCAGAATGGGAAGATACCGTAGCACTTTAATAGAGACAAACAAGTATGTAACTTACTTCGACATTAGATTAATTGGAAGTATTGTATTTGTATATGATCAAAACAACTACCCAGTTCAAAATCAAAACTTTTCTTTCGAAAGGCAAAAATATAACTCATGGAAAAAAAATTGTTTTATAAAAACATTTTTGAGTTAAAGACAATAAGTTTAAAGCTCTGAAGCAAACCAGGAAGACAAATAAATACTGAAATCTATATAACGATAATAAAACAGATCTGTAACTTCAAAATGCATTTACCGATAAATTAAATTAGATAAAAAATCCCAACACATTCTTTATAAATAACGGAAAAACGACAAAAAAGATATCCAATCATTTTCTTCATATATAACGGGAAAAGGAAAAAGATTCGTTGGCCCAATCACATGATGAAGAAAAAACATATAACTACATATAGACAGGATTTGCTCAATTAGTGCCACATTGTCAGGCAAACACCAAAAATTCAACTATTTATCAAATTTTCTTATTAAAAATACAGATATTTATTCCAAAGTTTTTTGTATTTCTAATAAGCATTGAAATATTTATCTTTTCTTTTAGTCCCACATCAGAAGACTACCAATACACAGAAATGAATAAGTATGTAATATTAGTTACATAGTGTGCTAGTGACCTAATACGATATATATGGGATCAGTCAATTCCATATATATCGTATTAGGTCACTAACACTATGTAACCAATTATCTTACCGACTATCTTAACATGTGGTGTTTAGACTAGTGGCCCATCAAAGTGATAAAATCTTCAATACTTAGTATTAAGAACCTACTTCCATTTGTCTATACAAACACAAATGCCAACAATAACAACTTGTTAGCTTTAAATGTGTTTTATGAATTTATTTCAATCTTTCATCATCAATTTCTTCGTCTGTTGAAACCTTTCAGATTTTTCCTCAACACCGTGTTGTTTTTATAAAGGGACGTGCCATCTTTTTTGTTTTGAAAGGGAAGTAACTCCTTACTTACCCCATATGGTAACTCACCCTATATGGTAACTAACCCCATATTTTTTAGGACACCCTATATCAAATACATATAGTCACCACGTGTAGTCCTTTAACCAATCATATCCTCATAAATCTATAGGAGGTAAGATAAAATCATATATTAACAAACACTATTTGAATATGTTCTACATATCCTTATTCATGTTGTCACAGGATATTCACCTACACTAAAGGCAATTTCATGAAATGAAGCCATTGTATTTATTGTATTTATATGATGATGATTCTTTTAGTATTAGTGTTTGTTGAATTACTCATATATAACAGCTTATTCTGTGATTACCTTAATCAGTAGAATTGCCATAAACCCATGTAAATACTTTACAACTAAAAATAAAAAATCAAGAGATAAGTGCCACAATAATAAGTTGAAATGTGTAAAATTGAATAAAGAAAAAAAAAGGAAATAAAAAATTCGATAACCTTTGACATTAAAGTGAATGTGTTTGGTCTGTTCAGTAAACTAGTCCTTCGGACTACGCTATGGAAAACACTAAAGCTATAACTCTTGATACTAGTGTAGGAATGTTAACTGGGAAGAACATTGCGAGTGATGACTTCAAATTTTGTGAAAATCATGAGACTAAATACTTACCCTTATTGTTGTTTTATTTTTGTAGAGTTCATAAAGATAACATTCCAGTCATTTTAAATGGAGGGTACGCATTAATTTTTTAAAATGATTACAAATTATGACTTCTTACTTGTATTTGTTTAGTTTATTTGAATTTAAGACAAAGTATCGGGGTAACATTCTTCAGAACGTCAAAATCTACCTACTGCTTATTTTGAACAAAAGTTCAGAAAAGTTTGATAGTTTTGCTCTTTTTACGATTTTTTCAAATGGTTTGCCTTTTTGAGCAGAAATCATTTAAGATAGAGAGGCCCTGCATATAGCAAAACTAATCAGCAAATTAAGATTATTGACAGCTCGTGTTGTGATCCCTTTTAGGATTATTGCCTTTCAAGGACAGATGTTATGAAGTAATTGGTGGTTTTCTGTTGCTATAATCTAACAAAAAACTATAATAGACGGAGAGAAACTTTGAACTGAAAAATATGTCAGCTTAAGGGACTTTCCGTTTTGAATTTTCCTTGGAGTTCGGTATTTTTGTTATTTTACTTTTTGACACAATTTCTAAATACGTCTTATAGCTGGAAACAAACGTTAATAGACCCCTATACGAGTAATTCATCTTTAATGACGAGTGTTACTTAATTTCTGTGTTAATTCCTTAAATCATGAAAACTATCATCGAAAGAGAGAAACATTAAAAATGCTCAAATCTTTAAATAAGTCAACATGGTAGATTGCATCAGTCAATACCTTATTGGATGGTTTTTAACAATCTTTTGTGTTTTTCGTGAAAAATTATATGGATTTTACTATTCGTTGAGATCCCTGTTTGTCCTATCGATAGTCACGTATTCAAGTTGGTGAACAAATTGGATTTCAGCTTTCTGATAAAAGTACATTCAGAACAGCGCTTCTGATGCATGCAATCATAAAGTGTTATTTTCATTTTCTAGCACTTGGTCGATAACGTTGCTGGTGGACTGCTTGTCTCCGAATGTATCATTTTCTCATTAGTTTTTGCCTCAGTTCTTACATGATTTATAAACTACCTTTCTTAAAAATCTACGCTGAAAAATCATTTACAAACTATAGGTATCCATATATTTATAGATCCTTGGCTTCAAATTTGTTTTGGTTTGAGTGTTCCGGTTGAAAATCGACCCAGTAAAGTTCTATGGACGCACATCATTTATAAAATTTTATTTCAATATACTAAAGCAGATAGAAGACATCTTATAACCGCGAAAGCAATAAAATATCTATAAATACGTCTAATGACCGAAAACTTCAGTCGACGCCTTAGAGGATCATTTAATTGATGTGTTTGTCAAATTTAATGCTTTCCTAATAGGATGAATAGTATTAAAGAAAAACAGAAACTCTAAACAGCACAATTATCAGCAACACATGATTTTGGCTCATAAATACATGTAAGAAATATGAAAACAAATTGTTACAAGAATCATGTGCATATATACTGCTTTTCAGAGTTCTCAAGATTTTTTCAACCAACATGAAAAAAAAATTATTTTGGGTTTGAATACACTTGAATACATTTTCAACAACTTTCTATACATATCTTATAACTTTTTCAAGTCCAAGAACAGAACCAAGTCCTGTAATGGAACAGTAAGTATATTACAAATTTTATATAAGAATACAAAACTTCCTTTCATCAAATGTATGCCATGTTGATATTAAATTGGATGCCAACCATACATATATGAATAAGGAGTATAATTTAGGTTCCGTTTGACAAAATTGCAAACATAGGTTTTATTTTATATAATTGTAAATAGTTCAACGATTTCGTTTTTACATATTTTCATCTCCACATCTGATCACACATTAATTGTGACCGTTTTGAATACTTAAAAGCGATCTTTGTGTTGAGAAATCATGAAATTGTTTGGTTTATGGTAATAATTAGTAAACACAGATTGCATTAATTTGGGTAAATACAGTGAATTGTCCAATCCTTTAAAAACTATGCTTATTTTATTGAAACATGAAAAGCATGATATAGGTATTTTAATACACAATGTGAGTCGGGATTTTTCTATCACTGGATAAAAATTTGAAGTTGACATGTTTGACCTTTAGTTTTATAAACCGTGCGCGTGGCGAAAATGGATATGAACTAATTTCTAACCGGAAGCGATCCTTTACCCATATCAGCCTGTTTGTATAAGACAACTTCTAGCAACATTTCTTTTTCGGAGAGACATTGCTCACAGTAAAATTCTTATAAATCAGTGTTAAATGCGTTAAGTTTGAAGCTCAAAGCAAACATTGAGACACAGTATACTAAACTCTATTTTACATTAATAGGATATATCTATAACCACAAAATACATATACAAATTTGATGCATTTAATATTTTCAAACATATACTGCATTTATAATAGAGGTCATTCACAATGTAGAAATTGACAGATAAACTGTAGTTTATCGATTCTCATATCTCACAGATTAATTTTATGATAAAAAGGAAGGTAGCGAATAAACAACACTGAGAAAATCGAGTAAAATCCAAAAAGTGCGAGACTGAGTGTGTGGACAGGGTTAAGCGTCTCCTGCTATAGAGGAATCATACGCCTTTCAAAGGAACACTTAGTCAAAATGTCACATTCCGCACAATAACAGATCAGACGACCATTCTGAATTCGCCAAAACAAACAAAAGCAAAAAATAGACAAACGATGATCAATGAATAACTACACTGAAACAAAGAGGTCGAACACCACGAAACCTATCAGAAATGATAAATTCACATCAACGAACGGGTTAGCAAGTTCTGTTACATTAGTTCCCTCGTTGTGATGTTCATTGCAAACAAAAACCTGTTTATAAGTTAAAGAGCAAACATTTGCCTGATTTATCTCTGTATATACTACAGAATTTGTCTTAAATGTTGTCGAAGTTTTAAAATTCATATCTATTATTTTAGTCCCACACCAGAAGAAAACCATTATACAGAAATCAATAAGTAGGTATCGTTATATAGAGCATAATACATGGCAAAATCCGTATCACATGCTCTATCATCCTAGGTCGAGGGTTATAAGGCATGTGATACGGATTTTGTCATGTTGTATACGCTTTATCATATATTTAAACAGAAGAGTATATAGGAACTGCTTACTGATCCAAAGCACCTGGGTTACCTTCAGATTTATTTAGCCTTGTTTGAAAAGATTTATCATATATAGGAACTGCTTAATTATTCATCCGAAGCACCTGGGATACCTTACAATTTGCGTCCTGTTTATTTGTATTTTGTATGGCATTTCACTGAGTTCTTTTATCCTCCTTTAGTAATGTTGTACTATATAAAACACATTTTGAATAAAACCAGTTAATAAAAAGTAGTAACAATTAACCAAGAATTTAATAACAAGTATACTGTAATAAACAAAAGACTACTTTGAGACTGTTGAGTAAAATGTGCACGTTTGAAATATCAAAATTTAACCCTCTTGCTGCCGGTAATCTTTAATGGTTGCATTTCGTGTGCCAGAAAATATAAAAGTTCGACGGCTCTGACGTCACATGCAAAAAATGACGTCATTCTATAAAAATTGAAAACAACACGTTTAATAATTCCATGCGTCCGAAGCGCTTTTCTGGATTTACCTTCATCAGGAACGCTCAATGCCAAACATTTGAAATCCGAGGGATGTATAAGTACCGAAACAGTTGAAGAGCTATATGACAAAAATACCTAAAACAAATAGCCAAATTCATCTAAGGTCAACTTTGCCTGAGGGAGTTGAAACCTTAGTTTCTTTATAATTTCAAAATTTATAAACGGACAATTTTAGAAAAGTTTGTTATAAATCATGTCAGTACCGAAGTACTTACTACTGAGCTGATGATACCCTCGGGGACTGATAGTCCACCAGCAGAGGTATAAATGACGTCACGCCCTAATGACCGTTTCATTTATGACCCATTGAAGAAAAATATTTTCACTATTTAATCTTCGGGATTTTAAATGAAAGAGGCACAGACAAGATGAGAAGCTTGCATCAATTAAAACATGGACTTCATGTAAACTTAGGCGGAATCACTACTGTCATATATGAAAAATCCGAGTAGGGGTGTGATAAAGGGTAGACATTCGATAAAGGGTGTGATAAAGGGTCCGCATCAAAGTTGAGCGATACGGATTAAACAGCAGGCTATTTGTCAAATATTCAAAACTACTGTAATTACTACTAAATATATGATAAACATATATATCAACAGACACAGTTTTGATATAAACCACATATAGATATAAGAAGATGTGGTATGAGTGCCAATGAGACAACTCTCCATCCAAGTCACAATTTGTAAAGTAAACCATTATAGGTCAAAGTACGGCCTTCAACACGGAGCCTTGGCTCACACTGAACAACAAACTATAAAGGGCCCCAAAATGACTAGTGTAAAACCATTAAAACAGGAAAACCTACACCCTTATTACCAGACATAATTATTCTTAGCGAATTTTCATGAAATTAAGCCATCGTATTTTAAAGGATTCTTTCAGTATTATTTTGAGAAAGAAATGCTCGATCGTACCTTATTTAGTGATAACCGTCATCCGTAGATTCTATATACACTCGTGTATATACTTCTGCGTCCAGTTTAGTTCAAACATTGACTTCAGAATGTAGATATAAATGTACTATCATGATAATCGAAAATAATATGTATCCAATAGACTACGGTTTGGCAAAAGAATAAGTAGAAGGGCAAAAATCTCCTAATACTAATGATGAATGCTTAGCCTTATAACTAGTAAAACACATTGAAGGATAACCTTGAATTTTAGTGAAAATCATGAGATTTTGCGACTTGAATGCTTACAATAGCTATAAGTTTGTAATATACCTTTTGACATGCATGATGTTTTGTTTTTTATTTTGTAGAGTTCGTAGAGATAACATTCCGGCCGTTGCAAATGGATCGTACGTATATATTTTAAACATTATTTACCAGTTTTGACTTATTACTCGAACTTTTTTTACATTGAATGTGTTCTTCTGTACAGAAATACTTCATATGGATATATAAATTGCGTGACTAAGTCATTTTCAATTGCATACACATATATTTACCGAAGCTAAAAACCTTTTTAATTCTAGTTTTTGATTCTTATGAATCACGGGGTATGTGGTTGTGCTATTACATTTTTTGTTGCTTTTTGTGTACGGAATATATAATTTGTGATTTTTTTAATATTTTTTTAATTTTGTATTTGTTGTTTTCATCTCATCTTAGTCACTTGTGGTCTGGCATCCGTCCATCTTTAACTTTTATATAAAAAAATCTTCTCTTAAAAAAACAACATTGTAGCAAATGCTAAAATAAAACATAGGGCTAATTATGACTATTGAACAGCAGTATACTATTGTTGCCTTTATCTAACCATATTTTTTTTTAGAGTTCCCAAAGATAACATTTCTGTCATTTCAAACGGAGTGTACGTATTTATTTTAAACATTATGTACACATAATGATTCATTACCAGGATATTTTTTTTAACTTTGAATTTAAATATTTGTACAGAAATACTTCGGAAAATTTGTTAATCAGCAGTTTAATTTCAGTAGAATACTTATACATCTAAACGCTGTAAGCGATGTGAAAAGCCTTTACACTTTTTGTTTTCTTTTATGAATGAATAAGAAGGAGATCTGTGGTATACATTATCCGATTATACATTTTTGTTGCTGTTCTAGCGTGGATATTTGTATGTGTGTTTTTGTTAATTTTCCTGTGTATGTTTTTTTTGTTGATAACATGGCTCAAGTGAAAAGCTTGAGCGATTGTCATTACGTGTCTCCCGTCAACTTTTACAAACACCTTCTTCCCTTTAGCTTCTGAGCAAAGTAGAACCAAACCTGGCCACAATCAACCTTCGATAGTTTTAAAAAAGATTTTGCTTTGTTTAACAAACTAACATGGCCGCTAATGCTAAAATTGAAACAGAAGAGTGAAATGCTAGTAATAACTAAAATTTTGAAAATCGTCATCTGACTTGCCAAAATAATTGGCAAATGTTAAGATCTACCTTATGGCCATTTTGGACTTTGAACCATTTTTTTCTAATATATTGAACACTACATTGCATAGAGGGATACTTCCCAACAAAGTAATCAGCCTAACAAGACCCACAAGTAAGTCAAATGATTGAAGTCATTAGTCTTCTCTTTGTAAATGTTAATGCTCTTCAGTGACGTTTTTTTTATACTAACACGAGAACCCCAATATGTAAAGGAAAAGAGAATGTAAATTTTTTGTGTCCCTTGAATTCAAAAATCAAAAACTAGATAAATCTACCAAACACATCCTTCAAATGTTAAAAAAAATCAAAATTTAGATTTTGTTTACCATACTGGCATGATGGCTTCAAATATTTGAAGGCAATATTTCCTTAAAAAAAACTACTAAAATCGCATTTTTCAGATCTTGTCGTTATCATTAAGATACGAGCCTAGGATTTGTACTTTATTCGTTTAAGATGTTAATGTGTGTAAAAATGTCTTTTTTTGGGTTAAGCCTTAGCTCTTATCTATTTTTTCAAATCTTTGAAGAAGATGGCCATTTTAGGTTTGCGTTTCTGGTGGAAACTATTCTAGATGGAGAGGTACTGTGAACATCAATTATGATAAGTAAAATTAATTCTACGAAGAGGTCAAAGTAAAAGAAATTGTTAAACGAATTCGAGTCAGTATCGTTCATGAACGTTTTTACAAATTCTTTGCGTTTTTGTTGTTTTCCTGAACACTTAAATAGATAATAGTCAAAATGGTCAAAAGAAAAGAGGTATCAATACGAACGTATGAATAAGGCATTCATTCAATTTCTTATAGAAGTAGTTGTCCGTAAATGACATGTTTACCCATTGTTGACGTTTTTGCTATAATTTATAATATATGTAGTGATGTTTAAAATAGCAAAAAGGACCAGAAAGACAGGTCAATATGTTCATAATGTAATTCAACTCCTCACAGGATTATTGATCTTTTACTTATAGATTTCTTTAGTTGTTTTAATTGTTGGCTGATCTATAGTGGTTAGAAAGTTATTGTTAACGGCAAAAATAATCAGATTAACAAATCTACAAACACAAAAATGTTCAACATATTCGAACTCGTCAGTCTTCTACTCATATAAGTCATTGCCCTTCAAAAACACTATCTTATCATTTTTTTACGTAAATCTTGAAAACAATGACAGATAGAAAAACACTTGAAATTGCAAAAATAATCAGCAAGACAACATCGACAAATACTAAGTACTATAAATGGCTGAAATCATTAGTTAACTTCTAATTGAATTATTGCTCTTTAATGACTTATAACAATTGTGTGCATTTTTTTTTTTTTTTTTTTGAACGAAGCTATATTCGATAGAGAGAAACATTAAAAGAAATAATGATAAGCATATAAGATCTGCAGTGAGGTTAAATGGGAAAATATTAGCAATTGTTTGTGGTCTCGTTGATAACAAAACTACTTCAGATAATGAAAAACAAAGCAACAATGATAAGCAAGTCAGGATTTACAAATAAGTCTAAATCGGCCGAAAACTTCTAATATGATCCTTTAAATGATTTTACTTTTTTACCAATTTAAGTGTTTTCTCTGAAATCGTGAAAACTATAGCTGATAGACCAAAACTTTGAACAGCAAAAAGGATGAGCAAGAAAAGATTGTAGCACAATAGTTATCATTCAACAGTAATATACTTGTTGTATTTTAACAATTTTATGTTTATATCAGGTAAACGATACAGCCTTCTTGCATTGGAGCCTTCAACTTTTGTCTTATGGGAGTTTTTTTATCAAGTTTTTTCCTTTTTTCTTCTTTTTTTTTAAGGGGTCCTATTTCTATTTGTTTTGTTTTGTTTATTGTCTTTTGTGTTTTTGATGTGTTTATTTTTGGAATTATCTTGCTGTTTGTTTTGTTTGTATTCAGTTTTGTTTTTGTTTACGGTCAGTTTTGGTTGAAAGTGCAATCTTAACGTCAGCTTGTAAAGTACATAATTTATTGTCATCCGTAAATGATTTAGAAGATCCTCTCGATATGCTTCACCGATTAAAAGTGAGTACTAGTATAACTGAATTAAGGCCTTTGGAAAGACACATACAGAATGTGGCAGGATTAAACATGTTTGCGGACGCCCAACTCTCCCCAATCTGGGACAGTGGTGTAACAGCACTACATAGAAACGTTAAACATGTGTGTGAGCATTGATCACGCCCTGTTACCTAGGATAGTGGTGTAAAAGCACAACATAAAGAACAAACCTTTTAAAATCAGTTTGAAATGGCTTGACTCTTCCGATTGGCACAAAATACGAATAACAACTAACATACAGACAAAAGTCTTTCAGTACCGATCTAAGATTAGTTACTCGCATTTATTGAAAAGCTTGTTCAAAGCCAATTACAATAAATCATTTTCTCCCTAATAAAATATTTCAATCAGTACACATCCAACAGATTTAATGATTACACTAGATATAAAATTATATTGTAAATTTATCAGACTAACTGCTTTCTATTCTCTTGTAGAATTCACAGCGATCAAACACCAGTAATGTGTAATGACAAGTATGTTATATTTTGAAAATAACCTATTGATAATTCAAAAATCAAGTAACTTTTAAAGCAAACTGCGTAATGCACTAATAATATCCTTTGTACAGCACCAGATGCGTATTTTGACAATAAATGTCTGTTCAGTGAAGCTCGAGGCCAAACTATTTGAGAATCTAAAACTTATAAAAAAATTGAAGAGTTGATGAAACCAAAAAAGACAAAAGGTATAGCCAATGTCGGCCAAGGAATCTTAGTTTTGCATGAGGGAGATATATTCCTTAATTTGAAATAATTTGAAAAAAAATGTAACAGCAATTTTAATAACACAAAATTCGTATTTTCATATGCGAGATGTAAATTATCAAATATGATTATCTAAAATGACTATATATAAGTACATTTATATTGCATTTACACAACTGTTTTTACAAAAGACAAAGTAATCCCCTAAATGATATTTAATCCTCTTCTAAATAGAATAATACCATGCTCGTTTAACCCAATCCGCTAATTGAATAAATGTACAGACAAAATATGCAGTCATATATCATTAAGATGTATTGAATTTAATGCATAAAGTACTTCTCCGTTCTTAAAATTTTTAAAAGCAAACATGGATTAAAAGTGTTCGAAAGTTTTCTTTTATTTTAACTTTCCCAACTTGGATCCTTGAGATCTTGAAAATCATACAAGAAACTTTCTTGGTGTGCTCATGGAAATATAACAAAATGATGTTTTTTTTTGGTTTTTTTGTTGTTTTTTTTTTCATTTATTTTAATAATTTTACCTAGTAAGACATTAAAACTCTGTTTTTAATATTAGTATTTTTGTGATTTCTTGTACTTTGTAGTCTCATATCGGACGGAAAGGAACAAACAGAAAAGGAAAAGTACGTATATAGTATAAAGAATTGCAATCCCCAAAACGCCGACACTATTTTGCAAACTTCTTCTTAAAAGAGAAGCTGTATGGAAATATAATTTTTAAGTTTTTACGAGATAAGATAAAACAAATGTCATTTGAATTTTATGTTTTATTCGTTAAAATTATTATACCCTCGCTTCGAATAAAGAAGGTATACGAGTTTAATTCTATCCAGTCTGTCCGTGTGTCCGTCGGGCCATTCCATAAATTTTTGTAACATTTTTCTCATTAACTACACATCAGATTCTCTTGAAATTAAGTAACACACTTTATGTTAGCATGCTATACCATGCGATGCATTTTCACATTCACCGTTCATCAACTTCCCATTTACAGAATCGTTATATACATGTATTTATACTCACTCCAAAGGGTGGGGGTATACTGGATAACGTCTGTTCGTCCATTCTTCCTTCCACTCTCTTCTGTCCATTCGTGTTTCCGTCCGTCCGTCCAATAAAATGTTCGGCACATTTTCCTCAGGAACTATAAATCAGAGGTTCCAGAAATTTGGTATCAAGCTTTATCCGATCATGCTTTACTCTGTGATGCATTTTCAGATTGATCACTCTTCAACTTCTTGTCTACGGAATATTTATATATTCCTAAGTATAACAGCATTGTATAAAACTTTAAATTCGTCGCTTTTTTCTACAGGACTGCAAATCAAGGTTGTTTGTTTAACGTCTAGTGGAAATTATTTCATGAATCTTCAGGTCGAAAACAAAAAAAAACCAATTTTTACAATTCATATGTTCTGTAAGGTAGGCCGACGCTAATGAAAGGCGGAAAATTTAGGACTGTCACTGAAAATGAGGGTAATAATATGCTAGAAAAAGTAGAAATTTTGCCTTGCAACAGACTGCCTACAGAATTCATTTAGCGTTGTTGTAAGCAAGGATTCTTTAAAACGCTTAGAGTGTAGCTCTCTGCCTACACGAGGCCTCGGATTTAACGTCCCCTTTCCGAACGAACGTAGCTGCTTATTTATACATTCCGCACAGCCAAACAGACTCCTCTCTTTAGCAAGGGCTTTAATACCGGAACGGAAGTAATACAGGTGATCATAGTTTTATATCCAATTCACCTCTTGTCGTCATTAGTCATTGTTAGTGGTCACTAGCTCACAATTCAACTTGTCTTACAGATAATAGCTATATATGCAATTTTCGTCGTATTTTCTCAGGATATAGGAATAAAAACTTCAGGAAATTTCCTATGAAGTTTCATATGTGC
Source organism: Mytilus coruscus (assembly GCA_017311375.1). Taxonomy (NCBI): domain Eukaryota; kingdom Metazoa; phylum Mollusca; class Bivalvia; order Mytilida; family Mytilidae; genus Mytilus; species Mytilus coruscus. Next base: position 17,476,778 of record CM029598.1, read on the forward strand.
ATGGTTAAACGTGTTCAGATTCAGGTTCAAACAATGATATTGACAAATATGCATGTATCAGTATTGTTAGGTATTATTAACGTGTTCAGATTCAGGTTCAGACAATGATATTGACAAATATACATGTATCAGTATTGTTAGGTATTATTAAACGTGTTAGCTTTCAAATGTAAAAACTATAGGTACAAATGTATATAAGATATATGTGAAAATGGAGTTGAAAATTTTATATCAAGTTAAAATTCAGGTTATAGAATTTATTCTATTATTTCTAGATCTAATTCATGTTTTTTTGCCAGAAACTGTTTCGTTCGTCCATGAAAACAAGTAAATAGTATGAAAATTTATTTTAACATTCGAGCATGAACATCGATGTCGGAGCTAAATGTTTACATCATTTCGTATACATGTACAATCATCAGGTCTGTTTCATTCTAAATACTGAAAAATTGCATTGTTTTCTTGTAGAGTGAGCAGAGATGAAAGTCCTGTCATTCCAAATAAGATGTATGTTGTTTATGGATCATTATTTACCTTAAACTATCGCAATCGTTAACAATGTATTTACCTTAAACTATCGCAATCGTTAACAATGTATTTACCTTAAACTATCGCAATCATTAACAGAACTTTTCAAATTATACAAGTTTGATGAGCATTGGTCACGCCCCGTTACCAGGATAGTGATGTAAAAGCATAACATAAAGAACAAACTTTTTAAAATCAGTTGGAAAAGGCTTGACTTTTCAGATTGGCACAAAATACGAATAACAACTAACATAAAGACAAAAGTCTTTCAGTACCGAATTAAGAGTACTCGCATTTATTGAAAAGCTTGTTCAAAGTCAATTACAATAAATCATTTTCTCCCATAATAAAAATATCAATCAGTACATATCCAACAGATTTAATGTAAAGACATCATAAACAATCTGAGAAAATCATTACACTAGGTATAAAATTATATTGTTAATTTATCAGACTAACTGTTTTCTATTCTCTTGTAGAATTTACAGCGATCAAACACCAGTAATGTGCAATGACAAGTATGCTATATTTTGAAAATAACTTATTGATAATTCAAAAATCAAGTAACTTTTGCAAGCAAACTTCGTAATGCACTAATAATATCCATTTTACGGCACCAGATGCGTATTTTGACAATAAATGTCTCTTCAGTGAAGCTCGAGGCCAAACTATTTGAGAATCTAAAACTTATAAACAAATTGAATAGTTGATGAAACCAAAAAGGACAAAAGGTATAGCAAATGACGGGCAAGGAATCTTAGTTTTGCATGAGGGAGATATATTCCTTAATTTGAAATAATTTGAAAAAATTGTAACAGCAATTTTAATAACACAATATTCGTATTTTCATATGTGAGATGTAAATTATCAAATATGATTATCTAAAATGACTATATACATTTATGTACATGTATATGACTTTACACAACTTTTTTACAAAAGACAAAGTAATTCGGATTCAAACCTCTTCTGATTAGTATAACGCCATGCTCGTTTCACCATATACGCTAATTGAATAGATGTACAGACAAAATATAGAGTCATATATCATTAAGATGTATTGAATTTAATGTAAAAGTACTTCTCCGTTTTTTAAAAATTTTAAAAAGGAAACATTGATTAAAAGTGGTCGAATGTTTTCATTGTTTTTAACTTTCCCAACTTGGAGCCTTGGGATTTTGATAATCATACAAGAAACATTCTTGGTGTGCTCATAGAAATATAACAAAATGTTGTTGTTTTTTTGTTTTTTATTTTATGCCCCACCTACGATAGTAGAGGGGCATTATGTTTTCTGGTCTGTGCGGCCGTTCGTTCGTCCGTCCGTCCGTTCGTCCGTCTGTCCCGCTTCAAGTTAAAGTTTTTGGTCAAGATAGTTTTTGATGAAGTTGAAGTCCAATCAACTTGAAACTTAGTACACATGTTCCCTAAGATATGATATTTCTAATTTTATTGCCATATTAGCGTTTTGACCCGAATTTCACGGTCCACTGAACATAGAAATTGATAGTGCGAGTGGGGCATCCGTGTACTATGGACACATTCTTGTTTTCATTTATTTTAATACTTTTACCAGTAAGACATTAAAACTCTGTTTGTAATATTAGTATTTCTGTGATTTCTTGTTCTTTGTAGTCTCATATCGGACGGAAAGGAACAAACAGAAAAGGAAAAGTACGTATATAGTATAAACTATTGCAATCCCCAAAACGCCGAAATATGATTTTTAACTTTTTACGAAATAAGATAAAACATGTCATTTGAATTTTATATTTTATTCGTTAAAAATTATTATACCCTCGCTTCGAATAAAGAAGGTATACGAGTTTAATTCTATCCCGTTTGTCCGTGTGTCCGTCGGGCCATTCCATAAATTTTTGTCACATTTTTCTCATTAACTACAAATCAGATTCTCCTGAAATTAAGTAACACACTTCATGTTAGTATGCTATACCATGTGATGTATTTTCACATTCCTCGTTCATCAACTTCCTATTTACTAAATCGTTATATAAATGTATTTATACCCACTCCAAAGGAGGGGTAACCTGAATAACGTCTGTCCGTCCATTCTTTGGTCCACTCTTCCCTTCATTCGAGTTTCCGTCCGTCCGTCCAATAAAATGTGTGGCACATTTTTCTTAGGAGCTACAATCAGAGTTTCCGGAAATTTGGCATCAAGCTTTATCCGATCATGTTTTACTCTGATGCATTTTCAAATTGATCACTCTTCAACTTCTTGTCTACGGAATATTTATATATTCCTAAGTATAACAGCATTGTATAAAACTTTAAATTCGTCGCTTTTTTCTACAGGACTGCAAATCAAGGTTGTTTGTTTAACGTCTAGTGGCAATTATTTTATGAATTTTCAGGTCGAAAACAAATAAACAATTTTTACAATTGATATGTTCTGTAAGGTAGGCCGACGCTAATGAAAGGCGGAAAATTTAGGACTGTCACTGAAAGTGAGGGTAATAATATGTTAGAAAAAGTAGAAATTTTGCCTTGCAACAGACCACCTACAGAATTCACTTAGAGTTGTTGTAAGCAAGGATTCTTTAAAACGCTTAGAGTGTAGCTCTCTGCCTACACGAGGCCTCGGATTTAACGTCCCCTTACCGAACGAACGTAGCTGCTTATTTATACATCCCGCACAGCCAAACAGACTGCTCTCTTTAGCAACGGCTATAATACAGGTGATTATAGACCTTTTCAACAACTCTCGACACCGACTAATGACACCTACAGTTTACAGGTAAAATGAAGGGGTCGTCTCAAAATGAAAAATCATTCATGAATAGTATTACGTTTACACCTTCGATTTATCGTTTTACACTATTTGGACGAAAGAACATATTTCAAACAAATATAAATTTTATCTCTCTCTTTTGTATAACATTCTAATTACATGTATTTATACGACATTTTACGTTGAATTTATTAAACCTGCCAGTGAATAATTACTGCAATCAATTCACATCGAAATCTGCCTTTTTTTTCTTCTTAAATTTTATGATTATGTGAGTATTTAGATAAGCGAGTCTGTCAACGCAGATTGAACCACATGCCAATAGCGATTAATTTGTTTTTGTAATGCTATTTATGAAATTTGCGAAAGAAACATTGTAACAGGACTTCCGTCCGTCCGCTAGAGTTTGTGTTTCTCAACCGATCTTCGCGTCACTTGTTGTACACATTCAATTGTGGGAGGGGTAAAAGCCTATTGGTTCAAAGGTCAAAGGAAAAGGCCACATCGATCATCTAAAGAATTTTTTTCGACCGTGCGAGGGTTGTATAGCCAGTCAAGGTCGTTAAAAACTTCCATCATCAACATCGATCATTTAGTTACGAAGGACTACTCCGCTTTAAGATACCATGTTAAAGTTCAGATGTTTCCCTAATGAACTGGAAACATTAACGGCACCATTTTTTTCTGCGCCACATGCGCATTTTGACAGTTAATGTCTCTTTAGTGATGCGTATGGTATTTATATCTCAACAGAGCTTGTTGTCATTGCAGTGTCTTTTTGGACAGTGCCGAACTGATTGATTGCTATAGGTTGTCCGTATCCCGAACGGCAACATACCTTGTCCCTTTGTCGTAGATTCCTTTCCCTGTTCCCGAAAAATGACCTTCGTGTGTCTTGCAAGAAGCGAGAAATGCTTACCCTTCCCCTTTTTAGGACATAGCTTTTGTTTTCTATTATTTTTTCCACGCATAATTTTTTTTAAATTTCATCTCTGACCACATATAGGGGAGGTTTTAGATCCAATTAATTTATACTAGTAAAACCCGCCGCATGTTTTTGCTGAACAAGTTAGTCATTGTCATGGGTAAGTTTTGTCACAATATAATTTTTAGTTTACAAATTGATATTTTGACATTATGATAATGCTTCGCTCTCATATTTATTTCCTTTTTATTCGATCAAAGATAGTAACTTTGTTTCCTTTTTTTTTTCTTCCTTATTGGGGGTTGGGGATGGGGATCTTTAACCAAAATGCAGACCATGCGGTAACACTGAATGTCTGTTTTATATGTTGCATTTTATGATTATTTTTCCTACTGCGGAAGTCATAAAAATAGCAAGAGAACGAAAAAAAACACTTACGATTTGAATTTGAATCTGAATCAGAAGAGACACCAAGAGCCTTTAAAATTCTTGGAATCTGAATCTGAATCAGAAGAGACACCAAGAGCCTTTAAAATTCTTGGTATCTATTTTGTTATGAATTTATTGTACTCCAGCTGATTCTCGCGAATAAGATTCATTTGTGGGCGCTATTTTGTTTTAAGTTTGTTTTGGTCATACAACATTAGGGCGAGGCAATTAATCAGCTTCCTCCTCTCTCTCGTCAGCTACGGCATCATGTTGCCGGGGAGCAGTTTCAGCAACGGCACAGTAAACCGGATAATTTAAAGAGAAATAGTCGAAATTTCAATTGCATTGTCGCTGAATATCGATTACAAGTTGAACATCAAATTGGTGAATTAAAAAGAAATAAAGTAATGAGTACCATTTAGGTATCCGAAGCCAAAATAAACAGACATTGTAGAAACATGTACCACCCTAGTCAACACATATAAAACATTGATTAATTAAACATCTACTACAAAAATACAGGTTTGTGTTGTTTTTTTTTTTGTTTTTTTTTTTCATTTTCCAACTCGACGTCTAAAAGTAATGAAACATTGAAGTCCTTCCTTTTCTTCATAGTCAATTCACAGATAAGTTTAATTTTGATAAGCAAATACTTAAAAAACAAAATAAGGTACGGTACACAACAATTGCTTTTATACACGTCATGTTGGATAGTTGTCTCATTGGCAATCAAAACAATAATTTTTTTTTCAATTTTATTATTGAGACGACCCCTCGTATCTCACCTGTCTTATAGTTCTATATCCAATTCACCTCTTGTCGTCATTAGTCATTGTTAGTGGTCACTAGCTCACAATTCAACTTGTCTTACAGATAATAGCTATATATGCAATTTTTGTCGTATTTTCTCGTGATATAGGAATAAAAACTTCAGGAAATTTCGTATGGTTTAACGTGTTCAGATTCAGGTTCAGACAATGATATTGACAAATATGCATGTATCAGTATTGTTAGGTATTATTAATCGTGTTAGCTTTCAAATGTAAAAACTATAGGTACAAATTTATACAAGATTTATGTGAAAAATGGAGTTGAAAATTTTATATCAAGTTAAAATTCAGGTTATAGAATTTATTCTATTATTTCTAGATCTTATTCATGTTTTTTTGCCAGAAACTGTTTCGTTCGTCCATGAAAACAAAGTAAATAGTATGAAAATTTATTTTAACATTCGAGCATGATCATCGATGTCGAAGCTAAATGTTTACATTAATTCGTATACATGTACAATCATCAGGTCTGTTTCATTCTAAATACTGAAAAATTGCATTGTTTTCTTGTAGAGTGAGCAGAGATGAAAGTCCTGTCATTCCAAATAGAATGTATGTTGTTTATGGACCATTATTTACCTTAAACTATCGCAATCGTTAACAGAACTTTTCAAATTATACAAGTTTGATGTTTCATTAATTCACATTGCCTCTATTTAATCATTACATAGTTCATAAAACTATTCGGTGATGTGTTTCTGACTATATAAATAGAAAAAGAAAATGTATGAACTGGATACAATCATCAGTTATTCCTCGTGTGCTTTTGATTTTATAAACAGAACCAGATGCTGGGTACACGTCAATTCGACATCAATTCTGACGACACAAAAAAGGGCAACTAGAGGTCAGCATGCAGTATTAAAAATTGACTAACTTACACAATATATCTACCCCAAGATCGATATGACCATAAGTAAATGATAGTAACAGAGACAATCAAAGACCTGCAATTTACTATAAGTTTGCCAAGTGAAAAAAAAAATGACATTAATAGATCTGCAATTTCAATAAGTTTGCCAAGTGAAAAACATGACAATCAAAGATCTGCCATTTACAATAAGTTTGCGAAGTGAAAAACATGACAATAAAAGATCTGCCATTTACAATAAGTTTGCCAAATGAAAAACATGACAATCAAAGATCTGCCATTTACTATAAGTTTGCCAAGTGAAAATCATGACAATCAAAGATCTGCCATTTACAATAAGTTTGCCAAATGAAAAACATGACAATCAAAGATCTGCCATTTACTATAAGTTTGCCAAGTGAAAATCATGACAATCAAAGACCTGCAATTTACTATAAATTTGCCAAGTGAAAAACATGACAATAAAAGATCTGCCATTTACAATAAGTTTGCTAGGTGGAAAACATGACAATTAAAGATCTGCCATTTACAATCAATTCGCCAAGTGAAAAACATGACAATCAAAGATCTGACATTTACAACAAATTTGCTAGGTGAAAAACATGACAATCAAAGATCTGACATTTCAATAAGTTTGCCAAGTGAAAAACATGACAATCAAAGATCTGCCATTTCAATAAGTTTGCCAAGTGAAAAACATGACAATCAAAGATCTGCCATTTACAACAAGTTTGCTAAGTGAAAAACATGACAATCAAAGATCTGACATTTCAATAAGTTTGCCAAGTGAAAAACATGACAATCAAAGATCTGCCATTTACAATAAGTTTGCTAAGTGAAAAAACATGACAATCAAAGGTCTGCCATTTCAATAAGTTTGCCAAGTGAAAAACATGACAATAAAAGATCTGCCATTTACAATACGTGAATAGCATGAAAATAAAACTACAGTCAACCACTGACGATGTCAGTATCCTAAGAAAGGAACAGGCACATATGGTGAAACTAATTTTTAACGCTTAACCTATTCTAATTTGATTATAACTTTTTGTTATATTTGAAATTACTTCAATAAATTTAGACATTTGGTGTATAAATGTTACAATAACTATATTTTCGTCGTTTTTTTTTTCTTTAGGTTACTTAAAGAACCAAGCGACGAGACAGTGAATGAGTTGGAAGTGACATCGTTTTAAGCTAATCTTTTTACAGAACTTAAAAGAATTGTTCCTGTCATGTGAAATATGTGAAAAACTACAAAGCAACTTCGTTTTTTATCGCTTTAAAAGTCATATTTGTTTTTACACTTTCATCATACTAATACTATTTCATGTTTAACATAAAATATTTGTGCAACCATTTTTTTAAATCAATTGTATGTAGCTCTTAGATGTAGTAGCATTTATGTATTAGTCAGGCAGATAGAAATAGATTTATTCAGAAATCATTCAGAGTATATTTATATATTTTTTGGTACGTAATGACAAGATAAGATGCGTGTTATAGTCAACGTATAAAGTTTTCCTTATAATAAAACGTTTTAATTGTTTTCACTTCCAATTACATAAATTATGTGGAGATATCAAACTGTTGAAAACAAAGATATTAGATATTTTCACTTTCGGTTTTGGTGGGGTTTGTGTTGCTTAATCTTTAGTTTTCTGTGTAATTCTTTGTTATTGTTGTTTGTCTTTTCGTCATTTCATTTTTGGTCATAGTGTTGACTGTTTTTATTGGACTTGAAACAATGCAATATAACTTGAAACAATGCAATATAACTTGAAACAATGCAATATAACTTGAAACAATGCAATATAACTTACCACAAGGAAACAAATGTAATGTATAATGTTCCAGGACGGCAGGCGTCCTTCTATGCATATTCCACACAATATATTTCTAAACAGCGGAAAAAGATATCCAGTAGGCAATAAAAAAAAACACGGACAGTCCAATACCCAAATTAAAAAGCGGAAGTCATACAAAGGTCCATAAAACACGACACAGAAAACTAAAGATTTAGCAACAAAACCATTGGTGAACTCAGGTGCTCCGGAAGGGTAAGCAGTTTCTGCTCCACTTGATAGCTTAGCAGTCACATGATCATAAATATAACGGTGTAGTACTGATAAATAAAAAGCACATATTAAAAGTTACGCCAAATATTTGGAAGCCAAATTTCAAACTAGCATGTTCACTAATCCAAAAGGATGAGAACAGAGCAGCCCAAACCGTTGAATGTCAACTTTTCAGATAACCTCGAAACCTAATTCTGGTACGCTTAATAAAAAAGTGTTGAGTAAATTTCAGAAGAAAGAGGGAGCTTACATAACGGACATATAGTTGCATTTTCGTATGAATAAAGGGAGATGTAAATATTCACTATTATGTTAAGCATAGTGAGATTTCTGTGTAAAGGCATTGGCAAAGATACATTCTCTGGTAGCATGGCTACAGCATGACTTTCGTCTAACCTTTTTGAAGATCATTTTCTTTTTTATGATTTTTTTTTCTTTTGAGATAAAAACATCTCGATAAGAACGAAAACAAAGTAAGTATATTGTCACAGGGTAAGTGGCCACTTGGTTCTACTTAATAGGGCGTTGATTATAGTGACGATAATAAAGTTGCAAACCATTTATTCACACTGAAAATACATAAATATAATAAACATTTATTTCAAATGTTAACTTGAAGTTTCTTTTTAATATGAACTGTGAATTGGATAGAAGTACATGCATTTATTTATAAGGCCTACAAAAGTAGATGTGCTTACCTGAAAATAGGGAAAAAGTTATATATCCCATATGTAGCTCGTGCGCGCTAAAGTGTGAAACTCGCATTAGTACGAGTACACCGTATATATAGCACCAGAAAAAGTGGCGGGGTTGCATGCATTATAAATTCGTGCAGAGTAGAACATAGACTAAAGTTTTTTTCTAGCTGTCCATCAATGAATGAATGAATGAATGAATGAATGAATGAATGAATGCATAAATGGTAGTAAATATAGTACACACAACATATAGTATAGTACTAGTATATAGCTGTACTCTTCTGATAAGTAGCTACGGTGACAATATGCTACTCGTATGTATCTGCCAAAGAAAGAAATAGACACAAGATAGGAACATTAAATTGTCGTTAATCACACATGTATATGTGTTTATTTGGATAATTATATTCTTTTAAAGTTTGATATGGGAAACACACAAACTTATAAAATAAGAAACGTATCGCATTTATCTTGGATTTTATTAACTTCAAATCGCGTTGACGTGTTTACAATTGTTTGAGTTTTTTATCGAACGGATATCTGCTTTGAATTGAATTATAAAGTCCTTTGTGATAGATTTTGTTGCATCTGTCAACTATGTGTTGCAATACATATACTGAACCATGTTAACAATCATGAGCAGTTGTCTTTCTTTTCATAAAATGTAATAAATAAAATACTATATTGTGCATTTTAGAAAAACTGCTAACATATTTCTTCAATTATTCTTCATGAAGGATTTTAAATATGTACTCATTCAAATAAAAGTTTCCCAATCTCTTTTAGTAAGCCTGTAAAAAGGGATTTGTTTTCCAATCCCTTGAAAAACATATCTCAAATCATTCTATTATGACAAGATAAAATGACCGTGAAAAGAAGTTGTTTCAATTTGTTTTACTTTTAGATAATATAAATCCCTAACAGAAAACATCCGTAGAAATGACGACACGTAACGTTTTCGCGAATTTGTCCTAGGTTTGCGAAAAGAATTTTAATTTTCTATTAGATATAAGTAAAAAAAAAAATGGTAAAATTGTTATATGAAAATTATGATCTCTGAAATAAAACAAACTTCTAAAAAGATAGACTGAAATGAATTTGAACTGTTTTATTTGCAATCTTATACATGAGCAGTATTGAGCTCTCCCACCTACGGTTCACCTGTATATTGATATAAAAGGTGAAAATTGGCATTCAAGATGAAGTTTACAATTTCTAAGACAAACAAAGGGAAAAGTCCTTGATGTTCGATGGATATACTTTCCTTGTAGATAAATGGCTTAAAAATGGAGAAATATCCTTGAAAAGCACCAGAAAATGTGGAAATTAGGACAAACTGATCGCGAATATAAAGTTTTGCTTACGGGAACAAATCAGAACAATGATTAAAGATATTTACGAAAATTAGAAAGACAACAAATTCGCAACAAAACATTTATTGAATTCGATTCTGTATACTTCTCAAGACTTTACATACACGAAGTCCTTTTTTTTTTTCTTTTCACTTACGAATAAAAACTTCACTGATTATATATTTATCAGTATTATTATTTTTAATAAAATTCCGTCAAAATCAGGTTATTCTCAGGAATTAAACACAGGTAAAAACTCAGGTACATGTAAACAACATGTTATTCGCGCTACAATGATATAATTGAAATTATTCAATTAAAACAAGTACTCCGAACTTAATTGTTTATTGGGAAACGGGACGTCACCCATAAAACATTTCGATTTCGTATTGGTGTCCAACATAACTTACAGGCTATCATTATTACACGACAAATAACCAAGAAATAAATTGGGTGAAATGTAAACGGCAAATTAAATGAACGCGGTTTCTCAAATACTGTACTTCTTCAGAATTGTAATTGCCCAAAATGACTAGTAAAACTTCCGACTCACAGATCAATTTAAGCAAACATGGCTTTGGGAAATTCAGAACACCCTTAAAATCCATCAATCCGTCTGTCAGTCAATCCGTTCCATTATGGATATATAGCTATTCCAAATAACTCCTCCTACAGTTTGAATACTAGGAAGTTTTCACATTGCTGGCTCTTTGTACATATATTGAAGGTGTGCATGTGGTCAGGGTTTTGATTTTTATTGATATTTGCTCTTTTGGGAGATAGTTGAACTTTATCATTTTTGGAGTACATACTTGCATAAGAGGTGCATAGCTATTCCAGATAACTCCTCCTACAGTTTGAATGCTAGGAAGTTTTCACTTTGCTGGCTGTTTGTTCATATATTGAAGGTGTGCATGTGGTCCGGGTTTTGATTTTTATTAATATTTGCTCTGTTGGGAGATAGTTGAACTTTGTCATTTTTTGGAGTATTTACTTGCATAAGAAGTGCATAGCGTTTCCGGATAACTCCTCCTACAGTTTGAATGCTAGGAAGTTTTCACTTTGCTGGATGTTTGAACATATATTGAAGGTGTGTATGTGGCCAGGGTTTTGATTATATTGATATTTGCTCTTTTGGGAGATAGTTGAACTTTGTCATTTTTGGAGTCTGTACTTGTATAAGAGGAGCATAGCGTTTCCGGATAACTCCTCCTACAGTTTGAATGCTAGGAAGTTTTCACTTTGCTGGCTATTTGTACATATATTGAAGGTTGGCATGTGGTCAGGGTTTTGATTTTTTACTAATATTTGCTCTTTTGGGAGATAGTTGAACTTTGTCATTTTTGGAGTATATACTTTCATAAGAGGTGCATAGGGTGTCCGGATAACTCCTTCTACAGTGAACCATAGACCTATGTGCTCCCATGCTCAACTTTGTGTATTTAAAAATACTTTGCATCTGCGGGGGCATCATTTGTGTCACCCAGACACAATAATATCTAAAAGAAATTCCTACACTGACTGTTATAATACAGTTACCTGAGAGTGGAGTTCGGAGGCATCACTTTGTCTAGTTTTTGTTTAATTCTTACACTCTTTAGCATGTTTAGTTTTCTATGTTGTGTTTTGTATATTCTTGTTTGTCTGATTGTCATTTTCTTTTTTAGCGTTGGCATTGTCAGTTTATTTTCTACTTATGTTTTTGAATATCCATTTGGTATCTTTCGCCTCTCTTTTACTTGAAAGCACACGCATGATCCAATTTTTACCATATTCTATGTGTATTTATGTCGATACTAATGTTAAAAATAAATTATAAGTTATGAATATATATACCACTTCTCGTGACATCTCTTCTATAAGATGCACAATTAAATACATCAGAGATACTTGTAGTGTAAGGATAATACAGCAGATACAGCAGAGATACGTGTAGTGTAAGGATAATACACCAGAGATACTTGTAGTGTAAGGATAATACACCAGAGATACTTGTAGTGTAAGGATAATACATCAGAGATACTTGTAGTGTAAGGATAATACACCAGAGATACTTGTAGTGTAAGGATAATACACCAGAGATACTTGTAGTGTAAGGATAATACACCAGAGATACTTGTAGTGTAAGGATAATACACCAGAGATACTTGTAGTGTAAGGATAATACACCAGAGATACTTGTAGTGTAAGGATAATACACCAGAGATACTTGTAGTGTAAGGATACTACATCAGAGATACTTGTAGTGTAAGGATAATACATCAGAGATACGTGTAGTGTAAGGATAATACATCAGAGATACGTGTAGTGTAAGGATAATACACCAGAGATACTTGTAGTGTAAGGATAATACACCAGAGATACTTGTAGTGTAAGGATAATACACCAGAGATACTTGTAGTGTAAGGATAATACACCAGAGATACTTGTAGTGTAAGGATAATACAGCGGAGATACTTGTAGTGTAAGGATAATACATCAGAGATACTCAACGAAACTCAAATCATTTAATATTGACTATGAAAAATATGCAATTGCTTTAGCGTAAAAATGTAGTTGCAAGAATAAATGTGTACTTAGTTCAGCTGAAGGAGCGCACATGTATCTTAATAAATCATTAAATATCTTCAAAACATACGGAAAACAATTTGTTGAACTTATTGTGTTTACCAGTAAGACGGCATTTATAATTTACTTTTTTTTTCAAAAGTCAAATCCCTCATGATTACAGTATATTATAATATACTTTGTTTAATATGTCACATACGTTTATGTTGCCTGGTTTCATTAAATTTCCCCATAAAGGCGAGTCAGTTTATTTACGCTTGTTGTTTGAGCGTATGATTTAATGACTGATGGATCCTTAATAAAGATATATGACCACTCATTCTCCTGTATTTAGTCTTAGACTGGCCAGTTTCAGGTTGATTTATAAATAATATTTAATAACAAACCATTAATTATCAACATGTGTGTAATTACATTACAGAGTGCCCACACAAGATGTAATGTGATAGTCAGAATCGGTAGAGAAAACGTAAAACCGATTACTTGTTTAACTTAAGGAAATTTGAATAATCAGAGATGTGTAATAAATATCAACGAAACAGCAAAATAACAACACCAGTTAACACATATGCATGCTAGTATACGGAAATATTAAATCATTCAAAATTTAACGGCGGTCAGTTTTATTGTTAAAATGTCGGAAAAGTGACCCGAAACACATCATTCGTACAACGTGCAGACATCTAATACGTTCAGGTATTTCATATCCCATCTTTTATGGTACATTTGTAATATTCTATACATAGCACAAAAATGTCTTCATTTACCTCAAAAGCTAGCCAAATCTTTAAACAGACTTAAGTCCCAAGTCAGGAGCCTGTAATTCAGTGGTTGTCGTTTGTTGCTGTATATTATATTTGTTTTTCGTTCATTATTTTGTACATAAATCGGGTCGTTAGTTTTTCGCGTTTGAATTGTTTTGCATTTGTCATTTCGGGGCCTTTTATAGCTGATTATGCGGTATGGGTTTTACTCATTGTTGAAGGCCGGTGACCTATAGTTGTTAATTTCTGTGTCATTTGGTCACTTGTGGAGAGTTGTCTCATTGGCAATCAAACCACCTCTTCTTATTTTTATAATTATTCACAAGGGATAAAGTTACGATACTGTTGTCACGTCTTTAAAGATGGCATGTTTTGGAATAAATATTGATTCACTCAAAGGGTCTTTGCATCGGAAATAAACACATTTATTCTATAACAAGTTTTTGGCATGATACAGGTTATGTTCTTCTCGTATAATTTATGATGGCATGGGCGGGATTGTGGATGATTTTCATATGATGAAGACTATTTTTCGATCAGTTTAATTGAGGTCTTGAGTTGGCATGTCAGTAACAGCTAGTAGTCCTTTGTTAATGTATGTTGCTCACTGTCATTTTGCTTAGTTTCTTCTATTACATATTCTGACATCTGACTCAGACTTCTTTTAAACTGAGTTTTACTTTACGTATTGCTGTGTTTGTTTATTCAAAATTGGCTAGAGGTATAGGGGAGGGTTGACATCTCACAAAAAACGCCTCCGGGTAGGGTTTTTCTCGCTGCGTTAAAGACCCATTGGTAGCCTTGGGCTATTTCTGCTCTTTGGTCGGGTTGTTGTCTCTTTGACACATTCCCCGTTTCCATTGTTCATTCTATTACTTTAACCCTAATCTTTACACCAGCGTTAAACTTCGTCCTGTGTAGCTTTCTGACGAAGTAACACATTATAATTTTTATGGTTTAAAGACATTTGTTCAAGGAAATAATGGCAAACGAATAAAAGATTGTAACATTATTTTACATAGCAACTTTATCATTTTACTTCTGTAGCATATAGTTGTATTTGATCCTTTCCTGCTATGCGGATCCTTTACATATCGATAGTGTCAAGATTAGGTTTTCAGTAATCAAATTTCAGATCACAACTCCGACATAGATATCTTTGCATACATTCTAATTCTAAGAAAAAATCTCTGGCAATTGTACGGTATTCAAGAAACAATTTATTATAACAACACATTCTTTTCAGACAAATATGTTATGTTTTGCAATTTGATCGAAAGTAAATTGTTCAGTAAGCTGGTCGTCATTTACATGTGTTTCTCCCTTTAGTCCATTTAATAAAAGGAAATGCAGAAGCGCTTCATACTAAATGTGCGCACGTTCAACGCTTTTACAACCCTATATAAAAGAGCCATTCAGTTCTTATAGTTTCATTCAAATCAAGCCTTTCGTTTGTTTGTTTTTCTAGGCAAATGCTTTTACGTTGTCACGTAGAATAAGCTCAGTCATATACGATACTAAAATATAGCTTTTGGAATATCACGATTATTCAAAAAGGCAATTTGCAGTCTACAGAACAATATCTTGTATTTTACAAAATGAAAACAACCTCAAAGTAAATATCACGAAAAGCTATGTTTCTTTTCTTTGTAATATATCACCATAAATAAAGCTTGCAATTGACAAAGTGTAATACGGCAGGATTTAAAATATAATCCTCCAAAAAATATATGAAATCGTTTCACATAATAATTCGCAGAGTTCTGTAATAATAAATAGATAAAGAAATTTGAAAAAATCAACTTGCAGATAAAGAAAAGTCTGATATTTAAGTCACTGTTTAATTATACAGGATTAATTCGTCTTTTCACCTTTTATATATTAATCAGCAGAAATACAATTTGTGTACTGTAAATCATGTGTCCTATCTCGATGCTTCCACTGCTGTTCTGTAAAATATCAGATAGTGTTTTTTGATGACGACAGCAATGGCAGTAATTTATTTATATTTGATATGATGATGTAACAATTGTATATACAGTTCTTTTCCATATTTATTTGTGTTTCGTACTTAAAACCAATGTTACTTAATTTTTTTTTTATAGTTTTATAATTCATAACGATGAGTTACTACACTTGTAAACTCTTATAAACTGCTGCTTCGTATTCAAACCAATAAACAAAATTAATAACAAAATACCAATATATTTTCCATAATAGCATTTTTTCAGACGAACAGTTACCAGTGAAAAAGTGTTGTTGTTTCTAGACGATCACGTACCGGTGAATGGGCGTAGTTGTTTCCAGACGAAACCTTACCGGTGAAAGGGTGTATTTGTTTTTAAACGAACACTCAGAGATGAAAGGGTGTAGTTGTTTCCAGACGAACACTACCGGTTAAAAGATGTGTTTGTTTCCAGAAAATTTTGTAGTTTTGTGTTTACGATATTGAATACCGTATTGACACCGTCTAATAAAAGTTCTCTGTTGAAAGTCTGAACGTATTGTTCTGGTCAACATTTGTACTACGTAAGTACAAAAAAAAAGCTTAAAACATTTGTTTTATATATGTTTATTTAACAGAAGAAACAAAGGTATTCAGACAAGTATACAGATTAGTCAATACATTATGAAATGATATGTATAGAGACATTGGCTAGAAGTTTAGGAGCAGATCTCACAAAACATGTTTAACCCCGCCACATTTTCGCGCCTGTTCCAAGTCAGGAATCTCTGGCCTTTGATAGTCTTGTATGTTTTTTTTTTAATTTTGATATAGGAAGATGTGGTGTGAGTGCCAATGAGACAACTCTCCATCCAAATAACAATTTATTAAAGTAAACCATTATAGGTCAATGTACGGCCTTCAACACGGAGCCTTGGCTCATTTATATGTTTCGGAGTTTAGTGCGACGTCCATTAGCTGAACTTGTATACATTTTTGTTTAGGGGCCAGCTGAAGCCTGCCTCCGGTTGCGGAATGTTCTCGCTGTGTTGAAGACCCATTGGTGGCATTCGGCTGTTTTCTGCTCTTTGGTCGGGTTGTTGTCTCTTTGACACATTTCCCTTTCCATTCTCTATTTTATAGAGGTTAACAACATATAAACAAATATACAAAGCTACAAAATAACAAATATATTTAAAAACAGAAAGAACAAATGGGCGAATGAGAAGAGGGATAAAAATTAAGGGAGAGGAAAACGGAAAATAGCAACGAATAGATACATACAGACAGATATAACTATTCCTGATAATTAACATTTAAATTTTGTAAATTTTCCTGCTAAACCAACCTAATATTTTTAAATCTTTTTGTGCCTAAATCTTGTAAGCTCATGAAATTCAAATATGTTGCTGTTGATGCATATTTTTTTCGTAGAGGTATCTCAACAACTATGACTATTAAAAGTCTCACTCGTCGATATAAAATACCACTTTAAAACATGTTGAGACAAATGTGTAACGTACATGGTAGGCACATTTATAATATACGATGTCGGACGGAACCAACATGCATGAAGTAGAACATAACTTGTTTCAGGGTGAAATTTTTTAAAGGCTTGTTTAAAAATCATTTTTTTGCATATTTTGTGTTACAACCTTTTCTTCTTCGTAAAGTTCATACATTTATTCATCACCAGTGAGAAACCAATGTATTTCATTTATTGATATTTTTTTTAATTTGTGGAGGATCTCGCTTTTTTATTCATTTTTTGGTTTAATGTCTTCTTTTATTATTATTGTTGTTGTTGTTTTATTCATCAAACGTCTGATTATATGCATGTGTGTACCATTCGTGGTAATACATGTTAGCTTTACTGGTTTTGTAAAGTATATTGCTATGTTTCCTCTGGTTATCATATAAGAGGATGATACGGCTAATAAACAAAGTATAAAAAAAGGAAAGGTCGAAAATGGTTTACCTAAGGAAGCCTTCAAACTTGACTTAATTCAATATCAACAAAAGATCTAACGATAGATACCAATCCTCCTTTCCCTCGTAAACAATATCAATTAAATATGACCTGAAGCAAAAAATAAACAGATCGAATAAAAACATTAAACAATAACGATTACTTGATGATAAATAGCATAATTATTAAAATGACCGATACACAATGAATGCTCTTGCAGAATGTGGGAACAGTAACATTATAATTCCTAAGTACATGCTGTTAGTTTGGGTATGTAAAATGGGCTAGAATTTCTAGAGCATTTTTTTTTTTGGCTTTCAAACCATATGGTAGATATTGGAATTCCAGACTGTTTGAGAACGAAAAAAATTGGCAAGACAAATAATAGTTGGAATTCCGGACATTTTTGCTAAATCTAAAATATTTCTCCTAGGGAAAAAATGAGGTGGGGACAGCTTATTTCTGGAATATAATAATGTGCATGTTGTTTCCAGACGGAAATACTTTCCAATTTGGGGTTTGATGTTCGATCTATCCTGTAAAATATCCTTTTTGTTTTATTTAGAAAGCCTCATTTAAACCATTTAGATACAACATCTTTCAGTGAAAAAGTTCAATTTTCACCTAGTGGAATTTCATTTTTGCTAACTGTAAATAAGTTTGAAGTTATTACATTTATTTCTATTCCCAATTTTATTTTTGTCAACAATGCTAATGGTATCCCAACTGTTTTGCGTATTAGAATTTATCTCAATAGGATCTTTCACCATTCAAAACATTAAGATTTTGGTAAAGCATCTTAAGTTATTTGGAATTTTCTTTAAATATATCAAAAGAAATTTTTTAAATAATTACTATAATGATAGTGATGTCAAATCCTGATTAAACAATAATTAAAACTGATAACCATCTTCATTATGATCACGAGTCGAATTTTTTTTTGGCGAAGTATAATTACTGTAAGTAAGAATCAACTGCCACAACGTATTCTCGTATTGCAAATGATAAAATTGGAAGCGAGTGACACCGATGATATTTTAAAGTTACGGTCGCAACACCCAACTGTAAGTTATCAATGCAAGATGGAATAACTAAAAATTAAACTTTATAAGACGGATCCCGCCGTGCTTCACATTCATGCGCAAGTTTCATTCGGTGCATACCTTTTATATGTACTTAGTCAACGTAACATATTCAAATGATTCACTTTATTAATCAATAGCGCCTTTATTTTCACCACTGATATTTTCTTTGGAAAAAGTAATCTTTAAAATTCTAATTTTTTCTAATTAAAATTCTATATAACTAATCTTTGATACTTCAGATATGACATTTTATGATCGAGGCTCATTTAATCTATGTCTGCAACTTCCTTGAGATTTGAGGTTTTCTATTCGAGAATAATATTTAGTACTAACAGAAGTTCATTACAAACGTCACAGTACCCAAATTGCACCCATTTAGCAAAAATAGCAGCGGAAATCTTACAAGTTTTTTTAGAGACTAAAAAATTTGTATTTTTATGATTTGACATTATATACGTCTTTCGACATAGCTAAACAAAGCGTTCCCAGTATATATCAAAAGACGAAGTATTCAATGGAAAAAGTAAAATCTACGGAAACGTCGCCATGCGACGTCTACAAAAAGTCAACTCTTAAAAATGAGCAATATAAAAATATGTTACAGGAATTCATTTCTTAAAAAAATAATAGTAAGCATGGCTATTTTCAAATTGTTCTAAATATTTGAAAAAATAACAAAACATTAGTTATTCGATTTTTACGGATGTGAATTTAAGCATGGATGCAATTTGGTTACTCCACATTACAGATTTATGGATCGTTTGGAGTTCGGTTCAAATCCTTTTTCTATGATTCGATATGGATTCAAAATCAAATTGGTGGAACTATATAGTAAATAAGGATACATCTACAAAATAAACACAGAATCGAAACTTTTGTTTGGATCATTAATAAACGTTGGGGGGAACTGTCAAAATAGGTGCAATTTGGGTACCCTCACGTTAGCCATAATATAATAGAAGCACCTTTAATTTTCGTCATGCTTTTTTCAATTAGCATGATTAAGTCTTCAATTTCCAGTGTCAATGAAGATTTTTGTTTTCATATAACATGACATTCACCACACATGTAAGAGCGTTAGGCTTCTGCATCTAAAATAACTGTTGACGTCACAAGAAATAACTGCTGATGTCAAAAGAAATAATTAAATATTTAACTGTGGATGTCATGAGAATATTCTAACTGTGGATGTCACGAGAATATTTAACTGTGGACGTCACGAGAATATTATAACTGTGGATGTCACGATAATATTCTAGCTGTGGATGTCAAGAGAATATTGTAACTGTGGAAATGCGAGAATATTTAACTGTGAATGTCACGAGAATATTTAACTGTGGATGTCACGCGAATATCTAACTGTGGATGTCACGAGAATATTCTAACTGTGGATGTCACGAGAATATTTTACTGAGAGTTCCAAATGGTGAAGTTGAAATCATCCCTTCGTAAATTTTACGGACGCCATCACGAGTTGGTTGACCGTAATGGCATAACCGTTTCACAGATGATATCGGATATGTTCCTTATGTCGTAACTACAATACCCTTCCTTTTTCACGAATGTGACCTACGGAATTAGACTATTTACCGGATTTGTAATAACATAAGCAACACGACGGGTGCCACATGTGGAGCAGGATCTGCTTACCCTTCCGGAGCACCTGAGATCACCCCCAGTTTTTGGTGGGGTTCGTGTTGCTTAGTCATTAGTTTTCTATGTTGTGTCTTCTGTACTATTATTTGTCTGTTTGTCTTTTTATTTTTTAGCCATGGCGTTGTCAGTTTATTTTCAATCTATGAGTTTGACTGCCCCTCTCGTATCTTTCGTCCCTCTTTTACTGTGGACGTCACGAGAATATTCTAACTGTAGATGTCACGATAATATCTAAATGTGGATGTCACGAGAATATTCTAACTGTGGATGTCACGAGGATATCTAAATGTGGATGTCACGAGAATATTCTAACTGTGGATGTCACGAGAATATCTAAATGTGGATGTCACGAGAATATTCTAACTGTGGATGTCACGAGATTATCTAAATGTAGATGTCACGAGAATATTCTATTTGTGGATGTCACGAGCATATGTATTAAGTGAAAATATGAGGAATACTTTAATGAAACAACAACCCAACGACACAAACAACCAAAAAGACTTCTAGAGGTCAGAGTACAGTCTCCAGTAATATTAGAAAGGCATCCATACAATTTGTCAAGCTCTTAATCATCCCGTGTTTAAATCGTTATTTGTCATTAAAAAATTTTTCTTCTTTATGCAAGTCGGATACACAACAGTAACTAAACGAAATGCATGATCTGGAAAAAATGTAAAATGAGTACAAGAATAACGTAAGGCTAAGATATTCGCCAATTTTCATAGCTTCCAATTTCAGGAGTATTCAGATAAATACGTCTTTTATATGAAAGACATTCAGGAATTGTTTTTTTTTAAAGAGCTTACAAAAGATCATTTATTTATCAATATGCTGAAATATGATATCACCACATGCATGGACACTGGATACATGCCATGCCAAAACACATCATCACTTATTCAGAAGTATGTGTATAGACTAGTCTTAAAGTCTGTGGAGATATTTTATTTTACGTTTAAATCAAAAGGACTGTATGAAATTCATTTATACTAGAGACGTTTAAGGGGTGTTTCAATTAAACATGGAGCTGAAATTTCTTTATAAAATGATTTCTGTTTATGAATGATTAATAGGCAAGTATTTTGTCAATATTCACCTTCTAATTCATTAAAGTTGGTTAAAATATACTTTCAAAGTTGTTATGATTTTTAGAGGCATTTTAGTTTGAAATTGAACTAGATGATAGTACAGCAGTACCTGTCATACAAAGTTCAAAATACGCAAATTTAAATTACAATTCATCTAAGAGGTAATCCTCACAGAGGGATATTAAATTGTGTACGATGTCGTGGAGATTACTCACTGAAAGTGTCGATTGTATTGGAATTACACTTACAAATGCAAAATCATGCTGTGTGAATAAATTTCTATGATCGAATAATCTGTCATAAACAAGTGCACTTCTAATGCCAAACTTTCATATCATCCTAAGCATGTTATGATGTAACAAAAAATATTCATTAAAAAATGATTTTGAGAGTAATGTGCCCTCTACTACCAAATAACATAATAATGATATTTTCAAATGATTTGGAAAGAAATTTAAAATTGCTCCGAAAATGTGAAAGAGAGACGAAATATATCGAATGGATATTAAAACTCATAAGTCGAAAACAAACTGAGTCAGACAATGCCATGGCAAAAAACCACGAAAAGACAAACAACAGTACACAAAACACAACATCTGCTATCCAAAATTTCGTTAAATGAAGTCACTGTTTTAATTCATTATAGACTAGAAATTCACAGTTTCAAGTTTTCAGATGCATGATCCAAATTCTATCGAACAATAATAAATTCGCTATCAAACTAATGTCATAATACTAACTCAAGAAAACATTGGAGTTTTCTGTAATGAAAGTAAGATTGAACTGTTTGTTTTAAAACAGAAAGTAATTCATGGAAGAAAAACACATTTTTTTCTGTTCAAATACAACTTTCACAGGCTAATGGGACTTCATTAGTGTAGTTCATGTTCTCAGCACGATAGCTAGACATCAAACGATTATAACTATTGTTTTCAATATAATAATTCCATAATGACATGATTTATAACGTACATTTGTTAAATCTATCACTGATAAATTGAAAATTATAAAGAATCTAAGGTGGCAACCATCTCAAACCCAGTTGACTTGGGTGGCCTTTGTCTGTTCTCTGCTCTTTTGGTCGGGTTGTTGTCTATTTGACTTATTCCCCGTTTCCATTCTGTATTCTATTAGATGTTTTGGGCTATTATGTCTAGGTACCTTTTGTTTATAAAGTAACTTAGATCCTCAAGTATTCAAATACCCTAGGCCTTCAATTTTTTCGTTTAAAGCGTTCCTCATGATGGTAAATTCAGAAAAATCGTCTCGAACGAAACTAATTAATAAAGTGTTATATTCTTTTGTTTTAGATAAACTCGGATAGTTTGCTTAATAACGAATAAGTTCATGACAACCAATCAAAATTAAAAGAAACCCAAAAGAAAAGAAACAGTGTTTTCATTGCAATTCTTCATCTGAAAAACAAAACAAACAATGCCTCCATCAACACTCGATTTCAAACATCCCGTACAGTAACTGACAGTGTGCAAGAGTTAGTCTTGATAAGTTTAGATTCCCTTTATTTGTTACAGATAAAATATTTTAGAAATACCAAAACGAAGCATAATATTATATTGATAAATTATTGACAATGAGCTCTGTCCCGCCTGTATGTAATTTTTTATTGTAAAATGCAAATGTTGAAATTTAAATGGCAAATATATAATATGTAAACATTTCAAAACATTCAAATTGTTTCCCTGGAAATGAAATATGGCAATGCTAATATGACTGCCTACTCGATATCATTTACTTATTATAAGTGGTTCACTTTAAACTGGTCTCATTACAAAATTTAACATGTAAATTATGAAAAGGTTCCTAAGTCATTATACCAGAATTGAGAGTGAAGGGTCAAATAATCTGCATATGAATGAGATGTGCCAATGCTAATACAATAAAAAAAAACAAATATCATTGACATACCATTAGCGGTTCATCTGAAACTGACTTAATCGCAATCTTAAACATGTAAATTATGTCAAATTTTCAAATTCAATAGACCATGACTGAAAGGACAGAGTAAAATAATCTCCATGGATATGAGATGTGCCATTGATATTACAAATGCATTTCAAAGATCATTTACTTACCATTAGTAGTTCATCTCAAACTGACCTAATCACAAACTGTGGCATGTAAATTATGTAATATTTCAAAAGTTAAAAGACCATGACTAAATAATATCATAAATCCATTCAGATACAAATTAATGTAACAAAAACCCCCCAAAAAATGTAGTCATCTGATCTTTACCGATTGTGCCCTGTTACCGGATGTGAAATTTGAACAGATCCAAATAATCTCCATGGATATGAGCTGTTCTAATGCCGATCAACTTTATATCAAATATCATTGTATTACAATTAAGGGTTCCACTTAAACTGACCTTATCACAAACTTTAACATTTAAACTAAGCAAAAGTTTCAAAATCAATGGATCATGAATGAGGGCAGGGTCAAATAATCTCCATGGAAATGAGATGTGCAATTGCTAATATAATTGCAAATATCATTTACTTACCGCTAGTGGTTTCCCTTAAACTGACCTAATCACAAACCTCAGCATAAACTGGACCCCTGTTGTGTTCACTTATCGCTACACTGACAACAGGTACGGCCTAAATCCCGTGGTCAGAATTCTGACCACGGGATTTAATAATTCGACGAGACTAGTGCATCATGTGCTATGTTTATTATGTATTATACTGATAGGAAACCAAACGAAAAATTAGCACATTTATAACCCTACTGAGTTCTTAAGGGAATGAAAGATACCGGCTCATTTTGTCAAGAACATGATAACACGCTCGTCGGTCATTTATCTGCGCTACCACCATGGGGTTAATTAACAGATACTTGTTTATTTTGCGGCATCGCAGTATTAACAATTGAGGTCAATTTCCTATCGCTATAATTGGTCTATTTTATTAGCGAATCGTTGAATTTGTAAGACTCGTCCAATTAATGCCAATGTGACAATGGCTCCAACCCGTTCCTTCGGTGCGAAGCTATAGATGGAACGGCGGACCAGTTTAACCTCAGCATTACTCTAGTTCAGGGAAACAATGCGCATGTGCAAGATCGATCGTGATTTTGCGTTATCGACTGATTAGATACGAGATTTGATGAACTTGGGGCTTTATCAGTTTATTGATTTATCAGATCGGCATCGTTATTACTGTAATCAGATTATTTATAAAAAGTGATTGATTACACTGACAGATTAAAACAGACTTTTTTGACTGTTATGTTAATTAATTAATCTTAATTACAAAAGAAACGGTTTGATATGTCACCTGACTTTGCATGTCACCTTCACGCAAAAATGGACAGATTCATGCTGTGATGTTCACTTAGCAGACAGTGGCGTAGCTAGACAAATGTTGAAGGTGAAGCCCAAATCGGCAGGGGTCTGGGGCAAAGCTCCTGGATTTAAGGGTTTTAGACCCACAAATATTAACTGAAAATATTGAATGTTAAGGTGTAGTCAAAAGCATTTTTGTTTGATACAAGTCAGATAATTTTGTGAAAAAATATATATTGTTCCTCAAAGAAACTGTAAAAACCAGGAGATTCCAGAGGGATAAATCGTTATATTTACTTAGATCAGTGTCTTGCCTACTTTAAGAATCTAATAAATGTTTTAAAAACTTTAACTACAGACTGTATGTATAATGTTAACTGGAAGAAAAACTAAGTCAATATATAAGTAAATACGGAAAAACAGGAAATATATATTTTTTTAAATTTCTTTCTAGATACTAGCTTTTGATCATAATCAAGCTTCTGTCCAAGTTTGGTAGAAATCCAGGATAGTTTAAGAAAGTTATTGAAATTTTAAAACTTTAACCACAGAGTGAATGTAATGTTAACTGGCAGAAAACTAAGTCCATTTATAAGTAAAATACGAAAATACGGATTTTTTACAAAATTTACTTCTGGATACTATCTATGATCATAAACAAGCTTCTGTCCAGTTTGGTAGAAATCCAGGATGTTTAAAAAGTTATTAAAATTTCAAAAACTTTAATTACACAGTGAATATTTCTGGACGCCGCCGCCGACGACGGAATGTAAAGATCGCTATGTCTCGCGTTTGTGACAAAAGTCGCAGGCTCGACAAAAACCACACCATTAAAAATTGTTTGGAGATGAGATGTTAACAATATATTCAGGTTAATATAGTGGGTACCCAGGTTAGGGCAGGATGGCGCCTTCAAATTAGTTTAGCCACGCCACATTCGGTATGTGCCTGTCCCAAGTCAGTAGCATGTAATTCAGTGTAATGGTTGTCGTTTGTTGCTGTATCATATTTGTTTTTCTTTCATTATTTTGTACATAAATCAGGCCGTTAGTTTTCTCGTTTGAATTGTTTGTGTGGATATGAATTATTCAAAGAGCCAGAGTCAATCTCTCTCACCAACAATAAAGCAAGCCTACTGTCAATTACTTTATCAATGGACGTCTCCTTGTACACGTGAAGGAAACATCTATAGCCCCAAAAGTCGATCGGTTATCATCGTATAACGCAGATATGTTTTAACACGGCACATGACACTGAAACTGCGTTGATTCAGCGGTGGAATTGGTCACAGGCATTGTCAATTCTGCGTTGCATTATAAATAGCAGAACACCCTGCATACACAATATGCGTCTGCTATAAAAAGAGGGGAAATAAAGCGCTGGTGATGGGAACGAACGCCGGGAGTCTGAGAAGTGATATCGACTCGTTGACTTCTACAACGTTTTGTTTATTTAACCGCACAGTGCCAATTTATTTTCCCCTTCATTTTCTCTCACTCGGAGTCTCCTCCCTCTCTCTCATACCTCTAGCTCGTTTTTATTTTTTATTTTTTTTATTATGATTTTTTGTTTTTGACAAAACGATGTTGAAGCCTTGGCTTCCGAGCTTCCGTCTAGCTACGCCACTGGCAGATATATTCAATAAGTTACGGGTGCTATTTCATAACCATATCTTAGGTCATAAAAATAAAAGTCAATCAACACCTAGGCCATATGGTATCATAAGTTTTACCTTAAACTATTAATCTCACCAGGCGACAGTTGGACAAAATAAATATACCCTTAATAATTATAATCATGTTCTGACAGTTACCGTTAAAACATATGTTCAAAATACTAGCCCTGATTGCATGCGTGTATTAAATTTACATAAAGGTATTGTTGTGCTTAATTCAAATGCATCAGATATTGACGATTTTGAAAGGAGGGGGATCTGGGTCGTTCAGCATTTTATCTTGTCTTATCACTAAGCATACATAATATAGTATGCAGAATATCTAATTAATTTCAATGAAATTTTATAAGATCTTAAACAGAATAAAAGATACGTTATATATAGTTTTTATATCTTCAGAAAGTAAATTTTCACACATATATATAGTTAGGCATTTGATTACATACTTTTAATGAACAGTTCTGTTGTATATTTATTTTTGTGTCAGAAAATTCACGTTAATAGGTAGAAAAATGATAATAAATGTGAAAAAAAATATTGTAATATTACAATCAATTAGAAAAAAGTACCCCCCCACCGACAAAAATTTTTTAAAAAAATCAATGATTGTCGTCTTGTCGAAAGCAAGGAGATCTTCAAGATTTATGAGTGAAATAACTGCCTACTTGGATCTTTTGACATACATCCTTCTTTTTGTCAAGCTTGCAAAATTTATTTCGCGTAAGCGAGACTTGGCGATCATAGATTCCGTCGTCAGTGTTAACGCCGGCTGCGTCAGCATTTAGGTTCAGTCTGTGGTTAAAGTTTTGTTTTACATCAAAATCTTTGTCAAATATAATGGAATTTCGGGAAATTGGGAAAGAAGCTTCTTTATGTCCAAAATACAGTATCCAGGGCAAAATTTTGCAAATATTTATTTTCATTTTCCCGTATTTTACTACTAGATAAACTTCGTTTTTCCTTAACAGTTAAATTCAGGTTTTGTCTGAGGTTAAAGTTTTTCATGCAGTCATCAATTACCGTTTTGTTTAATCGTCCAGTTGCAAGTTAAATGCATATCCATGTCATGATAATGATATATGAATGTTGAAACTGTTTTGTTCTACATTGCGCTGGACTTTTCACTTTTGTTTGTTCAAAATGCAACAGTCCGAGTAAAGACATTGTATAGCTTATTAGTTGGTGTGGCTTTTTTGCTAAGAGTTTAATTCCATACGACAACCTGTAGCTGTTTGTTTTTACGGGAACTTTTTTATTATGGGTTGAACAAGGAACGTATTTACTGTTCCAAAGTTAAACGATCAGACTATTTATACAATATTGAAAGCATAACATTTATGAAGCCATGGTTATATTTAATTGAATACTTCGCATAATATCATTCATGATATCGACTTTGTGTTATGACCAGCAGCAACTTTTCAAAAAGCTCCGTTTTACAATCATATGGTTAAAATTGTTTATCTATATCCGCCCGACACAAGCCAAAGAGAATAAATTATGTAGTGTCCCGTTGAATGATATACTGTTTTGGCAATTAATGCCATTACGTCAGCATGTATCAGGAAATTATTCTCAATCTCCAAAGATGATATTTCTGTACATAAACTTCCTCAAAGTTCTTGGAAGCTTCCAGGGACTTGTAGGCCCTCGTTCCTTCTTCATCAAACATTTCGTTTTGGTTATTTGCAAGGTAAATTTCAAGTTTCCTCCAAATTTCTTTCCCAATTTTCTCCCGTAATTTTCAAACACTAGGTCTCGAAATTCTTCACAATATTTTTTTTACTTTATTAAACATAAATATAAACCAAAATACAGATGACACTTAACGACTTTACAGGTGAACGGGAAAAAGGCGGGCGTCCTTAACATCGAATATTGATTTGTACCAAATGACTTTGCCCCAAGTTCATCCAAATCTCGCATATTCTCGCATGAATTTTAATTAAACGCTTGACCCACTCAGAATTCTAGGTCGCGAACAAGCTTTCCCTGAACTAGAGTTACCTTATTCTTTCCTCCATGGTATATCGTAATTTTGTACTACCATCACAGGGTCTATGCCACAAACGGTGGATTATAAGTACTTGAGAATTTCTTTAGTCGGCCGGTAGCCAGTACTTTTGT
This sequence comes from Mytilus coruscus, assembly GCA_017311375.1. NCBI lineage: Eukaryota > Metazoa > Mollusca > Bivalvia > Mytilida > Mytilidae > Mytilus > Mytilus coruscus. The sequence continues at coordinate 17,505,428 of CM029598.1, forward strand.
ATAAGAATGATATTGTAGAAATTGTAATAACAGATATGGAATTTATATTTTAGGACAAGTATACATGACTTTGGTATATTTGTATACATATTCATGTATTTTTAGCCCCCCGCCCTTTTCGTCAAGTTTTCCCTCTCTGTTGTGGTATCAGTGTGTGGCCGAAAGTCCTTAGTTTATTATAATTTATTATTCATATATTTTAGCCCCCGCCCTTTTCGTCAAGTTTTCCCTCTCTGTTGTGGTATCAGTGTGTGGCCGAAAGTCCTTAGTTTATTATACTATAGTTAGCATAAACAATGTAAATCAAAATATCGATGAGTAACATATTTATTGATACAATATGAAATGCACATAGCATATGTTTTGAACTATCGTTATTTTCATGGGAATTTGTTTGATGTTAAATGATTTACACAATGTACACAGAGCATATAAATGATTTATTTTAAATATAATGAATACACACGATCAATAAAACTTTCTATACATATCTGACCTTTTAATAAACATAAACGTTTGTTTTTTTTTCTTCAAAAAACAGAGTTATGAGGGAAAACGACTGAATTCGATATTACATAGTTTTACGGTCACCATCAGGAATTGATTGACCGATACGATGAGTCTCGACTCACTAGCGCCATGTTTTCGTAGTCTAAGGTATTTCGATAACAATATAGTCGTCTGATCTTTACCGATTGTGCCCTGTTCCCGGATGTGAAATTTTGAGAGTGAGGATTCGCATGGCGCATGATGCATATATACACAGCATTAGAAGCTTAATATCCTGCTGATGCACCCGATCTCGTTCCTTTTAAATTCCATACGATATCACCAGCCCAGTAGTCAGCACTTCTGTGTTGACCTGATTTATCATTGATATGGTCATAATTATAAATTTACTGTTTACAAAACTTTGAATTTTTGAAATACTAAGGCTTTTCTACCTCAGGAATAGATTACCTTAGCTATATTTGGCAAAACTTTTAGGAATTTTTGGTCCTCAATGCTCTTCAACTTCGTACTTTATTTGGCCTTTTAACTTTTTTGATTCGAGCGTCACTGATGATTCTTTAGTAGACGAAACGCGCGTCTGGCGTAAATACAAAATTTCATTCCTGGTATCTATGATGAATTTATTTCCATGAATTTTTTGGGTTTTTTTGTTACCTGGATTTGTATCTTCTGAATGGATTTATGATATTTGATCATCAGTAATTATCGATTAGTAATATATTTATTGATATATGTGTATAATATATCGAATGCACAAAGCATGTTTTTTTTTTTATCTATTGTTATATTTTATTACGTAATATATTCAATGTTAAATGGTTTACACAGAGCATATTAATGATTTATTAAGTATAAGGATTACACACGGTCGATAAAACTTTTTATGCTTGTCTGACCTTCTGATAAACGTAAACGGTTTTTCAAAACAGAGTAATGAGAGAAAACGACTGAAATCGACAATGCATTAGTTTTACGGTCACCCTACCAAACCATTTATGAAAACTTTGCAATTTATACCCCCTACTTAATAAATATTAGTCTGTAACGGCTATCTCAATCTTAACGTCTGAAAAACTGGATGGTACTACAGTGGTTGATTCCCAAGGATGACCTTTCCTTTTTAAGAATACACGATACGTGATTACGTTTTATTTCACTGAGCGCGGGTTGGGGCGGATATATACCATTTCAGATCAAAGCACAAAAAATGGAGGATGGAAAAAGCATTTTTAAGAAATCCTTAATAGAAAAAAAAACAGACAATATAGTTAACATCTATCTTTTACAGAAAAAATGGAGATGGCTTGGTCATTTTTATTGCAAACCACCAGGGCCAAAGTAGCACTGGGATGGACACCTGAATGGAAAAGAGAGGACGACAAAAACTATGTGGCGTAGAACAATAAAATCAGAGATGAAATAGGGGTTACACCTGGGAGCTATATAAAAGAAAAGAAAAAAAACGAAAAATATTGAATGGCTGCAACTTTTCCTATGACAAAGGACATAGTATGGACTAATTTTGTGGGGTGTAACATATTTGGACAAGCTGACCTTTTTCAACATAAACAACTTTTTCGACGATTTTCGCACCATTGTTTCTAAATATAGATTTCTAGAAACTTCAATTTACATTAGAAAAATTTATCTATGATTGGCTTTATGGTTCCTGTAAAGAACATAAATATGATACCAGTGTCGGTGCGCCCGCCGCATGAATCTAGAATAACCATCAAATCATTATAGGTTCACACGATAACACAGTGTCGGAGCGCCCGGCACATGAATCTAGAATAACCATCAAATCATTATAGGTTCACACGATAACACAGTGTCGGTGCGCCCGGCGCATAAATCTAGAATAACCATCAAATCATTATAGGTTCACACGATAACACAGTGTCGGTGCGCCCGGCGCATGAATCTAGAATAACCATCAAATCATTATAGGTTCACACGATAACACAGTGTCGGTGCGCCCGGCGCATGAATCTAGAATAACCATCAAATCATTATAGGTTCACACGATAACACAGTTTCGGTGCGCCCGGCACATGATTCTAGAATAACCATCAAATCATTATAGGTTCACACGATAACACAGTTTCGGTGCGCCCGGCACATGATTCTAGAATAACCATCAAATCATTATAGGTTCACACGATAACACAGTGTCGGTGCGCCCGGCACATGATTCTAGAATAACCATCAAATCATTATAGGTTCACACGATAACACAGTGTCGGTGCGCCCGGCACATGAATCTAGAATAACCATCAAATCATTATAGGTTCACACGATAACACAGTTTCGGTGCGCCCGGCACATGATTCTAGAATAACCACCAAATCATTATAGGTTCACACGATTACACAAGTTTGGAAAACCAGGTTTAAAATGAGGCTGATGGAGTTGCAACTTTAGTAAAATCGGGCAGTAATAAGAAAGTTATAATTGCATATTAGATGCAAATACTCAATATAAATATTTTACAAAACAATAATGTAGTTATTTTTTTATAAACTGATCAAAGATATCAAAACAAAAACTAAAAAGTGAAAGTGCAGGAAAACTAATGCTAACCTTTGAACTTCAAATTTGTACTTGATTAACATAAAGACGAAGTAACAAAAATAAGACAGGTATACATTTGTATTTGAATCAAAATTATTCAAGGGAAAAGATTTCATACTTCCAGAAAAATGCAATTAGACATTCGTCAAACAACTATCAATGTTTTCTAGATGAAAATGATTAAGAAAATTATTTTATTTACACAAAATGAAAATGTAAAAAACATGTTACATAAGCATCATGTTAAAGAGATGCGAAAGATACCAAAGGGACATTCCAACTCACAAGCTGAAAATAACCGGACAACGACATGGCACAAAAAGACTAAAAGACAAACAACAGTATACAAAACACATCATAGATAACTATAGACTGAGCATCTCAATCCCCACAAAAACCCGGGTATGATGTCATGTGCTCCGGAAGGGTAAGCAGATTCTGCTCCCCATGTGTCACCCGTCGTGTTGCTCATGTAAGTACAAACCCGCTGATCAGTCTATTTAATTATGATAGAATATTCAGATTTTGTATTAACTTGAGAAAATTTCGTTAACACAGGTTAAATTGATGAATCGTCGCTCCTACCTCTCGTGTGACTTCCTTTCTTTCATGCGAACTTGACGATCTTATTCTGTGCACATCGTCCTTTGACGAAAGCATTTGAAGTCGAAAATTTGGTTCGTCATTTTCTGTCTTAAAGGTTTTTTTTGTGTGTTATTAAAATTTAGTGGATGACTTTTCGATGTTTTTAATTTCTCAAAGTAAATATTCATGTTTTAAGGAGAGTGAATTCAAGGTTCATTGATTTGTATAACCATGTATTATATTAAAATAAATGATGTAAATAACAATATTTAGTGGTAAAATGATAATCATTTGAAGATTGAATTTTAGGGTCATGCAAATCATAGGACAGTCCACCAGCAATATCAATCCATTAAAAGTTTCGTATATAACTTGTACTGTATGAAACTGTGTGAATCAAAATCTTTTAGTTAGTTAACATTTGTAAATCTGACAAGACTTTCCTTTGTAAAGTATTATAATGCCAAAATTAATCTCAAATCAACACCATGCATACTTGTTTCTCCCTTGTAATATTAATGTATTACACACTGTTATCAGTACATTGGTGCAGATTGATAGAGGATTATAGTACTTCGTCTGTCTTAGTATACAGATAAAAGATATAAGGCTAAAAAATCAAGTTCAACACCGTCACATTTTTTTTCTTTTTTCTTGTTCATTTTGAGAATTTGGTGTTGATGAGAGATCTTTAAATGATCCTGTTTGATTTATTCACAACTTGTATAGACTTTGGTCGGTCTAGATAGCCTGGCTTGGTACAGACACACAATGTGGTTAATATTGTTTTATTACTGCCCACGAATATATTGCCTTAGCTGTAATTGGCAAAACCTTTCGGATTTTTTCGCCATCAATGCTCCTCAATTTCGTACATTATTTTTATCTCTTGATATTAGAGTTTATCGTGGTAATTTTTATACAACATTCATGTAAAATGGAAAGACTTTTCTTTCTTATTGGAAAAATTTCGTTTCCTTGGTGGTGATGTTCAGTAAGCTCCTTTTTATGGAGGTGGTTTAAATTGTACATGTTTGGAGTGATTTTCCTGTACGGATTTGTATTGTGTTCGATCAATTATTATTCCTATAGATCAGAAATATATTTAAGCGTGTATTTGAACCGTGTATATGAGGTTGTATATGAGTTTTGTTTTTTCATACCGTTTAAACACTCTTTGGCATCAATTTTATAGATGTACGAAGTTTGTATTACTACGTATCATATATAATGGTGTGTCATTATTTGGCTGGTATTTTGATCCTTATTGATTTTTTGTTTCCGATTTAATTGCTTAAAACACATTTAAGTTTAATATAACGCTGAATCAATTTTGACTCCTAGTTATACAGAAAAGTAATCTTCTCACGACGGAATCAGAATTACAAACAAAATTAATTTCTATTTTTGTGAATATTAATTGAACATCCAACATAGGGAAATTAAATAGATCTAGTGTTTTAAGACACTTCAAAGTGCAGAGTGATTAACCGCCATAATTATACCCGTAGTTTTGCCGCATTTATATATTTTAACTACTATTATTTATAAATTTAATCCTGAAAAAGCATGTTTCGTATATGAACCCCATGAAATCACTTAGCGGGTGCAATGTTTGTTTTTTATATGTTAATGTTATCAAAAGACTTTTTTTTAATATATATGAGAATCATTAGGGAAGAAAATACTCCACATGTATACATCAAAAGATATATAGAACTCCCTCTCAAATCTATATATTAACATATGATTAAGAACACGTTAATTTTGTTTTTCTATTTCTAATAATCGACTGGTTTAAATATTGTGATATTTATGAACTTTACATAAAAACGCAAATCCGACAGAAAATGAAAGACTATTTACTCTTAACGTCCATTTGCAAATATTTCAAAGAAATTCAGAATGACAATCGATTAAAAAATTCAAATGTAAGCTCTGCAAAGGGGATCGAATATGATGAGGGACAGGGAATTTGAACTGACACTAGAAAAAGGAAAGTGGTATATATTTCCTTGTTACAGGACACCTACACACTCCTCACAGGGTTGTAAGGAGTTATCTCTTGCGTACACACAGCATGGCACTCAACCTGTACCAGATTTCTTATTCAACCTCTCCATTCTGAACTCAAAAGGTTGACAAGGGTATAGAAATAGGGTAATCACTTGGACTTCTGCCGTTCCGGAAGAAACATACCCAAAGTAGGGCGTCCATTTGGCTATGCAGGATGTACAATTACGTAGCCATGTTCGTTCGATGCCTTATATAGATAGAGCGTCACGTACTCTGCACGTTAAAGAACCATTGAAACATTTCTCGTGGGGGCTTAAGGGGCCTGAAACTAAGCAAAATGTCTGTCTCTTTTCAATATGCCCTCATTTTTCGGTGGCAGTCACAATGTTCCGCCCTTCATCCCGATTGTCCCCTAACTTACCTTTTTTTTTCTTTTTTTTTTTTCGTCCTGAAAATGTATGAAATATTTACCACTGGGGTAAAGCAAACAACAATAAATCAATCAAGCTCCATTCCGGTCGAACGTGGCTTCGTATTTATACATCCCGATCGAACAACCCAGAATCCCCAGCATGTCATCGTGTTTTAAAAACTTAAGGACTGTTGAAGTCTTTTACTTAAGTCATTCTTTTGGGTAGAAAGAAAACGATAACACCAACCATTTATTTTCTTTTCTTTCGTACTTTTCTAACCATGTACTCAGCATTTAACCCAAACAGATTATCATAAAAAAATAAGTTATCAGAATGATTGGCTTGTTTTTTGTTCTTACACTGAAATTTCATGGAAATGACAGAAAGAATGACAGGGGTTAATTGAAGAACACATATAAAGATCCCATGACAATATCTATCGTAATAGAACAACTGATAAATATATACAGGAGATCAATTATGTATCGTATATATAAACAGAACTTTCACACCCAGCAAAATTGCAGACATATAATCTTATTCTATTTGAATCGAATGTTTTGAACGACCCACTTACTTCGCCACTTTATCCGGTTTGTTGTGGGTTGAAGGTGCTTGATCTTCAGTTTTTATTTGTAGTATGTCGTGGACTATTTCTTTGATTGTTCGTCGTCATTTTCTTTTGGTCATGATATTGTCTGGTCTTCTGCCAAAAATTGTTTAATTGTTTAATAGTTGTTTAAAATAAATTACCATTCAAAGAAGGATACTGACTCACTGCAAAATGCATTAATCCTTCGACACATCGGCATACTCAGACATATTCAACATAGAATAAACGAACCGGTAATAAATGATCAACAAAATAATCTCGAACAGCGTTTTAATAGTTATTTGTTTGTATATATCTTCCAATGTTTTGTTGACGTTGATTGACATCATGACCTGTGGTAATTGTTTTCCCTCTAATTCCCCGTTGCATGCAGTTTATGTACAAAACAATAAACGAATAACTATTATGATAGACAGCGATCAACAACAATTACTTTACTTAGAAAATGCACTTACAGAGTGTAGCGGTTTAAATCATGTTTACAAACGCTCAGGCCTTTTCCAACCTGGTACAGTGTTGTAACAGCACAACATAAGAATTAAATGTAAAATCATATGGAAATAATCTGACTCATCAGGGGCCATGAAAACCTATCATAAGTTTTATTTAAGAAAAGACTTACGAACGCTTTACGAGAACATTACGATAGTGCTAAGAGCGTATCTCCAATCAACTCGTGGGTTAGTCTACTCTTAACAATTTTACGTCTATCTTAGTATACACTTACGACTGTGAGTTAAGATAGTACTCTTATCGACTTTTCCGAAGTGACCGTCTTTGATTTTTGAAGAGAATATTAGAATTCGCAGCAAAATCGGTAGAAAATTCATGTGTGCGTTTAATAGAATTCTCGAAAAACACCTAAATTTAATACTTGAATTTTATAGTTTATTCTATGTTGTACTGTTACACCACTGTCCAGGGTGAGGGGAGGGTTGGCGCCTTCAAACTGGTTTAACCCCGCCACATTCTATATGTGCCTGTCCCAAGCCTGTAATTGAGTGCATGGGTTGCCGTTTTTTATTTTTTCTCTTATGGTTGTCGTTGGTTCATGTCTGTCATATGTGTTTTTCATAAAATATTTTGTTATAAGTTTACTCAATTGAATTGTTTTATATTTTTCTTGTCGGGGCCTTTTATAGCCGACAATACGGTATTTGGGTTTTTTCATTGTTAAAGGCCGTACGATTGTCTATAATAACTTATATCCACTTCATTTGAACTTTGGTAGATATTTTTCTCATTGGCAATCATACCATATCTCCTTATTTTTATATTTACGAAATATTTTCAAACACTGAATAAAAAAAAATGGCAGTAGGAGGTGCTGCAAACGGTCCGAAGAAAACATGTGACAATTTGTCTTTCCCTATTGTTAATTTTTCTTTTTTGAACGGTGATGTTCCTTTGCCACCGTCTTGTGGTGTTTATATATCCCAACTCGTTCGGTATGCCCGTGTCTGTAGTAACGTTTTGGATTTTAATGAACATAACCTCTATATATGTATTACTGGTAAATTATTAAGTCATGAATTTCGTTACCACAAATTATTTAAAACCTTTAAATTCTCTTATAAATACTAAGATTTGATTTAAAAAGGTTTGGCTGATTTCAAACGGAATAACACAGCAAAACTTTTACGGTGATGTTGTTTACCGAGCCCGGAAATTTAGATACGATCTGGGTATACTTATCAATCCTTTAAATAAACTTATTCTTAAAGGTTACCAATTCAACACTGAGTGTAATTAGATCTTTTTTTTTTTTTGTATTGGTATAAATATTGATTTTGTTTTCAGAAAATTAAAACCACACTAAATATCATTGTTTTACACATATGCAGGTTCACGATATTACAATCTGTCGATACCTATATTTTGGCATTGCACAAGGTCATGTTTTTCTCTGACTGTTAATGACACTAAATCCATTGGATGTTGTGTGTGTAGTGATTGACATTTTAGTCTTAGATACATGATTTTTAAATTAGTTGTTATTGGTTTTGGACTAGCTGTCAGTAACTGCGAGTACTCTCAGACCTGTACTTTGTGTTTTTTTTTTTGTTATTTTTGTTATGGATGTATAACTACCTTGCCACGTTCGGTTTAAGTTTTTGTTTGAAGTTTTTTTGCTTTGCATCGATCTGATGAGCTAAGCCTTTTTTAACTGATTTTTATAGTTTGTTCATATATTGTGCTGTAACTCCACTGTCAACTAGGGGAGGACTAAGCGCTCACAAACATGCTTAACCCCGCCACATTCGTTATGTGCCTGTCTCAAGTCATGAGCATGTAGTTTAGTGGACTGGTTGTCGTTGGTTCATGTCTGTCATATTTGTTTTTTCGTAATTGTTTTGTTATAAATTAGGCCGTTGGTTTTCTCAGTTAAATTGTATGACATTTTTCTTGTCTCATTGTTTAAAGTTGTCTATAATTGCTTACATCCACTTCATTTGAACTTTGGAAGATAGTTGTCTCATTGGCAATCATACCACGTCTCTTTATTCTTTATGAGAAAAGCCAACTTTAACAAAGATGATTTGGAAACAATGCTAACGGCTATTCAGCAGAACAAAATGCTGTTACTAGGGACATTTGCCGATTCTGTAATCACGGACAATCTTACGGTCGTCTAGGAAAACCAATGGATTTGTTCGATCTCTAAAGACCCTTTGGATATCCTATTTTCTTCTCTTGAACGCACATGCAAGAATATTGCAAGCGCTAGTTTATTAACTAAGAGAGAGATAGGGATGCCCCTGACTACTCTTAGAATTTTCTGTTAAGTTTTCAGTAAAAAAAGAATGCTGATACACTTAAAATTTGCTAAGATTAATCAAAGACGATCTTAAGTTGATTATCGACGTTCGAGATTCCCAGTCGATAAGATTAAAACTAATAGAACGTTCCGAGAAGGATAAAGAGTACTCGAAGGGTTGCGAGTGGGACATGCATTTTAAGAGCTGTCAATCATTTTAAGATTACTTCAAGATACACTCCTAGCAGATAAGATGATCTTAAGCACTAAGATTGCTTCATAATACAGGCCCCAGATTGGTACGAAAAAAGCTAAAAATACAATGTACAGATCCAAGAGTATTAGCATTTACTGGAAACTATTCCAAACCCAATTAAAACTAATAAATAAATTATGTTTACCAACATGTGTTACCCTGCCACATTCTGTATGTGCTTGTATCAATTCATGCGTCTGTTACTAGTATTCAGTGGTTTTTGTTGGTTGATATCTGCTATATTTTGGTTTTTTTTCTTTGTGTTATTTTAAGGATAAATTAAGCAGATTCTTTTCCCATATGAATTGTTTCACATTTTATCATGCCGGGGTTTTTACTCATTGTTTAAGACCGCATGGTGGCCTAGAGTTGTTACATCTTTCTCTGTTTGTCTCTGGTTTATAGTTGTCTCATTGTCAATCATATCGCTTCTCTTGTTTTGTATGGATTAAAACATCATCGTATTCTAGCCTTGTTCACTTGTTATCCTTTATATATTTCCTACACTAACAAAGGATTATAACATCTTACTAACTTATCTTAATGTTTTACATTAGCTCTATAATCAATTTGAAGATCAGCCAAGCTAGTATGTTTTACATTACATGCCAGAATGATGATGTTTATCATGCATGCTTATCTCTCCCCCGCAATAGTAATTGGCTATACATTATAATCGACAGGTACATCCATATTGGTGTCAGAATAAGAAAGTATAATGTTCTACAGGTGTAAAGTACATAGATAGTAATGCTGACCTCAGACAAAATTGGTCGTTCTTATTACTTTCTTTCTATTTTGTGGCTTGCTATTTATAAATTTTAAGTTGGATAAAAAAAAAGACAACTTAAAAGATTATATTATTTTCACAAAAAATGTAATAACAAAGGCTATTTTGTATCAACTGGCAATCAAACAAAATGTAGAGCTGGACACATTTCTGACGCATTTTTCTTATAAACTACAAATCAAAATGGTAAGTTATACCATACCGTGCGACTGTTTTTTAGGGTAACGTATTTATTGCTTATTTGCTACAAATATGTTTCTTCTTCGCATGGATGCAGGTAAAATAATTCTTCGTCGCATTTTTTTCCGCTGCATTTTTTCCGCAACTACAAACTAGAGTTTTGTTTTTAATGTTTGGTACCAAATCTCATTTTAGGTCAGCTTTACCGTGTGACACATTTTCAGATGCGTAACTTTATGTCCTATCTGTTAGCCGGAATATGTACAAGTTATGCTCTTTACACTGATGCATTGACAAGTTTGTGATGTTGCATGTTTCTCACTTGCTGTAAAAAATAACGAATTAGAAAACACATTACCGTATCAGCATACAAAGCTCATATTCGTGGAAATAGTGATATATACATATATTACAGATATCACTGTTTCTTGACAATTCTACAGTACATATCATGCATGTCAGAACGCTTATGTCAAATAAAAAACGAGATACTCGCATAAATGACATTTCGAAAATAGTACCATTCGATGAAGAATCATTGTATGTATATCAGACCTATTATCAACAAAATAGTACACAATTTGACGTGACGTTAACGTCTCAGATATATTCAGGGCGTTAATTTGTGTCATAGTCACAAAAGTCGATACCACTTATTTCCACAGAGGAACTACAACGTAATCACAGGTGAATATATAGAATACAGATCGAGTAGGAATTACCGAATTCACTCTCAGTCTTTAGTGCTTCATCTACCGTCTAGCGGTGTAGTTATTAGTGCTTCATCTACCGTCTACCGGTGAAGTTTTTATTGATTCATTTACCGTATAACGGTGAAGTTTTAGGGAAGTTCGCGATCGTGTGGCGTCTAAAGTTGTAGTTATTAGTGACGTTCGTGCACCGTCTACGATTTTCATGGTAAAGTTATGTTGTACTATATCATTGATATAAACTCTTGTTCCAGGACTATACAATCTTCGAATAAAGCCGAAGGAGACTATCAAAGATATGCCATCAACATCGAACGAACACGCTCCAATGGATAAATAAAACTAAGATCTGACAAAACTTGACAAATAGAACACGGACAAGGTCCCTGACTCAAAACAGTCCAACAAACACGCGATAGGACTAAACCAGTGTTGCGAGAAACCCCCACCCCCTAAAAAGGTTGCACATAGGAATATAAATAAGATTCATTAATTGAAAAGCACTAAACATTACATTAAAAGAATAACATGAATTTTCAAATATTGGAAAGTACAATCGACCACCCCAACCGCCAACACCTGACTCCTCTGAAAAATACACACACACACATTAAATAAACAACAATGTACAACACATGGACCAGATATTCTGACTTGTACAAGTGTGACACATTATTTTGTGCTAAAATAGAAAATGAAAGGATATGGAGTAAATGTACATGGGACAAAATCGCACACAATACATAGAAAACATAGAAAATATTTGTTTACACCTAAAACATGTTAGATTATAAATTTATATTTGGTCAAGATTGAACTGAAATCTACGGAAGCGTATTAGCGCCACACATTTTTTTTTTTTATAATTTTCTTCCTATCTTTGCGTTTAACGCAAACCTTTGCGATATAACGCAAACCTTTGCGTTACAACGCAAACCTTTGCGTTATAACGCAAACTTTTGCGTTATAACGCAAACCTTTGCGTTGTAACGCAAACCTTTTGCGTTTTAACGCAAACCTTTGCGAAATAACGCAAACCTTGGCGTTATAACGCAAACATCTTGATTTCAATTATTCATTAAGTTTTGTATATATGCCCGTCTGTCATCAAATTTCTGTTGTGATTTAGTTAGGAAAAGAACCATAAATACATGTACAAGGCAAAGTCATTATAATAAATATGCATAGGAATCAGAAAAGTATATAATTTAACAAGAAAATAGATATGTTATAGGCATATTTTATTTGAAAGGCCAACATTTTTAGAATTTTGATTCAGTAGATAAGAGCAAAAATAATGTCATAAAATTGTAAAACTGTCAAGGCAAATAGACAAAATGACTTCTGCTGTAAAATGAACTATTAAGAAAGATTTTTTTTTTAAATTTTGATGTAAGAAATCGTTTTTTTAAATCTCAGAATATGATAAAGATTCTTTGATAAAAAGTCATGAAATTTTCAATCTAGAGTGGTAACTTGGTAGCAATTTAAATGGAGAGAACATAATTTTATTAATAAAACATCTTCATTTTATTCATTTATTGCAAAAGGGTAGTTAGCCAACTTTACACAATCCTCAAACGAGAGCTTACTTTGGAAGTATATTTATATTCGGCTATAGCTATATTAGCAGGGTTGGTTTTTTATCTTCGATATAACTTTAATTTACTCAATTTTCATTGTAATATATGTACATGTATTATCATGTATATCATTTTGGGGGCACTTTATAGCTTGATGTTCGGTGTGAGCCAATGTTCCGTGTTGAAGACTGTACTTTGAACTATAATGGTTTACTTTAACAAATTATGACTTAGATGGAGAGTTTTCTCATCGGCACTCATACCACATCTTCTTATATCTATTATCCTTCTCATTATTAGTTAAATAGTAAAGCATTTTGCTTTGCAATGAATACAAAGAAGACAAATTTTAATATATGCAGCCTCCTCCTCCATTAATAACTGCTGCTTCCTTTGAATCTTAAATAAGAAATAAGATGAAACAAATGTTTGCGTTATATCGCAAAGGTTTGCGTTACAACGCAAAGGTTTGCGTTATTTCGCAAATGTTTGCGTTATAACGCAAATGTTTGCGTTATAACGCAAAGGTTTGCGTTATAACGCAAAGTTTTGCGTTGTAACGCAAAAGGTTTGCGTTGTAACGCAAAGATTTGCGTTATTTCGCAAATGTTTGCGTTATAATGCAAAAGGTTTGCGTTGTAACGCAAAGATTTGCGTTATTTCGCAAATGTTTGCGTTGTAACGCAAATGTTTGCGTTGTAACGCAAAGGTTTGCGGTATTACGCAAAGATAGGAAAAAAAAAAAATGTGTGGCGCTAATACGCTTCCGTAGAAATCTTATGGTTGTTCAGTATTTCTATTTGATCAATTATCTGTATGTTCAATACATACGCGTGTGAATAATTCTCTTTGATAAACGGAATAAATCCGTTATCTAATTTCTGTTGACAAAATGGCCATTATAAACTTTGTTGTTAGCAACGCTATTTGGTATTAAAGAAAGTTAGATTATTATTCGGAGACTCCGTTTGAATATGCCAACGAGAGCACATGTACTGCTTTCAGGTTCTCCAGCGCAAGCAGATATATTGTTTTTGTTTTAAAATTACTGACTTGAAACACAGTTATTTTATATTTGGACTCGATTAAAAGAATTTGGACTATACCAATTCGTTTATGTTTATTGAATTGGACTGCCAACTTGAATGTGAATGAACTGTGATCTAGATAACAATCCATTATCTTAAACCCAATATCTCATATATTGGTACCGAAACATCTAACCTGATGTTACAATTGCGTATCTTGTAGTACAATAACAGCTGACTACAGATACAAAAGATAGTTTCCCCTGCTTCAACATCATCCCACAGACGGAATCCCACTCAAAGCCATTTCGGCAATGTTTTATCAAATTCGTTCTTGATACAAGCACAAAATGTGGTGGAGTGAAAGCAGTTTTTTTCCTGCAAACAAACCTACCCCTTTTAGCTATCTAGACCATATGTCATAAAAATGAAACACACAATAAAAATCATTCACAGACCAGCTACTAACATAATGGCCACATACCTGAACGACAGAACTATATTTGAAAGCAGGATCAACTTTATAATAACGGTATAATAAGAAGCAAAGCCATAAGAACGATCAAAACAGATGATACATGTACCGCACTAAAGCATGCTCAATGCAGTCAATGAAAAGCAATTTTAAAGCACTTTACCCTCCAACATGAAAGTATATCGTCCAACAATCTAATTTCGGTGGATGTACTTCAGAGTAGATTCAAAACAGCAACGTTTTAAACGATACAGGCGGACATTTCAACAAGTTTTTTTTTTGCTGTTAAACATTGACTTAGCAATTTATATTATTTTTAAATGACATAAAATGACATACCCCATCGAAAAAGTAAAATTCTTGCAAATACATAACTTTTCATTTCTTTTTTATTTCTGTAAATGTTTACATAGTTCATTACTAATTCTAAATACTACACTTAATTATGTTTATTTCACAAAATGATAAGCCAATATTACTGTGATAAATTCATCGCATCATTGTGCATTTCCTTCTGCAATATAACAATCAGAAATCTGAGAAATATAATCAAACATCTTTTTGTGAGCATGTGAGGAATAATATTGGAATATTCTTACACTTCTCACTGGTAAGTGCATATTTTACAATCCAATAATTTTAATGATTTAATGAATCCTGTATTTTTTTTAATTCAATTTTCCCCTGCTTTTTATCATTATCATATGCAACAGGTAGACGAAAAATTTTACAGGGTTAGACACACTTATATACCAGAATCGTTGACCATGATGGAATATCTGTTTCACAGATGACGACAAATATGTTCCAATTGTCGTAACAACAATCCTATCGTCTTCTCCTCGAATGTGACCTACCGAATTTGACTCATCACCGGATTTGTATACTTACATGAGCAACACGACGGGTGTCATATGTGGAACAGGATCTATCTACCCTTTCGGAGCACCTTTGATCACCCCCACATTTTAGTGGGGTTCGTGTTGCTAAGGCTTATAGGTTTTCTATGCTGCGTTTTGTATACTTTTAGTCGTTTTACTTGTTTTGCCATGGCATGCATTAATTTTAAAAGCGTGCATTTCAGGATTATTATAAATAACGTGTTGTAGATGATTTATATAAATGTCCATACCTTTGATATGTGTATGGTGTGCACATTTTCTGATGCTCACCATTTTTATTATTATTTTTTTATGTATAAAATACAACAACATATGAACAGATAGAATAGTTAGTTTAGAAAATATCTATAACCATCCATTGCTACAAAATACAAATTGCACATTTATTCTTTCTAATATTTTTGTATTGTTCAAATATTTAGTGACGCAGTTGCATCAATAATTGCCTAAAGGGAAGCTATGACTATGACTGCTTAACACTCCTTATCAAAATTGCTATCCTCTCCTTTGAAAACAGTTGGAATTTTTCCTCAACATATCAAGGAATTCATTGTAAAATCTATCCTGGCTATCCACTTGAAGCTTAGTCTCAACTAGTGTGAAAGTATTTTCCTATTGCCTTCTGAGTGGAAAAACATTTGTAAGTGGGAAGCCAGGAATATCATTTCTAGTAACACTGCACATTGAAATTAGTTCAACAGATTTAAAATTCATGAAACGTTGACAATTTAAGGCCTGGCAACTGTCAAAATACTTAACTAGTCAGAGAAAAATTCTCTGGCAAGTTTTAGTATTTTATATCACTTGCCACATTGGCGAGTTCCCAAGTATCTGTGCTCGCCATATATGTTGTTTACTCGCCTTTGAAAAGTTGGCGAGTTCAGGTTTCACACACTGTGACATGTGTTGTAATAATAAAAACATATCTTTATTTTCAAATTTTGTTCAAGTTAAAACCATTTTTAAAGCAATATTTTGTACATGTTATAACATGTACGAGGTAATGAACTATTTCATTATTCATTATTGAATTTTGAATAATGAAAAATGAATAATGGACGTACTTCAGCGCGGTTACTTTTGTACATGTTATAACATGTACAAATTCGCAACTTGTACACGACATATATACAGAAGGTCTAAACGATTTCTTATTTCAAAATTATCTTTAAATACTTCCTGCATTCAACCGCTTGAGTTAACATTTCGTCTGGTTTTCCTTTTTCATCTTCTTTACTTTCCTAAACCACATAACTATATTCATTCTCATTCTGTATCAAGCGTTTATTTATACTTAAGTTAGAATTTATTACTTTTGTGTGTGCATGCTCAATTTATTGTATTATTGCTATCATTGTGCAATTAGGAAAAGAATTCATAAGTTGGCAAAACTTGTGTCTGATCCTATTTATATTATTGATCAAATAAAATAATTATATTTTGTCTCCATAACGAAAAAGCATTTAATATGCGTGTTCTTGACAAAGCTATAACGTTTTAGTCAGAGTTTTTTAAAAAGTTGTCATTTTTTGTATATCTTGATTAATATTTTTCTTTAAATATAGAGGAGTGACTGGTATGACCTTGTATCTATTGTTGACATAGAACATTTTCTGCATGGTGCCTATATAAACACTGACAATGTCTGGAAGTAAAGAGGCATTTCTCGACAAGCTGCTATGGGTTCCAAACAAATAATATTTTCTTTGAATTTTATCATTATGTTAGATCTGTTGTTCCTCCCTCAGCGGGATTCGAATCCTTGCTTCTGTGACATCGTGGCAACTTTGCCTGCACTGTGTCCAGCGCCCTAGACCACTCGACCAACTCGGCTATATATATGGTCTTGGTCGTCGCCATTTGACACCATTGATATGTTATTATTGTATATATATATATATATATATATATTCATAATTACTCTAAATATCAGCACAACAATGTTAAATCTGCAAATTTGCTTTCGCAAATTTTTGTTCTTCCTCGCCGGGATTCGAACTCGAACTCGAACTCATACATATATAATAACACAGCTTGATTGGCGTTGATAAAACGGCCTTTACTCATTTTTTTTATGAACTTTTTACCCTACTAAACAACGGCCTTTACTCATTTTTTTATATAAAAAAAATGAGTAAAGGCCGTTGTTTAGTAGGGTAAAAAGTTCATGAAAAAGAATTAAAAAATCGGAAAATTTAGAGTATATGTTTTGTCGTTTACATAATTTACTGTCGATTTCTCAGTGCAAGTCTGAGTATGACGCCAATCAAGCTGTTTAGATAGTCAACGATCTTCGAGTTTTTCAGTGATATGTCAATATACATGTATACATATTATTCTTTTGTCTCATAGGAAAAACGGAACACATCGGATTCAAAACAGTTGCATTGACCTGGTTGACTTTTACGGAACGTCTATAGATGTAACCTGTTATGTGTTATTTTTATATATCTACAATTCAATATTTTTGTCTAGTTATATAATTATTTATACGTTAATTTAAAAGAAATTAAAAAATAAACAAAAGTAAAACAAACGTCAGATATAAATGTAGAACCAGAAAAAGATTGACCGATTTTACTGTTAAAGCGTATTATCTGTTTTTTGAGAAATGATGAAGTGTATATTGTTTTACAAGTAAATTAATAAAATTACTCCTACATCCGAAAGGTCAGGGATCTTCTGTTAAAATTCATATTTCACTTAATTGTTTTCTGCAAAGGTTGCACATGGGTCATTAAACTTTAATTAAATAATTAACTTTATCATGTATATAAACATATCTCTGATGTGGATCAAATTTGCAAATGTCAGTCTCGTGAAATAGACATTCGTATTGTATTTGTTAGTTATCAATTAATGAAAAGCATCTTCTTTATTCATTAATAACAGACGTTCATGTTTTACAGTATACCATTTCAAAAATGCCCATCTGCACAATATACCAAAACCCGATACATCTAAGTACTGCAAGTTATCTTGAACTGTTCTATACCGGTCCGTTTGGTTCTGATATTGATAAATATTTGATGTATTTATCTTCCAAAACTTTTTATAGATCGAGAAATCATGATCGAGGTTGTTAAAAAATCTCTTGTCGTAAGCACTGGAATCGGTTTCTTGTAGATACAAGACTGAGATGTTGAATATACGTAAACGACAAAATAACCCAATGACACACACACAAAAGAGATCAGGAGATCAACTGTCGGTTATTTATAAAAAGTATTTAAAGTATGTATACAAAATATAAAGCTTTACAGCACGTGAGACAAAAAAAAGGTGTTAAAAAATCTATTTCGGAAATCGTCAAAGACCAATAAGGAATTCCAAGTCCGCTAAACAGCAAAACCATTGAGATATAACGTATTCTAATATGACGACCTAATATCGTCAACCAGTATAATCACAATATATCTACCTTTAGCGCAAACGAAGTAATACACAAAAACGGCTAGCAAAATAAACAAATCAGTCCATTTCAATTTATTTTTCATGGTAAAATTTCATAAAACGAAAATTCCGCGAAATGATGTTATTGTCTTGGCATGGCAACGAAACAAGGTGACGTCACAAGTATGTTTCCGTAAACAAAAAATCAAATGTAAATACCGGGCGTTTTAAAGCTTCTTGTACGCCTCAGAACGAATAAAATTACATTGGAAGAAAATATATAAGTGAAAAATGCGATTAAAAAAAAAAATCATTGAAATATATAATATTACTAATATTATCAAAATTGGGTAAAACGGAACAGCCAAAACAGTATCGTATGTATAGGGCTTTCACGGTTAACAAAATCACCGAATTTGTCCTATTAGAATCGAAATAATTCATGGCAGCCGTAGATTTGTTTTCATTTAACCATGGGTTGGGAATTTATATTCGTATTTTACCCCTCGCTAACGCTCAGGGTAAAATAATCATTAACCATGGGTTGGGCATTTATATTCGATTATTTTACCCTCGCTAACGCTCAGGGTAAAATAATCGAATATAAATGCCCAACCCATGGTTAAATGAAAACAATCTACGGCTGCCATGAATTATTTCTTAAATAACCAATGACAGGGTTCGTGGTCTGGGTCAGGCATTTTAGCATTCTCTTTTAAAACCAGTGACAGTGTGTTCACATAAGATGACGTACAATTAAAACCAGTTCAAAAATATTCTTAATCTTTAATTAATACCGGTATAATCAACAACATAAACACAGTATAAAGTGTTTAGCTGATGATATAGAAATGTCTAATACTCGCTTCGAAACAGGAGAAAACGAGGCTCGTCCTGTTTCTAAAGCTCGTACAAATAAATTTTATATTTTCCGACAATGTACGAATAAAATTACATTGGAAGAAAATATATAAGTGAAAAATGCGATTAAAAAAAAAAATCATTGAAATATATAATATTACTAATATTATCAAAATTGGGTAAAACGGAACAGCCAAAACAGTATCGTATGTATAGGGCTTTCACGGTTAACAAAATCACCGAATTTGTCCTATTAGAATCGAAATAATTCATGGCAGCCGTAGATTTGTTTTCATTTAACCATGGGTTGGGAATTTATATTCGTATTTTACCCCTCGCTAACGCTCAGGGTAAAATAATCATTAACCATGGGTTGGGCATTTATATTCGATTATTTTACCCCTCGCTAACGCTCAGGGTAAAATAATCGAATATAAATGCCCAACCCATGGTTAAATGAAAACAAATCTACGGCTGCCATGAATTATTTCTTAAATAACCAATGACAGGGTTCGTGGTCTGGGTCAGGCATTTTTAGCATTCTCTTTTTTAAAAACCAGTGACAGTGTGTTCACATAAGATGACGTACAATTAAAACCAGTTCAAAAAATATTCTTAATCTTTAATTAATACCGGTATAATCAACAACATAAACACAGTATAAAGTGTTTAGCTGATGATATAGAAATGTCTAATACTCGCTTCGAAACAGGAGAAAACGAGGCTCGTCCTGTTTCTAAAGCTCGTACAAATAAATTTTATATTTTCCGACAATGTACATATATTGCTTAGGGAGCTACCATTTGATTTTTATGGGGAGGGGGGGCTAGGATGAAATTTGAAAAAAATAGGCGGACAGGAGTTTTGAGTTAAAAAAAGGCAGGATGAGCAACTTGGTAAAAAAAAAAGGCTAGGTTGAAATTTGAAAAAAATAGGCAGGACAGGAGTTTTGAGTTTAAAAAAAAGGCAGGATGAGCAACTTGGTAAAAAAAAAGGCAGGATGACAATTTGTGTAAAAAATCAGGATAAACTAGTAAAAAAAAGGCAGGACCGAATAGAGTAAAAAATAAAAAGGCAGGACAGAGATTACAACTGAAAAAAAAAGCAGGACAAAATTTTTCATCCTAGCCCCACCCATAAAAATCAAATGGTAGCTCCCTTATTTTTTTTATCCTGCAATCGACCTTTCTACTATACTAAAACAGGTGTACAGATAACACGAAGCGATAAACTTATACTAGACGTTCATAGTCTCCTGGTATCCTGCTTATGTTGCGAGCGAACGGTTATGTCAAATTACCGTTTACATCACAGTTCAATTTAGGGTCCTCATTGCGGTCCGCGTTTAAGTCATGTCGATTTCATTCAAAGACAAATTCAACGATTGGGATGGAAAAAATGTACAAAATTAATTGCAAGATAAAGACAATAACTGTTTACTCGGCTCGAAACAGGAGTAATAGCTCGCTAAAGCTCGCATTACACCTGTGTCTTAGCCTCGTACAAATACAGCTGATATTTAAAGACACTAAACAGTTATTGTCTATATCTGTTTCTCCTGGGACTATTATACTAACTGAGTATAGTAGCCCAAGGTTTCTCTAAATGCAGTGTTCCGAATGGATATGGCGGGAATTTACACGAGTCAAATTTAATCAGAATCATCAAACTGGATAGAACCGGGTTTAATGCATACAGAGTTATATAAATCCCTGTACCAATCTCCTCATATTACAAGCTCGAGATTATACAAGACTCTAACACGCTTGATAGAAATATGTATAATTTTGCAGTGCATTTAAAAGTGTCTCTAGCTATTAAATCAATCTAAGATTTAAGTATACATGCATCTATATAGATATATATATTATATATCTATATATATATATATATATATATATAGAGAGAGAGAGAGAGAGAGAGAGAGAGAGAGAGAGAGAGAGAGAGAGAGAGAGAGAGAGAGAGAGAGAGAGAGTTAGAGAGAGAGAAAGAGAGAGAGAGTGTGTCAGTTAAATACAGACAAGATTTTCTTGGTGCATGTTTCTGATATAAGCCTGCATCTTACACGATAATAGTTTGTAAAGCTGTTTAATTCGGACAAGATTGGCATTGTGGTTACAATTTAAGCCCGAATGTTTCATTAATCTTCTGATAATCATTCTCCTTTGATACAAATGAAAAAATGACAGCTTTGAAAGTCTGCTTCGTTAAAAAGAGATTTTATTTCTAAAAATATCACATATTTTGATACTGATCTCGGTGCGCATAACACTGTTTCTGGTATTTCCTACAGCAGGTTCACAGAGGACTGAGATTTCCTACAGCAGGTTCACAGAGGACTGAGATTTTGGAATGACAATAAACCAACAATGTACTTGGTAATCCAATGTCTGGTTTTGAGTTAATTCTGTTCTTTTCATATCGAGAAATCGATATATTAATATAATACCATTCAGTACATGTACATGCTCGTATACTAGTTGCTGTTTAATTGTATACCCTAGTAGTTGATAGATGTCTAAAAAAAACTTCATTGAATGTTTTATTTTCCTCGACAGATTAGCTTTTAACATGTATGGTAAACTTTATAAACTTAAATCTAGGGTTTATGGTTTATTAAGCTTGCACTTCCGTGTACATATATGAGCAGGAATGGTAACTATAGTATACATTTTCAACATAGCATGTGATGAATAACTACATCAATAAAACAACAGTATATAAGTAATGCATGTAGAAGTTTATGGCTCATTAGGGTGTTTACGTTGTAATTAACGTCATGTATGATGGTCCGTTTCTGCCTTATAAGCAAAGTAGATTTATAAATTTGACTTCATTGAGAACGGACTTTTTGGTGCCGCAAGAATATCAAAATATACCATTATGTCAAATCAATCCAAAACAGCGAACAAGAATATATGCATGTAATAAAGTGTATAGTAGTGCTAAACATAAATGTATAAAATGGTACCACTAGGCTTGTGAGAAGGGTAATAATCAAGATACGTAATTAAAAGTAAGTCGTGTCTTCGTCATAGACACTTAATTTGAGGTACCGACGTTATGTTTGGTAATCGATCTCGTTTTCATTTCAGTCTTTCTTGATGCATATATAGGATTAAAACAAAGCAATCCTCGATCGAAATCAAATAAAAACTGGCGTTCATATATTCAACAATATGTATGATTTGTTTACAGTTTGGCGATGATTTCGTGTGCATAATGCCATTTGTACCGCGTTAGATGTAACAACAGGAATCAACCATCAAAATCTAAATAAAAAAAATACAAATTGTTCAATAGATTTTGATGAATAAGAGGGAAATAATAGGATCATGAGAAAAATATCCACCAAAGTTAAAATGAAGTGGATGTAAGCAATTATAGACAACCGTACGGCCTTCAACAATGAGATAAACCCATTAGGTATAGTCGGCTATAAAAGGCCCCGACATGAAAAATATGAAACAATTCAATTGAGAAAACTAACGGCCTAATTTATAACAAAACAATTTACGAAAAACAAATATGACAGACATAAACCAACGACAACTACTGAACTACAGGCTCCTGACTTGGGACAGCACATAAAGAATGTGGCGGGGTTAATATATTTGTGACCGCTCAACTCTTCCCCTAACCTGGGACAGTGCTGTAACAGCACAACATAAGAACAAACTATAAAAATCAGTTGAAAACGGCATAACTCATCAGATCAAAGTCAATCAGACATTTTCGAAATTCTTTGATACTGTAAGATTAGAAAATTCTAAGACAAAAATATAACAGATAGCCGTTCTACATTGTAATTTTTCAGAAAAACTATGGAACAGGTGAATCGCCTCAACATAAAATTGTGATTTTATTATATTTTACGATTATATATCTATACATAACATGTCATATACTATAAATTTTATTCAACATTTTCCGTGTCTCCATTAAACGTTACCAAAGATCCATTGCACATTTTTTTCAGTACCCATATAATAATCTAGGATAGTTCAAATTTGCGACAGACAAGTAACTATAAAAAGTTATGTTATTTCCGAAATGTGATTGCTTTAAAGCTTAATTTAAGCATTCAGCTTCCTGAAATCGCTTAATCGTTCATCAATTTCCATCAAGTTGTCCGTCCTTTCCCAAAATGTTTTCTAGTCAATAATCAACATTTTCACACAGAACGTCAACGTTATAACTTTATTTCTCTAATTCTTCGAGCCTCGCGTTTTAAATCTGAAAATTTAACTGTCTCGAGCTCGAGTTGATAAATATCGCATCACACTCGATGCAGTGGTAGAATCTATATTTACATTTAGTGTCGCATGTATTTGTCTTTTGCTCCTGACACGTTCTGCATAATAATATGGTTTTGGGAGATACTTTCTGATAATTTCTCCGAAAAGTTATAAATCAAAGAGATAATACGAGAAATGTGACTTTAATCAAGTTCTGTAAACCGCGTGCTGATCTTTAAAGCGTATAAGGGAGCTACCATTTGATTTTTATGGGGCGGGGGGCTAGGATGAAATTTGAAAAAAAAGGCAGGACAGGAGTTTTGAGGTAAAAAAGGCAGAATGAGCAACTTGGCAAAAAAAAAAAAAAAGGCATGATGACAATTTATGTAAAAAAGTCAGGATAAACTAATAAAAATATGGATACTTCTAAGTCCTGAATATGCATGAAATACTTCCCACTGGAAGTTACGCAAGCAACAAACAATACAAAATATGTATTTGGGTGAGATAATAGTATAATAGAATGTAATAACATGCATTGTTCCCCATTTAAATCTGAGAAGAGGGAGGAGGAGGAACCTCTACATTTTGCTTTAATAAAGAAAATTGGGTGTTTTGTGGTGTTTTTTTTTTTGGGGGATGAGGTTGATGACAAGTGAAAGGGTCTTACTTAAAAAGTTAAATATGGAAAAAATATTCAACACTACTATTTTTCATAACTGAACAATTAAATTAGGAACGAAAATGATTGTCCGAAAAAATAATTATATTCATCTGATATGTTTACAAGCTTTGTATAATATCGAGGTGCAACTCTTCAGGTACAACAATTTTACTGTCACTTTCAAGTTCAACACAAATGAATCGTATTGCAGAGGAATAGCAAATCGCAGTTTTACGCTTCACAAGTTTGAAAATAAACGGCTGATTTTTTATCCTCTCGTAATACAGCCCTTTCACAACTTTAGAACCTCGGTTAAACGAACAACCCCAGTCATCTGAAATATTTTTTTATAATTTGTGGTCTTTTTGACACTCTTAAAAAGATAATACTCATAATCAATATCGTCTGCCAAAACCGCAATTATCATGTCCTTTTCAACAATGTCTTCAATTATATTATCATTTGTATTGCAATGGTCATCATTTTTTCGGAATTCGAGTTAACATTTTGAATCATTTTACTCTCTTGGAATTTCCTATAAATTGCGTTTATTGCTCCATTAAAACAGTTATCACAATTATAACACGATAATTCTCGGACAAGAAGATCTATATAATAATTTGTTGATATGATTTAGTGTATCTTGCGATTTTGATCCACGGGTTAAAGTTTATATTATGAAGACGAGGAATCTCAGCAATGTATTTGAAAAGCCGTTTTTATATATTCCACTCTGTGGATTCTGGAGATTTTCCTGAGCCAAATCATGAAGGTCACGCGCCGTCTGAATTTTAGTTTTACCCGGAGCACGGCGTAGTCCGCTTGATTCTTTAGAAAACCACCGGCAGCATCGTGTGGGCCATTGCCATGCGATGTTTCAAAATAGTTTCTAATTAAAACATCATATCCTTGATCGGACCTAAGTGTACAAACATCGCCCATACAGTTTCGGCTTTTATACTGAGCACTGCAACCGTCAGTAAACTCGTGCATAATCTTAATTTCAGCAGATATCGATTTCAAGTATTTCGAAATGACGGTTTGGACATATCCCGTATAGTGACGGTCATGATCCAAGTCTGGACTAATGACAAAACTGTTCACTAACTACTACCGGTGAATTAATGTGCTGTCGATCCCGTCTACCTGAAGAATAGCATGCCTATTTAAAATTGTAACGTGTATGCTAACCTCGGTTCTATGAAAGAATGCTGATTGGATTTCAGTCCGGTCGGAACATCGATAGTTCTCAGAGAAATCGTGAATACAAACTGCGTGATTGGGTGGAAGATTTTGAACTATATTTCTATATTGTTCACTTTGCCACTTTGATGAGCCGGAAAGTTCCAAGTAGTGATTTGAAATGGTTAAACATTTCGCCAGGTTTTGTTTTTTTACTAACTAACATAAGTTTTGTTCTTGTTTTTCTGCCTTTTACGTTTATTTCAGTGTATTCAAATTTTTCCCATTTAATGTCGCGAGCATTTCTAGATGTGTCTAGTTCATTGTCGTGGAAGGACAATTTTTCAACTCCACATTCTTTGCAAGACCGATTTAAACACTGTGCGTGCGGTGCAGTCTTATCACATAAAGTTTCAGCACATATGTCATTTAAATGTTCAAAAACTGGTAAGTTCTCTTGGGTCAAGTCTAGATTACTTGCATGCAAATTTTTCCTAAATTCTATACATTTCTTAATCAGAATTCGAACCTCTATATGCTGCCGACAACAACATGTATTGCGATGTTTTTGTTTAACTGGCATCACGAAAACGGTTTGTAACTTTCAAACAAACGTTGTGATATTTTAAAATCTGGACACTTGGCTTTAAAATCTAAAACACTTCAGTTTGCCTTTTTCGAGCAGGTGTATTTGATGCGAAACATATTCATTAGGCCCTATCCGTGAGCGTTTCACGTCTGTCTTGTTAGAACTTGTGCGCGAAACCGTAGGGGATATCCAGAAATCATAAGCCTGTTTTTTGTTTCATCAGAAGTAATGTCAGATCTTGTTTTCCTCTTTGTGAATTCGTAACAAGAAGCACGGCGTAGTCCGCTTGATTCTTTAGAAAACCACCGGCAGCATCGTGTGGGCCTTTGCCATGCGATGTTTCAAAATAGTATCTAATTAAAACGTCATATCCTAGATCGGACCTATGTGTACAAACATCGCCCATACAGTTTCGGCTTTTATACTGAGCACTGCAACCGTCGGTAAATTCGTGCATAATCTTAATTTCAGCAGATATCGATTTCAAATATTTCGAAATGACGGTTTGGACATATCCAGTATAGTCATGATCCAAGTCTGGACTAATGACAAAACTGTTCACTAACTACTACCGGTGAATTAATGTGCTGTCGATCCCGTCTACCTGAAGAATAGCATGCCTATTTAAAATTGTAACGTGTATGCTAACCTCGGTTCTATGAAAGAATGCTGATTGGATTTCAGTCCGGTCGGAACATCGATAGTTCTCAGAGAAATCGTGAATACAAACTGCGTGATTGGGTGGAAGATTTTGAACTATATTTCTATATTGTTCACTTTGCCACTTTGATGAGCCGGAAAGTTTCAAGTAGTGATTTGAAATGGTTAAACATTTCGCCAGGTTTTGTTTTTTACTAACTAACATAAGTTTTGTTCTTGTTTTCTGCCTTTTACGTTTATTTCAGTGTATTCAAATTTTTCCCATTTAATGTCGCGAGCATTTCTAGATGTGTCTAGTTCATTGTCGTGGAAGGACAATTTTTCAACTCCACATTCTTTGCAAGACCGATTTAAACACTGTGCGTGCGGTGCAGTCTTATCACATAAAGTTTCAGCACATATGTCATTTAAATGTTCAAAAACTGGTAAGTTCTCTTGGGTCAAGTCTAGATTACTTGCATGCAAATTTTTCCTAAATTCCATACATTTCTTAAAAAGAATTCGAACCTCTATATGCTGCCGACAACAACATGTATTGCGATGTTTTTGTTTAACTGGCATCACGAAAAACGGTTTGTAACTTTCAAACAAACGTTGTGATATTTTAAAATCTGGATACTTGGCTTTAAAATCTAAAAACACTTCAGTTTGCTTTTTTTCGAGCAGGTGTATTTGATGCGAAACATATTCATTAGGCCCTATCCGTGAGCGTTTCACGTCTGTCTTGTTAGAACTTGTGCGCGAAACCGTAGGGGATATCCAGAAATCATAAGCCTGTTTTTTGTTTCATCAGAAGTAATGTCAGATCTTGTTTTCCTCTTTGTGAATTCGTAACAAGATTTTTCGGATCTCAAAACAGAAGTGCGAATTCTTTGACCACCAGAAAGTCGCCGCGGCTGCAATCCCAACTTACGCGCTGCTTTGCTTTTTTCTCCTTTTGAAATTTTTTCACCGCTGACAGAAGCCGATATTACATGCATAGCATTACGTGCATCAAATTTCGTTTTTGAATTGTTTCATGTATGAATCCTTCATGTTTTCTAAGACCTTTTCAGAGAGAGATGGACTCTGTCGTTTTAAAGATTGTTTTGCTGTTGGTGACACACACAGATAGTGTTGTAGTATAGCTTGTTTTTTATTTGGAGTTGATGGTAGAGCGTCCTTAAGCCTTTTCAGTGCCCTGCATTTGGCCATCTTATTTTTAAATATTGCATTTCGAATTTCGCCATTTTGATTATTTATTTGTCTTACATTTTGTGTTTTGTCTCGTGACCGACGTTTGTACTGATTCTGTTTTCTTTCTTTTCTTTGATTTTTGTCTTTGATTTCTTTTATATAAAGCGCTTTTGGATACCTCACTTTTCGGACTTCTGATTCGGCTTTCGTTATATTTGTCTTTATATTTATTGTAACTTTTATTTTTCTGTTCTTTTCTTTTTAGTTTCTTCATCTCTTTATAATATTTAATTCTCTCTGTTCCGGACATGAAATTCTTCTTTTCTGCAATTAATATTTTACCTATTTATTGACAAATTACCATATTTTTTTATTTTAGATAATTATTTATTTTCTTTTGTTAATTACTACTAGTATATATTTTTCCTTTGCAGTTGTTATCTTCGTTTCTATCATAGCCGTATAAAGTTATTTCGATACTTGAACAGTTTGCGAAATTTATAAGTTGATTATTCTGTTTTGTCCTCTGATCTTAACATGAAATCGAACCGTACTTGTTATTTGAAAACAATGGAATATCGTTCATATATTATATGAGAATACGAAAAGCTTTCGATTTCGATGGCCTCGGTGGATGAGTGGCCTCATGGTTTCATATAAAGAGATCACGAGCCTGCCGATTTTAAAATACGCTCGTGGCGAGATTTGTTCGACTCCGATCTTAAGGGCATACGATACAGTAGCAGGGGCAGATAATAACGTTTTCAAAACTTTTCGTGTTGTTTTCGCGACGTTGTTAATCAGAACGTTGTAATTTCGCGATGTTTCTAATAAGAACGATTACATTTCGCGACGTCGCTTTACATGTAGTCACATTTGCGGAAATCCACTGACGTCATAATCCCGATTGCGCGAGTTTGAAAAAAGTACCTGCAATGAAAATCGGCCAAATCACGAGAATTGTTATATTTATTCATTAATAAGGAAGTCAACAGTATTAACTTCGAATGGGAAAAAAATCAATCCACATTCTTAATTTTGTATGTCTGTTATTTCATATAGGAAATGAATAAGAGATATGAAAAACATAAGACGTTGATGAGACAGAAATCCAACTACACAAAAAAAAACAATAAGTAATTTATATAGTAACTACACCATTTGGCTAACTCTACATCGTAATGAGAATTGTACGGATAAATTTAACAGAGACTATCAACAAAATGACAAAAACGTAATAAATAATGACAGCGCATCTTACTGTTCCTGACTTTGAAAAGGTAAAGTCAGGATAAACTAATAAAAAAGTCAGGATAAACTGATAAAAAAGTCAGGATAAACTGATAAAAAAAGTCAGGATAAACTGATAAAAAAAGTCAGGATAAACTGATAAAAAAAGTCAGGATAAACTGATAAAAAAAGTCAGGATAAACTGATAAAAAAAGTCAGGATAAACTGATAAAAAAGTCAGGATAAACTGATAAAAAGTCAGGATAAACTAATAAAAAAGTCAGGATAAACTAATAAAAAAGGCAGGATAAACTAATAAAAAAGGCAGGATAAACTAATAAAAAAGTCAGAATAAACTAATAAAAAGTCAGGATAAACTAATAAAAAGGCAGGATAAACTAATAAAAAAGGCAGGATAAACTAAATAAAAAGGCAGGATAAACTAATAAAAAAGTCAGGATAAACTAATAAAAAAGGCAGGATAAACTAATAAAAAGTCAGGATAAACTAATAAAAAGGTCAGGATAAACTAATAAAAAGTCAGGATAAACTAATAAAAAGTCAGAATAAACTAATAAAAAGTCAGGATAAACTAATAAAAAAGTCAGAATAAACTAATAAAAAAGTCAGGATAAACTAATAAAAAAAGTCAGGATAAACTAATAAAAAGTCAGGATAAACTAATAAAAAAAGTCAGGATAAACTAATAAAAAAAGTCAGGATAAACTAATAAAAAAAGTCAGGATAAACTAATAAAAAAAGTCAGGATAAACTAATAAAAAAAGTCAGGATAAACTAATAAAAAGTCAGGATAAACTAATAAAAAAAAGTCAGGATAAACTAATAAAAAAGTCAGAATAAACTAATAAAAAAGTCAGGATAAACTAATAAAAAGTCAGGATAAACTAATAAAAAGTCAGGATAAACTAATAAAAAGTCAGAATAAACTAATAAAAAAGTCAGGATAAACTAATAAAAAGTCAGAATAAACTAATAAAAAGTCAGGATAAACTAATAAAAAGTCAGAATAAACTAATAAAAAAGTCAGGATAAACTAATAAAAAAGGCAGGATAAACTAATAAAAAAGTCAGGATAAACTAATAAAAAAAGGCAGGATAAACTAATAAAAAAAGGCAGGATAAACTAATAAAAAAAGGCAGGATAAACTAATAAAAAAAGGCAGGATAAACTAATAAAAAGGCAGGATAAACTAATAAAAAAGGCAGGATAAACTAATAAAAAAGTCAGAATAAACTAATAAAAAAGTCAGAATAAACTAATAAAAAAGTCAGGATAAACTAATAAAAAAGTCAGGATAAACTAATAAAAAAAAGTCAGGATAAACTAATAAAAAAAGTCAGGTTAAACTAATAAAAAAAACCGAATAGAGTGAAAAATAAAAAGGCAGGACAGAGATTACAACTAAAAAAAAATGCAGGACAAAATTTTTCATCCTAGCCCCTATAAAAATCAAATGGTAGCTCCCTAAAACATTTGAACCGCACTGAAATTAATCGCGGACTGTATTTTGACAAATTAACAGTTAAAAGCGGATTGATAGAATATAAACCCTGTAGCACAAAATACCTTTGGGGCCGACTGTTTTCGCGCGGTATTATTACCAAGACATAGATATTTGTGATGACGGAATCTTGACCATGTCAGAGGATAGGCATCTTCCAAAAATTGACAGTCATGGGCATTGACAAATGTGTGGCATATATACTTTTAAAAAGTCAATATTAAGATGGAAAAAAGTTTAATGTGTCAAAAATATAATCAGTCATCTTATCATGTAGGGTCTACTTTTTTAAATAAATAGTAAAATATCAGAATGTCATCTCTGTAAAAAGTTCCGACATTTCGTACGGAAGTTGATCGACGAAAAACGACGACTATAGTAACATTACCATTGCTAAACCGAACACCGTGCGTAACGTCACCACCATCTCTAAGTAAATTTGTACGACACATGATTTTATGTTGATTTGGATATCAACATGTTTTGTATAAGAATTAAGACTGTTGTTCTCGTCCAACACGGGCAACATCTTTTTAAAATAAAATCCTTACGATGGCAATAAGTAAACAAGTCATTGAGAAAGGAACTGAAACTTCTAATACTTACTATAATACCGAGATTCTCTTTGAAAGATTAACCGGCAATAAATGAAATCAAACCAATATATGTCTAAACATATCCCAGGGCAATTGTTATCTATCGTTATTGCCTTACTAGATAAAAAAAAAAAAACGCAGAAAAAAATTCCAGGCTTATATTTTTTTGCAAGAGGTGCGCGTTTCGTCTACAAAAGACTAATCAGTTACGCTCGAATAAAAACAATTTAAAGGGCCAAATAAAGTACGAAGACCAAAAATATTATGTAGCCGAATCCGTTCCCCCTTTTTTTTCGATTGTGACTCCATCGAATACGACTTTTAACAAAGTTTTACTTGCCATTGGCCACATGCCGATAGCAACTAGCAAAGCAGCTGCTAAAACTGCCTACCCTTAAGGAGCATACCCGGTTTTTGTTGGAGTTCATGTTGGTCGGTCCTTTCATCGTGTTATCTGTTTTTTTTCATTAAAGAGTTTAACGGCATTTTAGAATTTAACCCGTGGAATATATAAGTGTATGAAGAAGAATTGTCAGTTAAAATGACTCAGTTATAAGCCACGTTTTATAGACCAAAACAAAAACGCACCCGTTGATGTGCTAAGCATATCCTCTATGTACATATTGAGAGAGAAAAATCGGCACACAGGAATTAGGTATTTGACAGACCAGAGTTGCAACTCATTAATGTTAAGTTACTGACCAAAAACAAAGTCTTTTTGTAAAGTAGTTTCTCAGATAAGAAACAAAAATATTTGTTGGACCGGACAAACAATGTGGTTGCACTCACTCCTAGATTGAAGGTATAATACAGATAAGTAATTCAATAATTATATGTACCGTAATAAAAAAAAATACCCTAAAGACAAGCTTAGGTAACTTATCTATTGATACAGAATCATTAAATTTCATGCTCTAATATCGACTGCTGTATGAAATGTTATACTACACTGCAATGGACTAAGCTGACCCGATTTAATGTGGGTATGATTTTATGTTCATGTAATGCCTATAGAGTAGGTCGTTAGTTTTCTTGTTTGAATTATTTCACATTTTCATGTCGGGGTTTTAAAGCTGACTATACGGTGTGGCTTTTCTTTTCTTTTTTGTGTGTGTTGGAGGCCGTAGGGTGACCTTTAATAGCGTTTATCTTCGTCATTTGAACTATGGTTGATAGTTGTCTCTTTTGCAATCATACCACATGTCCTTATTTTTATATCATCCCCTTACTTTATAATTGTTTCACATTTTGTCATGTCGGGGCCTTTTGAATAATTAAAACTATGTTCAAGCTGTGTTGTCTACATGAATTGTATGACAAATGTCGGACAGAGATGCAAATTAATTTTTTTATTATATATATCTTTTTTGTTTCCGAACATTTCTTTTCTAAAAGTAATTTACTAGAATACTTTTTCTATCCAAGTTTCGTAACAATTCATAAAGGTTTGGCAAATATGATGCTATTTTACGAGGAGCCAGCTTTATTAATTTTCATGATTAATATCATTGGTTTAAAAAAAAAAAACACCTTGGCTCTACAACTGAAATTGACAACGTAGTAGTGAACGGCGGGAAAGATTTCACGACGTTGTTGCGAATAAAACTTATTCCAACGTAGTTTGGCGCCTTATTGGCAAACGTCCCATTTGCCAATAAAAATTAAGGTTTATTGCTTTTATTGAAAAAACAAGCACATGGACCCCCAGTTTTTTCTTTTGCAATCGATCAAGTTCTGTGTCAAGAACGCTCCGCCAAAATTTTAAGAAAAAATCAACGATAGAATTTTTTCTGCACTTCTGTGTAGACGCAAAAATATTTTCAACTTCTTTATTTCACTTGTATTAAAAGAATTTAGGATATAATTATTTATTTCAACTGTTAACTTGTTACAGCATGCTGATGCCATGGATCAAGGGAACATTTTACAAAAAACCCGGTTAAATTATGACTGTTCGTTCAAAAGTATTGGTACTTTCCTTAAAAGTCCTTATTTATGAAATTTCAGGGTTTTTCCTTCAAATATGCAAATTTCGAACCAAATTATCTCAAAAAGTAAGTCATGAAGGTATATTTTTCTTTGCATATTTCAAAAGTACACGTCGAAATTGACCTTCTACCAAAATTTCAAGAAAAAATCAACGAGGGATCTCTACTGTATCGTATGCCCTTAATTGACAGTTATTGTCAGTTATCTTACCAAAGGTCGCCTGATGTCCGGCTTCCTCCACATATGAAAACAGTTCGATAAAATACAACCAAGGTCGCTTATAGTGGCGTTAAACACCAAAACACAAAAGAAACAAACATTTAGATTTAATTTGAAAAGACATAGCGTCCCGAATTGACAACGTTCAAAACGTAAGAAAATTGTTAAGTGGACAAACTTACAAGACCTTTGATTTGTTAAAAAACGAAGTCGAACAACTTATCAAAAAGTATGTAACTGTTTTGTGGGGTTAAAGTACAATTACGGAAAAGCACTATTTTGTATGCTACAAATCGAATATTTTATTAAATGACGTCGAAACTGACAGTTTACTTGTAAAAAGCGACGAAATTCGACATTGGACATTCTTGCAAGACATTTGCCCGAAGCCAATGCGTTTTTATTTGTGGTGTGAGTGCTGTAAAATCCGGATTTGAAATGGTCTATCTATGTACTTTTGCGAGAATAATTTATGAAAAAGAAATTTCATATCATCTTATATTTTAAAAGCCATAACTTTTGATAACTTACCATTTTCCGAAATCTGACCATGGTGAAGATTATTCATTTTTGAAAAAATCAGCTTTGACCGTTGCATCAACGCAAAATCAGTAATGACGTCATAAATTATATATGACGTTTATCATTCATGCGAATTTCGCGGATTTTAAACTCTTTCTAAGAGCACAAAAACTCCTGTAAAGTTATTCTGCGTATAATTTGTTACGTCTGACACGCATATTTTTGATGTTTTGCCAATATTTGTATCCTTATTTTAAACTATTATTAAAAGTTATAAAACAATTTATTATCTTTCTGGAAACAGTAATACCTGCCTAGTCTATGTATATAAATTTTATAAAGCTTAACTATTTAGATTTTATAGAAGAGCTGTTTATCCGTGTGCTCTGTCGGATTTCACGGTATTGACGCAATAACGTGCTTAACGTCCGTGCGTAACGTCACCACCATCTCTAACGTCACGGTACCCAAATTGCACCGAGTACCCAAATTGCACCTATTTAGCAAAATAGCAGCGGAAATCTTACACAAGATTTCCTAGAGACTAAACAATTTGTATTTTATGATTTGATACTATGTACGTCTTTCAACATAGGTAAAAATATTTAGATATACACAAAACGTTCACAGTATTTATCAACAGATGAAGTGTTTACTGAAAAAGCAAAATGTACGGAAACGTCGCCATGCGACGTCATCAAAACGTCATCTTTTAAAATTAGCAAATACAATATGTTACAAGTATCCATTTCTTAAAAATGAAGAGTAAGCATGGACTAATATCCAATTGTTCAAAATATTTGAAAAATTAAACAAAAGTTCTGTTATTCGACTTTAATTTGACGATGCGAATTTAAGCATGGATGCAATTTGGGTACTCCTCATTACAGAAA
Organism: Mytilus coruscus; assembly: GCA_017311375.1. Lineage (NCBI taxonomy): Eukaryota > Metazoa > Mollusca > Bivalvia > Mytilida > Mytilidae > Mytilus > Mytilus coruscus. Next base: position 17,540,559 of record CM029598.1, read on the forward strand.
CATTAATGGTTTGGAGGTCAGTTCAGACCAATTTTCTATGATTCCATATGGATTCAAAATTAAATTGGTGAAACCATATAGGAAATAATGATACATCTTCAAAATAAACACATAATGAAAACTTTTGTCTGAAGGATAAATAAACGTAGGTTAAAAACTGTCAAAATAGGTGCAATTTGGGTACCCTCACGTTAAGTAAATTTGTACGACACATGATTTTATGTTGATTTGGATATCAACATGTTTTGTATCTTAAATAAAATTAAGACTGTTGTTCTCGTCCAACACGGGCAACATTTTTAAAATAAAATCCTAACGATGGCAATAAGTAAACAAGTCATTGAGAAAGGAACTGAAACTTCTAATACTTACTATAATACCGAGATTCTCTTTGAAAGATTAACCGGCAATAAATGAAATCAAACCAATATATGTCTAAATATATCCCAGGGCAATTGTTATCTATCGTTATTGCCTTACTAGATAAAAAAAAAAACGAAGAAAAAATTCCAGGCTTACATTTTTTGCAAGAGTTGCGCGTTTCGTCTACAAAAGAATAATCAGTTACGCTCGAATAAAAACAATTTAAAGGGACAAATAAAGTACGAAGACTAAATATATTATGTAGCCGAATCCTTCCCCTTTTTTCGATTGTGACTCCATCGAATACGACTTTTAACAAAGTTTTACTTGCCATTGGCCACATGCCGATAGCAACTAGCAGAGCAGCTGCTAAAACTGCCTACCCTTAAGGAGCATACCCGGTTTTTGTTGGAGTTCATGTTGGTCGGTCCTTTCATCGTGTTATCTGTTTTTTTTTTTTTTTATTGTTCCGTAATAGCTTTAAAAGAATTGATCCCTTTTTACATTACATAATACTGTTAAAATTGATACTTTCCTCTATATTTGCCTCTCACGCAGGATCAACATTTTGTCGATGCTACTGCAATTAGATAGTATCGATGCTACTTAAATTTAGATAGTATCGATGCTACTGACATTTAGATAGTTTCGATGCTACTGACATTTAGATAGTATCGATGCTACTGAAATTTAGATAGTTTCGATGCTACTGAAATGTAGATAGTTTCGATGCTACTGAAATTTAGATAGTATCGATGCTACTGAAATTTAGATAGTTTCGATGCTACTGAAATTTAGATAGTTTCAATGCTACTAAAATATAGATAGTATCGATGCTACTGAAATTTAGATAGTATCGATGCTACTAAAATTAAGATAGTATCGTTGCTACTAAAATGTGGATATTAAAGAGTATATTGTTTATTGATTGATTGAGGCTTGCGTAATAGTGGCAATTATTTTATGCATCTTAAGAACGATACATTTTTGAAGATTTTTTCAGCAATTACACATTGTTTATCAAAAGACATGTTTCATGTAAACGTATATCATCATTGAAGAACGAGACGAAATTGATTTTCAATTTCCAGAGACAAAAAAGCATTGAAAAATTCAGTGTAAACTGTCCTGATAAGATTCAAGAATGATTTGTTTCTTGAAAACGTCTTTGAATTTTTTTTACCTCCTACGAAGTTTTAAACGTTTAATTGTGGACTAGAGCATAAGTTAAATATAAATGTATACACGACTCTTGTAAACAATTAACTCGAACAATAATCTATCATTGCTTCTGTAGAGAAATAAAAACAGACTTATGAACCAGCAGTACCCAAACTTAACTTTTAATATAAAAAATACTGAGAGTTTGTATGGAAAGAATAAATGAAATAAGGGAATATAAAGTAATAAAAAATCTAATTTTAGTGTCCTACAAACAATGAATGGACTATACCAAGGCGACCTTTTAATCAAAATGTATATAAAATTAATGAATGCAGTGTTAAGTGTGTAACCCTAAGATTCATTGTCATTGATAAGATATAAAGTGTAGTTATCCAGTAAATAATGAACTTATTCTTCTGATGGGAATCCACAGTGCTGAATATCTGGTGCAATTATGTCAACTTATACATTTCTTTGTACAGATCCGACAGACTAACATCCGCAGACAGGAATTAGTGTAATACCATTATTTGAAATGCTCTATCTCTTACAGGAATTAGAATGTCATTAACGTGTATACTTTTGCAGAATCTTTGTTTTCCTTTTTCCTGTTTCCAGATCAAATCAATAGTTAGATATGAATAAAAGAAATTGTGGGATATACATCAATATGACAGAAACCCCGCGACGCAAAAAACAAACGATATCTAGAGGTCAACGCAAGGTCTTAAAAATTATATAATAAAAAAATAATGTCTGTGCAATATGTCAGGTGATATACACCGCCAGATACATACTGATACTTTGGATGTTCTTTTTGGCACGAAAGTTTCTAAGTGTTATTTTCAATTACTAGCACTGGGTCTATACCACTGCTAGTGGACTGTTAGTCCTCGAGGGTAACATCAGCTCCTAGCACTGGGTCAATACCACTGCTGGTGGACTGTTAGTCCTCGAGGGTAACATCAGCTCTTACTAGCACTGGGTCAATACCACTGCTAGTGGACTGTTAGTCCTCGAGGGTAACATCAGCTCCTAGCACTGGGTCAATACCACTGCTGGTGGACTGTTAGTCCTCGAGTGTATTATCAGCTCTTACTAGCACTGGGTCAATACCACTGCTGGTGGACTGTTAGTCCTCGAGGGTATCATCAGCTCTTACTAGCACTGGGTCAATACCACTGCTGGTGGACTGTTCGTCCTCGAGGGTATCATCAGCTCTTACTAGCACTGGGTCAATACCACTGCTGGTGGACTGTTAGTCCTCGAGGGTATCATCAGCTCTGTAGTCAGAGCTTCGGTAATGACATGACTTATAACATATATTTTTTTGAAAATCCGGTTGATACTTAAAGAATTTACTCATAAACTACTGTAAACCAACTTATTTTCGCGGATACTTTATTTCGCGTTTAGCCCTTTCTAGGCTCATTCGCGGCGATTTTAATTTCGCGATTTTCACATGTTCTTCATGTAATTAGACAAGGAAAGATCCACGTTTAAAATTTTTGCGACGATTTATATTCGCGTTATTTTTCTTCTCGCGAAAGTCGCGAAAATAAATCGCTCGCGAAAATTAGTTGGTTTACAGTATATAAGGTTCCAACTCCATCAGGCAACGTTAACCTTGTATGAATTTGGCTATTCTTTTTATGTCACTGTTGGTCATATAGCACTAACAGTTTCTACGTATTTACACATCCTTGAGTTTTGTTTGGGTTGGTGAAGATAAATCCAGAAAAGCGAACAGCAAGCTATCAATCCAAGAAATGACTACAAATCTTTAATTAAAACTGTATTCGTTCTAAATCAACGATTTTTTTTTTGTATAAATACGCCCATGAGAGCGTTATCCCGGTTGTTTGTATCTAATTAACACTAAGATCATGAAGATAGTAGGGGTAATATAAAAGGATGATTTTAATAAATTAGGAGTGGAGTCTTTCAGCAATTTTATCTTAATGTTTGATTAGGCTAGATACATGCAGGATATCCAAATTCATTTAATGACATCTTGGTGTAAATAAACTATAGGCATTGTTGAAAATTTAAATTCATATAAAACATTTGCAGGATAAACATATGTAACATGCAGTAAACTATCTCATGACTGTTAACGTCAAGCAAACGATTATCAAGGTTTTCTTTGCTATTCAATGTTTTGCTTATAATTTTGTTGTTATTTTTATGACTATATGCAGACCTCCAATAATACACCGTCTATTTCAGCAATAGAAACAGATGTTCACGGATTCATCATAATAAACAATATAACTTAACTGGATAAGATAAAAACATTCTCTGTCATATTCAATTAACTATATCATATCATATATTCATTTAAATTGTTTAAAATAGAAAGATAATCTCATCCTTAATTTAAATTGGATATTTATAGAAATGTCAGGTATATTTCAACATAACTGATTTGAAAAGCAAAACAAATTTACGGCCAAAATTTGTTTTTGTTTTTATGTGGGGAGACATGTAGTGTGTGTGTGTGTGTGTGAGAGAGAGCGTGAGAGAGACCCACACTGGTATCCTGAGAGAGAGAGAGAGAGAGAGAGAGAGAGAGAGAGAGAGAGAGAGAGAGAGAGAGAGACCCCGTAGGTATTTGTTTTACATATAGAGAGTATTATTATTATTAGAACATTAAAATTATAAAAACCATATGGTTTACATAATATGTCTACTTCAATTATATTTATGATTTTCTTTTGCCGACATAAAAAAACGTCGTGTTGTAGGAACATCAAACGTTCGAATTCTATATTTTTGATTAAGTAATGAAGAGAACAAAAGCAGTTAAAAGTATTGAATATTTTTTTTACTCTGAGTACTGAAAACAAACAAAAAAAAAAAAACAAGAAAAATCAATTTATCGTTTTATTTAATTATTTTTGTAAATATTTATCTATTTCTTTTCACTATTTTCAACAAGTTTTAACGGTTATGATGCCTGTTATTTATGGAACTTACTATGCTTATTATTTATAACCCTTACCACAACTTTAAAATTATGTTATTAATTTACTTCTTAATACGTTTATAAATCACCAAAGTAGCTTTATTGGACAACCAACCCTCATTCCACTTCGATAAGATAAAGGGCTATCAATTAATAACTTTCAGCTATGCGGCTTAATTATAAGCTCGTGCCTTCTAATTTAACATGTGATTTATAGTTTTGATGCAGATTATTGCTTGTTGCAGTAAAAGCCATCTATCTTTTAGAAAAGTTTTGTATGAGCGGTATAATCTGCTACTAATAGCAGTTGAACTTGAAATGGCTTCCATCTGGTTTCACCTCAATATTTTCAAACTGGAATATTGTTTCATATAAATGTGTTTGTAACAATCTTAATGTTGTAATTTAGTGGTTGTCGTTGGATGCAGTTTGTAATATCTGTTTTTCGATAATTGTTTTGTCATAAATCAGACATTATTTATTTATTTATTTTTTTCCCGTTTAAATTGTTTCATATTTTGTCATGTCGGGGCCTTTTATAACTGACTATATGGAATGCGTTTTCCTCATTGTTGAAGGCCTTATAGTGTTCTATCATTTTATTTTTGACTCTGTTGAATAGTTGTCTCATTGTCAATCATACCAGATATCATTATTTCATATCAAAACAACTATTAAATTTGAAATAAAAATGTTAACTATGACTATAACAGTATACCACCATTGTCCTTGTAAAGTCCCTGGATAATGTATTCAAAGTTTTAATACATTGTACATGGAGAGAAATTTTGAATTAAATACCAGAAACAGCAAATCTATATATCTGACAAGAAAAATAAAATGTAATCATACGAACAAACAAATCCTTTTCTCTAATCATTTATAACAGTGCAATTTTATCGTCAAATTGTAAAGTCATTACTAATATTTCTCGCAACTTAACTAACTTATAAGATACAGAAGGCTTTATTTTCTGTATTTGACAGATTTGATATAGATTTATCATAGGAGAAATCGTATTTTGAGGAGAAATATAGAAACACGAAAAAAATACGTCAACGGGAGTATAAATGAACTAATGGTGATACAAAATAATGACCTCTTTCAAAAGAGGTAAATAACCAAAGCTGTCAATTCAAGTACAGATAATGTTTCATGGAAAAGTAAATTATATAGAGATTTTGAGAGGAATAAAAAGATGTAATATAAAGGTCGTTCTCTATTTATTTGGTGAGCAACATAAAAACACGAAAATACTTTTGTTCACACTCTTATATAAAACAAAAGCATTATACTCCTTATAATGCAATAAGTGATGAATGTGCATAGCTCCAGAAAACAAATTCATAATAATAATAATTAGATCCTTCATCCCACAAGTTTCGTCTTCGTCCATGTACTAAGTTTTTCTTTGTTGGTGGTTTGATTTTTATTTGTTGTTGTTGTTGTTGTTGTTGTTTTTTTTTTTTTTTTTCTGGGGGATTCTTTCTTTCTTTCTTTGTTTTTTTTTTTTTTTATCATTTTGTTCTAATTATTTTCTTATCCCTCAGTAAACACAATGACTTGTTCTTTAGAACAACAATAGAACATTTTATCAATTCGCCTTTTTCGTAAATTCAGTTCAAGTAACATTCATCTCTACTGTCGAAATGAAAATTTGAGAAAACCAGTCACCTTAAAAACTCCGATTTACTCACAACGAAAATCAATCTGAATCATGTCTTAACAATATTCCACATAGTTCAAGAGTGACAATGATATACATTATATCTTACAGGAGTTACTATGATCGTTTTGCGGCAATAACGGTTAATATCCTAGAACCATTAATGACATTTAGAGATGTGCTGAATATGATTAATCATAAGTTAGAAATTTCTTTAGAATCCGAAAACAATATCTTTAAGCTATAAAATAAAATAATACTTCTGTTATTTCACCAGAATCAATTATTTATTTAATTCCAATAACTGTTTGCTGAAGGCCATACAAATTGTATCTGTTGTTCGGTGGTTTAGAAAGATTCAGTTCAATTATGATCTGTGTTCGAATAAAAAAATATTTCAATTCCATATTTTGCATGGTTAATATTAATAATTAGAAATCAGAAAAGGCCTCTTTTTCTGACAATGAAAAAATAAAGAGAATTAAAAGAATCGTAAATATCGCATCAATTGTTAACAGTCGCAAGTGAAAATTTTCAAAGGAGGTGCGTTTTTCCACCTATTATATTACTTTTTTCAACACTTAAAAGAACAATATATTGTATTGATGAAGCCTATTGATATATTATACAGGATCATCTGTTAAACATATAGTTCAAATTAACTTAAATGAGTAAAATATTGTTATCAACACAGTATAAATATATCTGATCCATGCTATCGATCTCAATCAAATCAGCACAATACACCGATGATATCGCTACTCAACGATCAGGATAAATTACAGTGAAACTATTAGCGTCGTTTCAAATTTTAATTGAAAGGTAAGTTAATTTGTTGTATTTTAATACGGTAATGATTAACATTTTATTACTTCTTAATTTGATGACTATATCGTACTTTTCCGCTATGTTTAATCTTTTTGAAAAAAGGCTCTCATTTTACAATGAAATACTTTGAAAGTGATATATGCGGAAGTATTACTAGTATTGCACAAAGTATCCCTTTGTTTGTCTCTTCTTTTTGCCTATGTAGTTGTCGAAACTGAAAACGTATGCTTTACAGAAAATTGGTTTATTCTCTAACTGCATGTTGTGAAAGAACATACTTGTATATATGATTGTCTATTCATAGATTCCATTAATTTAAGGAAAACTATCAAATAATAATTTGATAATCACCTGGACTGTGTTGTTTAGCTGAGATGTTTAAAAATCCAGAGCGTTTGAACTACTATTTGTATTTTCTAATAATGAAAGTAGTAGTCTTTACTAAAACACACATTATAGAAAACTTGCTGATCACCTAGGAACAAATAAATTTTAGTTAATTTATACTATTTATTATTGTTGAAATAATAATGATAATTTTCTATGATTTTTATTGTAATTGTTGTTGTTTTATAATGATTGTTTGGATACATCATAACTGATATTTAATAGTCTCTGTTTTAATTTTTACATCCTCCTGCCTGTCTCAATTAATATCATAAAAAATCTGTTTATTTCATAAAGCTATATGTTGTCATTTGAGTGGGTTTTTGTGTGTTGCTGTTGGAAATACAATGTGTCTCATTTTATCAACATTGTTTACATCAAATTTAAATAGAAAAAGTATTTATAACTTTCAAGGAAACACGCACTTATACTTTTAAGGTTAAAATGTTTATATAGTCACAATGAATGTCTGAAAATATTTCTCTATATATTAGCTGAATCTATTCTTTCCGACTTAATGGTTATTTTCGATAATGAATGTATGGTTTGCTTTTTACGGCTTTGATGACTGAAACTCAAATATAACGTCTATTTTCTTTGACGTTCAGTCGTACTGTATAACTACAAAAAAGAAACGCGATTTCTTTCTTCTTGTTATATCACATAAACAAATTATTTCTTTTATCTTAGCAGAAGAAAAAAAAATGATAAAGTTGGATTTCTCGTGTTAGAGGTAATCGTGCTCAATGCGCATAAACAAATAAATGAAACGAAACCAACTTAATAGAAAAACAATGATATAAGAAAGTATTATTCTTTTACATTGAAGATGGGCCTTTGTTTACATGGATGTCTTTTGCACTAATTTGATACGAACTTTCGACCTAATTCTGGTGGCCATTTGTAATATGAAATTGGAAGAATAAAACATAGTGTGATGTTTGTATGAACGATTATATTAAAAAAAAAGAATAGGCATAAACAAATTACACAGAAAAAATATACGACAAGAGCAATATAACCTTGAGGTTTTTTTCCTTTAGTATGACCTTTTACAATAGGCATTTGTGATTCTAAATTCAAACAGTTCTTTATGAATTTATATAATATATGTAATCTATTTCCATAACAATTGCAAAATGACATGCATGTTCATGACTGAAAGTACATATAGATTCATATCAATGTGACAGAAACTCAGCTACATAACGAAACGGAAATATATATCCAAAGAATTCTACTATGTATCAACTGGTGGTAATAGTACCTTACACTTTATTAACGGAAGCCATATGTGGAGTAGGATCTGCCTACTCTTTCCGAGAGAACCAGAGATCTCCCCGGTTTTTGGTGGGATTCGTGTTCAGTCTTTCGATTTTTAGATAGATATTTGTTGGCTGATGTTGTTATTCTGTCGTGTTTTTGTTGGCTGTTGTTGTTATTCTGTCGTGTTTTTTGTTGGCTGTTGTTGTTATTCTGCCGTGTTTTTTGTTGGCTGTTGTTGTTATTTTGTCGTGTTTTTTGTTGGCTGTTGTTATTCTGCCGTGTTTTTTGTTGGCTGTTGTTGTTATTCTGCCGTGTTTTTTGTTGGCTGTTGTTATTTTGTCGTGTTTTTTGTTGGTTGTTGTTGTTATTCTGTCGTGTTTTTTGTTGCTTTTGTTTGCCATCGTATTGTTAGTTTTTCATCGACATGACTTTTATTGTCCTTTTATTGTCTACTTCTTCTTTTTTACAAGTCTAGCTCACGAGACTGTAGAAACATTGAGAATAAAAACTTAAAATAACTTAAACTAACACCATATGTTCAGTCAACATACAAAAGGAGAGATTATCGACCACTAAGGAGTGGTCTGCTAAGACTACACTAGTTATCTTAGTTTTCAACATTCTCTCGTATAATCTCGTTCTTAGTTTTCAACATTCTCTCGTATAATCTCGTTCTTAGTATTCAACATTCTCTCGTATAATCTCGTTCTTAGTATTCAACATTCTCTCGTATAATCTCGTTCTTAGTATTCAACATTCTCTCGTATAATCTCGTTCAGATGATGAAGCTACCTTCTTGTAGTGACGAGTACATTTTGACTGTCTTCAAAATTATGTACTGTCTTTTTTTTCTCTCAATTAAAGTAACATATCATCTTTTTGGTAGCTGGCCTGTGCGGGATTTTGGCGTGTGTTTTACCTTCACGACGAATGCTTTAGAAAGACAAAGGACGGTTTTACCCACCGCATGATGTGTTTGTGCTAAGTGAAGCTATCTAAATTATGTGTAAGACATTGGAGGTATGCATGGTCCAATATTTTTGGTAATTTCTGTTAACCTTTTTATTATAAGATATCTTTTCCAGTTATAAATTGTGAAATTATCAATCATTAAATCAAAAGACTGACATTTATGCTACATGTTATGACAGTATTTTTTTTTTTTTATTTCATAACATTGTATTGAGAACCATATGAGGGAGCTACCATTTGATTTTTATGGGGGGCTAGGATGAAAAATTTTGTCCTGCCTTTTTATTTTTTCCTGTATTCGGTCCTGCCTTTTTATTTTTCACTCTATTCGGTCCTGCCTTTTTTTTTTAGTTTATCCTGACTTTTTTTTTACATAAATTGTTGTCCTGCCTTTTTTTTTCAAATAATCTCATCCTGCCTTTTTTTTTACTCAAAACTCCTGTCCTGCCTATTTTTTTCAAATTTCATCCTAGCCCCCCCCCCCTAAAAATCAAATGGTAGCTCCCTAATAGCGGTATGGTAGAGTTTTGATCTCAATTTAGATAATTGATTTTTACATAACAACAAGGCAAACTATCCTTGAAAACGCATTAGAAATGACAGCTATTGGAAATAGAGAATTTATTTTATTCCGTAATTTATAAAGAGAGAATTACTGACCTTTTTGTATATTACCGTGTTGTATACTAAAAGAATGTCAGAGTTGAAAGCTTTATAATTGTTCGCGGCATGACCGACTTATTTTTTCTAACAAGAAGGAAATGTTGATATATAAATAAAAACCGTTGTTCTTTTTCAAGTGACATGTCGTAAAGAACTTATTCTTTCAATTCACTTTTTATGTGTGTTATGAACTAACATGTTTTTATTGGATCATTTGTTATCTGACATGTTATGTGTTATTTGAGCTAACGAACTTATTTGCTTATAGTTTTTTTTATCAAGTGCAAGGGTTTTTATCAAGTTTGTAAAGAAATTCGAGGAAGCGAGATATTTAGCGATCCTATATTCCGTCATCGGCGTCTTCTGTGTCGTCAACATTTAGGTTTAGCCTGTGTTTTTTATGGTGTTTTTTTATTATTAACTTATTTGTCAAACCCTCGTGGAATTTTAAAAACTTGGAAAGACGCTTCTTTATGGTCTAAAGACATTCAGAGCAACATTTTCAACATATTTGTATTTTTTTGCTGTTAAGGTTTACGTACACTCTGGTGTTTTTGTCAAACCTTGATGGAATTTAAGCAAAACTAGATAGAAGCTTCTTAAAAATAAAAATAAAGTAAAAAAGATTTTTTATAATATAGAGATGGAGAGTTGTCTCATTGGCACTCATACCACATCTTCTTATTTCTATATAAAGTCTGAAGTAAATTTTTGAAATATATTTTTTTGCCGTATTTACTGATAGATGCACATTTGCAGATACAATTACATACAGTCTGAGGTTAATAGTTCAGCCTTCAACAATGAGAAAAATCCATACCGTATATGCATGTTTTCCATTAAAACGGACGGGAATCAAAGGTCGTTCATTTATAAAGTTATAAGCGTAAATTTGAATTATATGAAACACTTCTTTAACACTAATTTATTTATATTAAATCAACGCATAGGAATGATTAAGATTATGGCCACAGAGTCAGAGCAATTGTTACAAGTTTCTACCAGTGCTGAATTAACATAGTATTTAAAGTATTTGTTTGAGCGTTAATATACCTAATCAAAGTTTTCCATTTTCTATCGCGAAATTAACTAAGTGTGATTATTAAATAATGATTTATTGCACTGGTTACTGTTAGGAAATTTATGACAAGATGTTTTAAGTGGCAGAAATATAAATCATTCCAATACACATTCCAGACCACTACCATTGTTGCACAATTTGATTACAAGTATGTAATAAACTGCATTGAGATTCCACGGAAGACATAACTACATAGAAACGTCATTAGCACTTTACAAGCTTCCTGTAGATAAAGGTCAAGAAGGATTTACACCATACATCTGCTTGTTTTCAATGTGTAGTCGTTCAAGTGGCAGTATGTGATGCAATGTCAGGAATGGACTCAAATTAAACAACAAGTATGAAACTGCAAATCAGAACACCTGATTGAGTTGGATGCAATACATAATTTTTCGCTTTTGAAAGATTTTAAGTGCACAAGGTTTCTGAAAATGTCCTTATTCCAACTACATATAAATTAGTAGAATCATAACTTGCACCAATACAACAACGGTCATTTTTGGTTCAGATTCAGATTCAGATTTAGATATTTAAAAATTCCCAAGTCAGCCGCCTACAATTTAGTGGTTGTCGTTTGTTGCTGTATATCATATTTGTTTTTTGTTTATTGTTTTGTACATAAATCAGGCTATAGTTTTCATGTTGGAATTAATTTACATTTGCTGTGTCGGGGCATTTATTAGCTTGCTATGCGTTATGGGTTTTGCTTATTGTTGAAGGCCGTACAATGACCTATAATTGCAAATTTTTACGCCATTTTGGTCTCTAGTAGAAAGGTGTCTCATTTGCAATCATACTGCATCGTCTAAATTTTATAACATGATAAATACAATTCTAATGCAATTTGTATGTAACAATTTTTTTCATTGGCTTAAAGTTGCCGTCAAATCCACAGTTGACCAGGCGTAACTAAGGAGGGACCCGCCATTTTGAATTGATTGAATCAACAAATGTTCGATTACTTCTATATAATTGAAAATTAAACAACACCTACCTCGAATTCGCCGTTTTAATGTAATTCTATCCGAATTTGAATCGTACAGGTAACGTAATAATCTCCAGTTTGTAAGTTTTCATTTGTATGACGTCATGTTTAGCCATGACGTCTTTGCGCCAAAATCATTCATAAAGTTTCGCGGATTTTTTATTTGTCAAATTTAGACATTTTTCAGGTTTTATCGTATTATTTCTTTTGTAATGCATTAGAATCGGAATAACAGTACTGTAGTTGAAGAGTTGCCACCGTCAATTTTGATTTGACGGTCGCAAATCTCCGTTTACTGTCTCGCTACGCGTCGCCAGTAAAACTGCATTTGCGACCGTCAAATCTACAATTGACGGTGGCAACTCTTCAACTACAGTACTGTTATTCCTTAAATGTACATGTTGAAGTAGGGTATAAAGTAATTTATGCAATTTATTACGTACGATACTTTTTGTTCTGTGTTAAAGATTGATCACATAAAACCTTCATAAATATTTTAAAATGGGGTTCTAGAAGGGAAATTATTGCATTATTGAGGCTCACAATGTGTAAGTTGCATTTTTTTTTTATGTAAAGCACAATTATCGGGCTGATGGCCTCCCTCCAGACCTGTTCGTAAACCTGGGTCACGGAAACCAAATATATTATAAAGGCTCAATAATGGATTTACTGCAGTTTAGGGTTCAATAAGGATGCAAAAATAAAAGTCGGCTTAGACCAGTTACATTATCTTAATTGAAAGAATCGAAATTTCAAACTGGTAATAGTCCGAGTAAAACATATTGTGAAGGGATTTAACGGTGAATATTTGAGATCTAACGTCAATACTGAATTACTTAAAAGAACAAAAAACAACTTTTTATGCCCCCACCGTAGTGGAGGGGGCGTTAAGTTTTACCCTTGTGCGTCCCAAAATTGGTTTCCGTTCTCTAACTTTATAGTTTCCCTCAACCAAATGTTACGAAACTTATACACAGTGCTTATTACCACAAAACACAGATCAAGTTTGAATTTTGGTGGCGTCACTTTTATCGTTCAAGAGTTATGCCCTTTACAAATGGAAAAATTGCTGAAATATTCGTTACTGTTCTCTAACTTTAGTTTGCCGCAACCAAATGTTATGAAACTTATGCACAATGCTAATTACAACAAAACACAGATCAAGTTCGAATTGTGGTGGCGTCAGTATTACCGTTCTAGAGTTATGCCCCTTTACAAACGGAAAAAATGCTGAATTTTTCGTTTCCGTTCTCTAACTTAAGTTTGCCTCGACTAAATGTTATGAAACGTATACACAATGCTTATTACCACAAAACTCAGATCAAGTACAAATTTGGGTAGCGTCACTTTTACAGTTCTTGAGTTATGTCCATTTTTAACGTTATATGCAAGCAGGGGCAACATCTGTGTCCCATGGACACATTCCCCATTTATTTTTAATTTGAATTGTTTAAAATTTACTGGCATCTAAATGCTGTTTATATGGTTAGGAGGAGTGAATTGACTCTTTTTATGAAATGCATAGACATTATTGTCCGTCCTGTTTAAAACATAGTATTTTATTGTTATGTTAAGTGGCACAAACAGTAAAGATTTCGAAACTCTAGTTTGCTTTTAATGTTATTAACCTATATACTAACTAAAATTCATTTTGATGACTATAAAAATTTATTAATCTGAACTGGCCGATTTAAGCAGAGAAAATGAAAATGTTTATATATATTTGGTGCATCCGAAACGCTTTTCTGGATTTACTTTCGTCAAGAACGCTCAATTCTAAAAATTCGAAAGCCAAGAATGTACAAAACCAAGAGGAAACTGAAAAGAAAAGCAAAAGCTACCAAAAGTCAAATTTGCCTTGGTTTCTTAATGATTTCTTAATTTATATACAACAGAGAATTGAAGAAGTGTGTGTTATAAATCATATAAAAACAGAAGCATACATCAACTGAACTGACGGTAACCTCCGGTACTAGCAACCCCCCAGAAGCAGTACCGACCCAGTGCTAACACTTTATAAATGAAGGCATTTTATGGATTAACATTAACCTACACCATAGGCTAGGAATGCTCAAGCCAAACATTAACCTACACCATAGGCTAGGAATGCTCAAGCCAAACATTTACCTACACCATAGGCTAGGAATGCTCAAGCCAAACTAGGAATGCTCAAGCCAAACATTAACCTACACCATAGGATAGGAATGCTCAAGCCAAACATTAACCTACACCATAGGCTAGGAATGCTCAAGCCAAACATTAACCTACACCATAGGCTAGGAATGCTCAAGCCAAACATTTACCTACACCATAGGCTAGGAATGCTCAAGCCAAACATTAACCTACACCATAGGCTAGGAATGCTCAAGCCAAACATTAACCTACACCATAGGCTAGGAATGCTCAAGCCAAACATTAACCTACACCATAGGCTCAAGCCAAACATTTACCTACACCATAGGCTAAGAATGCTCAAGCTAAACTTTAACCTACACCATAGGCTAGGAATGCTCAAGCCATACATTAACCTACACCATAGGCTAGGAATGCTCAAGCCAAACATTTACCTACATCATAGGCTAGGAATGCTCAAGCCAAACTAGGAATGCTCAAGCCAAACATTAACCTACACCATAGGCTAGGAATGCTCAAGCCAAACATTAACCTACACCATAGGCTAGGAATGCTCAAGCCAAACATTAACCTACACCATAGGCTAGGAATGCTCAAGCCAAACATTTACCTACACCATAGGCTAGGAATGCTCAAGCCAAACTAGGAATGCTCAAGCCAAACATTAACCTACACCATAGGCTAAGAATGCTCAAGCCAAACATTAACCTACACCATAGGCTAGGAATGCTCAAGCCAAACATTAACCTACACCATAGGCTAGGAATGCTCAAGCCAAACATTAACCTACACCATAGGCTAGGAATGCTCAAGCCAAACATTAACCTACACCATAGGCTAGGAATGCTCAAGTCAAACATTAACCTACACCATAGGCTAGGAATGTTCAAGCCAAACAAGTAAAGCTAAGAATGTATAAACAGTATTTTAAATGTATGAAAGTATTTTAAGTTGGTCCTTGAGTTGTACTTTACTAGATTAGTCCAATTATCTAAGCCAGACAACGTTTTACTATATGCCTCGTTAAGAAGCCATTAATTCAAGCACATGTCAAACAGATCACGGATAATGATAATAAATTGCACATAGCATCATTTATAATTAGATTCGAATTAAATCAATCAACACCAACGCCACCTATTAATAAACGAAGTCGGAATGTTAAATCACAATAAATATGCAGCCATTTGTCTTCCTAAAGTTATTAGTTTTATTGTGTCCATGCATCAACTCCGAATTCATACTGGTAATGAGACAGATATAAATTGCATCTTATTACATAAAAATAATTATAGTAATAGACATATATATGTAAAGCCCTGATTTTAAAGATATCTTATTCCAATAGATTTTTGATTTATATATATTTTCAAAAAGTTTTGAAATCAGTAAATTTCAATATTTTCAGTGACTTTAACGTCTTATAAAGCTTAACCCAAGATATCGTGTCTGTCTTATAAAGCTTAACCCAAGATATCGTGTCTGTCTTATAAAGCTTAACCCAAGATATCGTGTCTGTCTTATAAAGCTTAATGTCTGTCTTATAAAGCAAGATGTCTGTGTCTGTCTGATAAAGCTTAACCCAAGATGTCGTGTCTGTCTGATAAAGCTTAACCCAAGATATCGTGTCTGTCTGATAAAGCTTAACCCAAGATATCCTGTCTGTCTTATAAAGCTTAACCCAAGATATCCTGTCTGTCTGATAAAGCTTAACCCAAGATATCGTGTCTGTCTGATAAAGCTTAACCCAAGATATCATGTCTGTCTTATAAAGCTTAACCCAAGATATCATGTCTAGCAGACAAAAAATAGGTTTGCTGAATTAGATAGAAAGATACAAGTTTGTTTAGTTATACGTATAATTCTGAAATATCCGTTATGAATACTATTGAGCCAACAAAAGAGCAGATAAAAGCAACACCGAAGGTGACTTCTATAATTTTATTGACGTTTCATCTAACTTTTGCCCCAAAAAAATCGAGAAAGAGTGTATCAAACTTAGCTGTTCTTGCAGAGCTTGGTAGATTACCTTTAGAATCATTCATAAACAAACTCTAAAATTGAGAATGGAAATGGGGTATATGTCAAAGAGACAACAACCCGACCAAAGAGCAGATAACAGCCGAAGGCCACCAATGGGTCTTCAATGCAGCGAGAAAATCCCGCACCCGGAGGTGGTCCTCAGCTGGCCCCTAACTAAAATTGTGTGCTAGTTCAGTGAAAATGGACGTCACACTTAACTCCAAAACATATAAATGAACTAAAATTAAAAAACATACTAGACTAACAAAGGTCAGAGGCTCCTGACTTGGGACAGGCGCTAAAATGCGGCGGGGTTAAACATGTTTTGTGAGATCTCAACCCTCCCCCTATACCTCTAGCCAATGTAGAATAAAGAAACACATAGCAATACGCACAGTAAAACTCAGTTTAAAAGAAGTCCGAGTCCGATGTCAGAATAGGTTCTATGTCTAGTATATGTATCAAGACTACATAATGAAAATACAAATCCATCTCAACAATAAGCAAATGAACGTAATAATTTATACAATTTTATCAACAATTAAGAACAAAAACAGGAAATGTTGGTTTTAATTTTGTGGGAGAAATGTGGAGAAACTAGATTTTGTCGATGAGACCGACTCGCTAAAATGTGTTCATTTCATTACAAATTTTAGAGTGGTAGGACTGGCGTACTGTATTATACGGCCATTGACTGTATATCACATAAAATTAAACAGTCATTGCATTTTGACTGCTCAAATAGAATAATTGTAGCATAAATGATTAGCGTCACATTATCTTCCCATAGCTAACAATCCTTATTTGCTCCTTATTTTCGCTTGACGAATTGAAGCAATAGCAAATTAAGTTTGATTTGAAAATATTAGCATGACGAAATATATGAGAAACGATTTTGTTGCATCGGATGTCGTCTAATACACTTTGGTTTAATTACGATGTCTTCATGGCAGAACAGATTTATACAAGCAATCCTTGTACAGCGGAAATTCATGACGATCCCTTTAGAATTTTATTTCTACATTATAAGAAAACTTTCTCAAACTTTCAATCAATTTCACTATTACCAGCAATTTCTATTTATTTGTAATTTTGATTCAGATGCTTAGAAAGTGCAAATAACCGGTTGTATTATGTTTTCGTCTTCTTGCATTAAGCAACAGAAATGTATAACAAACCCATGATCAATACACTCAGCCTAAGAATACTGTTTATGTGTAAGTAAAATGTTCAGTTCCGACAGTTCGTATCACGTGATTAATTCGACCTCAGTCTATTGCTCAGTCAATTAACGTTCCGATAGTGCGAACTGTGTGATTCCTATAGCTAAGACCTCTGTATAATGTTAAGTTTCGGCGGGACCTATGAGTGATTAACAACCCTTCTATCTAAAAAGTAAAATAACAAAAATACCGAACTCCAAGGAAAATTCAAAACGGAAACTCCCTTATCAAATGGCAAATCAAAAGCTCATGCACATTAAAACAAATGTCATATTCCTGACTTGGTACAGGCATTTCCTTATGTAGAAAATGATGGGTTAAACCTGGTTTTATAGCAAGCTAAACCTCTCACTTGTATGACTGTTGCATAGAATTCCATTATATTGACAACAATGTGTGAGTAAAACAAACAGACATAATAAGTAAAAATGTTAAAAATTGGGGTACAGCAGTCAACATTGTAATATAATCTTAATCACTATAAAATCAAATAACTATTTCAACAAAGAAAAACAAATTGACATAAAGACGCTCTATAGACAAAGTACATAAGCAAAAATGAAAGACAAGAATACAAAATTGACCATAGCACAATAACACAATGGCGGGATGTTTAAGTACCGAGCCACGCCAGAAGTATATTACCAAAAATGAACTTAACAATAATGGTAAAAAATATACAAGGACAAATAAAGAGACCACTATAACACGTAATTAAGACAATAAACAACGTCAGTACCTAGAATCTATACTTCAAGACCATCCTGTATTATTTGTGAAGTTGATACGGAATATTTATCAACAAGGTTTGGTATCTTCCAATTAACTTTTTTTAGAAAAAAGGACGAGACGTTCTTTGACATAACCTTGGCTCATCAACTTTCTGCTCAGATACTGGTGACGTTTTATGAAGACTGAGTAGAAGCTGCAAGCTCTTGAATACCGAATGAGTTGGGAAATGTATATTCCATATGCAGGTGAAGTTGATATATTTTTGGTATAATGTTCAGTTTCGGCAGTACCTATCAGGTGATTAATAAACCCTCTGTCTAATGTTCAGTTTCGGCAGTACCTATCGTGTGATTAATAAACCCTCTTTCTAATGTTCAGTTTCGGCAGTACCTATCGTGTGATTAATAAACCCTCTTTCTAATGTTCAGTTTCGGCAGTACCTTTCATGTGATTAATAAACCCTGTCTAATGTTCAGTTCAGGCAGTTCTGACAATACGTATAATGTGATAACTAAGACCTCTGTCTAACGATCAGTTCTGACAATACGTATTATGTGATAAGTAAGACCCCTGTCTAACGATCAGTTCTGACAATACGTATAATGTGATAGCTAAGACCTCTGTCTAACTAGCAGTTCTGACAATACGAATAATGTGATAATGAGACCCCTGTCTAACGGTCAGTTCTGAAAGTACATATCATGGGATAAATGGGATAACTTAGATAACGTACGTATTGTCGAAACTAAGCATTAGACAGAGGTATAAATAATCTCATGGATATTTCACATGTACAAACGAGATGAGTCTTTACTGCCAATACCAATACTTACGTAGCATCTTTGTTCATCTTCGGTTTTTTGTTAGAGGTTATGTAACTCAATCTTTAGTTTTCTTTAAAGTGTGTTCTTCTTTTTTCCGTCTCTGACTTGTGGAAAACATATTTTTTTCCGTCTTTGACTTATGGCTTTTATTGCCCCCTTGGTAACTTCTGCCTTTTCAAACATGTTGATATGATATTCCTTAAATTAATGTGAAAATATCTCCAGCAGTGTTGTTGTAGAAGAAACAAATTCAATCAGCATTTCAGGAATTTTACAGCCGCCATCATACCTTTTTGACCGCTACAATATATATATATGTTGATGTGCAAACATACTATAGCATGAATCGTTCATTCAATATGTTTATGATTGTCAGTCTGAGTTGATTGTAGTTGTCAGTCTGAGTTGATTTTAGTTGTCAGTCTGAGTTGATTGTAGTTGTCAGTCTGAGTTGATTGTAGTTGTCAGTCTGAGTTGATTGTAGTTGTCAGTCTGAGTTGATTATGATTGTCAGTCTGAGTTGATTATGATTGTCAGTCTGAGTTGATTGTAGTTGTCAGTCTGAGTTGATTATGATTGTCAGTCTGAGTTGATTTTAGTTTGTACATATCTGTGTTTTGATACCTACTACTAGACATGAGTTTTCAATCACGTGACGGCTGATGCTTTCAAAGCCTTGTCTACAGAATTTGGCGGTCTCCGGTTGTGTTTTCCTCTTTTTTCTTCAGCGCTTGTATTTGGCATATTTGTAAACTACCCCGAAGAACAAGGATTTTAGAACGATAGCATAGTTACCAAGCATAAATAGTGAACAGTGAACAAAACTAAGTGTCTTTTTTTGTGGTGGAGATGTAGAAATATCCTGCCACGTCCGGTCTGTGTTGCTAGTGTTTCTGCTTTGTATCGATCTCATGAGTTAAGCCCTTTTCAACTGATCTTTGTAGTTTGTTCATATGTTGTGCTGTTACACTACTGTCCGAGGTGGAGGGGAGGGCTAGGCGCCCGCAAACATGTTTAATCCCGCCACATTCTGTATGTGCCTGTTCTAAGTCAGGAACCTGTAATTCATTGGTTGTCGTTGGTTCATGTCTGTCATATTTGTTTTTCGTAAATTGTTTTGTTATAAATTAGGCTGTTTGTTTTCTTAATTGAGTTGTTTCATATTTTTCATGTCTATGGTATGGGGTTTTCTCATTGCTGAAGGCCGTACGGTTGCCTATAATTGCTTACATCCACTTCATTTGAACTTTGGTAGATAGTTGTCTCATTGGCAATCATACCACATCTCATTATTTTTTATATTGAATGGTTTTTGTCGTTGTCTACCAGTCTTTTCTTGATTTTTAGAACGCAATATAGTTATCATAAAGTTGCGTTTGAACTTATAAGTGTCGCGAACTTTAAGTTATGGTTCAATATTATTATCTGATCTGTTTAAGCCTTTCTTTATCAATTCACAAGCTCACAATGTTTTCTGCTGACTCAACAAAAACGTTATTTTTGTTCTTTTCCGTACATGTAAACGTAGAACGGACTTGTTAGTGTCCAATTCTTAATATCTAGATCAATTTTCTTCTCTGATGTAGTTAATTATGTATTAATTGATCAGTTGTTGTATTTGCATAAATATTGTATGTGTCATTGTGCTGATTAGCATTATTTGCTAAAGTATTACAGAATTGAATTGAACGGGTAAAAAGAGTAACTTAAAACCCAAGGGATAGTTTAATTTCCCCTTTATAACCGAACATAAATTTTGTACACTTTGATAAAATTCAAAGTATTATCGCTGCATGTACTTTAACGTTCTGTAATAAATTATGTAATAAATTCTGAAAATTTAATCAAACACATTAATTTTGTAATAAATGTTCATGACGGCACATAACTGTAATTGTGATAAATTATAAGTATCTATCTCAAAAATTATTAGGAAAAAAACAAACAATTATCAAAGGAATATCTAATTTATATGAAGTCTTTCAATTATGAAATAATTTAAATGTGTTTTTGTTGTGCATTTTCACTTCAAAGTATTTAAGATCTTATCGAGATAAAAGCAAAGTCCAAGGTTGAATAACATTTTGATTTTGATAGAATTTGCAAAACTATTGGAAAATCTTCAAAATAGTTGTTAAATTTCACTTGATTTCATCAACATTTCAACTGTTACCCTGAACGTCTGAGTAAAATATATAAAAAAGAAGATGTGGTATGATTGCCAATGAGACAACTGTCCACAAGAGACCAAAATGACACAGAAATTAACAACTATAGGTCACCGTACGGCCTTCAACAATGAGCAAAGCCCATACCGCATAGTCAGCTATAAAAGGCCCCGAAATGACAATGTAAAATAATTCAAACGAGAAAACTAACGGCCTTATTTATGTACAAAAAATGAAAGAAAAACAAATATGTAACACATAAACAAACGACAACCACTGAATTACAGGCTCCTGACTTGGGACAGGCACATACATACATAATGTGGCGGGGTTAAACATGTTAGCGGGATCCCAATCCTCCCCCTAACCTGCGACAGTGATATAACAGTACAACATAAGAACGAACTATAAAAATCAGTTGAAAAAGGCTTAACTCATCAGATGGACAAAATACAAGTGGACGTGGCAGGGTACTTGTACATCCCAACAACAAAAGACATTAGGAACAGATCTGAGAGTACTCGCAGTTATCTGACAGCTAGTTCAAAGCCACTAACAACTAATAAAAAAATCATGCATCTAAGACTAAATTTTCAATCCGTACACATCCAACATCCAATGGATTTAGTGTAAAGACATCATAAACAGTCAGAGAAAACATGACCTTGTGCAATGCCAAGATACAGGTATCGACAGATTGTAGATCCATGAATGAGTATATGTATATAACATACTAGTAATATTTAGTTTGCTTTAAATTTACTGATAACAAAATCAATATTTATACCAATAAAACAATATTCAATGATCTTATTACAGTGTTGAATTGGTAACCTTTTAGAATAAGTTTATTTAAAGGAGCGATAAGTTTACAAGGATCATTTCTAAATTTCCGGGCACGGTTAACAACATTTCCGTAAATATGAGGATGTCTATCCCGTTTGAAATAAGTTTTCTACAGGTACAACCAAACTTCGAAACCAAATCTTTATATCTATGGAAAAATTTAGTAAAGGTTTTAAGTAATTTATGGTAACGATATCCCTGGTTTAATAATTTACCAGTAATACATAGATTACGTTCGTTAAAATCAAAAACGTCACAACAGACACGGGCATAGCGAACGAGCTGTGAAATATAAACACCGTAAGATGGTGCCACAGGAACATCACCATCTAAAATGGAAAATTAACAATAGGGAACGAAAAATCGTCCCTTTGTCGTAAATTTTAGTGTGGAGTTTCCGTTTAAAACCGAAATATCTAAATCTAGGAAAGGACAGTTATTACCGTTTAAATTTGATTTATTTAAAGTAAGTTCCTTGGGGTAAATTTCAGCAGTATATTGAGAAAATTCTTGATTATTTAACGAAAAAATATCATCAAGATAAGATAAGATAATATGCACTTTTTTTTAGATAACATTACATGCAATAAACAATGCCAAAAACCCAAGTGCTATATTTATTAACTTTTGTAATCTTGTGGACCTTAAAGACTTTGCACGCCACAGAAAAGGGTTGTTTTACCTCAAATTTAGCTATTATTCATCAACTCACCATCATACACTACATTTCTCCAAAGCTTCGTGTTCAATTACGCAATATTTCCTCATAAACTGAACGGTCAACATCTAATGTACTACATGGAAGTTGCAACCTTAGGTGAGACACAATTTTCTATACCCATTGTTAGTGATATGTTCAAGAGTAATAGGAAAGATTGTTTAGATATTAAAAAAAAACTAGTTTGACCACGCCATATGTTTTTCTTCCAAGTCAATACACTCAGCTTTTTTCAGCAAATGTTTATTAAATTTTCCTAACCTTTTGTATGCATAACAATTAAATAGTTTAAATTACTGCTGTTTGATTGATGGGTGTTTGATTTACGTCCAGCGGCAAATATGTCAGGTATGTTCAGGCGATTTTAAGTTTGATACATTGTATGTTATATCAAGACTTTGTTATTGTTGACGACCACATACTGACAAATTATTGTCTTTTGTTTTTTTTTTTTTTTTGGTTGTGTTGCTGTCGCATTGACATATATCGCACATCTCTATAGATTCAAAAGACAAGTGTCCTAAAAATAAAGGTTCTTCCTGTATGGAAACATCTTATCTGAACTAAAAACACAAGTAGACCTACAGAAAATATTCATAAACAATATATTGGGACCACATTTGAGAAAGCAACTCATTTTGGGGACCATATTTGAGGAAGCAACATAATAAGGGGACCACATTTGAGGAAGCATTTAAATTGGGGACAACATTTGAGAAAGCAACAACATAGGGTGGACCACATTTGAAGAAGCATGGTTCATCGAAGATATTGGAAGAATGTATACTCGTGACCTACCAGAAGTACAATTCAATTATTTTTACTATTGCAATCTTCCTGCATACAATACACTTTGTATCAAAGGTTTAAGGATTAATGACTTTTTACTGATTGTCATTAAGTGAATGTCAGGTTATTAACTATCAATAATAGGCCGATTTATCCTCCACGATGACATAACAAGAACAATATAGAACTCATTGGTATTCCACCTTATCCATGTAATCCAAGATAGGTCAATATTCAGTTCAATAGCAATGATTTGATGGGAAATTTAATTAGACATTGATTGGACACTTGTCGATATGAAATTAACAACTAATTTTCAATAAAGGGGACAGCAACTGTCTTCATAAGCTCGTTAAATGTTGAGGTGAAATTAAGGTTGTTTTAGTCCCTTGTGCATAATTTGGACAGGACAATAGAGTGTGCAATTTGAGAGCATATAAATTAACGACTAAAAGGATATTTTTCATTAGACAATAATAACAAGAACATTATTCTGTATTAAAATGAAGAGCCACATCTAAGAACATATATTACTCGACAGGGCAAAGTATTTTTGTCGTATCAATTAACGATCGTAAAGTTCCAAATATCATTTACTTTTCACACATAAATCCGATTACCTTGCATGAAACTAAAAAAAAAAACGGGGATAAACTCGTGTGCTCCGGAAGGATCTGTAGTTTCTGCTTAACTATTGGCACCCGTCATGCTACTCCTGGTAAAATCTGTCGACGAGACATATATCTGGTGATATGGCATCACGTTATAGCGGATTTTCACCCAAGTTCTTTTTTGTTTTGTTTTTCTGACAAATGATACACGAGACAGCTATCCACCAGCTGAGTCAAAATGACATAGATGCAAGCAACTATAATAGGTCACCGTAAGGCCTTCAACAATGACCAAATCCCATATCGCATAGTTAGTTATAAAAGGCACATTACACCATTTACCAGTAAAAAAGAAGGAATGCTAAGGTCACCTTTTTAGCCTTCTTAATCTATTTATCAAACATGCAGTTCTTAATAAAGCATTTCATGCATGTCCAGTCTTATATCAGTAATAATGTAATTGAATTTTGTCTTATACGTCATCTCAAGTCTTTAAAACGTCATGCATTTAAGTTGAAATTGCAAAACCTTCCAATATAGGGTCAGTGTGCGATCTCCTCATTCATATTTAGAGTTAAGTGTTAGCCCTTCCCAAAAAAGATTTTTACTCCGTATCAGTTTTGAATAACTGTAATATTTATCGTCTTAAATTCCGATACTTTTTAAATAATTACTTTTTCGTAATATTTCTCTTGTATGCTTAGCCTCATTGTCTTTGGTCTTAATGCATCAACGGTTATTATAATATTGTTTCAGACAAATTAGTGGATGACAAATTTACGACCTGATGTCATGTAAATCGGGATCGAGACATACATGCAGTTGTAAGTTCCATAATTAAAAACGTCATTTCTGGTATTGCATAATATTGAGTAAATAATGTCTAGCACGAACCCCAGACTTTCAAGATATAATCTAATACTTTGATGAAGGACAACCATGAGTTATGCAATGATACCGTGAAAATTAATCAAGATGCATGCTAGAAACGATTAATGTTGACATTCATGTAAATTGACCATTTCAAATGAATTGTCTGAACTGGTATCCCAGCTTTGTCTGAACTGGTATTCCAGCTTTGTCTAAACTGGTTTCACCAATCGGCTAACCTCGGATAACTCCTCTGGAGGTACGGAATCGTCCGAGTAGTGACGAATGCTTTTATCACAGCTTTGTATGAACTGGTATCAAAGCTTTGTCTGAACTGGTATCCCAGCTTTATCTGAACTGGTATCACAGCTTTGTCTGAACCTGTATCACAGCTTTTCTTTTTTTTTTTTTTCCTTTAGGTTCTTTTTGGTTTTTCATCTTCTTAATTGTTCTTTATATTTACATTACATACGTTTGGTCTAAATCGAACCTGATGAAGATTCGAGAAAACAATATGTCGCGCACGAGGACGTCCGTATCATTATAATAAATATATATTGCAGCATACATATTCAATTTTGAAAATAACAATATCAATTGACTGTCGGGTTTTTCAACTATAAACTGAACTGAACAATAAAAGCACCAATTACCAATCTTGGTGTGCACCATGTTGAGCATTAGCACTTTTACTTAGTAATGGTCCAATTGTACGAAACATGCAGGAGTAGTTGTTAATCATATGCATTAATGCAGATATATCACTTAGTTTTGAGACGCCCCTGGAGGCATGTTTAATGAATAATTAAACGTATTATATATACTCTGTCAATTATTTAGATTTTCTACAATATTTATACCATATAAGGTCATCATTAGGGTTAAAGATAAATGACCTAATAGTTTCTAACTTCTACGTAATTTGGTCTCTGGTGTAGAGGTCTCATTTGCAATCATACCACACCCTCTTATATCATAATAGAAAAATGCATACTAGTATATAAAAATTGGGTTTACACATGAAAATCAGTGCTTTGATTTTGCTAAGACATTCTTTTTCTTTTAAGTAATACATAAATACACAGCCGCATTAAAATGCGAATTCTTTTCAATCTCTTCTAACAAAAAAAAAAAAACCCATACACCTTTATCTATATATTGTTCTCACCAGCAACATTTAAACTTTTGTATTGACCAACAAAGACTGCGTAATAGACTTACACAGATAATTCTTATACAGTAACACCTATTACACTGTAAAAATCGTGCTTAGAAATTAAACACTTGTATTACATATTGAGGATTGTGTTTAATTTTTAACACAATTCTCAGTAAGCACATTAAATGTAAACATGTCTTGAATTCCAACACTTATAAATGTGTTTTTAGAAAGAAAGTGTTTAGGAATAAAACACTTACTTCTAAGCTAAACACGATCCTAAACACAATCCTAAACACATTGTACGGAGACACGTTAAGACCAAAACGTGTGGAAAAAAGAGCACAAAAGATGTGCTTAGAATTGTGTTAAGAAACTAAACACCATTTTTTACAGTGTATATAAATAAGAAGATGTGGTATGAGTGCCAATGAGACAACTCTCCATCCAAGTCACAATGTATAAAAATTTAACAATTATAGGTCAAAGTACGACCTTCAACACGGAACCTTGGCTCACACAGTACAGCAAGCTATAAAGGGCCCTAAAATGACTAGTGTAAAAAAATTCAAACAGGAAAACCAACGGTCTTATCTATATAAAAAACGAGAAACGAGAAAAACCTATGAACCACACCAACAAACGACAACCACTGAACAACAGGCTCCTGACTTAGGACAGGTGCATAAAAATGCTGCGGGTTTAAAAATTTTAACAGGCGCCAACCTTCACCCTAATCTGAGACAGTAGTGTATGTAACATTACAACATAAAAAGACACACTATAAAATATCAATTGAAATGGCTTAACTCGATCAAAAGATATTTAAACATAAAACATACACTGAACGAATAAGTTTGATCTATGGCACAAAATGGATACAACATTAAAACGTAGGTGCCTATATAACATAGACGTTACAGGAAGTAATAAAAAAAGACGTAGGAAGAGTGTCAATAAGACAACTATTACCTGGGACAAAATGGCGTTAAATAAAACAACGTACACAGGTAAATTTGAATATAATAATTTTGTTGTATATTGCAACTGTGCTCACCAACACAATAAAATATAACTTACACGAATATTATATAATACCGTTGTTCTCAGCAATGTACTCACAAAGACATATAAAAGATACGGTACGTGTACTCAGTAGGAAAGAAAACTCATGCTGACTGATGAAATCATTGTTACCAGACAATACCCCCTACATTATCTGAGTATTCTTTGGTGTTCATTAGGTTTAATAACATTTTAATATAATTGTATTCAATATTGGACTTTAGTGGTCCTCTGTGTTACTTGTTTATACAAGGAAATACATTGTAGCCATGCTTTGAAATTAAAAACATGAAGTGAATAAAAAACTATTATAGCCGTAATGAATAAATGAAAAAGACAACTTTATGGGACATCAAACACGTTGTCGATAGAATTAAATAATGTTACAATTCAAAAATAATTAAGTCTTCCATTCTTTCACACGTACAGGAAGGAAATGTCATGCTGTGCCAATTTATCTTGCAAATCGTCTTGAAATAAAATTTATAATCTTCTTGTGTGTATACATACTACATTCAATTGATCTATCTAATATCTATAGGAATCCTGCTGGAATAATTGTATTTTATTTATGGAAATCATCAAAAACATTTCGCCTCATATGTTACGTTATGTAAATAGGATTAACACCTTGGGAGGACTGTTGTAACTAGAAATATTAAAGGTCACAATAAGGTCACGGTTTTGCATTTGACGTTGTATAACTACATATAATAATTTCATATTTTGAATGCTTCTTCTTTGTAGTATAATATGAGTGTAAAGATGTTGATGGTGCTCACGTATTTTTTTATGATGCGTTTTTATTTTGAACGGTAAAGTAAGGGGACAGTAGTTTATCGATGTTCAAGTCTCGTAAATCGATAAGGGGAGACAAATCAAGTTAACAAACAAAAAGCGATGGTATAGTATGAACTCAAAACGAGACCGTGTGCGTCGACAGGTTAATCGTCTCATGCTATGCATATGCTGCAAAACCAGAAAATTGCGTGCTTAAGCAGGTTAATCGTCTCATGCTATGCATATGCTGTAAAACCAGAAAATTACATGCTTAAGCAATCTTAGTTGGTTTTATTTGTTTTAAACATTCTTTTCTTGAATTATATTTTGATACAAAGTATCCAGTTGTTTTTATAGTAATATTTTAACCCCCCCAAAAAAATGTAACATTAGTTGTGTTGCTCAGTCTTTAGTTTTCTATGTTGTGTTTTGTAATTGTTTTGGTATTTTTCATTTTTTCGCCGTGATGTCGGCAGTTTATTTTCAACTTATGAGTGTGTATGTCCCATTGGTATCTTTCGCCTCTCTTTAAGTCTTCTCATTCTTTCCATCGTAAACTGTTATCGACAAAGATTCGATAACCGGTTTATCTTTGAGTAAGAATGTGGATAAATGGTTTGTATCTAAAATAAATTCTTTTACTTTTTAAGTCTTTGGAGCGTAAAGTTACAAAGTTTTGTGCTAATGTTTTTTAATGCATTGTTTCTGAAAATGCTGTATTCGAGGTTATTAATAACATTTGAAAAACTACAAGCTGCATAAGTATAATACAAGACAGGAAAACCTCTTCTCAATTTTCATGTGCACAAGAACAAATTAGTCGACTTGGTTTGTTTTGGTCTATATCTTCAAGAAGGCATATGTTTTTTCTCTAGTTCAATTTTGCTCTACGTAAAGGCAAAAGCGTGCAAAAATTTACCTTTTTTTCACATGCATGAAACTAGCCAACACAATATAAAATGAACAGCGGCATTGTTATATTAAAGTATCATTTATGTGCTTTCCGATTTTTCTTAGATTGAATTTTTTTTTGTCGCGATTCTTATCGTGAATCTGACAGATTCTCTTTAAGTTTTTTTTTTTTATAGATGAAAGAACCTTTGTGAGCACGCTGACATACCCCACGGCCCCAAATTGTCACTGGGCAAACAAAATCTCAAAGACTAATATCTATCTCCTACAAAAGTCAACTGATAAAAATTTCTTGTTGATATGCACATCTACATTGTATGTCCTTATCATCTATCAAGTTTCATGAAATTATGTTGTGTGGTTTCGGAGGAGTTGCAATGACAAACTGTTGCAGTAGTATATTAAGACCAAAATTGTAAGTTCAGAGGGACATAACTCCTAAAAAAAATTGAATAAAATTTCCTAGTGTTATGCACATCTACATAGAATGTCCTTATTATGTACAGTTTCATGAAATTCGATTGTGTTTTTTCAGAGGAGTAACGATAACAAGAACAAGACTGACGGACGGACGGACGGGTCAAAAACATTATACCTTACGGAAAGTTCCGTGGGATATACTTATTTAACTGTAATGGTTTTTAAAAATATATGCATATATCGGTTAGCACTTTTGTTTAACAAAACAACATAAAATATGTATAGGCTATTCTGCAATTATCAGTATTCTGTTATCTCCATTCTCCAAACGCTTTAATTTACCAAATATACTAATATTTGACAAGTGTCAGCTCACTTTATATTTTATGAATTATGTATTAAATTTCTCTACCGATCGGATATTGCACAAATTACATGCTTAAATTGCTATTGATCTCTGAACAACCCAGGGATTTCCAATTTACAGCAGTTTTATCATGAATGGAAAATGAAAATACGTGAATGACAATCAACCATGTGAGTTTAAATTGCAAAAATGTTTGAGGTTTTATGTACTTTTAAAAAAGAAAATTTTCCATGTTCATACCGATGCTAATTTCTACTTGTATTGGATATATTATTTATTCGCTTGTTATAAAAAGAATAACTAGAAATTGTCTTTAAATATAAAATGCATATGTACAAGGCTGAGAAACAGAGAGAATGCGAAGCTTTCTATCCTGTTTCGAGCCGAGTACAAATAAAATTAATATGTTGAGACTTTGCCGAGCATTTCTCTGTATAGTGAACTCTTACAACTGTTCCAAATGAAATATTTTGGTTAAAAATCATGAACCTGTATTCTTTTTTATGTCATAAATAAAACTCTGCGGAAACACATTATCAAAGTCACAAACAATGCGTTATACGGTCGGTGACTACTGGTGTCAGACCACCAATCCAAAACCCCTATATAATCAACCATTTTTTTTCATTTCTCACAGCTTTTTAAATATTTTACCTTAAGTTTTTAAGTTTAATTTCATAGAAACCAGGTATATTCTGAATTATACGTGTATCACCTTTCTATATGCCAATTTTTAACCAAAGTTTAAAGTCTTGCAGTGAAACACCACCGTTCGGAAGTCAAGTGCTACTAGAATAAACCCCTTGTTTTCTGGAAATCTTAAGTAAGCGCATTAATCCTCAATTTTTAATGCAAAATCATGGACAAGTAAATTTTGGCTCAAACTGGTCTATATATATTTCTCTTTCACCAAAAGTACCATTTCTGCAAATTTGTTTGTTAGTTTAAGTAAACAATGACATCAAAAGCACTATTATTTGTCAGGGAAGAGCTACTTTTACGTATGTTCTAAATTGAAGTGTGTGAATCGATATACGGTCAACGCACTTTGATGGCGCAAATAAACAATTGCTTTTTAGCATGACTATTAACATTTCCTGCGTTCTTTTAGTCGGTGGTTTATCCAACTTAAACTATAGGTATATAAATACATAATGTGTGTTATCAATTTGTTAATATACACGTAGAATTTAAACATTTATGTCTATACTTATGATTCAATAACAGCATAATATCTCATTATCTATATGCATAAAAAACGAAAAATTTTAAACCGCAAAGACTCAAATAAGTGTGTCCATATCAGCATCAATCATACGATGACTATTGTTTAATTAATCCCAAAGGTCATAACAACTTTCCTACACAAATAAACTTAGACATTAATTGTTCTCTATTGCACCATCAGCAATGTCAATGTGAATTGTTACGACTTTATATCCATGATTCCCTGCAATCTTCACGATTCTTTATATCTTACAGTAATCAGAAATGTATTACTCTCTACAATGGAACCAATAACAGTTGTAATTAATTTAATAAACACATTTCAACATGCTTTCAATACATTATCCTATTTAAGGCATGCCTAGATAAATTGTTCGTAAGTGATGGAAATGTAAAAATGTTGTCTAAAACTGAATCCAGTGCCAGTTAGCTTCGTAGACCTTGATCTTGAATGTTGTCTAAAACTGAATCCAGTACCAGTTAGCTGTCGTAGAACTTGATCTTGAATGTTGTCTAAAACTGAATCCAGTACCAGTTAGCTGTCGTAGAACTTGATCTTGAATGTTGTCTAAAACTGAATCCAGTACCAGTTAGCTGTCGTAGAACTTGATCTTGAATGTTGTCATAAACTGAATCCAGTGCCAGTTAGCTGTGGTAGAACTTGATCTTGAATGTTGTCTAAAACTGAATCCAGTGCCAGTTAGCTGTCTTTGACCTTGATCTTGAATGTTGTCTAAAACTGAATCCAGTACCAGTTAGCTGTGGTAGTACTTGATCTTGAATGTTGTCTAAAACTGAATCCAGTGCCAGTTAGTTGTCTTTGACCTTGATCCTGAATGTTGTCTAAAACTGAATCCAGTGCCAGTTAGCTGTCTTTGACCTTGATCTTGAATGTTGTCTAAAACTGAATCCAGTGCCAGTTAGCTGTCGTAGACCTTGACCTTGAATGTTGTCTGAAACTGAATCTAGTGCCAGTTAGCTGTCTTTGACCTTGATTTTGAATGTTGAATCAGGAATAACACAACTCATCCATACCCCCATTGCCTTTTTGTTAAATTCTGCAACTTTAAGCGTTCAAATGTCTATTTTGTCTTAAATTCAAATAAAGTAACAGTTATTTCATGTCAAAAATAATACCTTATTCAGACTTGATCTGAAAAAAAACCAACATACCTTCAATTGCGTATTAGAGCGCACTGGTTCGCTGAAGTTTGGTAGTACAAAACAAGTACTTCTGATCTGTGCAACAGGGCACATATGCTCTCCTATTTCAATTTTATATATTTTCTTACCGTTCAAAAGAAACTTTTAACAAGGGTTCTTCCGAGATCCCAAGTCCTTAAGCTTTCATTTGGTACCAATATTATCCAAATATTTCACTTAGGGAGCTACCATTTGATTTTTATGGGGGGGGGGGCTAGGATGAAATTTGAAAAAAATAGGCAGGACAGGAGTTTTGAGTAAAAAAAAAAGGCAGGATGAGACACTTGCAAAAAAAAAAGTCAGGATGACAATTTAGGTAAAAAAAAGTCAGGATAAACTTTTAAAAAAAAAGGCAGGACCGAACAGAGTGAAAAATAAAAAGGCAGGACAGAGATTACAACTAAAAAACAATGCAGAATAAAATTTTTCATCCTAGCCCCCCATAAAAATCAAATGGTAGCTCCCTTATTAAGATATAATTACAGCTATGCGTAGGAAATATTTATTTTGTTTATAATATGTACTATATGTTCTTTCAAACCGGGCCCGAATTAGTGATTTTATATCATAAGTAAATATGAATAAGAGGCGAGGTGGTGTAAACTTCAATGGAACAGAAACCAAACGACATAAATACCAAGACATATATAGGGCAAAATACAGTCTTCAAGCACCATTTTGTTTGTGCTAACTATGAGTACCACTACGGGTGTCATTGGTGCAGCAGGTTCTTATTAGTCTTCTGTAGCAGCTTAGATTACCCTGGGTTTTTGTTGGAGTTCGTGTTGCTCAGTCTTTAGATGTTTGAAGAGTTTTGTTGTTTGCTTTTTAGTCGTTTTCCTTTTTTACCATTGTATTGTATGTTTTTCTTTTTTACCATTGTATTGTATGTTTTTCTATTTTACCATTGTATTGTATGTTTTCTTTTTACCATTGTATTGTATGTTTTCTATTTTACCATTGTATTGTATGTTTTCTTTTTACCATTGTATTGTATGTTTTCTTTTTACCATTGTATTGTATGTTTTCTTTTTACCATTGTATTGTATGGTTTTCTTTTTACCATTGTATTGTATGTTTTCTATTTTACCATTGTATTGTATGTTTTTCTTTTTTACCATTGTATTGTATGTTTTTCTTTTTTACCATTGTATTGTATGTTTTTTCTTTTTTACCATTGTATTGTATGTTTTTCTTTTTTAGGGAGCTACCATTTGATTTTATGGGGGCTAGGATGAAATTTGAAAAAAATATGCAGGACAGGAGTTTTGAGTAAAAAAAAAGGCAGGATGAGCAACTTGGTAAAAAAAAAAGGCAGGATGAGCAACTTAGTAAAAAAAAAGGCAGGATGACAATTTGTGTAAAAAAAATTCAGGATAAACTAGTTAAAAAAAAAGGCAGGACCAAATAGAGTAAAAAATAAAAAGGCAGGACAGAGATTACAACTAAAAAAAAAAAGCAGGACAAAATTTTTCATCCTAGCCCCCCCATAAAAATCAAATGGTAGCTCCCTTACCATTGTATTGTATGTTTTTCTTTTTTACCGTTGTATTGTATGTTTTTCTTTGAATTATGATTTTTTATTGTCCAGGGCTTCTTTTTCGTAGTTTCCTTCTATGCACTTCTGTGACTAGCACTACTCTGCTTTTCCATTAGCGAAAATCGGTGAAAAAAGAAATGGTTTATATTCCCGAGTTGTTGATTGAACTCAATGAACTACTCTAACTAAACGTTTATTCTTATGGACAAACATTGACAATGTATACATAATTTCCGGATTATAAACAGAAGTAATTGTCCGTCATTGGGATTGTATAGAAACTAATTGATACGAGCGTGTCATCCTGTTAATAACGGAATTGATTACTTTCTCTAATTAATTATATATTGTTAACAGGGTTCTGAGTGTCCTCGTGACTCCTCTGATGTAAACGATTATAATGTTTATTTTGTTCAGGTAATAATTTGTTTTAGATTAAAAGTGAAACGATGCCGTTTATAATTACACATTAATGATGTTTTGTATTAATTTACTGAGTATATAGCTTGTTCATGAAGTTTATTACGATATTTTTTCTAGCTCAGTGGTAGGCATCACAGTTTTAAATCTTGCAGGTATGCACCCTAGAGAAACAAACAGCATGTCCTTGTGCTCAACATAATTATTTTCACAAAAATATTCAAAACTGCTGATTTTTTTTGTAATCCGCATTCGACCTTCAAAATTGTGACCTTGATTAAGATTCAGTTCGGATATGCACAGAAAACTTAAAGTTATCAACGTCGTTTTATCTTCAATTCCGTTTCAATGAACTTCCAAAATAAGGCATATATACTTGTGGAGCGATACTGTTAATTTTCGTATGTTCTAAATTATATGGTCATGGGTGATCTGGTCGTATCAGTATAGATTGAGGGTCATTCATGTATACCGATTATATCTTAATGTTTTGTAATACTGAAGTCATTTACATTTGACTCTTTGTGTTGATATAGTTTGTTTGAAAATTTACAGTTATTTGTTTCTGCAATGTTTATTAAAACATTTTATTTACCTGTGTTTAAAGGTTATTGCAAATGGCTGATATTTTTGTTCGAGCATATTGTTTTTCTTAAATTGTTTAACATTTCATACCGATATAACATGTTACTTTTATTATTCTTCCCTTAGTTTATTTATTTTGAATTTACATTGTATCATAGGTCAAATTTATTTGTTCAGTGTATGTTCAATGGTGTTACTATGTCCTTTGATTGAGTTAAGCTATTTCAGTTGATATTTTATAGTGTGTCTTTCTATGTTGTGATGTTACACTATTGTTTCAGGAAAAGGGTGAAGGTTTGGTACCATTAAAACGTTTAAACCCGCTGCATTTGTTTGCACCTGTCCTAAGTCAGGAATCTGATGTTCAGTAGTTGTCGTTTGTTGATGTGGTTCATAAGTGTTTCTCGTTTCTCGTTTTTATATAGATTAGACCGTTGGTTTTCCCGTTTGAATGGTTTTACACTAGTAATTTTTGGGGCCCTTTATAGCTTACTGTTCGGTGTGAGCCTAGGCTCCGTGTTGAAGACCGTACTTTGACCTATAATGGTTTACATTTATAAATTTTGACTTGGATGGAGAGTTGTCTCATTGGCACTCATACCACATCTTCTTATATCTATATATAGGTTGCTACAACCTCAGACAAAAATGACCTTATACGGATTTGGCTCTTCTATTTATACCCTTTTGAGTTTAATGCTCTCAAATATTTTATATTAATAGCTTTCCTAATTTCTGATTTCAAGAGTACCTAATGAAGTGTATTCAAAGAACACGTGTTTTGGACATGGAAATCATATCATTTCATATTTATTACTTCGAGAGTAAATGTACCCCCGCTTGAAGACTATCAGTCAAATAAAGTACGAGATCCGTTCAATTCGTTCGGTACTATATTTGCTGTTCTAAGTTACCATATTGAGAATATTGGTATCTCTCTCTCTCTCTTTGGTCAGTATATTAAAGAATAACAAGCTTCAAATGAGCAAGCTGTTAAATTGTCTTGTTTAGGGAGATTTAAAAATTTCTATAACATCACTTGCCCGATCAATACAAGCCAATATATATATATATATATTCATATATGGTTATGCATCTCAGCATTAAAGGCAGGAATCATACAGCTCACGTTTTAACTTTTTCAGGTAATTGCATTGATGGATTAAATGACACAAGACTTATGAAATACACTGTAAGTATTCTCGTTTTCTTTTATATATAATATATCTAAAACATAAATGGTATTAACTTCTGAATTTCATTTTATAATAATGATTTTGTTTTGATACCTTTTGTGTGACGAAAGGAATATGAATGGGTAATTTTATAAAGATGTCGAATTTTGAAATTGCAAAATAGAATTAGACTAAATAATTTAAACCGTTATCTTTATAAGCAAATCAAGATAAAATACTTCTTGAGCAAAAATATAAAACGATGCAATCTTAATGATGTCATACAAGAATGTATTGAAACATATTTTGATAAATAGTGCAATAATTTGTATATCCTTTTGTTCAATAACTAGTGTTATTCTTCTTCTTCTTGGCATCTCCATAAACTTGTGGTGCACGAATTTGTTTCATTTAGACGAAATCATTTTCATATCAGAGAAAAATAATTGCAATCATTTTATATTGGAGAAAATAATTGTAATCCTTTTATATGTGAGAAAAATAATTGAAATCAATTTATATGGTAGAAAATAATTTTAATCCTTTTATATATGGGAGAAAAACAATTGTATTCTAATGTTTGAAGAAAGAATTGCAATAAATGGTTATTAAAATAGAACAAGTCTTGAAAGTTGGATTTAGACATTTCTAAGATGTCATGATATCGAATCAAACTTTGTTTTTCTAGCTCAAGAACGAATTAGACGAATAGATTTAAGCGCTAGTAACGAATGGGCGATTTATTCCAACCTTGTCAGATTAAACTGTTTATTGTAATAAGCCTCACGATTCTTATTTCGTATGGTTCCATGCATGTATCTTAATTCCTGTTCTATCTCACCAAATAGTTGTTTCTCTTAATACAGACATCAGCAAAGGCAACATTATACACTTTGACGTTATAAAATCAAACTTATCATCCGGGAATTATTGTCAGATCTTTATCGGTTGGTGATCACAAACACAATTCAAAGCAAGTCAAACACAACCAAAGTACTATATGTTTTGGTATACTCAAGGAGGTTATATCAGACATTAAATATTATAATATTAATTCTTTAATATTACATTTTTTCCAACAAACATCGATTGTGATTAAAGTTTCATGCCGCCATAGTTGGCCGGTGCACACAGTATGAAAAAAAACTATACTGCAAAAAAATAACCAGTCACTATACCAGAAGTATGTAATCAATCTTAGTAAGAACTTCCTAATTAAGTTTACTTAATAATATAATTTATACAATATACATTAATAGTAGTATCGAGCATATGCAGTTTATACAATAATGTGTCTCGAACACAACTTACTCGTCCAGAAATATCTTTAAGTTTCCTTTACCATTAACACAACTTTTTCCTGACTTTTTGTTTAGAAATATAGAGCAAAAATACGAGTGCTTTCTTATAAGAATAACCGACATGGATCTTTAGCAATATTGTATAGCACCTGCTCGAAATCATCCAAGAGTTATACACACACTATGCTTGCATTGAGAATACATAATTCATTTGTATTAAATTTAGTAGCAGGAAGAAAGCTAGGTTTGCAGAGCACTTCTGATGTGTGACAGTAAAAATAAATTCTATATCTTCCGGCAATATAACAATATTCTTTTTATCCTACAATTCATTAGTGGATCCAAAGCTTCAAGCGGGAAGTTGTTAGTAAATTAACGTCAGATGAATATCTTGTTAGATGAACATGTTCAGACTAGGGCTATACGGCAAAATAATTTACATGAAGCATGTACACTACAAAACCAAATACATCGCACTAATGATAAAGTTACAGTACTATGGCATTACATGTAGAAAATGGTGCACGGAATACGTAGTAATTTTTTACATGTAATTGCATACGAAATGTTTTTTTATTGCTAATTTCATTCTGCTGTTAAAAAGGTGATAAAGTACTTATCTATCACTGTGCTTTTTTTCAATTGGAGTGCTTCTACGAATATACATTAGGGCACGTAGTACATACAATTTTCAGAATTCAAAAATGTTAAGATAAAAGCCCTCGCAACAACTTGAAGTGTCTCAATCTCATTGCTAGGGAGGTCAGTGACTGCTGAACTCTATCTCGCAAGGCAACAGAATCAATGAAATGGAGGTTGTTTTGTACATTTCTGCAAAATAACGTAGACCAGAGGACATTTCAGATGTTTTGAAGTACTAGTTGTGTAAGCAAAAACCATGTGACACGTGTTTTGAAAATCTGAAAGTAAAATTGAACTGAATCTAGCATAGACACTTAGGCGTTTATTGTTTTAATTCCCAATCGTTCGTTGTCTTTGTTTTTTTTTCTTTTCATTGGACATTTTGAAAAGATGACCGCTTGGAGGATCACAAAATGAACTTTAATATTACCGTTAACTCAAAAAAATACCTTCATACTAAAAGACGAAATTCGCACTATAAATTCGTAGCAAAAATGTATTTGTATACCTGTTATTTTAACAACAAAAGCTGGCTGATTGCAGGATAAAAAAAATGTTGGCATCTAAGTCATTTTTTTAAACCACGTGATTTTTGACAATGTATGATTCACTGAATTCTTAGCTGACCGATCAAATTTATAACGTTTGAAAAAACTGGTTGTAGCTAATCAAGGTAAAGCTAGAAACAAGCCAAGATAAATCTGACAATTCACAATGTTAAGCTGAAAGCTAAAACTACCAAATGTAAAAATAAAAACTACAGAAGGTAAAGCCGAAAACTACACAAGCATAAAAAAATGAGAAAGCTAAAACCTCCGTTTAGTTATATATGTCATAGGTAACGTTAATGTTATTACAACTACTGTGTCGATACCTCTGCTGGTGGATTGTTAGTCCCCGAGGATATCACCAGCCCAGTAGCCAGTACTTCAGTACTGACATGAAAATACGGATATTGTTTTATTCAAATTTCCCTTATAAATTTGGAAACCATTTTAGATTAAAGAATTTGTCTCCATCATGCATAGCTCTGATTCCTTATCTGGATTTTGCTACACGTTTTGGTCCTATTTGGTTTTATCGGCTTTTCAACATTGTATTAGGTATATTTGCCATATGCTATATTGGCTTTATATGAGAAAATACTACATAATTGAGGGTAGGAATGCCCTTTACCGTCAGGCGTCAAACGGTCATTTTCGGCTATCGTTAGCGTCAAATTGGTTAAAATTTTACTGTGATTCGTCAAAATATCCTTATAGTGATTCGTCAGAGGTCTCAAATAATTATCGTTACCGTTATTTTTGGGAAAAATTTAACGTGTTTCGTCAAAATCAGTCGATTTTTTTATCGTCTAAAAGGAAGTGTACATTTTATCGTCATGCACCAAAAATTACCGTTAACGTCATTTGGCAAGAATTTTTACCGTTATTCGTTATGAAGGTATCCCCATTACGACCCTCAAAATTCATCTGTGAAATAAATAACCAAAACAACTTTTAATTTCTTTGAAATTCTTCTGATAATTTTTTCTTTCAATTGTTATTTTTTTTCTCTTCTTCATTATTTGATTACGAAAAAAATCTAAAGACATACTTAAACATACATCTTTATATTTTACTACTAAAACAACACAAACTACATATTTTTCATAACCTGTGCATTTGTTATAAAAGATAATTATATGTTTGATAATCTTAATGGTAAGCTTCTTTTTGATATTACTGACATGGTATATAATTTTTAAGTATGGAAAATTGTATGTATAATACTAACAAAAACTAACAGCTGTATAAATATGTTATTTGCTAATGTTAACGAGGCCGGGATTAGGTACCGGTACTAGATGTTTTATAACTAACAAATGTATAGATTTCAATAAAATATGATAAATTGAAAAAAAAAAAAAAAAACATTGCATTAGGTTTTAGACCTTCAAATTATTTGGCCTCGGGCATTACTCAAGAGACTTGAGTTGTCAAAATGCGCATCTGGTGCAGTAAAAATGGGAAACCATTAATAGTATCATAATGTATTTATCCCCTATAAGCTGCACAAACTTTTAGATCTGAACGTCCCTAAAGTAGACAAATCCATACATTCCAATCGAAAATCTCAATTTAGTCGATTTTTATATTTATTATTAACACAATCTTACGTAACACAACGGTGATGATATAACACAACGGTGTATATGAATGTGTGTACCCAGCCCATATCGTCGTACTCAAGGAGTGTAACCATTCGATGTAACAACTCATGAAGTCTTTTTAATACTTTGATTGCCTGTTTAAAGTGTTTTTATGTATTAAAATGACTGTAAATCGTGTTTTTTTTTTCTATCATAGGTTTCTGGCATTCAATGGAGTGGTTCAGTATAGTTAGCAACGACGCTTAATGAAATAATCAAATCCCAGGCGAAAATAAAGTAATATCGCATGTACAGTTTATTTCCTTATTAAAAAAAAAATAAAAATCATATCGTAACTCCCGTGAGATCGTCGTTACATAATGTTAACTCAATCGCTCCTCATAGATGGCGGAACGTGATGATATGATGATACATATTATACCATATATATTATCGCCCATCTTATGAAAAATTTACGACGTGAATCAGAAAATATTATTTGTGAAATCGTTTATCATAGTGTATGATTTACAGAGCTTGCTTCATCGCTAAACATGCCAATGTGAATAAAAGGAGATATGAAATCATTAAATGGCAGCATTAGTTATTTCTTTGGTGTATTCTCTTTAAAAAAATGTAATCCTTTACCGTTATGAGTTACGGGTTACACTAATGTCCTGACCAATGTCCTGACTAATGTCCTGACCAATATGAAAAATGCTAATAACTTTTTTGTTCTTTGAAGGATCGACTTCAAATTTGATGTCAAGGAAGATTATAACATAACATATAGTATATAGAAGAAAAAATATAAAAAAATGATTTAAAGTGTTGTAAAACTTGACCTGACCAAAGTCGACTCTGCCCTGACTAATGTCCTGACCGATGTAAAATTGCTAATTTCTTTTTTGTTCTTCGAAGGATCGACTTTAAATTTGATGTCAAGGAAGATTATAACATTAAAAATTTTAAGAGTTAGAAAACTTGACCTGACCAAAGTCGACTCTGCCATGACTAATGTCCTGCCCGATGTAAAAATGTTAATAACTTTTTTATTATTGAAAGAATTGACTTAAAGTTCGTTACCAAGGAAGATTATAACATAAAATATAAGAATTTATGAAAAAAAAATGTTTGTTAATTTTTGAAATGTTAGAAAACTTGACCTGACCAACTTGATCTTTGCCATGATGAATGTCCTGACCGATATAAAAATGCCAATAACTTTTTTGTTGTTGAAAGAGATATTATCAAGTTTAGTATCAGGGAAGATGACAACATTTAGTATAAGACTTTTAAAAAAAAATTGTAAAAAAAAATAATTTGAAAGGTAAAAAAAACTCGACCAGACCAATCTATACTTTGTCCTTGCCAATGTCCTGACCGATAAAAAAAGAAAAAAATAACTTTTTTTTTCTCAAAAGCGAGAATAAAC
Organism: Mytilus coruscus; assembly: GCA_017311375.1. Taxonomy (NCBI): domain Eukaryota; kingdom Metazoa; phylum Mollusca; class Bivalvia; order Mytilida; family Mytilidae; genus Mytilus; species Mytilus coruscus. The sequence continues at coordinate 17,582,200 of CM029598.1, forward strand.
TTCTTTGAATTTTATCAATATTCCAATTTTTTAAATATAGTTAAGGAAGAAGGTGCACTTATTAATTTTAAGCAACATGGAACTTGAAATGATCACAATTAACCCCTATCAAAATTTCACAAAAACTTTTTTAATTCTTGCCTTGTATAATCATACTTTGTAGATGTTTCAACGATATCGTCAAATATTGTCGCCAAAAAAAATCAGATTTTAAAACATATTAACGAAACATTTTTAACAAAATTTTAGAAGATTAGTGATAAGTTTGTTTAAACCTTGACATAAAATTTTTCATGGTATTCTCCAGACCTGATTGACGAATTTTCCTCTTTCTATTTTACTTTCCTCGGTGTTGATGTTTTTTGGCGCCTTTTGAATTTTAACTTTTCAACTGGTTTGATATGTACGAGTTGGCAGTGAAGTCGTTGACTTCAATGGAATAAACTTACTACTTAAATTCTTACACAATAATCCCTTTTTACAGAATTGGTTATGAAATGGTAAAATTTTTAAGTCTATTGTATTGAAAATAGAGAGATTTATTGTTGAAGTATAGTTCACTTATAGGAATTGAAGAAATATTGAAATAATGAGCTTTAAAAAAATCAAAAGATAAAATATGGGTCACCAGACTATTTTTTGACCTAAAAACGTTTTTGTGACCCCTAACAACACAGTGATCAACAGCAATTCTTTGTATATCTTTCAAAATTGTGTGTACAAAGTGTGACACATATTGTCATATCATTTGTTAAACTTACACAGAATAATACAGTTTCACAAGACAATCAAATGAAAGCAATTTTTGTTTCTACGAACAACGTTTACCATGGCAACAGGACAAGAAATTGGAAAATTCAAGTTTTTGCATTGTTCTGATGTGCACGAGTAACTACCTAACAGACAAAAAGAGATCAAATACCATGATTTCAGAGCTACAACACATGGCTTCTATGTAAATGTAAACAAATATTATGATAATGCAGCTTATATAAGCATTACTGTGGACTAAAACGAGCAAAACAATTTACTCAGCAGTTAGCGAAAATAACCATATATTTTTTTCTTTCAATTATCGATTCCTAGATACCAGTCATGCAAGTAAATGGATTAAAAAAATGTCAAGACTTTGTCACCCTGTCCTCAATAAATGATTTAAGTTTGATGACGCATAATAATAATACATTATATATTTTCAGTTGTCATAGTAACATAAGCAAAAAATGATGAAATTATAACTTTTTCAAAGGTTTAACTTTCTTTATTTTTAATGCCTCAATAATTAAGCAAAAATATGTATATAGTTTACTCCTCTGATTCAGTCAAATACTGATTGATAGTCATAGCATAATCAGAGTTCATTTTGTTCCCTGTCAAAATTGTCAATCCTTCGATCCATATTGAATAGTACAGGTTGCTCCCATTCAGATATATCATATTACTATCAGTGGCAAAATGAAAAGAAAATACCAGTCATTTTGCTCCATTCATTTAAAATGTCACATCTCGGCATATTACATCTCTGGAATAGGTTTGATCCACTGACAGCTGCTACCTGAGTGATATCACTATTTCTTAAAAGACGTCTTGTTTGAAAATCAAATTTTACACATTGATCTATATATATTATAAAGAATATGAGAAGGAATTTGCTGAATGTCACAAGCACTAAAGCATTGTCGTTTACTTCAGTTTCTATTTCATATGTTGTTCCTTCTTTAACATTTGAACTACATGGGGCCTTCTTTCTATTCTTTTTATTTCAATTCTTCTCTTTTAAATTCTGTGTTTTCTGGTTATCTCTTTGCCTCTCCAATTTCTAATTCATACTTTCCCAAACTTTCCAAACTTTCAGAGTAAATTTGCAGGGGGAACGTTCTGATGCTGCATTTACCTGTAGTTTTATTTATTTATTTGTAATGAAAAGGTGTAATATATAATATTATAGTGCAAAATTAATCCAATCATGTATTAAAACATCAATTTAAAAAGATTATATACCTGACTAGCAAAGGTACTCATTTAGCGTTTAACATCATAATGTGATATATGGCCAGGTTTTTGAAGTGATTGCAATAATTAGGTCACCTGATGGGTATGCAATTTTATATTGCTTCTGCATATGATGTACATCCTTCTTAGTGTTTTTTTTAATGTACAATGGCAATTTGGAATGAAATATAAGTGACAATATAGGGAGCATTATAGTGTCCAATACAAATGCAAGGTATATATTTAATAGCTGTGACCTTGACCATTTACCTTAAATCAATACAGTTGAACTGTTCTTTTTGGTATACATTTACATATACAGCATGTGACCAAGTTTGTGATAAACATAAGTATTCTACATCACATAGTTAGCTTCATTGTGGCACATAGGAACCAGTGGCAGTCTTTATAATATAATACTTTATAATTATTAAATAATAAAATAAAGTACAAATCAATAGTGTAAAATGTGGATCACTGTGACCTTCTTTTGCCTGGAAGCTGAGTTACTGAGACTCCGAGAGTCATCTGTGTATATAAGTTTGCATGATCTGACTCCTTTAAATATGGTTGCTGAGATATGAAATTGGATGTTTAACATAACCAAAGTCAGTGAAGTGGCAAATGTATGTCATCTTTGTACAAGTTTACATGATCCTACAATTTATAGTTGATGAGATATGAACTTGTGCATTTCAACTTGAGGCAAACTAAAATCTACTAAATCTATTGTCCAAAAAGAAATGTTTATGCCAGCAAAACACCATTATCAGATTAAAAAGTCTCAAATGAAACCTCAAGTTTTTTTTCTCAGAGGTAACTACATGTAATTATCCTAAAATGTATGTATTTACCATTGACAGCCATTTATATCCTTCATTTTTCTGTAAAACTGCTGCTAATAACCTGCTGTTCTTTAAAGGATGATGATCCACCATAAGACCTACAATTGATAAGAAATATAATAAAAGTCGTATTGAGAGTAAATTTATATAATTATAGGATTCATAATGAGTGAGACTTTTATATTACTTGTTATCAACTTCGGTTGTTCAATAACAAAAGTTGATGCAAAAGGAAAGATTTCAATAATATGGGAGGGGTCTTTCACAAATTTGATCTTTTTTAATGCATGGTAAAGCATGATAAATACAGATATTTAATTACATACAATTGCATTACATAAATGTTTCATAAGAATCCGTAATGTTGATTGGAAGACAACAAATGCTAGGCATTCCAAAATAATATTTTATGTCCCATTAAAACTCGGCACGTGCTCCCATGCCAACAATGCAAATAGAAACAAACAGAATGGTTGAGATTTAACTTTTTATTTCATAGTTATAGAAAAATAATGTAATTATAACTTTGAATGCTTCTTTTTATGGCTTATAGGGTTGTAAAAGCGTTGGTCATGCGCACATTTTACAGTTTTCGCTATATTCTTTATCACCCAAATAAAATTACAGATAGAAGCATTCAATTCTTAATTAATGACATTGAACACATATATTTCTTTGTGTTTCAACGTGTTCAATGTAACCTCTTTCTCTTATTCAATCATAGCTCCACAAACCTATTTCATTGATAGACAATAAAGGACATAATTCCACATAAACATATACAGAGAAACTATAACAGTCGAAACAATTATCAGATTGTCTCGTAATTCAATCAAACCTAGAAGTTTGTATTCATTGCAATAGCATATATCTTATAAACATTAAAATATATCGAAAACTTACACATCATTCTTTACAAAAAAAATGTAGTTTTGTAGCAGATATAACCAAGACGCATTAGTCTATTAAAAGTCACACTAACAAAGGCAACCCGACTTAACAAATTAACCACAGGAGTCATTACTCTAAATGAAAATAAATTTAGTAACGATAATGTCAGGATAGCAGGTCACTTGTGTAACAAACAAAGGACGTGTTTTTTTGCGTCTGCCGCTAACTGTACGCAAGTCTCGTCTGTCGCAAACCGGTCGATTGTCGTAATAGATAGTTACAATAATGGCGACAGACTTTCTTTTAGTATACAAATGGTATATAATACATTATATATGACTATGGTGATGAGCAGATAAAGCAAATGTCAAGATAATTTTATTTATAATATACTTTTATTGATTTCATTTGTAGGAAGGTAACAACTTGTTTTGTGCAAAAAGTTCAAAGTCACGTAGCGATTACCACAATTTAAACTTTGTACTGAAGCAAGACACTATTACAATGAAGCCGTGGGTCCTATCATCTAGAATAGCAGTGAAAAGAAATAAAGTGTAATAACATCGGATCAGGGTCTTTAAATTTACTGATCAGAGTATATTATATATGACGTTAATTTCGCCGATGAAAAGCATTCCACTGCAACATACGTAAGATGGAGTCCGCACGCGCAGAGCAAAATGATCAGACGGTTGTAAATTTATTACCAGAACAGATTAATATCAACAATAATGGATATGATGAGGAGGAAAGCAATGAAAAGTACGAAGAAGAGCAACCACCTGATGAAACAGAAAAACTGGTTAAAGAAAATGATCACGATGACATAATTGTGCACGCGATTTTAGCGGACGATACGATAACCGTCGACAGCAGTACAGTAAGGGATATATCAATGAAAAAGGATAATCCAAAGGTTGAAATAGAAGAAGAATCGAAAGAAAATCATGATGAAAACAAGAAAAAGAAATGTTGCTGTTGTGCATGTTTATGTTGTCATAGAAAACGTAACAGAAACCGTACAAACATGTCAGAAAAAATGAAGAGTACACAAAACCGTGCAACGTCGTCAAGTTACCAAAGCAGTCGTTGCAACCGGTGTTGTTACTGTTGTAAACGATTTCTAGCATTTCTCTTCTCTCGTATTGGACTGTGTTCATTGGTAGTGGCTTACGCAGTCATGGGTGGATTTATCTTCAAAGAAATAGAGGCACCCGAAGAGCAAATAATTCGTCATCAGGTGGAAAGTCAACGACAATCAAAAATAGCCAAATTATGGAATATAACACAAGTACATAATATATTCAGTAAAAAAAATTGGACCATTGACGCAGAACGACTTTTGTTAGAATTCCAGACAGAAATTTACATGGCAACAAAAGAGAAAGGATGGGATGGTAAAAAAGAAAAGGGGGAGTTACAATGGACTTTCTCTAGCTCTCTGTTATACTCTATTACTGTTATAACTACTATAGGTGAGTAAAAGTAGTATCAATCATATAAATACGAGAAAGTGCGAGCAAATAGAGTTATCTATATATCAATTTCGTCGCGTAAAATTGGAATAGGTACATTCTTCAAAGCCCTAATGATATACGCTATGTCGTTTTTCGTTTGCTTGTTTTTTTTTTTTTTTTTCAATATGTTTTTGGTTGTTTTTAGCAAAACCTTCAGTCATTATAAAATATTCAACGGAAAACACTTTCTAAAGTAATTCATGGAACATCACATAAGGATTGTATTTCTAGTGATTTTTGAAAAGGTGCGTGTGTCCTTATTACCCCCACTCCTATGCCTCATGCTTTAGGGTTCAATGATTATTTCCAATTATATTACTTAAAAGAGGTTAAAGTAAACCGAAAAACTAATTCTTGATAAAAATAGATTTATGAAACAAAATAATTGGTTAATAGATTTTTCAAAATTCAAAGTACAATACAGCGGTCGATTATCCCTAAGTATGCACTAATGTACCGGGGGTTGGCCAATATACACGAATTGTCAATCTGGTTATTGTTCTTTCACGAGGATTTTAGCCAAAGACAAAAACATTCGGTTAAGGGTTAATAAACATGAACGCCCACCAAAAACTGTTTCATTATATATCTTTCATTTGAATTTAGAGCGCATGTTTAATCTGTTCTAATCGGTTTTTATATCCACATGTATATTATATCTATTTTGGAATGTATTTTGACGTTCCCTACAATCAAAATGACAGAATCGAACAAAATCAAATCTTCCTCTGATGTTTAAAAATATCTGATTTTGTTTAGGGACATAATAGGGATATTACACCTCATATTTAAAGTAAGAAATAGGATCGGTAACCTTCAGTACTTTTTTGATGAAACTTGGTTTTCATTCATTTAAATCAATGAAATTAGATTTTATATCAAATAATAATATAATAATAGTACTAATTGCTGCAACCCTAGATTTTGGTTCAATCTAGCTGCGGAACCGTAAGGGTCCTTATTATGTTTTCTGATTTGTGTCGATCATAGCCTATGGTCCGCAAATTGACAAATAATATTATTAGGACCTCAGAGGAACAGTTCCGCAGCTAGGTTCAATCTTATCATTTTAATGATTACTATTACTATGTATTGTTTCAATATAGCCTTGCTTACTTAATTGTCGAGGTTGGAGTTCTACACAATAATGCATTTCTTTATAATTCTGTGTTAGTCATATGTATATGTGTGTTACCAAAAGGAAATGTTAGTATAAACATAATGAGATGAAGATTGATTTAAAATGATGCAACTATCCACATGAGACCAAAGGACCTGGGGCCGGTAACAAGAAGCATTCTTATGTCTTACGAACGTCTAAAGAGCGTCTTAAGATTTAAGAGTGTAACAAGACCCAACCTCAGACCTATCTTAGAATGATTGACAGCCCTTAATGTTTTGAAAAAGTGCATGATTTAAGAACGATTCTTAAGTCTACCTTAAAGCGATCTTACTAATTCCGATAACACAAAATCATTCTTAAATTTTAGTCAGTTATTAAGTGTTCTTAAAACAAACTTAGCGACTTAGGGGTGTACCAAGAACAATTCGCAATACTTTCTCTTGATATTTTTTGTAAGAGTGGTCCGGACTACTCTTATCTGCACATTCACTTGTTAATAATCGAATAAAATGGTGTTGTTACTGTATGTTCAACTGAGACAATGTGTACAACAGCAAGAGTTTACAAGAAGATTGTTCATGGATCGAATAAATCCATCGGATTTTATTACAGATCAACAAATAATAAAGTCTTATCTTTAAAGTTTATATGTTTATAAAAAGTAAAGAAAACCGAGAAGTTATGAAGAAAGCTGGAAAAAATTATAAATTTGAGATGATTAAATGTTTCAAAAGTTCCCAGCATAATTTCGAATGTGATCTCCAGAAAAGATTCGAAAAAGTTTTGGAAAATTTTGAAACGTTTAGACAAAAAAATTCGGCGCAGGAGATTAAATTTAGTATAGATCAGTTTTACGATTATTTTAAATCTTTGAATAAAAATGAAGATGCATATACAGATAATCAAGATTTTGACGAGGCAATAGAAAATATTGATAATGAAGATATTATAAATATTCTTGATCGAGGTATTTCGGAAGAGGAAATTTTATCAGCCGTTAGAAAGCTTAGTAATGGCAGAGCTCCGGGGAATGATGATATAGTCAATGAATACATTAAAAGCACAGCTAACCAGTTTTTACCTATATACCATATAAATAACACCTAGATGAGAGGTAGATAGAGCAGATTGTTACCCCGAGAAAACATTGTCAACTGAGGCGAAGCCGAGGTTGACAATGCTCTTTGTAGGGTACAATCTGTCACCCTCTCAGCTATGTGTTATTTGATTTATTATACTGAATGTTCCATCATTATTGTCTTTAACTGTTAGATTCTAAATTGAAAGTACTTGACTATGACGTCACGTACATAACAACGTTACAGTTATTAGAAAAACAACAACTAGAAGTAAAGCAAAATGTTTTTTTATTTTATTTTGGCAGTCTATGAAAAAGTTCTGAAGCCAAAACTTAGAACTTTGTCTTTAATTTGTCGATGTAAATTCAATTCATTGTCCTTAAATTAACCCTTTCAATGCCAAGACCAAATTAAAATTGACAAGACGTTACCGAAAATTTAAGATTTTCAACGTTGACGTTCCTACCGCATTTGATACTCTTTCTTCATGCATAAAACGCATACTATTTATTCATTGCATGCTGTTGCGGTTGATGATGGTTAAGGATATTTAGGGGGAGGAGCAATAAACATTAGGAGTATAGAAATTAGTTGATTTTTGCAAAAAAAAAAAAAAAAAAGAAACAATCGCAAAAAACAGCAGCAAACTCACAAAACAATGCGAGTTAGAAAAATCGATTGTTTAAGAAAAAAAATTATAGAATAATGGGGAAGGTATCTAACCATTTGATTGCCCTTTCATTGACGTATTTACCATATCTCCTTTTATTCATGTGTTTATATGTCAAAAAGATATAAACGTAATAAATGAAGAATAAAGTTGCAATTCAATGAAATGTCAAATTCTACTAGTATTAGATGATTATGACCTATGATATATCTTGTCTGATTTAGTTTATTTTATATTTCTTGTTTTGTTCTTTTTTTCTTAATTGTAGCCTTCATTTTCACAAGTGATATATATAAAATTACATAATGCAACAGCTCATAAAAGTCAATAACATAGACGAATCAATAACATTATGAAGAATGCTTTAAATCCACCGTAAAATTGAATATGATTCCCTGATTATAAGACATTGCAGGTATAGTTACGTTCTACTTATTCTTCTTCGTGCATTGTAATTGATTGTTGGTGTTAAACGCTTCTTTTGGCACTATATTGGCTACATTGTGACGGTCAGTTTTTATTGTTGGAGAAAAGCCGGAGTGCCCAATTAAAACCACCGACCTTTGCTTTGTTTTTGGTTTGTCTCTTGATAACTAATATCAATTAATTATTTTAGAAATCATTATTTTAAATAATAAATAAAATTAATAATATGTGACAATTTTTATTATTTGTAGATTTCAAAATGTTATTGTTCGTCGCATAGAACTAAATGTCGGTTGAAACACAGACTGTATACACCGCGGAGACATCTACCACAGTGTAGTCTTGATCGCTTCTTCTTCCGTTATTTCGAGAAGAACATACGACACAATCTTTCACTTATCAATTTTTGATCGGTCTGCAAGAGGGGGTGACATTCAAACAAATCGTCTCCCGCTGAGCCATGGGATAGAGTAAATTATCTCCCTCGTATTAGCCAATCAAAATCTTGCATTTTTACGTGAAGTATAATAAATGAAATTGTTTAACTAAATTTTTAATTCAGGTATAATACCCGATTCATGGCTAATTGGTGTAATAAAACCCTTGTTTAAAAATAACAGAGATATTAATAATCTTGATAATTACGGGACAATTTGTCACACTTCAAATTTAGGAAAAGTTTTTACAGCTATTCTGAATGCAAGACCTGGGACAATTATACTAGTATAATAGTCCCAGGCAAGACTTAATGAATTATCTGACAAAATATGGATAATAACAGATGCACAGGGAGGATTTCGGCAAGGCTACTCTGTTCTAGACAGTATGTTTATCATGCATGCTCTTGTTTCACTTTATTTGTCATCGGGTAGAAAATTATTTTGTTCATTCGTTGATTTTAAAAGTGCTTTTGACACTTTGTCTTCCTTAGGTTAAATGGGTAGTTGATTATTGAAAGCATTTTTTCGTTCATTAAAACGTTTGTATGATTCATTTAAGGCGATTCTAATTTCTTTGCGAGGAACCTAAGACGGAGATGCCGGAAAATTATTAAGAACTCGTAACTTGAAAACTATTACTATGCAACTTAAGGGGGAAATAAGATCGATCTACGAACAACCTGAGGGAGCTTTGATTTACACTCTTTGAATGATCTTAGGATTATCTTATCTTCCCCTTAGTTCAATACTTACGATCTCTCTTAATTGAATTTCTTGTTACCGGCCCCAGGATGTAAACAAATTATCTTACGGCAATGAGCAATGAGCAAAACCCATACCGTATAGTATGTTATAAAAGCCCCTTGCATGATAAAATGTGAAGCAATTCAAAGAAGAAAACAAAAGTCCTGAATATGCTAAAAACAATATGACAGCAACGAATGACAGCAAAAAAGAGGCGAAGGATACCATAGGGACATTCAACTCATAAGTCGAAAAGAGGCGAAGGATACCATAGGGACATTCAAACTCATAAGTCGAAAATAAATTGACAACGCCATGGCTAAAAGAGAAAAAGGCAAACAACAGAAAGTGAATTACAGGCTCCTGACTTGGAGATAGGCACATAAAGAATTTGGTGGGTTAACATAGTTTGTGAGCATTCAACATTCTCTTAACCTGGACAATGGTGTTACAGCGCAACATAAGAACTGTAAAAATCAATTAGATAGAAATTAACTAATCAGATCGATACGAAGCTCAACAATCATAGCCATAAAAACACAAAAAGACAAACTATGTATTTACTTTCAGGTATCACAGATCGAATTTATTCGTTCATAGTGTGTTAATTTACGTTTTGATTGTGTTGATGTTTATCGTGTGTTTTCTATGTTGTGATGTTATACTATTGTTTCAGAAAAAGGGAGAAGGTTTGGTACCATTAAAACGTTTAATCCCGCTGCAAATGTTTGCACCTGTCCTAAGTCAGGAATCTGATGTACAGTAGTTGTCGTTTGTTTATGTAATTTATACGTGTTTCTCGTTTCTCGTTTTTTATATATACTAGACCGTTGGTTTTACCGTTTGAATGGTTTTACACTAGTACTTTTGGGGCCCTTTATAGCTTGTTGTTCGGTGTGAGCCTAGGCTCCGTGTTGAAGGCCGTACATTGACCTATAATGGTTTACTTTTATAAATTGTTATTTGGATGGAGAGTTGTCTCATTGGCACTCACACCACATCTTCCTATATCTACAAAGTACCGATCTAAGAATACTTGCAGTTACAGGAGTTAATTTCAATTTCAATTATTGAATAAATCATGTTTTCTCAGACTAAAATATCAATCGGTATAATCCAACAGAATTGTGAAGACTTCATAAACAGTTTGAGTCAAAGTATGGCCATGTGCAATGCCAAAATATAAGGATCGGTAGGATGTGGAACCATAAGTGTTTACACCTAAATAGCAAATAAATTAAGTTACGTTTAATTCATTAAAAACAAAACCAACCATGAAGACCATATTGAAAGATCTTACAACAGAGTTTATTTGATTACTTACCTTTAGGAATAAGGTTATTCAAATGATCAATAAGTTTTCATTGATCGGATCTAAACCAACGGGCTTTATAAACAACATCCCTGTAAAATAAATACGATGTGATAGCCCATTTGAAATAAGGTTTATACCGGTACATTCAAATAGTAAGTTCAGACTAAGTCAAGTAATTAGACAGACGTTATTATGAGTAAGTCAACGAGTTAATACATTTGTTTTGCACAATGATCATATGATGAAATCGCATGAAAAGATGTAGAATAAAATAACGCTTTGCATTGATTTTCAATGGTTGACAGCATCGACTGTTCAGTAATAAATAAATTATTTTATGAGTCTATCCAAGTTTAATTTCTAGTTAACATTTATCCAAGTATGACAAGTGTAATGTTTTAATTTGAAATACAAATGGTTGATTAATCGTTTATTTGATTACCTCAATTTTACAGGTTATGGTAACACAGCTCCAAAAACCAATTTAGGCCGTCTCATCACTATAGTTTATGCTATTTTTGGAATACCTCTTACCTTATTGTGTTTAGCAAATCTTGGAAGCTCGATGGGCAACTGTTTTCGGTTTTTATACAAACACTTTTGTAAAATAGTTATATGTTTATGCTGTCCACAACAAGCCCAGTGGTATGCGAAACGACGATCAAAGAATCTTTCCAACATTCCAGAACTTGACATCAATAATCTTAACAAAAACGACAATAAGGTCAAAGGTTACCATGCTGGAAAGGAAGAACGAGTTCGCGTTCCGATATTTGTTAGTTTGTTATTGATAGGATCTTACATTTTAGCAGGGGCCGTGATTTTTGCTACTTGGGAAGACGATTGGGATTTATTAATCGGATCCTATTTCTGTTTCATAACATTGTCTACAATAGGTTTTGGTGATTTTGTACCGGGATCAAACAGCGGATCTTTTGATAATCAGGAAAAGATGATCATTTGTAGTGTATATCTTATATTTGGATTGTCTATGATTGCCATGTGTTTTAATTTAATGCAAGAAGAAGTTCGGGCAAAGTTTCGATGGTTAGGAGAAAAGATCGGTATTATTGAAAGTAATTAACACGTGATCACGTGATCAATATTACTGAACACCATAGAAATGGCGCTCTATTCCAGAATTCATAGGAAGTTTGCGTACTAGAATTAACCGACTGAGGCACGCCAAAACCTATCAGATGAGGAGATGTACGATAAAAGATCATCAATCTTTCATTGTATTCTGACTTAATATAATTAGCAAACAGCATGGACAATAAAAATTGCAATGATTTTATACCGTTCAGTATCATAATAGAAATGCTGGCATGCGAAACCTTAAAATCATATTAAGCACTTGCATTTTATGTTCCGTTTCAAGTTCTAATTGGAGTATAACTCACAAGAATGTACTCGATCAATGTCAAATTACAATATTCAAAACTTGAATAATGGTTCATGTTTGAAAAAAGGATATCGATGTGTGTGAAAACCACAAGACTGTCATGCGTTAAACGCGAATAAATGTCATTGTAAATAATGAGTCATAATTATTACTCTAAAACAATGTAAGAGTCTTTGTGAATTTATATTTAGATACATAATATCAGTTGTACATTTGTTTACCAAGAGATGGACTTTTGTGAATTGCATAGTGTGGAAGTCCTGCCACACATATAATACTGTAGGATTGGCTTACATTGAAGTAGCTTAAAATATGGAACGATAAATGAATGAAAGCAAGGACATATTGCAACCATTGTGATAAAATTCGCAAATCGGAATCAAGCAATAAAACATGCCAATATTTGATGGAAATCGTTTAGGGACAATTTTGCATTTGAATTTACTAAATTTGTAAGAACTACATGTACTGTATTGAATTTCTCTTCGGAATTTTGAAAGACTTAACCATGCGTGTTATCTATCATGTATAATCATCAACTATCATAGTCAAAAGGACTATAAAAGTATGCCCTTAAATTAAAAAAACCAAAATCTGAAAAAGCCTATTACATGTGTAGTAAGATTATTGACAGTGTGTTTAATGTGCAATGAACAGTCATAAGCTGCAAGAGTCAACAGTTCACCGTCATAATCAGAAAGTGTATACGGTATGCTATACAGTGAGACATTATAACTGAAAGGCTTTATAAAGTCTATTATATACAAAACAAAATACAGTAGTTCGAAAGCATACTTCGGCGTGTCTTTTTAATGAAACATCATAACCGGAAAGGCCTATTCAGTATGTTGTAAAAGTGAAACTTCTTAATTGGAAAGGCTCTATGCACTATGTTATAAAGCGGAACATTATCACTGGAAAGTGTTTATATGATTATATGTACAGAGAACCATCCCAATCGGAATTGCTCATCATCGGACCATCGTAATCAGATAGGCTCATCATCGGACCATTCTAAACGAATATGTTCATCAGCCGACCATCCCAATCGGATATACTCATCATCGGGCCATCTTTATCGGAAAGACTCAGCATCGGACCATCCTAATCGGATATACTCATCTTCAGCCATCTTAATCGGATAGACTCATCATCGGACCATCCCAATAGGATAAACTCATCATCAGGCCATCTAAATCGGAAAGACTCATCATCGAACCATCCCAATCATATAGCTTCATCATCAGATAGGCTTATACAGCATAATCTGACAGGTTGTTATTTTAGTGTTAAAAATAATTATATACAAACAACAGTTGGAATATGTTTTAGAAATATGTTAGTCCGAGATTACTCTGACGTCCAACGGCTGTTTTGCCAGACAAGCTGGGGCCGTGGGACGTCAGAGCTCGTCCCATATCAAAAAGTGGATATTTGCCCGTCCAAAATAGATGCGCTGCTTCGTCGCTTCTGGTGCCAACGGACGGCCTTGGAATTATATAAATCGGGTATCAATTTGTTCATTTTTCATTTATCTCTACATTTATGTAAGTTTCACCTACCTGCCACCCTTTATTTTCTCATATTTAGACAGTTTTCACAGTGACCCATCGATTCAGACATTTTTACTTTTATTTTCAAATAGACGTCAAGTTACGAGAGATTTCGCGATCTCGAGACTCAAATATGCAAATATTTATACTTTTACACCTCCTTTATAGGAGATCGATATTTAACATTTAGTAGCCAACCACGATTTTCACCTCCTTTACAGGAGATCGGTATTAAGCATTTAGTGCCAACCACGATAAAATTCGGAAGCTCTCGGATATTTACATTGCTTGCATCGTAAATGAGCGAGGTGTTATATTATATATTCATATTGACCTAGGGTCATATGCATACATCATTTCCATAGTCCATTGTGCCTTACTTTTTCTCGTGATCACATGACAATCTTTCAAAATGAAAGTTAAAATGCCAGAATCGGTGGGTCACTGTGAAAACTGTCTAAATATGAGAAAATAAAGGGTGGCAGGTAGGTGAAACTTACATAAATGAAGAGATAAATGAAAAATGAACAAATTGATACCCGATTTATATAATTCCAAGGCCGTCCGTTGGCACCAGAAGCGACGAAGCAGCGCATCTATTTTGGACGGGCAAATATCCACTTTTTGATATGGGACGAGCTCTGACGTCCCACGGCCCCAGCTTGTCTGGCAAAACAGCCGTTGGACGTCAGAGTAATCTCGGACTAGAAATATGTTTATCAATGTTACGACATACAGTCATACAGACAAGTTATACATTTATTTCCGAGTTTCTTTATCGGTTCGGTATAAATACTCAGTACAATATTAAAACATCTTAAATAAAACGCATCTATCAAAATGTATTATACTAGTACATGCTTTCTTATTACACGTATTTAGTTCTTTGGCTGTGATTGTTTTCTTTCTCTTAATGCCTGTGAGTGTTAAAGATCGAATGGGTTCCTTGTAGCTATTAACTTCACGGAAACACTTTGTTTTGTCTGATTTCTACCAATAGACCGTCGGTACTAAAAGTGTGCCTCAGATAGTAGAATTTATAAAAGTCCTCCTTATACAAAATGCAGTTGCTGCAATGGAATCCAAACTGAGATTCATAAGAATTATATAATTTTTTTATTGACCGAGAGTTCTCGAACTGTGTGTTTTACGCGTAAGACATTATGCAAGTACCAAATAATTGCATATGAAACAATTACATGTAGCTTCTGAACAAAAATTTCACAGATAAAGACTCATCAGAGATGACAGGTTTATAAGTGTGCCAACAACGGCCTATGTCGTCATATACTCACAATGAATTATTCAAATCTAAAACCCCTTGCATCTATACAACACTTATTTCAAAACAAATTGTAAACTAAATACACGTGTTGCAGGATTTTAATTTTAAAGATTCCAGGATTAATTAAACCACTTGATAGCACCTGTGCAAGTTCCCGCTGCATATGTTATATGGCTGGCTACGTAATGCCTCAATATTTATTCCTATTTTCCTCTGAAGTTTTTTATGGACTGATTGTCTTTTCATCTTTTGTATTTTTTGCCATGGTTCTGTCTGTTTTTTCTTCGTCACACGAGTTTGATTGTTCCGTTTGTATATTCTTATTCTTTTTGTATCAAAACATAGAACAGATACAAGAAACTTACACATTAATTAGAACACCTTATTGAAAAGGGAAAAGCCAATGTGTATACTCGCAGTTCAGGATGACTACAAACTTGTGCAACAATAATATCAATACGACACCTCAATAGAGACCAAGTAAACAAATGAGCGGCCATAAAAATTAACAGCACAAATGACATAGTTGTTTAAGTATTGAATGTTTCTGACCATTCAGTCCTTTCTACACGAGTTCGTATCCACCACGAAGAAAAATACATCAGGACTAATAATCCTAATCTTGGACACCTATCCGTAAACAAAGCGAAGATTAATGGATTCAGGAACTGCGACCTCATATAGTGCTCATGATAAAATTGATGGTATGGGCATTCAACTTAGTCTCCTGCAGTTCGTTGAATGTGATGAATATTTTCACTTCTGTCCCTAGGTGAAGACGCAGCCGTGGTCATCGTCATTGTATATCACCTACTCTAAATGATGTCTCTCTAAATGACCTTCTACCTTTTATACGAATGCCGTTTGGTAAGCATCACATCTATTAACTTCTACTTTCAGAACTTTTTTTAGGAGGTGGGGTGTGGGGTTCAAATTATGTTTTGAAACCCCTGTCACAAATGTCCGTCCTAAGCAATACAAGGGGGAAGGAATATTCAAACCATAAGTCGAAATGTATTAACAAAAATACCGAACTCCAAGGTAAATTCTAAACGGGGGAAGTCCATAAAACATGACAAAACCAACCGCTCGACTCAATCAACCAACGGAGACAAACTTACAACCCAATGGCAAAAAATAAAAAAACAACAATAAACGTAATAGGTTACAACAGTTATGCTGGTTATTTAAACATGTAAAACTATGGGAGTTTAAAGTCATTTGGTTTTTCTCTGGTCAAGTGAAGCTATAAAAAATACAGGGGTCTTTACGTATCTTACTAGGACTACTTAGGCAGAATTGCTTGAATAAACATATTTATTTTCGTTGCAAAAAAAAAAAAAAAAACACCAAAAAACACCAAAAAACAAAACAAACGACGATAAACACATATAACAGTCTACAAAACACAGCAAAGAAAACCAAAGATTGACCAACACGAACCAAACTTACAGCTTTCAATTTGATATTGCCCATCACATCCTTTTCATACCGGTTATCAAGATCCTTTCTAAAAAAAATTGAAAAATAAAGGACTAGCTGTTATCAATATAGGCAATGTCCTTTAACATCAATCTACGAAATCAAAAATAACTCCATACATCAAAGATCAGTATGTGCCAATCACCTCTTATAACTATACAATACCTTTTGCATCTTTATTTTTTATTACAAACATGCGTTTCAGAATCTCAATATTGACGAATTCAGGTCTTAACCACCCGATTGCACCCGTGTGCCTTCTGATTCATATATGATCCGGCTGACCACGTAAAAACAGGATACTCCTTAACATCGTCAACAACACTTCTCTTACAAAATGTGTTATCAAAACGCCCGAAATACCGTGAGCCAAAATCTTAAAACTGGAAAATAGAAAAGTCAATTTAAAAGTACTACTGGGCTCAGTCCATATTATGTCAGACAACGGACAAAACATGAAATTTGTGGTTCACCTTTACGACATATAGTAATGAATCCACGGTGTATATTAACAGTTTTACTCAAAAGCACAGATAAACTCAAACTGAAACATTAAAACATAGGTAACTAGAATATGTTTACGTGAAAAAAGATGTGGAGATACTCTTTCTCCATAGGTTAAGGCTGTGGTTTAGTTGATACAAATAAGGATAAAAACATAATTGTTATATGAACACTCGAGCAACATCTATCTTCAATACTAAAATGTTGCTGAGCACCATTCCTATCTCGATGACAAGTATGTTGTTGTCCCCGCACACAAAGCTCTAAATAATGTCGTTTTTGTTTGAAAATCACGTTATATTAACTGCTTGATAAAGGAATAAGTTGTTGACAATCAACTCGGAAACCTAACATATTCCGGTACTCCAACAACACTTACTAAAGAGGAAATTTTGAACAAGCATAGGTCTGTTTTATGTCCAGCTGGATATTCAACCAAAAATGAAGAAGTGGATCTTCCTTCACTCTACTGGATACCAAAATTACAAACATGTTACATTGTTGTCAAAATGCTACACGGAACCTCCATTTAAATGTGGAGCCGATGTGAATCAGATGTGGTTACTTAAAAATTCAAAAGATCTGCATTAACGATCTAAGCCCCTTTCTTCGTGCAGCTGTTAAAAAGATACTTAAGTCTACTCTCTACTCGGACATTCCTCATTCCTAACTTACAAACAGGACAAATAATTCTTTGTAAACAAAATTAAAAAGACTCTTTCAAATAAAAAGTTCACTAAATCGGAAATTGTCTAGATGATAGATTGTGTTATTGTCACAATGTGTTTTACGTTCGAAGGACGTGTTTTGATACAAACAATCGGTATTTCTATAGGAACCTGCTGTACCCTTCTACTTGCCGACTAGTTTATTCTTTCTTATGAGGCAGAATTAATATAAAAGCATAGAAAATAAAAGAAGCTGCATGGCAATTACCGTTAACGTTCCGTTGTAGATGATGTCATTTCACTAAATAATGTAATAAAGTGTGGTCACTGTGTTGACAGCGTCTATTCCAATGAAGTTCAAATAAAGGAAAAAGCAACATAACAAAATTACCGAACTCCAAGGAAAATTCAAAACGGAAAGTCCCTTATCAAATGGCAAAATCAAAAGCTCAAACACATCAAACGAATGGAAAACAACTGACATATTCCTGACTTGGTACAGGCAATTCCTTATGTAGAAAATGGTGGATAAAACCTGGTTTTATAGCTAGCTAAACCTCTCACTTGTATGACAGTCGCATAAAATTACATTATATTGACAACAAAGTGTGAACAAAACAAACAGACATAATAGGTAAAAATGTCAAAAATAGGGGTACAGCAGTCAACATTGTGTTATTATCTTAATCACTATAAAAACAAACAAATATGTCAACAAAGCAAAAAAAAAAAAAAAAGGCATATAGACAAAGCACATAAGCAAAAATGAAAGACAAGAATACAAAAATTGACCAAAGCACAATAACACAATGACGGGATGTATAAGTACCGAGCCACGCCAAAGGGATATTACCAAAAATGGACTAAACAGTAAAGGTAAATAAAAGAACACTATAACACGTAATTAAGATGATAAACAACTTCAGTACATAGAATCTATACTTTAGGACCATCATGTATTATTTGTGAAGTTGATACGGAATATTTATCAACAAGGCCTTGGTATCTTCCGATGAACTTTTTTCGAAAAAGGACGAGACGTTCTTTGACATAACCCTGGTTCATCAACTTTCTGCTCAGACACTGGTGCCGTTTTATAAAGTATGAGTAGCAGCTGCAAGCTCTTGAATACCGAATGAGTTGGGGAAATGTATATCCCATATGCAGGTGAAGTTGGTATATTGCTACTAAGGTGGGGGAAATTAATAATTTCAAAATTAAAATAATCTCGTTTGTCGTAGATTCTGGTATACTGAGATGACCGCTTATGTCAAATTCGAGGTATAAGTCTAAAAATAAGGAGGAAGCTGTGTCTGTTGTTTCTTTAATTCCTAGTTCTGGAGGATATATTAATGGAACCCAATCAGAAAATTTTGGATTGTTAATGGAAAGAACATCATCAATGTATCTGAATGTGAAATTTGATATTTTTGTATTTTGTGATCACTTCCTGTTGACCAACGGTTATTTCGGTCATGATGTACGACCCCACAAACGATAAACGAAACTCATATAGTTTGACATATACGTAAAGTTAATGAAAAAAAAAGAATTTTTACCATAGCAAATGGCTAAATTTCTCATGGGATACAATTCTGTTCAAGCTTGAGTCACAGAGAATAATTATCGGATATTTGTACCACATTTAATAAGTTTTTCAAATTCGTTTTGGCATTAGGTCAAATCTTTAACAAGGTGTACTATCATTCTGAAAGCTCCCGCAAATTCACTGGTACAACATTTACTAAATTCTTGAACTTGTTCAAAATACTGACGTTCAAATGCACAAATGTACGAAAATAATAATGCAATTACACTGATGAATTACTTGACATTTAAGGATGTTGATGACCTGTAAAACAATGCCTTTCTGACCGAATAGAACACATATGTCTGGTCACCAATAAAAAGTAAGTGTTAAGCTAGAAGAGAATTACAATGACATATAATAGTTAAAGGTTAAAACGAAATAAAGATCACTTTCATCATGCTATTTTCTTTGGAAAATGCCTATACCAAGTCAGGAATATGGCAGTTGTTTTTCACTTGTTCCGTTGATTGATAGCGTTTGATTTTTTCAGTTTTTATGAACTTCCCCCTTTTTGAATTTGCCTTAGAGTTCGTTTTTTTTTCATTCTTTTTTATATAAATGAACAGAAGGTTTCATATCAGAATGGAATCTATCCAGCTGTTCCTGACATTTTTCTTTAATTCACCATTGGAAAATCTTAGATAAGTAAAAAAGCCAAAATAATTTGTCTTTTTGATCCTGTTTAGGTGATGTTTTGGTTCTCCGCTTATGACTATCATCGAATGTTACTTATCTCCCGTTTTTTACTCACCTTGAGCAACCTGGTGGGCGCCAGTAGAGGAGCAAAAACCGAATACTATTTTGAATTACATGGAACATCCCTAAGCTTTTTAAAGGGTTCGAATTGCGATTTGTTTTGCACTGTCTGTGTTGTTTTTTTGGTATATCAGACATGGTGTAAATATATCACAATTTCCTCGTCAAGGGGTTGTGTCAATCACATTGCACAATAAAAAGGGGCCAATAAAAAATCTAGAAAAAGACAACACCATGGGCAACAGACAAAACCCCAAAAAACACAAAGTTAACAACAATGCACAAACTACAACACAAAAACACAAAAACACTAAAGATTGAGAAAAATGTCGCATGAACTGCTTAGTCGAGGTTACGTGCAGTCAGAGCTGAAATAATTCATGCACCTTGAAGATGTCATACTTTAGTAGATGTTGACTACTAGGTAATACGATGAAGTGCTACACGCAAAGCAAGACATTTTACCAATTTGTAGCACCTAGTGTCACTTTCGGTTTCGGTTTGGAGATCATATTGACCGATAATTATGAAGTTCGTTTCCAACCTGTCTTGTTTGTCCTTACTCGTTTTGGTTTTTTTGTGTGCAAGTTTTTTTTTATTCATTTGTGTATTATTATCATCCTTTACAATCCCCCTATAAAACAGTTGTTTCGATAATTCTACACTTAATTACAAACTTGTTACAGACTAATACATTTAAATTTCTTTTAGTCGTACGTGTACGTTTTAGCTTTGCGTATTATTGAAGCAATTATTTGTCAAAGTCGAAGTCATGGACACCTGAACAAAATCATAAAAAAAAGTTCAAAAATACAAAAGAGCTAGGGCAGTCAGAAACCAAAACCTTCACAAAAAAAATCACAATAAAAAATACAAATTACAAATCAAAACAAAGTTAGCAATCATCAACCACACCAAAATATATACTGAGTAACATAAATCTCATCTGATACATAAAGTACCTATGACTTGTACTATTTTCCAAAGAATGCTTGTATTTGCAACTATTCTGCATAAAGAGTATTTAAGATTAAGATCTGTGTCTTCTCATATTGGAGCTTTGACAATTAATGTGAACAATAACAGGGTCATGGTGTCGTGTAGGTTTAATTGGTTTTATTGTAACACACAAATCAATTTAATGTATTAAATCAACATGGTATGTGTACATGGTGTAATTGGTAAACAACAGAACAATGCACACTTGAAATGGCAACACGTGTCGAACATTGTAAGTATAACAAACAGTCGTTTAAAAAAATAACACAATTTAAATTTTATCAGTTCCAAATGATTCCTGAGAAAAATCGACTGACATTGCGTCTTTGCAGATAAGTGGTAATTTTGCTGGCTGTGTTTTCTTGGCGATGAGTGTCATTAGCCTTTCAAATTCTACATTGTCGTCAGTTTCAAGTATTGTTGCTAGATCTTGTTCAGACATTTCAGAGTACCTTCGGGAAAACGCTTTAGATCTAGGAGCGTTCTCACTTTTAACCAATTCTAATTCAGGGAACTTGACACGTGGTGTTTCTGGTCCCTGATAATCTTTTTTATCGACAAATGATATGTCTGTCTCGTCAGGGTCTGGTTCCAAGTCAACATCTGCTAATGACCCACGACGGCGATTTCTATTCGGAAGTGCTGGGTTACTTGCCAGATAGTTATCAAACTTCTTGTATGCCAACTGCATTTCATAAGTAGAATCCGGGGATGATACAGGTGAGGTTACAATGGCCCCTTTCAAGGTTTCACTAACTGTGTTATGGTCCTTTGTCTTCTGATGTTGTCTAAGCATCATGGTTTCCTTGATCAAATCCGTAATTTGGTCGTCTTTCCATTCCAACTTTTTCTTCAGATGCTCCACTTCAACTCGGACAGTCGCTACCATGTTTCGTAGATGTTTCATGTCAGTACCAGCATTTGACTTGTTTTTATACTGTGGTTTGTTGGATTTACGTAGAATTTCGATTAGCTTCTCTATCTCCCTGTTAACAATGGATTTTGCTTTTTCCTCTCTTTCTAAGTAACGTTTGACTATATCAGACAGAGGCTCAGACTTGTTTGTTGATTTCTTGAGCAGAGCGAGAACTGATTCACGTTCTGTTGTCTTACTCTCTACTGCATCCTGCTGTTGTTTTACAATATGAAGTATTGTTTTAACATTTTGCTCTAATCGTGAAAGTTTTTCGTTATCCTGGTTATCGTTTAAATTTTCGTTTAATGATAAAAATTCAGCAATTTGTCGATTTAAAATTTTAACCTTTTCGTTAAAAGAGACGAATTTCTCCCTGAGTCTGATTATTGAACTATTATTTGCTGCATTAAATCTAGCTTGAACTGCAAGCTCCGTCTTAAACCTCTTTCTTGTTTCATCTCTTTCTTTTTCAAAAACTTGAATTTCCAGTTCTCTCTTCCTTAATTTTTCGTCCATGTCCGATAATTCCTCCTTCAGACAACTCACCTGAAAAATGCATTTGTCAACAGTTATCTACGTATTAATCTTGTCTTTAGGGAACGACCATTTAACTCTTGGGCACAGGGGTTGTGGCATATTATCCTAGAACGCTGCTCTAAACCCAATGAAAACACTTGGAATATTGATTTTTTTTTTGTGTGTTTTCATTGGGTATAGATATAAAAATAAGGGGATGTGGTATGATTGCCAACGAGACAACTATCCACCAAAGTTCAAATAAAGTGGATGTAAAGAGCATATTACGTTCTAAATTAAGCTTCCCTAACCACTCTGTCTGAGGGGAGGACTAGGTTATGTTTATTTTCAAAAAGAAATATTCTGATTCCAAACTTTAAGAAAACAGTATTTTAATCAAAGATCGGAAAACAATTCTAAGTGAGATTTTTTGCCATTCAGTTTAGTATTAAGTTCTCATAAAAAATGAATAATGTGATGTTTACGTGGAACGAACTATTGTTTTCAGAATGAATAAAGCCTCCCCCTCCTTAAAGTTAAATCGTTGTTCCCTTAATACCCAAACTGTATTTTTCCCATGCGTATTATGTTTGGTTTAACTAAAACTCTCGGAATTTACGTATTCTCTGAATAAGAGGAGGATTTATATATATTTGTTTTTTCTTGTTTCCGAATCCCTGTATTACTATTGTGTTATTGTAATTTTTGCAGTTTTGAAAATTAAAATATACTTTAAACTATGAGGAAGAAGAAGAAAATAGTCAAAATTATCGAAACATAAAATTTATAGGACCCGGAAAATCACATACAATGACAATATGGATTTGAAAAAAAAGCGTTCTGGACTTTACTTCAACGGACGAACATTAAGCAATCAATATAGTGTTACAAATCTTACAAGTCTCAAAATGGCTTTTCAAATCCAACTATGAATGGTATTATCACAAATAATGCAAACAGGTTGAATATACTCCCTTGCAACATTTCAAAACAGTCCAAAGAATTAAATTAAGGTTCCTTATTAAATTCAAACATAAAAATGTTACTAAAGAACTTTGACAGTAACCCGAATAATTCAGTCGTTATATTCCGCTTATCTACGATTACTCGCAAGTAGGAGAGATCAATTACGGGGAGGGACAGAATTATTCGGGTTATCTTTAACGTGTAACATTTATAAACATGACAAAAACTTTGGAATTCAATTGGAAAAATAATCAAATAAAATTATCTGGAAATAGTCGTCTCAAAAGAACTTAATTTTACAAAAAAAAAAAAAAAAAAAGAATGAACAAAAAGAAAGAAAGAAAGACAGAAAGAAAAAACACTACGGAAGTTATACCTGTTTTCTTTTATTTTCAAGCTTAACTCTCATGTCCCTTTCCTGCAGGAAACATGTCTTCTTATTCTCTAGTCCCTCCAATCTCTCTACCGATAACCTGTTCCAAAATTTTGCAAGGGCCTTTTCTTTTACCTGCAGTAAATGAAAATCAAATCAAAACAGTCTTCATTCAAGCCACTTCGGGATTACCGTGTCCTTAATTTGTAGAAAAGTTTAAATTAATGTAAACAACACAGGAGTTGTCCTCTACTGCTTTTTCCAAGGAAAATTGTTCCACGATAAGTTACAGTTTACATGATAAATTTAGAGTCATAACACATCAAATTGCAAAATACAGAGAAATTGTTCCGCAAAATTGGTCAACAGTACATGTTAGAACCGTTTCGCAGATGCTTCATTACAGGTACAATAACCATTTCCAAATAGTCTAATTGTGTCTTACAAGTTGCTTTATTTTTAAAAAATAGACAATACGTGAACCTTAGAACTTTTTTATTCTAATTATTAATTCAACTGAATAAGAAATTATACATCAGTGTTATCTTGGCCATGTGTGTGGAGGATAATATTTTCTTTTTATTGTAAATCATTACAATTTCGGCATGTTGAGAGAAGTGTAAAATATAAAGCAAGGAGAGAAAAAAAAAAGATTCCCAGACGTATAATTTCTTAAAGAATAATACTACTTCAAAACATGGAGGACACATGTACCTTCTCCCAAAAATTCATAAAATTAATCTAGAAATAAGTAATGAGGCATTGCGAACTGGTCAGTTAGCAGGACACATTAATGTTCGTTACCGACCATGCAATCATCAATAAGTGTAACTCTCCCGCGAGAGATACTTACTTGATCTAATTATAAATATAAAAAAGAAGATGTGGTATGATTGCCAATGAGACAATTCTCCACAAGAGATCAAATGACACAGAAATTAACAACTATATGTCACCGTACGGCCTTCAACAATGAGTAAATCCCATACCGCATAGTCAGCTATAAAAGGCCACGAAATGACAAATGTAAAACAATTCAAACGAGAAAACTAACGGCCTAATCTATGTACAAAAAATAAATGAAAAACAAATATGTAACACATCAACAAACGACAACCACTGAATTGCAGGCTCCTGACTTGGGACAGGCACATACATACAGAATGTGGCGGGGTTAAACATGTTAGCGGGATCCCAACCCTCCCCTAACCTGGGACAGTGATGTAACAGTACAACATAAGAACGAACTATAAAAATCAGTTGAAAAAGGCTTAACTCATCAGATGGATACAAACAGAAATACTATACAGAGTGGACGTGGCCGGGTACTTGTATATTCCAACAACAAATAGACACTAAGTACAGATCTGAGAGTACTCGCAGTTACTGACAGCTAGTTCAAAGCCACTAACAACTAATTAAAAAAATCATGCATCTAAGACTAAATTATCAATCCGTACACATCCAACATCCAATTATTGAAGAGGCATAACTTTAACATTCAAGATACAAAAAAAATCATTAATAAAGTAGAGTCACACGAGGTAAAAAAGTATGCATTCTTATTGCCTATGATGTACGTCAATGTACACAAATATGATCATTGATAATTTAGAAGAAACTGTTACATGTAGCAATGCATTAGAATTTATTGACACACAGGAGAATATACTTTAAAGATTCTCCACAAAATAGATTTAACTGCATTTGTTAAATTAATTCTTAGAAACAATGAATTTGAGTTTAATGGACTGTTATACAAACACATTGTAGGAGCGCCCATGGGTGGTATATTGTCACCAACATGCACAGATCTGCATCTGTCTGCCCTATTCATTAAAATCTTAGATAAGTTCCAATGGAGAGAAAACATCAAATTACACTGTCAATAGGGATGACGGTTTTATGGTCTTCATAGGCAAATTAGAGCAAGTTAAAGATTTCTTTAACCTTGCAAACGAAATTGACTTAAGTTCTAAGATGAGGTGTCGACATCTAGTATGGCCTATTTAGAGGGTGGTAAAGGTTATTTTCGTGCAACGTTTTCGGCCTTTTTATTTCACGTGTTTCCGTGTTTCGACGTTTCATTTCTTGTTTTCTCGTGTTTAGTTCGATGTACGTGCCCAGCCTAAATATTGTTTTAAATTATAAACTAATTAACTGGTCCCAAGATATTTATTAATAGCCTATTGTATTACTATGATAAATCGGATGCAACTAACGGACGCTAAAAGGTGTTCACATGCAGGGTCGCCATGTCTATTTATAATGACTGTATGATCTCCAAGAACGGCTGAGTAATATCTTTTGGTACTTTATTCCTTAATATTTACGATTTTATTCCTTGGCTTCGTTTTTCCAGAGTGTTTTTTTTGTTGTTTTTTTTGTTTTTTTTCGTGCAACGTTTTTGCGATTTGTTATTTCACGTGTTTCCGTGTTCAGACCCTCCCTTTTACCACCCTCTATTTAGATACCGAAGTGTACAGAAGTGAACAATTCCATAATAATGGAATTCTTGATGTTAAGTCACATATATATTAAAAACACAAATAATGGAATTCTTGATGTTAAGTCACATATATATTAAAAACACAGAAACGTATCAATATTTACCAATCATTAGTGCACATCCAAAACACACATAAATTTAAGAGCATTACAGTGTGTGAATAATATAATAAGTGACCACCGTCATTTGGTTGACTATCCTGTCACTTTTTGGTGTGCGCTTGCATACTTAACAAGTCCAAAAATAATTTTAACAGAAAGGAAGTAATTTGTGCTGTACATAACGTTAACATTTATACATGGTGAAAATAAAAACATGGGACTTGAAATTTAATGCGCATGCAGTAGTCTCTTGAACGAGTCAAGACTTTCTGCAGCGGTCACTGAAATAATAGTGACATCAATGAATTAAATAAACATTTAATTAACTTACAAGATAACTTTTTTGATAGAGAATACTGTAAAAAGGAAAAAGTAAAAGTTGTGAAAATGTATATTAACGAAGAGTCTTTATTTTACTTGTTTTATTTTCATTTGAAACAGATTTTTTTTATCTAATTTATCAGAGTGACAAGTGTGCATAATGATTTTATTGTACAAATCAAATCCCAAAGCCCACTATAACTCATTATGTAGAAACCACAGCACAATTTTAAAATATCTCTCTGTGAATATCTAGACACAGATGTTTGATACCATAGGTCGTTATAATTAAATCTTGACTATTTAACTTTCACTGGTTTATCAAAGGGTACAACTGTCAACTTTGCTCAAGTCAGTAAACCCTTGCAATGCAAAAAATGTAGCTTTACAATAAATATACATGTTTGAAAAGGATCTATAGATTGTTTATTATCATATATCAGATAAGTGAATTAGCTCATATATTAGATGAGTGAATTAGTGATCTGTGAAAATTCTTTATTGCCATGTTTTAAATATCTTAGATACTAGTACACCGTATGGAGGTGCTCTTAATTGCAGGAAGCTAATACAGATAAGATGAATAGGTGTTCCGAATGAACAATAATTTAGCTTCCGAATATTCCTCCATAGACTATATTTCTAACTAATATATATGCGTGAACCCTCAGGGGTTCACGCAACAAGAAATCCAATTCATTCATCATAAATTGGCTCAATAAATGTAGCGAAAAGTCACAAGAACAATATGCAAGATGAAGAATTGGTCAAAGGTATATTAAATGGTTGGACCTTTAGCTATTAATTTTTATTTTACATGTTACTCGTCACGGTTTAGTCGACTTGTTGTGGCAAATGTTGCAATTAGGTATTCCTACCTTAGTTTCAAGGTATTTTATGAATTTACTTTTCAGATCATCACAGACTTGATTGAAGATAGATGGAAACTTGTTAAAAAGATCATTAGCCTTGATAATACTGCCGTCGTTATCTGCAAAAAAAAAAAAAAAATGAGTGAAAAACAGAATATGGTTTTATTATTTATTGGTGCTCGTTGGTGCTTTCCTGGTCAGACTTGCATGTTTATCTTCGTTGTTTTATTTTGTTTTGTTACAATTCCGAAACTTCAGTATCAAGAACATTTAAAATGTAAGTGTCCCCCTCCAAACTGTGAGCCCACGCCCAAAGATTATGAAGCACATAACTTTATTATACACTGTATTATAAACTGTCACATAATCTTTCGATCAGTTAAATTGAGGTCTGGAGCTGGCATGTCAGTAACTGCTAGTAGTTCTTTGTTAATTTGTGTTGATCATTGTCATTTTGCTTAGTTTTAACTGTTACCTATTCTAACATGGGACTCGGACTTCTTTTAAACTGAGTTTTACTGTGCGTATTGCTGTGTGTTTGTTTATTCCATATTGGCTAGAGGTATAAGGAGGGGGTGAGTTTCTCACAAAACATATTTAACCCCGCCGAAATTTTTGCGCCTGTCCCAAATTAGGATCCGTTTAGCCTTTGTTAGTCTTGTGTGTTTTTCACTTTTGGTTCATTTGTATGTTTCGGAGTAAAGTGTTACGTCCATTTAGCTGAACTAGAATACATTATTGTTTAGGGGCCAGCTGATGAAACCCGCCTCCGGGTGCGTGATTTTCTCTCTGCGTTATAGACCCATTGGTGACCTGGGGCTGTTTTCTGCTCTTTGGTCGGGTTGTTGTCTCTTTAATACATTCGCCGTTTCCATTCTCTATTCTATTCTTGAAGAATGAAAGCCAAAATCATGTGTAATAGCTTGCTGTAATTCATTTATCACAAATGTGATTCTTATGGCATCTTTCTGTGTGTGATATAATTGTAACTATCATATGATATAAAAGAGTGCATTTTAAAGATGAAACTAAGTACTGATGTCACATGCTATGGCTTTCCAATGGAAATTTCAATCATTGACGATCATGCTATTTTGCTGACATGTATATAAATCTTTCATTTTCTTTCATTCATATATACCGTCTCTCCTTCGTATTGTCGTATTTGTTTCAGGGGGAAATTTCAAAATCCGAATAAGCACTTACGCTGTGTACAGGGGTAATTTCTATATTTATATATAAAAGACCTAGATAATAAAGATAATATACCTTCTTCATACAGTTGGTCTGCTAGAAAGTTATGACCTGTGATATGCAGTACATGCCGTAGCTTCCGGAAAGCATCAGACCCTCTCAATTTCAGTGTATATAATAATTGCTTTATTCTTTCTTCTTTCGTCTTACATGCCTGCAATGTATTTGCGTAAATAAGTAATCATTTTTAGGTGTTTTCTGTCATTATCCAATCTTTTCCTATTAAAATAACTCTCAACGAACATTTACCACTTACACTAGAAAAGGTTTGTGCGAACTTGAAAAAATTGTTAAACCCCGACACATTTGTTCCTGAATTATCAGGTCAGGCTATATTGTTCGTTGTTGTTTGTCTTTGGTCGTTGGTGTTTCTGTTGTAGTGTTCAGTAATTTAGGTACTTTTAATAAATTTGTTTTAATATTTATTTACCTTTTTAATGAGAAATAATGAATTTCATAAAACAGAATAGTTTTCCTCATTGAAATTTAATTGATATATGATACTTGCTTTTCCTTTTTGAAATACAAAAAAAAAAAGTTCTCTAAAAAGTGCTAGATATTTAGTTGGTAGTTTCTGACAAGAGGGAGAATATAATTGTGATAATTGTGCAACTATAAATGATAATTGTGTAACTATAAATGACAATTTAAGACATAAACTGAAACAACTGTTACTTTATTTGCATTCTCGGGTATGAATTGAACAATATAAAAAAGAATAAAATAATCAGGATACACGTGGCCCTTTATATTATTGTAAAAACCAAACATTGTAGCGCCACGAGAAAATGAGCATTGCTCTTTTCAGTTTCACTACGTCTCCTCATTAGTTTCAAGAAGAGAAGACACTTCTCCCTATTATTCCGAAGTAGTGTGAGCCCTGGTCGCTATGGTCAATGCCAACACACGAATGCTAAAAATACGATTATGTGAATGGAATGGAAACATACTCATATGAATATAGTATCCATTCAGTCACCGCCGAATCTATATATCTACCCACACCACAAACACAAAAAAACAAAAAAAGCCTACCTTCAGGGGCGAATCCAGGATTTTTGAAAGGGCCGTTATTCCATTAAACTAATTATATACCAATTTTTTTCGGACGATTATACAACGAAATCATATAAATCGTGAAAAACATGATATAATAATTTTTTGGGGAGATCAAAGGGGGCATACGTCCTCTAGGCAACTGGCCTACCTACCTACCTTATTTTGAAAACTGGTGTTATAGAAAACACACATAATGATAATTGTTATGGCCTTAATACTGTCATCCTTTTAATTTATCATTAAAAGAGGCACTGTGTTTGGTTTTAGTAAAAGGAGGACAACTCTTATGTTTTCAGTGTATAGTTATCCGTTACTATCCAAATACATCATACGTCACACATATGGTTACTTCTGAAGAATTCTGAATCTATGTCTATAATACAAATTACCGTTTGTCGATGGACGATGCGATGGCAGATAAATGCATATAAAAATAAGAAAAAAACATGACTGATCTTTTGAAACATAATTTGAAAACCTTTAGATATAAGTCGTGAATAATCCTACTTCGAATCTTGTGTTCTATGCTTTATTGAGCAAGAATAAAATATAAAACAATTAGACATAGATAACAAAAATAACTAAAGTATAGGTTCCTCTACCTGCTGACCTCAAAGTCTCAATCGCATGATAGGTTGTTTTTGCTGCTTCTGCAATAGGCACGAGGCATTTACGTTGGTTTATAAGTAAGAGGAATTTCAAAGACTGATAGGCTTGGAACCCCCACCCCCTCCCCATTTCCGACACACACACACTTTTGGCAAAAACAATATTTGAATAGAAAATGAAAGAGGACAATGACTAACTTTTATACTATTCCATCTGTTCTTGGCGGCCACTGTGTAGAAAAGAACCCCCCCCCCTCCTTCCTTAATATATAAAATCAGGTTTTCCTTATGCCAAAAGCTTCAAGTTAAAGGACAGTGAGTAAACATGAGATGATTATACCTAGTGTAATCTGTTGATGATACACGTAGAACTTTATCTTCATTTAGAAATTCGAAATCTGTAAATTTAAAGTAAATGACGAATAATAGAAAGAGTAAATTAATTCCAGCTAGTTGCATGCATGAACGAAGCAATGATTTTTCATGAAAAATGGGAACATGTGTGTATATTCCAATTATGGGAAATTATAAAAAAAAATCAGCGGTTCGAAAAAAAGTAGTTAAAAGATCTTAATTCAACAAAAAAACAATGACATACCTGAACATCAGTGATCATTGATTCAGGTAGAACTTGATTCCATCTTAGTTCATTATAAAATTCCTCCGTTAATATTATGTTATTTATTAATAAATCATGATTTCTGTCAATAGCTGCTTTTTCTTGTTCTTCCATTTCGCGATTGTCACATAAGCTAATTACGGCAAAAACGGCACCTGTGAGTGACGTAGTTTAATTTAATTATGAGGGTCGTGACATCTTAGTCAACAAATAAAGTGCTATAAACTCTGCGCAATTTACAATATCATTCTAATGTAAACTGTTAAAGTATTTTAAAAGTATACAGTTTATTCTCTTTATATTAATTTATTGCATATTATATTTATTCATGTTGATAAAAATCAAAGATAGTTGATTTAAAATCTGTTTATGTATCAATAAAACGGTCTAGCTTCTCGAGATTTTTGTACTTTTGTTGGACAGGGCATAGTTTTGTTGCAGTCTAACAGCATTACTATTCAAGTCATCACATATATAATAGCATGTGTATAAGTATTTACTTAACTTTTTTTATTTTAACTGTGCGATATCAGCAGATAAATAGCACATATTTATAATGATTATGTACGGAAGCGTATTAGTACGGAAGCGTATTTACGGAAGCGTATTAGCGCCACACATTTTTTTTTTTTTCCCTATCTTTGCGTTATAACGCAAACCTTTTAACGCAAACCTTTGCGTTTTAACGCAAACCTTTGCGTTAAACGCAAACATTTGCGTTATAACGCAAACCTTTTGCGTTATAACGCAAACCTTTGCAAACCTTTGCGTTACAACGCAAACCTTTGCGTTTAACGCAAACCTTTGCGTTATAACGCAAACCTTTGAAATAACGCAAACATTTGTTTTATCTTATTTCTTATTTAAGATTCAAAGGAAGCAGCAGTTATTAATGGAGGAGGCTGCATATATTAAAATTTATCTTCTTTGTACTCATTGCAAAGGAAAATGCTTTACTATTTTACTAATAATGAGCAGGATAATAGATATAAGAATATGTGGTATGAGTGCCGATGAGAAAACTCTCCATCTAAGTCATAATTTGTAAAGTAAACCATTATAGTTCAAAGTGCGGTCTTCAACACGGAGCATTGGCTCACACCGAACATTAAGCTATAAAATGCCCCCAAATGATATACATGATAATATATATACATATATTACAATGAAAATTGAGTAAATTAAAGTTATACCGAAGAAAGAAAAAAAAAAAAACTCTGCTAATATAGCTATAGCCGAATATAAATATACTTTCAAAGTAAGCTCTCCTTTGAGGATTGTGTAAGGTTGGTTAACTACCCTTTGTAATAAATGAATAAAATGAAGATGTTTTATTAATAAAATTATGTTCTCTCCATTTAAATTGCTACCAAGTTACCACTCTAGATTGAAAATTTCATGACTTTTATCAAAGAATCTTTATCATATTCTGAGATTTAAAAAAAGATTTCTTACATCAAAATTAAAATAAAAAATCTTTCTTAATTATTCATTTTACAGCAGAAAGATCATTTTGTCTATTTGCCTTGACAGTTTTACAATTGTATGACATTATTTTGCTCTTATCTACTTCATCAAAATTTTAAAATGTTGGCCTTTCAAATAAAATATGCCTATAACATATCTATTTTCTTGTTAAATTATATACTTTTCTGATTCCTATGCATATTTATTATAATGACTTTGCCTTGTACATGTATTTATGGTTCTTTTCCTAACTAAATCACAACAGGAATTTGATGACAGACGGGCATATATACAAAACTTAATGAATAATTGAAATCAAGATGTTTGCGTTATAACGCAAAGGTTTGCGTTATTTCGCAAAGGTTTGCAGATATTTCTTTTTAATATCAGTTCATTTTTATATGGAACTAATTTTGAAGCATGCATATTTCATTGGAAGAATAAGCAATAAATATTGTTTTACGGAATTTATGTACGACTGATAAATTTACTTAGGTTATGAGTGATCATGAAACAACCGAGTTTACATACCAATAAATTCCTTCAAAACAACCTGTATTTATATAATGTGTTATTATATTGAAAAGATCAAATTTAAATGTTAGAATGTTGTTTATCCTTTTCGTTTTTACAGAAAACTGTAAGTCTATTTAAACTTTAATTAATTACTCAGGACATGTCGCATGGTATTTCCATTTAAAGTAATGGTGGACACCATGTTTGAAGGCAGTTAGCGTCATCACAAGTGCTGTTTTAAGCCAAAGTGGAGATAATGGTTTGGTGACGGGTCAGTTCTAAAGAAAATGATTTTATGTTTCGCCGGTCGACGACAGACCCGTGACAGGTGACGGACGTCGATGGAAATTTTGAGACAGATACCTGTCGAGCTTAAATCCATATTGATATACACTGGCCATTTGTCAACGTTCTCAATTCGTGTTTGCACTTATATCGGTCGCTGAATACCCAACTTGCATGGTAGTTATTTTGATTCCATATAATTCACTCTTTAATCAATATGAATTAGATATATAAATCAACTATTCGGTGTGTTCCTCTCTCTCTTAGATTACTCTTAATTGTTCACCAAATACACAATGTTAAAGTCACAAAGAAAGCCTCTGTACAAAACTTTGACAAAAAAAAAAGACACTAATAAAAATATATATTTTTCAATCTTAAATTAAAGGACAAATAAGACGCTGTTTGTGTTTCAAAGAAAGCTGTACGGTGGCAGAATGAGGCCATGAAAGAAAAAAAAATATGTTGTTCCCTCAAGATACTATGTCGTTCCCTCAAGATGCTATGTCGTTCCCACAAGATAGTTATCTCGTTCCCTCAAGATGCTATGTCGTTCCCTCAAGATACTAATGTCGTTCCATCAAGATGCTATGTCGTTCCCTCAAGATGCTATGTCGTTCCCTCAAGATGCTATGTCGTTCTCTCAAGATGCTATGTCGTTCCCACAAGATAGTTATCTCGTTCCCTCAAGATGCTATGTCGTTCCCTCAAGATACTATATCGTTCCCTCAAGATGCTATGTCGTTCCCTCAAGATACTATGTCGTTCCCTCAAGATACTATGTCGTTCCCTCAAGATGCTATGTCGTTCCCACAAGATAGTTATCTCGTTCCCTCAAGATGCTATGTCGTTCCCTCAAGATACTATGTCGTTCCCACAAGATAGTTATCTCGTTCCTCAAGATGCTATGTCGTTCCTCAAGATACTATGTTATAAATTAAATGACAAAGAATACAATGTTTAAGTTACAGCAAGGAGGTTGTATGAGAACATATAATCACTTTGAGGGGGTCTCGGTGGTCGAGTGATCTAAGTAGTTACTACTGTAATCACTAGCCAGTCAACACTGAGGTTGTGAGTTCGAATCCCGCTCGTGCGGGTGCACTCGACTCCAATCTTAATTGACTAGGATTTCAGTTTTCCCATCGAAGGTCGGTGGTTTTCTCCGGGCACTCCGGCTTCCTCCACCAATAAAAACTGGCCACCACGAAATAGCCCAAAAGCTGTGCTTAAAAGTGGCGTTAAAACACCAAAAATCAAATTATAACCACCTTGATGATACATACAGCTGTTTTGATGGCAGATCTTTGATAGTGATTTTTAATTAATTCGTAACTAAGGGTGCATTTAGAGCTTTGTTGGTCGTACGATGATTTATAGTTTCTTACATCCACGCCCTATGTTCTCTGGTAGATATCTATCTCATTGGCAATCACACCACATCACCATATTTTTATATTATTATAGACAATTGTCCATACATGTAATTGTTGAAGTCCGTATCGGACTTATATAGATGTTTTTTGTAGTTTTTGTTATGTTGAGTTGCTGTTTTATTGACGTTTGTGAAACATTTCCTTTTCTTCAGGTTTTGTCTTATACCGTCATAAGCATGCAAGCATCGAGAGAATGGCCTATTCTTGATAGTTGGGTTGTAAATAATACATGCCTAACATCCTGCACACCAAAAAGACGTATCCTGGCAATGGGTATAGTCCGTCTGAGGTCTATCTTCAAAACTCAACGATTGAAAATCCAAATCCTAAAGCCTCGGTCACACCTTAACGGATAGCTCGAACGGATGCCTAACGGATAACTTTTTTTCAGTCCGTTAGACGTCCGTTCTTATCCGTAAGACGTCCGTTCATATCCGTTGCATGTCCGTTTAGCGTACGTTTTATCCGTCGACGTCCGTTTTGTCCGGTGGAAAATTTTGAGCATGTTCAAAACTTTAAACGGACGTCCAACGGATGAAATGTCCGTTGAACGTCCGGTAGGCGTCCGTTTTGTACGGTACTCGTCCGTTTCGTTTCCGTTTTGTATCCGTTACGTGTCCGTTATACATCCGTTGGAGGTCTGGCAGAAAAATTCACCAACGGACTTCTACCGGACGTTTAACGGATAAAACGGATGTTGAACGAATGTGAAACGGACTTCTACCGGACGTATAACGGATAAAACGAATGATGAACGGATCTGAAACGGATAAATGCCAATTGAAAGTTTCGTGTCAGAAATACCAATTATTGGTATGTCAGATTTCTTAAGGTTCATGAATTCTTATTATTCATAATCGATCCTAGAGTAAGAGCACGTCTTCACAATTAAGCAGATCTTATTCAGGCCAGACACTGCCCTTTGGCGGCATTTTGAAGAACAAACCAAAACCAGCTACACAGAAATTTTTTTGAATATTTATGCGATTTACATGTATTATTATTGTCGCCTTTAATTTTTCAGTATATATTGTTCATCCATTTATCCGGTACACTTCCGTTAGGTGTCCGTTTTATGCGGTACTCGTCCGTTGGATGTACGTTCGACATCCGTTCTGTCCGGTACGTTTCCGTTCCTCGTACGTTGCATATCCGGTGTGTGTCCGTTATGCATTCGTTACGCGTCCGTTTTATTTGGTCAGTACATCAACGGACTCTCAACGGATAACAATTTTGTCAACGGACAACTTTTATTTTCATCCGTTAGGCGTCCGTTCGTGTTATCCGGTAAGGTGTGACCGAGGCTTAAACAATTATTTTAAAGAAAATGACTAATTAGAACTAGATACAGTTAACATGTATTTTACCATCGGGTCGCGGTGGCTGACGGTGATCTCGCTGGCAACTGTTAAAGTTGCCTATAGCTGTATATATGTCTCTGCTGAAGTTACACTAAATGCCCAATAATTTGTCTGTAATCTCATTTTATTATATTGTCATGCACCTGATTTGTTGATTTCACCATTGGTCACGGCAAGGATTTGTATAGTGCCTTGTCCACGGAGATCAAATTGCTTTGCTCCAAATATTTCTCAATATTGTCAACATTTAAAAAAAATAGAACGCTTATTAGTTCGGTCAAAGTTTTATATTCGGTTTTACATTGATCATACATATCACCAGACTTCTGATTTCACTCATGAATAGCTTGCACACTAGTTTCCAATGTGTTAATTACTTTACTCCTCTAGATCTTTGAAATTTTTCGTAAGTGTATGCAGATTTTTTTCTTTACTTTCCTAGCCAGATTCTAGATTTTTGCACTTTTCTCGATAAATTTTACAACACTTTTAAAGATTAGTGTTATGAATATATACTTAAGCCTGTCATTCAGGCACTGATGACTGCGTTGTCTATTCTTTTTCTGTAAAAAGGTAAAACAAAAGCAAACAAACAAATTTCCACCTTTAAAAGATTAATGCTCTGAATTATACAAACAAAATATCCATGTCACAAAATGCGCATAGCTTAAAATGTTCATTGTTCCAACTTACCAAACAGCTATAGTACAAAATGCAAAATATGCGGGTTACACTAATGACTGGACCGAATGACAGGACCGAATGACAGGACCAAATGAAAAATGCTAATAACTTTTTCATTTCTCAAAGGATTAATCTCAAATTTGAAATATAATAAGATTTCATCATTTAATATATAGATTCAAGAAAAAAAAATAGAATTTTTATTTAGAAGCTATAGAAAACGTGACCTGACCAACGCTGATAATGACAGGACCAACATCGACAATGACAGGACCAAATAAAAATGCTAATTACTTTTTTTTTTTCAAAGAAATTATCCCAGATTTGAAATGTAAAATAAGATGTCATCTTTCAGTACATAAATGTTCTAAAAAATATAGATTTTTTTTCAAAAACTTACGAAAACGTGACATGACCATCGCTGACTGACAGGACCAACATCGACAATGACAGGACCAAATGAAATTGCTAATTACTTTTTTATTTCTCAGAATATTTCTCTGAAATTTGAAATATAATAAGATTAGACAATTTTATACATAAATATAGGAATAATATAGAAAAAAATATTAAAAGCTTGCGGTAATGTGACCTGACCAACGTTGACAATGACAGGACCAACCTCGACAATGACAGGACCAAATGAAAATGCTAATTACTTTTTAATTTCTCAGAATATTCCTCTCAAATTTGAAATATAATAAGATTAGACCATTTCGTACATAAATATAAGAAAAATATAGAAAAGAAGTATTAAAAGCTTCAGGTTATGTGACCTGACCAACATCGGCAATGACATGGCCGATGAAAAGTCCTAATTTCTTTCTTATTTTACTTAAATTGTTAAATTTTGATCCATAATTAAAAAGATATTACTAATAAACTCAGGAAAAATATGATTTTTGGTGGGTAAAACCTTGACCTGGCTGACAAACGTACGTTGGCGGACAGAAAGTCACCGGCAGGACAAAAAGACACAAATGATCAGTATACAATTGTTTGAATATTTAAGAGAGAGAGATTTTGAAATATTTACTTGTTATTGCATATATTCATTTTACAGTTTAGGAAATAGTTCATTAAACTAGATACATTAAGATTTATTGAATTATAATCATTATATTTATTGACATCATGAAGTCGTTTAAGTACCAAGCCACTTTGACATTTTGTTTTATTTTATCCTTATGTCTGTGACTTTCTGTCCTACATTGTCAGTGACCCAGGAAAATGAATATCAAATACCTTTTTTAATGTAATAGGATTTGCTTCAAATTTATAGAAACATAAGGATTGAATTATTCATTTTATCAAATATAAAAAACTATTAAACGATTATCAAACAGTATTAGCCAACGATATATTTATTGACTTACGGGAACATTTAAAACAAAGAAAGGTATCCTGCACAAGGCGCGGGCAAACATCAAGTAGTCCGTGAAAATGTTTGCTTATATTTTATGAAAATATTTAAAACTACCAAGATATCTGACATGCATGCAAGGGTCGGGCATACTTCAAGAAATGTTTATTTGTTTATGGGAAAAAAATAAAACTATCAAGATATATCCTGCACAAGGCTCGAGCATGCCTCAAGTAATACGTGGAAATAATTATTTACTGTTCTGGAAATATTAAAAAAAAAAAACTATATCTGATTTTAATTACTGTCGTCACAAACTATATTGGATTTATCAACTTATTTATGGCTCAATCCACACCTTTTGTTTGTTACCTTATAATTGTGATCAAACGTGTCAGATTATGACCGGTAATTAATATACAACATAATCTACAACACAGTTAAATACAATATACTACTCAATGCCATAAAGTTCAAATGAC
The DNA here is from genome assembly GCA_017311375.1 of Mytilus coruscus. Classification (NCBI taxonomy): domain Eukaryota; kingdom Metazoa; phylum Mollusca; class Bivalvia; order Mytilida; family Mytilidae; genus Mytilus; species Mytilus coruscus. Next base: position 17,621,193 of record CM029598.1, read on the forward strand.
GCGGTGAACGTTTGCAGACCTAACGTTTTTTTCCAAGTTCTTTGTTTATTTGATAAAAACTTAACCATTCAATCTTAATGTTTTTTTTTTATTAATTTTTAGCAAATCCTATAACATTTAAATAAATATACAGTAGTACGTACAACGATCTGGACACAGTCAACGCTGGTTAGGTCAAGTTTTTTTACCCTAATAAATATAGTTTTCGTATTTTTTATTTTATTATCTTATTAATCATAGATCAACTTTTGTAAGTAAAATAACAAAGAAATTAGGACCTATCATAGGTGAGTCATTGCCAACTTTGGTCAGGTCACGTTTACAAAATTTTCTGATATTTTATTTTAATATTTCCTATATTTATGCAGGAACATATATATTGATATACTGTTCCCAGATTTATGTACTTAATATTGAAATCTGATTATATTTCAAATTTGACATTAATCCTTAGAGAAATAAAAAAGTAATTAGCAGTTTCATTTGGTCCTGTCATTGTCGAGGTTGGTCCTGTCAGTCTGAGACTACTATAACACATGTGTTATAGTAGTCTCAGTGTCAGTCAGCGATGGTCATGTCACGTTTTCGCAATTTAAAAAAAAATCTATATTTTTTCTTTAATTTATGTATTGAGATCTTATTATATTTCAAATCTGAGATAATTCCTTTGAAAAATAAAAAAGTTATTAGCATTTTTATTTGGTCATGTCATTGTCGAGGTTTGTCCTGTCATTGTCAGCGTTGATCAGGTCACATTACCGCAAGCTTTTAATATTTTTTCTATATTATTCCTATATTTATGTATAAAATTGTCTAATCTTATTATATTTCAAATTTCAGAGAAATATTCTGAGAAATAAAAAAGTAATTAGCAATTTCATTTGGTCCTGTCATTGTCGATGTTGGTCCTGTCAGTCAGCGATGGTCATGTCACGTTTTCGCAAGTTTTTGAAAAAAATCTATATTTTTTAGAACATTTATGTACTGAAAGATGACATCTTATTTTACATTTCAAATCTGGGATAATTTCTTTGAAAAATAAAAAAGTAATTAGCATTTTTATTTGGTCCTGTCATTGTCCATGTTGGTCCTGTCATTATCAGCGTTGGTCAGGTCACGTTTTCTATAGCTTCTAAATAAAAATTCTATTTTTGAATCTATATATTAAATGATGAAATCTTATTATATTTCAAATTTGAGATTAATCCTTTGAGAAATGAAAAAGTTATTAGCATTTTTCATTTGGTCCTGTCATTCGGTCCTGTCATTCGGTTTAGTCATTAGTGTAACCCAAAATATGCAGACACTGGATTAGACAGACATAATTTAGCACATTGGAATAGAAAGGGCGATAATCAATATTGAAAAATAATGGAAGGAAAATATTGACAACAAACAAAAATACGATATGAAATGAGAGGAAATTAGGTAACTAGCAATGTTTCATGTATGATGAAGACAATATCAGTTAAATGAACAAAAATATGATGCTGTGAATATTGTGGATCTTCTGTTTCGTCTGTAAACTGGTAGAATACATATGTCGATAGTCAGATGACGGACTCTCTTTTTAATTTTATAATATTTGTCGAAAATTTACAAATTTTCTATCTGACATTTGTAATTAAAAATTACTTTGCTAAAAAGTGTGATTTGATTTTTTTATTAGTATAATTAATTACTGTGATTAATAACATCATAACAATTGCACCTGGGACTATTATACTAACGGGACTGGAAACTGATCGATCTGTTGAGACTTCATTGTCCCGATAGCGGATTATTGATTTTTGTTTTGATTGACAGCTTATCGTGCCACGTGGTTAATTAGCCTTGGTACATGTAAACAATTGATTTTGGCGAACAAGCCAGCTTATAGAATACCGTTAAAATTGGTGGATTTGAAATTGAAATTAAATTAAATGCAAAAAAAAAATAAAAATATATGAATAATAAAACTATTTTAACAAATTAAATATATTTACTTGAAATAAATGTTTTCACAATGGAATAAACTAATGCCGGTTAAAACTGGGACAAGTTCTTGGAAAAGTAGTTTTGAAAGATAAATACTTTTCTTATTGTCAACGAAAATTATTAATAAGTAGTCAATATATTAATGTTGAAAATAAAACAAATAAAGTCGAAATGCGGCGCTTTACTTGACCGCTAAGAAAACAACGTGTTGCCGAAAGTTAACAGATCATAATTAATCCTAATAAAAACAATAAATGTGCAATAAAACCAATGTTGACAATTTCAGTTCATAATTAATCCCTATAACAAAAGTTACCGGGGTCTAATAAAAATATAGCCACATTGTTTTGAACTTTTCTAAACTTCAGTATTTACACATAAATTTCAATATGGCAGCAATACATGTAGCAGTGAAAGGGCCTATTTTTGTAGTTCTGATTGTGGAACTTATTGAACATATTTTCACGAAGTCATATGCTTATGCCACCAAGACCATTACTAAGCAAAAACACCCGATTTTAATACAAATATTGCACATATAAATAGGAGTAAGCAATTTTATAGGAACAGTATAATTTACTTGAACCCTGCATGTGGTTTCCGTTTGTAATGAGAATAAGATTAATATTCCACTTTTCACTTTAAAAGTGACAATAAAAATAGGCCAATCCAACCTATAACCTATAAATATGATTTTACAACAAACCGAACTCGCGTATCTCTTTTCAGTCAACAGTTTTAAGAAATTTTATGAATCATACTTATTTTCCCAGCGTCCCGACGCTATTACCATCCTGAAAAAATTCAACCTTTAGATGTCGTTTTTACACTTAAGCCGGATTTGGTGATTAATAACAACTGTCAAAGATCGAGATATCTTTTATCATTAAAGTAATCGTGTTTACATTAAGGATTATCATTTCGAATAACTATTAAAAATAAAAGCAAAGATTATACGATCAAGACACGCTGTCACTGTCAAAACAATATGGCGATCGATAAATCTCGCGCAGGTAAAGTCTCGTTCTAATGACCGTGATGTTGAGTATGATTACACTGATTGGTGTAACAGTTTCCAGTCCCGTTAGTTTAATAGTCCCAGATTGCACATACAATAAAAGATTGGAACAAATTAATTAAATCAATAGACGTATTTACACTTGTATGCAAATGTGTCTGCCATTACTTAAAATCACACAAGTGCCTGTAAAATTTGACATCACGATTTAAAAAATTTGATGTCAATATTAAAAAGTGATTGTTGCTTGACATCAAAAGGTTATTCGGAGACAGATCTATAAGGTCATTCGAAGACAAAATTCAGATGAATACCAAAAGTGTAAATACTTTATAGCCTGCAGCACCACTACTGAGTGCTTAAAGGAGAAACTCACCAAAGAAATTATCCTTGATGCTTTCCAATACCTGCATAATACAGTGATCTCCCAAGGCCATTTTTTATAGCGTCACGGACAAAAATTATAGCCTCGCGGTGCCGCGACGCTATAATTTTCGTCCGTGACGCTATAAAAAATTCTGTGACGCTATAATTATTTCGAGGATGCTATTTTTTCTTGTCACTATACATTACCTTAAAATCAGTGTCCTAATTTTTGAACTTCCATCTAATTACCGCTTATGATCATAAAAATTAAATCACCTTTAATTGTAATCCATTCAAGTTGGACAATAGAGGCAATTAAGAGTGATTAAATAGGTGTTAATTGCCCTTTGTGGTGACGAATACCTCAAGCTGACATATATAACATAACTAATAACGTGGTCAATCGCAAATTTTGACATTGAGAAAATGGAATCAGAAAATCATAAACAATTCGAAAGCTACGTTTGCAGATCTTTGCACCATAGCATAACCGTCTCCCAAGAGAAGAAAAAAAATATGTGGGGTACCTCGATGTTGTCAAAATGGCTGATCAAACCAAGTTGGAAAATTCGCAATGTCAATTAAACAACAAATTTTCATTTATAAGTAAAAAAATTCAAAAAGATATAAAGGAGTTAATTCCTTTCGAAAACAGGTGAACATAAGAGATGAGGTATGTTTCTGACTTTACAGATTGGTCGTATGTTATTTCAAACTAACAATTTTAAAGAAGTATTTTCTTTCCCTTCCGGTACTTGTTACTCGAGAGCGTACATTAATCATTCTGATTTTCAGCAAAATAAGTTTGATTCCTTGTTAGAACGTGATGAAAATTGCCTTTTGTTAATGTTTAATCCATTTATTGTATTAAAAGCGTCATATTCATTCTTAATTTCTTGTCAAACATAATATTTGTACAAACTACGGATCAGATGCAGGATTCATTGGAAGCGGACCAGCTATGACCAAAATCTGCATTTTTAATAATAATGATCCCAAAAGAAAAAAATATGCATTCCACACACATTAACAGACTTTTTATTATATCTCCTTGTTAAATGTTTTTATTTTTATGTAAATGCATTGTTTCAGTTTACTGATTAAAGTAGCTTAACTTTTTAAAAATATATATCTTTTTGATAAGAAACAACTGGGACTAATACATTGAGTCCCAGGAAACAATGAATTTCATAAACATGATAAACAGAATAGTTTTTCAATTGAAATTTTATTGATATAGGATACTTTTTTTTTCTATTTTGACATGTTTGATATAAAAAAAAGTTCTTTTTTGTACTATATATTTAGTGGTAGTTTCTGACAAGAGGAAAAATATAATTCTGTAACTATAAATGAATATGGAAGACATAAACTGAAACAGCTGTTTAAACTCAGTTATGAATTGAACAATATAAACATTATACATTGTATTTAAAGGAAATAGAGCACCACCGAGACGCGACAAATGACATTGACAACATACAATCATTTTATTTACGCCAAATGGGTGCTATCCAAAATTTCTGGGGAGAACACTGTAATCAACTTTTTTTTTTATCTTATACAACAATAAAAATAATAATAAAAATAGAAAAATTGTACTTACATAAAAACACAAATACAAATTAAAAACCAACTGTTCAGAGAACAATTGAAGGTCTTTCCACATCGATTTTCAAAGTTATTGAAAAGAAGCTAGTTCCTGTTTACTCAAAGTTAAAGTTGGCATCCAATCATAAATTTCTTTATACTGATACGATAAATAAGTGGTACTTTTGAGTGAAATAAGGAAGATAATTAACTACTTCTGGTGAAGTAAATATCACTTCCAGTCTCATATGATAGCTTCTTTCACACTGATTCCAAAAATATAGTTTCTATATACTTTGCCTGTAAACCCAGAGATAATTGGCCACTTCCGGTTTATCGAAAGTCACTTCTAGTCTTTAGTGATAAGTTAATGTATCTAAATTACAAAATATATGGATTCCAAGTACCTTTTCATGAAAATAGTGCAAAAATTGCTACTTCCGAATTTCTCAACGTCACTTCTGGTTGTCATTTTTCAAGGTCATATGTCACCCAACCTTTTGTTAAAGGTCATATGGCTTTATAATGAACGAAGTTGAAGTAATAATCAATTAACCTTATAATTAGACATTTCAGGGGCACTAACTCCTATAAGATGCCATTAGATTGTATCAGACCAAATGTAAGTTATCTTCATTTCAATGAAGCAATCATTTTGCACATGTTCTTTTATACAAATCTTTTAAAGTGTTGGAGAAAATGCAAAAACAAGGAAAAGTCACAATTGAGAACTTGACCTTGACCTTTGACCTTGACCTCATTTTCTAAGTTAGGACCTAGGGGCCTCAAATAAAAATATTCCAGGGTTATACAGTTAACGGTTGATGAGTTAATAACACATACCAACAAATTTATTTCGTAAAGGTAGATAACTCATATAAAATTTCATCAAATCGCTTCGATTCAAATTAGCCAAAAATTCCTGAGGATGTAATGAACAATTTTTAAGAGAAATTTTGTCGAGATCTTATTTTTGTTACAAAGGAGATGCAAACATATGATAAACAGTGAATAGGAGATAACTCTTACAAAGAAAATGCTTGACTTAGCAGGGTGAAATTTAAAAGCGCATAAACTATGTGATACAATACGAAATATCTAGCGACATATTGCGAAACAAACATTTATCGCAAGAACAAAATTTGGCGGAAGAAAAAAAAAATAATAATAATTAAAACCAATTGTTCAGAGAACAATTGAAGGTCTTCCACCCATAAAGATCTATTTTGATATGAAAATATTAAAATTCGGTTTAAAATGTCATTTCAGCGTCAAATGATAGCTTATTGTATGCTGATTCCAAAATATATAGCTTCTAGACATTATTTTTTAAATAAGGAGATAATTTGTTACTTCGGTTTGAAAAATGTTACTTCGGTATAATTTGAATGTTTACTTGACACTGATTCCAAAAATATATGGTTCTATATACTTTTATATTAAATAAGTACAAAAAATAGCTACTTCCGGTTTACACAAGGTCACTTCCAGTTGGATTTTTCAAGGTCAAATGGCTTGCAACCTAATGCAAAAAGTCCCATGGCTTTATTATGTATACATATGAGGTAAAAGCAAAGGTCAAAATCTAGAACGTCAAACTTACCTATGACCTTGAGCTCAATTTCAAAGTCATAAACCAAGGACCTCAAATCAAAAGACCCTAGGTCTTAGTTATAAATGGTTAATGAGTTATATCACCATACGCGTATTTTTAAATACAAGAGGGGAGAAAACTCTAATTTAATGTTAGCGCACCCTTTAAACCAAAATGTATGTGTTACGACATGTCGCAACTAACAATTTAGTAATAATATGTTGTCGATATCTTATACGGTTTTTGAAAAGAAGTGAAAATAAGCCAAAATCAAAATTTAGAATATGACCTTGACCTTTGACCTTGACCAAATTTTCTTTTTTTTGGACCAAGGACCTCAAATCCAAAGACCCTAGGCCAATATCACTTATGGTTTACCAGTTAGAAATACAAATCACTTATATCAAACACATAAGGGGGAATAACTCTCATATGGAGTCTCCAAATAGCTTCGGTCAAAATTAAAATCCTAATCCTGAAGATGTAATGAGCAATTTGGTAAAATAAATTTGTCGTAATCTTTTACGGTTGCGAAGGAGTAGTGGCCACAAGAAAAACAGTGTTTGGGGAGATAACTCTTACAACGTAAAGTATTTGGTTACGCAGTTGTCAGTTTTAAAAGCGTATAAACTATAAGATAACATATTCCAAATATCTAAGCGACATCTTTTGAAACATCAATACTACGCAAGAAAAAATTAGGCGGAAGAAAAAAAAAAAAAAAAAAAAAATAATAATTAAAAACCAATTGTTCAGAGAACAATTGAAGGTCTTTCCACCCATAAAGATCTATTTTGATATAAAAATATTAAAATTCGGTTTAAAATGTCATTTCCAGCGTCAAATGATAGCTTATTGTACGCTGATTCCAAAAATATATGGTTTCTATACATTTTTTTTTAATTAAGGGAGATAATTTGTTACTTCCGGTATAATTTGAATGTTTACTTGACACTGATTCCAAAAATATATGGTTCTTCATACTTTTATATTAAATAAGTACAAAAATAGCTACTTCCGGTTTACACAAGGTCACTTCCGGTTGGATTTTCAAGGTCAAATGGCTTGCAACCTAATGCAAAAAGTCCCATGGCTTTATCATGTATACATATGAGGTAAAAGCAAAGGTCAAAATCTAGAACGTCAAATTTACCTATGACCTTGAGCTCAATTTCAAGGTCATAAACCAAGGACCTCAAATCAAAAGACCCTAGGTCTTAGTTATATATGGTTAATGAGTTATATCACCATACGCGTATTTTTAAATACAAGAGGGGAGAAAACTCTAATTTAATGTTAGCGCACCCTTTAAACCAAAATGTATGTGTAACGACATGTCGCAACAAACAATTTAGTAATAATATGTTGTCGATATCTTATACAGTTTTGAAAAGAAGTGAAAATAAGCCAAAATCAAAATTTAGAATATGACCTTGACCTTTGACTTTGACCAAATTTTCTTTTTTGGACCAAGGACCTCAAATCAAAAGACCCTAAGTCTCTATCACTTATGGTTTACCAGTTAGAAATGCATATCACTTATATCAAATGCATAAGGGAAATAACTCTCATATGGATTCTCCGAATGCTTGGTGAAAACAAAACTCAACATCCTGAAGATATAGCGAGCAATTTGGTAAAATAAATTTGTCGTAATCTTTTACGGTTCTTGAAGGAGTAGTGGCCACAAGAAAAACAGTGTTTGGGGAGATAACTCTTACAACGTAAAGTATTTGGTTACGCAGTTGTCAGTTTTAAAAGCGTATAAACTGTTCGATATGATATACCAAATATCTAAGCGACATCTTATGAAACAACAATACTACGCAAGAAAAAAATTAGGCGGAAGAAAAAAAAAAAAAAAATAATAATTAAAAACCAATTGTTCAGAGAACAATTGAAGGTCTTTCCACCCATAAAGATCTATTTTGATATAAAAATATTAAAATTTGGTTTAAAATGTCATTTCCAGCGTCAAATGATAGCTTATTGTACACTGATTCCAAAAATATATGGTTTCTATACATTTTTTTTAAATAAGGAGATAATTTGTCACTTCGGATTGAAAAATGTTACTTCGGTATAATTTGAATGTTTACTTGACACTGATTCCAAAATATATGGTTCTATATACTTTTATATTAGATAAGTACAAAAATAGCTACTTCAGTTTACACAAGGTCACTTCCGGTTGGATTTTCAAGGTCAAATGGCTTGCAACCTAATGCAAAAGTCCCATGGCTTTATCATGTATACATATGAGGTAAAAGCAAAGGTCAAAATCTAAAACATCAAATTTACCTATGACCTTGAGCTCAATTTCAAGGTCATAAACCAAGGACCTCAAATCAAAAGACCCTAGGTCTTAGTTATATATGGTTAATGAGTTATATCACCATACGCGTATTTTTAAATACAAGAGGGGAGAAAACTCTAATTTAATGTTAGCGCACCCTTTAAACCAAAATGTATGTGTTACGACATGTCGCAACTAACAATTTAGTAATAATATGTTGTCGATATCTTATACGGATTTTGAAAAGAAGTGAAAATAAGCCAAAATCAAAATTTAGAATATGACCTTGACCTTTGACTTTGACCAAATTTTCTTTTTTTTGGACCAAGGACCTCAAATCAAAAGACCCTAAGTCTCTATCACTTATGGTTTACCAGTTAGAAATGCATATCACTTATATCAAATGCATAAGGAAATAACTCTCATATGGAGTCTCCGAACACTTCGTGAAAACCAAACTTAACATCCTGAAGATATAGCGAGCAATTTGGTAAAATAAATTTGTCGTAATCTTTTACGGTTGCGAAGGAGTAGTGGCCACAAGAAAAACAGTGTTTGGGAGATAACTCTTACAACGTAAAGTATTTGGTTACGCAGTTGTCAGTTTTAAAGCGTATAAACTGTTCGATATGATATACCAAATATCTAAGCGACATCTTATGAAACAACAATACTACGCAAGAAAAAAATTAGGCGGAAGAAAAAAAAAAATAATAATAATCAGAACAAAATCAATAGGTCTTTCCACGGAAAAGTGGAAAGACCTAATAATCAGAACAAAATCAATAGGTCTTTCCACGGAAAAGTGGAAAGACCTAATAATCAGAACAAAATCAAAGGTCTTTCCACGGAAGGTGGAAAGACCTAATAATAATAATCAGAACAAATACAATAGGTCTTTCCACAGAAAAGTGGAAAGACCTAATAATTGAAAAATTGATATGAAAATTGAAAAAATAAATTTGTAATTATTAACAATACTGTTAAACCAGGCATGTGCCAGGAAGTTATCATCAAGCAGTAGATGTTTTTCTGTAAATAAAGAAGAGAAGAATAATTTGAACTTTTGTACCCGATTTTCCAAAAACTAAAAAAGAACCAGAGAAGCGTTAGATATTACCAGAAAACAAATAGATAATAAAGACCTTTACTTTGAGATAACCGTTAATGTCATTTTGATTTTGATGAGCATATTTTTCACCTTGAAAAGTCAAAATTTATAGTTGACATTTGGGCTAATCCAAGAATCCTGTACAGGTATTTAATTACATGTAACATATCTATCTTTATATATATTTGTGATATTCCATATGAATGTATGAAACCAATCACACTTTTTTTACCAGATGTTCTTATTTTGCGTACCCTCCCTTCTGTTTGCCAGACAATGTCTGCTACCTACTCACAGCGGGGAGGTAGAAGTGGGATTTTGAGCAAGATATTTAAAGTCTTTATTGCACTGCATATTGTTTATAACTACATGACAACATACAAGTATAACATAGTTATGTTAAGATATAATCAAAGTACTGAAGTACTGAACATTGGATGACTGCAAGTTCTTGTGGATGGTCACAAGCACTTGTCTCAGAAAAAAAAATCACATCTCTATACCTGAAAGTGAGGTTAATGTACAGATATATTTTTTTTCTGAGACAAGTTCATGCGTGGATGATAAATAAATGACAGGGAATTCAACCTCATGGTAATAACTTTTATACATGTATTGTAGTGATACAAATCAGTATACTCTGGATTGTTGTTATATATATTATGTTAATATTTGTATATTACAGTTACATGTATATATAATTTTCATCCGTTTGTATATCATTCTATTCTACTATTCTAATAATAGTGCAGTGCAAGTGCATGGTGGACACTCTTCTGTAATAATTCGATTTTTTTCTAATAGATTGGATTTGAGTAGGCATTCATATTTTCCCGCCAAACATTAAATCTCCCATGCAGAGTCATTGGTCCTTGAGAGAGAGCAAAGACTGATAACTCTGCATGGGAGATTGCAAACGTTCTTGAGATATTCTTCCGCATCGTCAACACACTTTTTCTGTACGTGTGCATAGATATTAAAGATTTTTTACTTATATATATATATATGTCTAACGACAAAACATTTTCATATTATTAATTTGTGTTCTAAAAAAAATATTTTTAGGAGTATCCATTGAAAAAATGAATTTATAACAAGCGATAAGGAATGTTATTTTGCACTCGATAATGTCCGTGTATTCATCATGTTTATAGATCGGTTACAATCCCAACATGAAAGTTACGTAATAGAAATCTAGGCGACAGCAATACACCGGAATGCCCTCACGGTCATCCGATGTAAAAAGTACATCCAATAGATTGTTCTCAAATGTTTTTAGCCCAAATGATACCTAGGTCACGCTTATGATAAAGCCCAAAATGTTTTGCACCCGCCTTAAGATAAATTCTTCCAGTATTTCTAGAACCCGCTCAGGACTTCTGAGTGCACTCAGGATCTATAACATCAGATACGAAATCAAACGGATTTGGAAAATTCATCATTATAAGCATGATAAGAGGCACATGCTTGAAGTCTTTATTTTTATGCCCCATTTATGGGCATAATGTTTTTCGGTCTATGCGTTTGTTCGTTTGTCCGTTCGTCTGTTAAAATTTTTGGTCAATGTAGTTTTTGATGAAGTTGAAGTCCAATCAACTTGAAACTTAGTACACATGTTCCCTATGATATGATCTTTCTAATGTTAATGCCAAATTAGAGTTTTGACCCCAATTCCACAGTCCACTGAACATAGAAAATGATAGTGTGAGTGGGGCATCCGTGTACTATGGACACATTCTTGTTATTCATGTTTATATTGGGCATGTTGGGTTATATGACCATCTACAGTCTTCAGAGGTCATCTTTATGGCTAATTAGATGGCAACTAGTCTATAATACCCACAAAATGCTGATAAATTATTACAAGTCCATGCATTGTTAAATGTTACTTTAAGACTTTTTGTAATTTAAATATACGCGTTAGTATGTTATAAAATCAAATATGAGATTTTGGGTCAAATCGGTGAAGTTGAATTTGACAACTAAATTTATAAATCCTACATTTCAGAATGTTTGGTAAGGTAGATGCTCAGAAGAAAAGTTTTTTAGACCAAACAAAAGCACTTAGAGATGACAGAGCCTATGAGAAGAAGAGACAGACTGCAGTTATCAAAATTCAGGTGAGAAGAACCAAACACTTTACATTTATGTGGCAAACCCCTTGGTGTCTATTGCAGTTTTGCAACCATTTGAATGCCATTTTCATTTCTTTCTTCAGTCTCAGATTTAAACCCTTGTATATAGTTCATTCTCTACTTTGAACCTTACAGACTTGTTATTTTTATACGACTGTAAAGTCGTATATTGGTATGACGTTGGCGTTGTTGTCATTGTTCGAAGACACATTGGTTTTCGCACAATAACTTTAGTTTAAGTGAATGGATCTCTATGAAATTTTACCATAAGGTTCAATACCACAAAAGGAAGGTTGGGATTGATTTTGGGGGTTATGGTACCAACAGTTAAGGAATTAGGGGCCAAAAATAAGCACTTTTGTAACTTACATGATATATTGGCTCTCAATAATGACGACTTCAGTATGTACACTAAAGAGATTTATCCTGCCGAACTGACTTTAAATAAAGCTAATACTAACAATGAACACTGCCCTTTCCTGGATCTTGATATCTTTATCCTTTACGGGAAGCTTAATACCAAAATTTATGATAAAAGAGATGATTTTTCATTTCCTATTGTTAATGATCCATTTTTAGATGGTGACGTTCCCTTGTGGCCATCTTATGGTGTTTATATATCTCAACTTGTTCGATTCGCTCGTGTATGTAACAACGTATTTGATTTCAACGAAAGAAACCTCTGTATTACTGAAAATTATTACACCAGGGTTTTCGATATCACAAACTAGTCAAAACATTTATCATCGGTACAAGGACATCTTTCATAAATATAAATCAACATGCAGACATCTTATACATTCAGGTTTTCACATCCAATATTTTATGGTAATATTCTTTACAAAGCACAAAATGTCGGCATTCACCTCAAAAGCTAACCAAACCTTTAAACAGACTTATTCGGAAAGGATATAGTTACGATACTGTTGTCAAGTCATTAAGGATTGCATATTTTGGTATTAATATTGATTCACTCATAGGGTCTTTGCATCGAAAATAAACACATGTATTCTTAAACTAGTTGTTGGCATGATACAGGTTATGTTCTCATATATTTTATGATGGTATGATACTAAACCCCTAACGGGAGGGATTGTACTTGATTTTCATATGATGAAGACATTGAATCAGTTTAATTGAGGTCTGGAGCTGGCATTTCAGTAACTGCTAGTAGTCCTTTGTTCATTTATGTATCATTGTCATTTTGCTTAGTTTCTTTTGTTATCTATTCTGACATTGGACTCGGACTTCTTTTGAACTGAGTTTTACTGTGCCTATTGCTATGTGTTTCTTTATTCTACATTGGCTAGAGGTATAGGGGGAGGGTTGAGATCTCACAAAACATGTTTAACCCAGCCGCATTTTTGCGCCTGTCCCAAGTCAGGAGCCTCTGGCCTTTGTTAGTCTAGTATGTTTTTTAATTTTAGTTCATTTATATGTTTTGGAGTTTAGTGTGACGTCCATTTTCACTGAACTAGCACACAATTTAAGTTAGGGGCCAGCTGAGGACCACCTCTGGGTGCGGGATTTTCTCGCTGCATTGAAGACCCATTGGTGGCCTTGGGCTGTTGTCTGCTCTTTGGTCAGGTTGTTGTCTCTTTGACATATTCCCCATTTCCATTCTCAATTTTATTACAGACAATAACTTGTGTGTTAGTGTATGGATCTCTCTGACAATGTACCACAAGGTTCCATATCACAAAGGGAATGCTGGGATTGATTTTGGGGGTAATTGCCTCAAAATTTTAGGAATAAGGGGCCAAAAACAAGCATTTTTCTAGTTTCATGACAATAACTTGTGTGTAAGTGTATGGATCTTTATGAAATTGTACTACAAGGTTCCATATAACAAAGGGAAAGCTGGAATTGAGTTTGGGGGTAATTGCCCAAAATGTTTAGGAATAAGGGGCCAAAAAGGGGCCAAAAATAAGCATTTTTCTAGTTTCCAGACAATAACTTGCGTTCAAGTGTATGGATCTCTCTGAAATTGCACTGCAAGGTACCATACCACAAAAGGAAGGCTGGGATTGATTTTGGGGGTAATTTCCTCAAAATTTTAGGAATTAGGGGCCAAAAAGGGGCAAAAAACAAGCATTTTTCTAGTTTCAGGACAATAACTTGTGTGTAAGTGTATGGATCTTTATGTAATTGTACTACAAGGTTCCATATCACAAAGGGAAAGCTGGGTTTGAGTTTGGGGGTGGGGGGGTAATTGCCCTAAATGTTTTGGAATAAGGGGCCAATTTTAAAAGGGGCCAAAAAACAAGCATTTTTCTAGTTTCCAGACAATAAGTTGTGTTCAAGTGTATACATCTCTCTGAAATTGTACTGCAAGGTACCATACCACAAAGGGAAGGCTGGGATTGAGTTTGGGGGTGATGAATCATAGTGGGGTTCAAAATATTTGAGGGGGGGGGATTTTTTTTCCTTTTTTTCCTTTTTTTTTTTTTTAAAATTTTCCATTTTAAGTTGGTTATTTCTGATTTATATATAAAAGCAAATAATAATGATATGGTTTGATTTCATCAAAAATTGAAATATTGGGGTTCTTTGATATGCTGAATCTAACCATGTAGTTAGATTCTTAATTTTTGGTCCCGTTTTCAAATTGGTCTACATTAAGGTCCAAAGGGTCCAAAACTAAACTTAGTTTGATTTTTCTATTTAATTCTTTTTATGATGTATTTAAATGGGTTTTTATGGTTGCAAAGTCCTAGCTGTCAATTTATTTTTAGAAGTTACTTGTAAATGCTGATGAAGGAATTTTATATTTTTAGATATTACTATTAAAAGTTGCTAATGAAGGTTTTTCAATTCTAGCCATGACTATGATGTCATTTTCTATTTTAATACTTTTATGATGTATTTAAATGGGCTTTTATGGTTAAAAAAGCATTTTCTAGTTTCCAGACAGTAACTTGTGATTAAGTGTATGGATCTCTAAAATTGTACTACAAGGTTCCATACTACAAAGGAAAGACTGCAATTGATTTTGATGGTTAATGCTAAAGGGGATTCAAAAAGTTTGGGGGAAGGGGTTTCAATTTTTTTTTAAAAGGGTTCATATTTTTTTTTCAAAATTTACAAAATTTCAAATTTTTGAAAAGTTTCAAGAAATCTTCAATTGCACAGTATTGCGCATTAGATTTGTAAGATCTTTGATCACATTTATTTTGTGTCAGAAACCTATATTATGTCAAAAATTTGATCACAATCCAAATTCAGATAGTATCAAGCTTGAATATTGTGTCCAAATTTGCCCCAACTGTTCAGGGTTCGACCACTGCGGTCATATCAGGCTGCGCTCAGCGAAGCATTTTATTATGTCTTATTATGGATAGTTACTTTTTTTTCTTGCAAATTGTAATTGTTTATTGTCATTTCCCATTTTGGGTCCTTGGTCAATCAAGTATTAAAAATAAAAAAAAAAAGATAAAAATATTTGTATGATACATGGAAAATTTGGTTTGGTACTATAAACAAGATTGAACACTTATTATTTGTGACTATACTTATAAATAGATGTCATACAACAATGTTATAAACAGTACAGGAAGTCATGCATGATATGATCTACTGCAATGTACAGAGTAGACATGGTAGACTTGTTCAGTATTTAAAACCTGGATACATCACATTTTAACATTTTTAATAATAGAAGAACAATGTAGAATGAATAAGAATTACATTGTATTTGAATAAAAATTACATTGTATTTGAATAAGATTTTAAACTTTAGACCACTAACAGATAGAATAAGAACATTATTGTACATGAACTCATGATTCTAAGAGAAGTAGGCTTTATCCGTTTTACAATTTATTTTACAGTGTGTGGTACGTGGATTCCTTGAGAGACGTAGACTTAAAAGATCAATAAAGTAAGAAACTGACCAATTCTGTCTTGAGAATCTACATATAAAAGATGATTTCTGTGTCTACATGAATAAAACATCATGCAAATAGCTAATTAATACAAAAACAAAAAAAGACATTTGTAGGTCCACATACACTTAAACAAGAAAGGTATTGAAAATGTTGCATAACCCGTGATATAAAGTGGTTGATGACACTCTGATTTACTACCCTCCTATGTATAACCTTTGTTATACACACTGAGATATTTCAGATTGAATCACCCAAAATCACAAGCATTCACTGTGAGATTCGCCAACGTGGAGAGTGATCTTTTAAACAAATAACATCTTGTATGGATTGTCGATATTCAACAATAAACAAATATCTACAAGATATATTCAGCTTAAAATCACAAAGACATATAGAATAATGGCATTTTTGAAAATGACTGTATCAGCAAGAATATCAAGCAAGGGCTGGCTGATGAAGTCATTTAAAAAGAATAAAATGTCATTATTCTTTTTATCGTCAATTTTGTCTAAACAATATGTTTTTTGGTTTAAGAATACAAACTGAAGTGAAATAGTTAGTAAAATTATTTTTATGCGTACAAAACGTTGTGATAGTTGTTGGGTTGTATGAATGAAGTCAAGTCCATTCCATTGATTAATTGACATGGATGGACATGAAAGTGTGACCTTGCTGCACTGTTATGTGAGGTCATTGCCTAATATTTTCTAATAAAAGGTCCTGTCCATGATATAGAAAATATTAGGCAGTAAGATCAAAGGGAAAATGTACAAATTGCAGATAAAGTTAAATGGACCACATTATAAAAAATAATTTTCAGCAAAAAAACAATACTCGGGCAGTAATAACAGTTTGTTAAATATACAAAAAGAAAGACACAGGTACACATATAAAACAATACTTTGTTATTCTTGTATTATTTACATATCTACAATTACTTGAATATGATTAATTATAAGAACTTTTCTCCTTGGCTTACACTTCAATAGACCTTGCTTTCAAAACTAGTTTTTCTACCTATGTTAACACTGTGTCTATTTCACTATTGCATGATACACATGAATGGAATCCTTGGGTTGGGTTCCAAAAAATGTGAAATTAAAAGAAAAAAGAACAATTGTTCAGGTAAAGAATTATGAGGATTAAACACATTTTTTCTAGAGATTATCGATGTATAAATTGGTTGCTGACTCACAAACTTTACATAAAAGCCTTGACTTTTATTCAGTTTGTCAGTTAATTGGCTCAGTTAACATATCAATAACATCTAGAAAAAAATTTTAAATCCTAGAGTAATAAACATGTAGCTTTTGTATAAGTGTTTGTATTTGGTAGATTTTTAATGAAACTTAGACCATTATAAGTAGCACACTTCGAAAAAAGTAATATAACAAAATATTTGATATAACCATGCTAATTTAATGTTGCAATTGACTTTATGCAGAAATGATAAATATTGTATTCGATTAGCCTGGTATCTGAATGTTATTGTTATTTCATTAATAAATTATCCCCCCTGAACATCATATATACATGGATGCATTACTTTAATGTTGTATGTTTTATTACAGAAATGAAGTATCTGGCTTGTTACAGATTCCTACAGACAAAGACAGTGAATATCATCCAAAGTTAAAGCCAGGTACCAACATGAACAATAACATTAACCTACCAATTTTAGTATGCTAGATCTATATTTAAACAAATGTTATCTCATCATATGTTGAAGTGCTAAAAAAACCACCAAAAAAGACCAAAAGTTAAGCCAAACCTAGAACTATATGTTATTTATTATTGCTGTTGAAGTCTATAATATTTGAGAATGGGAAGATTTTTACAAACCAATGTTGGAGAGAATGCTAATGCCAAAATAATATTATATTGTATATGTTGTAAAACAATTAACAGAAAGAAAATCTTTAGATATGATCAATGTTTTTTATTAAATCAAAATGTGACGGAAAAAGTGAATCAACAATATTTTTTATAATTTAATGATATAGATTAAGGATTTTCAGGTGATTTAATTTTGATTTGAAGTTATTCCTTTGAAATATTTATAGCCACTGTTTTTATTAACAGCTGTAGAAGTTTACAAGACTATCAAGAAAGTTTTATACAAGTTTAAGGAAGATGATGACAAAGAGGTAACTTATGTTTTAATCATCAAGCCAAGAACTACTTTTCAGTCATAATATTATCAGATATAAAAATTAATAGTCAGACATTAATATTGCCATTGCAATTTGCACTTACAAAACTTGTCTATCTTAATCATAATTATTGAACAGAGAAACTAACTTTGAACGTTGTTCCTATTTCATTTCTTTATATCTTGATGAGTTTGTTTATGATATCATTTCCATTTATTGATTGTTGTTTGTCAATGCTTGTTTCATGTCTAGTGGCAAATTTTTCATGCATTTTCAAGTCAAGCTTTTGCATTGTTATATAATACATAATTCTTTAATTTCTACTGAATTTTCCCCTAGGTTTTTCTGTAGTCTTTAATTTGTATTTTGAATTTTTTTCTCGAAATAGTTTTCAGTTTTAGGTATGTTTTATTTTTTTTTATATTCCAGGCATTTTTATACCTGTGCCGTTACCTTTTATGTTCCATGGATTCTGGGGATATAAAGGTTAGTCATTATATTATACATTTTATGATAAGTGAATAAGATACTGAAGATTGACTCTGCCATTTATCTAGCAATATGTTCATTATCCAGATTTTACTTTAAATTCATCTTTTCAAGATGTCTAGAGGATCAATATCATTTTATCAAATATATTTGATTGAATTACAAAACAACAAACTTTATATATATAGCACATAATGCAATAATGTTTTATTAAAGTGCTTCAATTTTATATGCAGACAGGGTTTCCACTGGCGGTCGCCATTTTCGCATTTTGCGAAAAAATAAAAATTGTGGCGATTAAAATACGTTATTGGCGAAAGAATTTGGCGAAAGAAATATAACTGTTCGACTGCATCCATCTTGTTTACCTTTTTCGTATTTCTGGACTTTTCCTGATCAGACAATACTGGGAATTCACCTTGAACTCGTTACGACAATAATCATCTGATTGCATTTTATAGCCATCGGCAACAAAGGATTATAATTAATAAATGTGTTGATTGTATTGTTTCGTGAAATGGTGTGGTTAAATGGCTTCACATGTCACTTAAAGGATATTTTACAACTTTGATTAAAATAATTGTTTTGAAGTGGGACTTTACAATCCTTTTAGCGACGCACATTTTACGCCTCCTCTTTTTCTTTTAACGATGGTCTGGAAAAATCTGTTGTTATGACAAAATGTTCAAAAGTAAGAAAAATCCTGACTTTAAATTTTATCTTATAACTTTTGAGAGTTATTATTCTTTTGAAATTGGTAATTTACAATCGTTTAGCAACACACGTGTTTGAGGCATAATTTTACGTCCAAACTTTTTAATGATGGTCCGGAAAAGAAATCTATTGTTAAGAAAAATATTCAAAAGTAAGAAAATCTCTGATTTTATCCTTCAACTAGACGGGAAGTATCTTATAAACTATTATAGATGAATCCGTGCTCCTTTGCAGAAGTCAACATGATGATTTCATGATCTTATTCTATATTGCAATTTTACAGTATCTTTTAAAAACTAAATGTTTGTTATTATTGAGTGTTTATTTATGACAATGAGATTAAAAATATATTTAGAATTATAAAAGACATAGTTAGTTTTCTCGTTTGAATTGTTTCACAATTGTCATTTCGGGCCTTTTATAGCTGACTATGTGGTATGGGTTTTGCTCATTGTTGAAGGTTGTACAGTGACCTATAGTTTGGTAACTTCTATGTCATTTTGGTCTCTTGTGAAGAGTTGTCCCATTGGCAATCATACAACATCTTCTTATTTTCATGTACTAGTAGCAATGTGGCAAACTAATTTTTGTTAGAGAAGGAAATTTTAAACGAAAAATATGTTTTGTTGGCGAAAAAAATTGAAAGTGGCGAAAAATATATTGTTTTGGCGAAAGAGGTGGCGAAAAAGAAAATTGACCCAGGGAAACCCTGTATGCAGACATTTCATAAAAAGCACTCTTTATATAAATTTCTTGTAAAGGTGCAAGAGGATTAGATTTACATTATATGTAACTTTCAGACTTGAAGAATATGACTGTGTGTTGTTTATATCATTTCAATTACACCTTCATATGTATATAGCATGAAAAATAACCTATCAGTTTATCAAGAAGTCCACAGACTGTTATACTAGGAACTATATCAATTTTGCTGTAAGGTGTAAGCTATCAGTGTCTGCCTGTAATACTTTTTAGATGAAATTTTATTCATTACCATTAACAATTAGTTCTTTTTTTTTTTAATTAAGAGATAATTGTATTATTTTCCAGCTTCAAGTATATTAAATGTCTTTCATTCAAAATGATTATATGAAATGTCAAACCCTTGGGAACCATCTGTTTAACTTTTTTTTCTTTATATTGTTTTAAATTCAATGTAGACTTTATCTTTAATGTGTAAATCTTTTTAAAGGTTTGTTATATTGCTGTTGCTTTAAAGAAAGAATTTGTGTTGTCATGGATACAGCAAGTCAAAGATATCAACTGGAAATGTTGTTGTTATTTAAAAGAACTAAAGGTAAGTCATTATAGTAACCATGGATACAACAAGATGAATATATCAGCCAAACGTTCGTATTTCAAAGAAGCTATGTTGAGAGGTAGTTGCCATGTTAAAAAGATACATATTTAGTGTTGTATCATAGACAACCATAGTGATATATTTCTTATACTGTGGATTCATTTATTGTTGTGGATACCAATTTTTGTGGATCAAGGAAAAATTGTATTTATGTGGATATTTGATTTCCATGTTTTGCCAAAGTCTGCATATAAGCCTCTAGACTAGTTATACTTTGTTGAATATTTGAATTTGTGGTTAACCTATACCCACTAAATCTACTAAAATGGTATCTCACAAATAATATTGTATCCACAGTACAAATTTACTACATTGTTCTTGATAATACATAAAAAAGATACCAGGAATTACCAAAATAATTTTCACATACAAATGTAGACCCTTTAAGGTAAGGACACCATTGTATAACCTACTTCATGATTAATTTAGTGAATTATATTAACATGAGATATACCTTGTGCATTGTTTTATAATGAGATATACATTGAGCATTGTTTTATAATGAGATATACATTGTGCATTGTTTTATAATGAGATATACATTGTGTATTGTTTTATAATGAGATATACACTGTGCATTGTTTTATAATGAGATATACACTGTGCATTGTTTTATAATGAGATATACATTGTGCATTGTTTTATAATGAGATATACATTGTGCATTGTTTTATAATGAGATATACATTGTGTATTGTTTTATAATGAGATATACACTGTGCATTGTTTTATAATGAGATATACACTGTGCATTGTTTTATAATGAGATATACATTGTGTATTGTTTTATAATGAGATATACATTGAGCATTGTTTGCATTGTTTTATAATGAGATATACATTGTGTATTGTTTTATAATGAGATATACATTGTGCATTGTTTTATAATGAGATATACACTGTGCATTGTTTTATAATGAGATATACATTGAGCATTGTTTTATAATGAGATATACATTGAGCATTGTTTTATAATGAGATATACATTGAGCATTGTTTTATAATGAGATATACATTGTGCATTGTTTTATAATGAGATATACATTGTGCATTGTTTTATAATGAGATATACATTGAGCATTGTTTTATAATGAGATATACATTGTGCATTGTTTTATAATGAGATATACACTGTGTATTGTTTTATAATGAGATATACATTGTGCATTGTTTTATAATGAGATATACATTGTGCATTGTTTTATAATGAGATATACATTGTGTATTGTTTTATAATGAGATATACATTGAGCATTGTTTTATAATGAGATATACATTGAGCATTGTTTTATAATGAGATATACATTGAGCATTGTTTTATAATGAGATATACATTGTGTATTGTTTTATAATGAGATATACATTGTGTATTGTTTTATAATGAGATATACATTGTGCATTGTTTTATAATGAGATATACATTGTGCATTGTTTTATAATGAGATATACATTGTGTATTGTTTTATAATGAGATATACATTGAGCATTGTTTTATAATGAGATATACATTGTGCATTGTTTTATAATGAGATATACATTGTGTATTGTTTTATAATGAGATATACATTGTGTATTGTTTTATAATGAGATATACATTGTGCATTGTTTTATAATGAGATATACATTGTGTATTGTTTTATAATGAGATATACATTGGTCCTTGTTCTCACTGTTGAATGCAGTACATAGACCTATAAGTGTTAAACATCCTCATCCTTCAGTGTCTGGTGGATAGTTGGTTACATTGGCAATTATACCACATCTCCTCATTTTTATACATGTAAATTTGAAATGATGTATTGTGCAGTACACATTCAAGATGAATCAGTTAAACATCACTTTGAGTAGTTTATATGTTTACATGTATTACACAGGATATACATGATAAGGTTGTATATCTGAGTGTCACCATGTCAAATCACCAGCAATCACTCTGATCACAATCCCAAACACCAGCAAGAGTGGTTTTTACACACAACAAAAACACTGTTTGTACTGTAAATCATGACATAATCTGAATTGTTTCATTTTAGCCAGAGAACCATGTTGACTTTAGTGTGATGATGTTATTGTTGAGAGTTTTAATTGTATTTACCAGTACATCTACATGGAAAATAGTTAAAACTACACCAGGTAAATATCTTAGAATCTCAATTAGGTATTCCACAGGATGTCCCCTCAGACAATATTACTGAGAGTTTTAATTGTATTTACCAGTAAATCTACAAGGAAAATAGTTCAAAGAACACAAGTTACATATCTTAGAATCTCAATTAGGTATTCCACATGGTTTCATTATGCATAATATGGCTTTTAAGATTTATTTTTGAACCAACTTTTTTTCTCATATCAATTTAAATTTTACAGTTTTGTCATGAAAGACATTTGTTTCTATGAAAAAGATTTTACTAAGATCAAATTGGTTCATATAATGTCCTTACATAAAACCACAATTTCTACTACCAAAAACAATGTATGAATTGTATCTGAGACAGCTGTGGAAAGCAACACTCACTTTTGTCTGAAGCATGCAATATGTTTGTTATTGATTTTACAATGTTTTTCATTACAAATGTTTTCGCTTCTTTTTCTCTACTTCTGTCAAATAATGATTCCAGGTGATAAATTAAGCATCTTTTGCAGCTTTTTCCTACATGATAAATTATCTGCTCATACAACACATCATCAATTATTATATAACAGAAATAAATATTTTCCAGCACTTGCACCAGGTTTAAATCAACTCTGTAACAACATCATGGGTGACCTTAACACCAGAGGACTCTACCCTATATTAAAGGTTTGTATTTTATTATACTGATAAAAAATATTTGGAACATATAGGAGGGGTGTCATCCTAAATTCACGGAAATTAAAAAGCTGAATTCTGAATCTGGAAAAAAAGCATTTTTCCTTGAACCCAAAAATAAATCATTAAATCCTGTGTCATGATAAGTGTAAATCCTGTATTCCTACAAAAATAAAGGCCTGACTTTCTGTTCTTCTGCCCCTCACTTCTTCATTGCTCACTTTAAGTGTGTTCTTTTGTATTTTTTCCAGATTATAAATTTTATTTTAGGTCATTTTATATCTTTTTTCTTCAGCATACTAATACTGACAATTAGATGTAAAGACTATTTGAAATACATGTATCTGGAGCAAATTTTATTTGTTACAATGGTTTCAAGTATTTTGTAATGTTTCATTCTGTAGATGTTGTTGACAAAGGGTATACAAATCTCACTGTGTCAGTGATATGCACTCAATAATGTTTTATTACCTCATTGATAATTGTATGTTTCTGATCTTGGAATATATTTGATATGCAATAAACTCATCAAAGATACCAAAGTTATAATATTGGACGCCAGACATCCAATTTCATCTATAAAACACTCATTAGTGACTACGAATTCAAAGATACCAGGATTATAATAATGTACGCCAGACATCCCATTTCCTCTATACAGACTCATCAGTGACATTAAAATCAAAAAAGTTTAAAGTTGTCAATTGATATTTTTTAATCTTTGTATGACAAGAAAGGAATTTTTATTTAATTTTAATTTAATAAATAATAAAGAAGAACTTGAAATGAGCCTATCACATGTACTGCCAAAAAAAGGTTAATTTTCAGAATATATATTGATGGCTTTGTCAAATCTTTTTGTAGGGTTTATTAACCAGAGGTCTCTCAAGAACCAAGTGTGCTTTTAACCAGACATCACTTTCTGCAATGGTAACTATAGCTTTGAGGTTAGTAAATTTTATATACCATGACAACCAGAAGTCAGTGTTTGAACAAAATTGAACAGAAAAAGTTCCAAATTAATTTGCTATACCACATGTAAATTAGTTTTGACTCAGAGGTGCCAGAAATTAGTTCAAAAATCAAAGGACATTCTTTACTTACATCTCTGCATTTGGTGTCTGGTGGATAGATGTGTGGTTGTCAATCATAGCACATCTACTTATTGTCTTGTGTGCGACAAAAGTCGCAGTATGCGAGACATAGGTATTACAACCAGCGGTGACGGCGACGGAGTAAACCATTTGTTTAAAGCTTTATATTTCAGAAGGAAGAAGACCTGGATCCTTGTGTGCAGATACCTTATGAAACGAAGTTTCCATTTGTCATATGTACATTGTCCTTGACCTCATTTTTATGGTTTCAGTGACTGCTTGAAAAAAATTATATTTAAGTTTGTTAACTGAAATACTCACTTAATATGAGTAATAGGATAACTATATTTGGTATATGGGTTCCTTGCAACGTTTACATGTCCAGGTAAAGTTCACATGATCTCGACCTTATTCCATGGATCAGTGATAAAGGTTAAAGTTACGTGGTCAAGTCCTTATCTCGGATACTATTAGTATATGTCAAGTATTTTTGGTGTTTGGAATGATTGTTAAGTGTACATGTCCGACAGACAGGTTTCATCTTACCTTGACCTCAATTTCATAGTTCATTGGACAATGTTTAGTTTTTGTAGTTTGGTCTATATCTCAGATACTATAAGCAATAGAGCCACTAAATTTGTTGTGTGGAATGATTGTCGGTGTACATGTCCATCTGGCATGGTTCATCTGACTATGACCTCATTTTCTTAGAAAATTGATAATGTTAAGTATGTGATACTTGTAGTAAAACTTTCATATTACAGACTTTCAACATGAATTCAATGATAAGTAAAACAGGCGAGACATTTCAGCTTGTTCACTCTTATTTTTATATAAATTGGAAATTTAAGAAAAGTATTTATGATATTTTTGTCGAGCCTTTGACTTTAGTCGAAAAAGCAAGACATAGCGATCCTACATTCCATCGTCGTCATTGTCGTCGTTGGCAGCGTCCACAAATATTCACTCTGTGGTTAAAGTTTTTGAAATTTTAATAACTTTCTTAAACTTACCTGGATTTCTACCAAACTTGGACAGAAGCTTGTTTATGATCATAAGATAGTATCCAGTAGTAATTTAAAAAAAAAAAAAAAATTCTGGTTTTTCCGTATTTTACTTATAAATGGACTTAGTTTTTCTGCCAAGAAACATTACATTCACTCTGTGGTTAAAGTTTTTGAAATTTTAATAACTTTCTTCAACTATCCTGGATTTCTACCAAACTTGGACAGAAGCTTGTTTATGATCATAAGATAGTATCCAGATGTAAATTTAGTAAAAAGAATTAAAATTTTTTTCCCGTATTTTACTTGTAAATGGACTTAGTTTTTCTGCCAGGAAACATTACATTCACCCTGTGGTTAAAGTTTTTAAAATTTTAATAACTTAAACTATCCTGGATTTGTACCAAACTTGGACAAAAGCTTGTTTATGATCATAAGATAGTATCCAGTAGTAATTTAAAAAAAAAAATCTGGTTTTTGCGTATTTTACTTATAAATGGACTTAGTTTTTCTGCCAGGAAACATTACATTCACTCTGTGGTTGAAGTTTTTGAAATTTTAATAACTTTCTTAAACTATCCTGGATTTCTACCAAACTTGGACAGAAGCTTTGTTTATGATCATAAGATAGTATTCAGATGTGAATTTAGTAAAAAGAATTAAAATTTTTTTCCCGTATTTTACTTGTAAATGGACTTAGTTTTTCTGCCAGGAAACATTACATTCACCCTGTGGTTAAAGTTTTTAAAATTTTAATAACTTAAAACTATCCTGGATTTGTACCAAACTTGGACAAAAGCTTGTTTATAATCAAAAGCTAGTATCTAGAAAGAAATTTTGTTAAAATTTTGTACCTGTTTTTTTTGTATTTTATTTATAAATGGACTCAGTTTTTCTTCCAGTTAACATTACATACAGCCTGCAGTTAAAGTTTTTAAAACATTTATTAGATTCATAAACTATCCTGGATTTTTACCAAACTTGGACAGAAGCTTCTTACAATCAAAAGATAGTATCGAGAGGAATATTTTTATTTTTTTTTCTTCCTCATTTTTGTTGAGCCTGCAATTAACAGCAAAACAGGCGGAGACACCGGGTTCTGCGGAACCCTTACGAATTTTTAAGAAAGTGTATTCCATTTTTCATAGTGCTTTGTATTGATGAAGGTGATTATTTTACTTATTTGTAGACCACTGATGGCAGCCAACTTTTCAGACAATCTGCTGACTGTGTTTGTATTAAACATTATGTCTGTCCCCGCTGTTATACATCATGTATCCAATCTGTCACAAGAGGTAAATATGTCTGTGTTTACTGTCATTCATTGATATGATATTGACAAAACTTTATTATTCCCGGCTTAGCATATTTCTCAGATTTTGATTGACTAATGACCATCGTTAAAAACCCACAGCCCGGGTATTGCTAACCCATATTCCCAGGCGTTGCTACCGATTACCCTGGGGAACTTCACATGCGTCAAAAATTGAATTCTGTAGATTATCCAGGATTTCTGTAACTAAATATATAATCCACTAACAATGCTATCATATTATGCCAAATATTGTAATTCATTTTAGTAAATGAATCACTTGGCTACCACGTTGCCAATTAGTCTACATCACCAATAAATGGGACTACTGACCTAGTTATGCAAATGACAAACTTTGATATCACGCCGTCTTATTTTCTGCTTCCAGATTAAAAACGTCTGATTTTTTACTACAACTAGGGTTTTACCATAGACCCAGTAAAAAATATGTAAAATTTCCAAATTTCTATAAAACTTTCTAGATAATAAAAAAATGTTGCTTCACGTTACACTTTGTTTCCCCGAATTTCCCCCCAAAAAATTGCCTGATTCGGACTAAGACCGGGGATAAATCGTTGTATACGTTCTTATCAGTCGTGCAACTGTCAATATCACTCTGCTCAGCTCTTATTGCATATCACGGCTTTGTGACGTCAAATACGTTGACTCAGCCTTAATAACTTTGACCCGGACATATCAGCTACGTCATAATGTTTGAACCGACGTTGATAAGTTTGACCCGAACTTATCAAGTCATCTTCAGGTTTGCTGGAGAAACAAAGAAAACATTCCGAAAGACGCAAATACAGCTCGATAAATTGATTATCAGGTTAACTGCATATTGAGATTGTAAAATATCAATATGCAGACAACCTGATAATTGGTACATATCTGTAGATATGAGTATTTCCCTGAAGTACCCCAGTACAACCTGAGGTTGCCTCAGGGTGTACTTGGTGTACTGGGGTACTTCAGGGTGTTAAAACACCCATATCTACGGATATGAACATATATAACAAATTTATCCCCGGTCTTAATCTGAATCGGGGATTTTTGATTTGATATGAGCATAGATAACTTACAATATCTCATGTGCAATACTCAACATAATATGTAAGACAGAGGATATTCACAAGGTAATTAGTGGGTGTCTTTTGAGGATGTCACCTTAGGTAAAAGTTTTTTTTCTGCTGTCATATATATTGTATTGAGGATGTCACCTGAGTTCAACTTTATGTGTCACAGCTGTCATACATACTGCAAGTTACCAGTAATGTTAAGAAAACAGACTCTTGATAGTTGCACTTACATTGAAAATCTTTTGTACTGTTTTTTTTTTCAAATAGTTGAAATATTGTTGCTAAACTTCTTGTAATTTGTTTTATTACATAGTACTTAAATAATAGATTTTATAATTCTAGGTCTATTATTCTTTATGAAAAAGCATAAAAATAATGATACGTAATTATAAATTGAGGGCTTTTGTCTACCAAGCAGCTTTTGTTCTGGGTAGGGGTTGGTACCAAAATAAAGTTAAATGTAGAAATCAAGCTATTATTTTGATGTTAAATCACTCTGGAATGTATAAAGAAATTTAAATTTAGCAGTTTATGCCAATAGATAATCAATTTGCACATATTTTTTCAGTGTCTGACTCTGCTGGTAACTCACAGACTATTTAAGAGATCTCTAGATCTACTGTCAAATGAACAAAGTACCAGAATTATTTTCAATACCTTAGAAGGAAACTATGCACTATGTTTGCTGGGTGGGTATTTGTTAATTGTTCAACAATAAGACAGAAACTGTACTAATAATGATTCTTAACTGCCTATGTTTAATATGGTTAGCTGTGATTTAAATGTTGGTGTCAGCTTATTTGAAATTAGAAACAAAAAGTACATGCTAATCTGCTAATCATTTTATGTCTAAATAGAAATGTAAAAGAATTGGCCACTTTTACTATTTTTAAGACTAATGAGATTGTCTGAAGCTGTAAAGTCTGTTTTTTTCTTTTCAGCAAACATGGTACATCTTGGTTTTGTAGAATTAGAGGTAAGTGTTTATGTTTATATAATGTCAGAGCAAAAATGCTAGGATATAAAAAAGAAGATGTGATATGATTGTCAATGAGACAACTCTCCCCAAGAGACCGAGCAAAGCCTATAAGTTATAGTCAGCTATAAAAGGCCCCAAAATGACAAATGTAAAACAATTCAAACGAGAAAACTTACGGCCTAATTTATGTACAAAATAATGAACATATGAGGTTGTTTTCCACAAAACAGAAGAATACATGATACTCATTGGATAAGAAATAAACTTAATGAACAATTATTATGTTGTGGAATACGTGTAACTTTAATAGTGCATTTGGGGCTAGTATTTCCCACTTTCATTTTGTTTATAAAAAATATGAAAACTATTATCTGACATTGCAAAATGCTTTTGCTCAGATGCTTGTATGCATCAGTTTGTTATAATATACTAAGTGATTTTTTTGTTTGCTTGTTGTAATTTGAAATAAACAAGATATATTTCTAAGGAGAAACTAATTATAATGGCAAATTAACATATTTTCAAATGCAGTATTGTTGTTCAAACATTGACATTCACTTAAAAATACAGACAACTTGATTCAGTATTTCAATATTACATGAACAAGAATTATTATTGTTTCAGGGTCTTGTTGAAAATACAATCAAATTTATGGTAAGTAAATGAGTATAAAATTGTTTTGTTTTATATGTTATTTTCATTGATATGTTATTATAATTGTGATATTCATGCATATATAATATATTATCAAGGGAGATAGGTTGATTGATTGTTGCTTGGTTAACTCCAGTGACAAAAGATAATTTGAAAATATTTAGTAATGAATTATTCTTCTATATAAAAATAAGGAATTGTGGTATGACTGCAAATGAAACAACTATCCACCAGAGTTCAAATGAAGTGGATATAAACAATTATAGACTTATGAGAAAAACCCATACTGTATATAGTCAGCTATAAAAGGCCCTGACATGAAAAATGTGAGCCAATCAAACGAGAAAACTACTAGCCTAATTTATAACAAAACAATTTACGAAATACAAATATGACAGACATTGGCCAACAACAACCACTGAACTATAGACTCCTGACTTGGGACAGGCACATAAAGAATGTGGCGGGGTTAAACATGTTTGTGAGTGCTTAATCCTCCCCCTTACCTAGGATAGTGGTGCAACAGCACAACATAAAAACACACTGTAAAAATGAGTTGCAATTAGCTTAACTCAAAAGATTGATACAAGGCTAAAAAACAACAAACATAGAACCAATAGACATAAAGCACTGATATAAGAGTACTTGCAGTTACTAAATGCTAGTTCAAAGCCAATAACAACTAATAAAGAAATCATATTCTCCCAGACTAAAGTATCAATCAGTACACATCCAACAAATTTAGTGTAAGGACTTCATAAATTGTCCGAGAAATGCATGACCTTTTAGCAATATATACATCATAACCTGACCATCAATCAAATTACTACTATCTATTCCATAATTAAATGATTTATTAATTAACGATAGAAAATAACAAATATAACAGTCCAACAATCCAAAATCTGGTGGATAGTTTCTAATTAACGATCATATCATTCTTGTTGTTTTATTTAATCGTTTAGTGTTGTGTTTATGAAGTTTCTAATTGGTCAACTTCTGTTTCAATTATTTGATAAGTTGCTGTATAAGAATGAAGATTCATAATTTCTATTTATAGACAGTTGTTATTCGGCTTCTGGAAAACTGTAAGAAATATGTACAGAATAAAAAATCAAGTTTAACTCACTGGCATCCTGTTCTGGGCTGGTTTTCCCAGAAGACAGATCCAAGGTGAGAGGATAAATGGTTTTAGGCATTTTAAAGTAAAGTTATCTCTATGATATGAATTTGGAGTTATGCAAATCTGAGTGACTAAATCCAAAAGCCTTCTGCCTTTTATAACCAGATTACTCTATAATTGGTTTTAATCATTAATAATTGGACAGATGACAGCAGCTACCAAAAACAATCGAAAAAGATGTTTATGATGAAGCAATAGCCATCAAACAACGACACATTAATGTTGTTACAAATGTTTGATTTTTAATATGCCAGTTTTTATGGCTGTTTTTGAGAGATTTTTTCTCATGAAACATTGATGTAGTTAGATTTGCTGTATGGAATCTGTTGATTATTTTACACACTGAGTGGTTTCCTCAAGACCAGGTAGCTTTCACCATTGACTCTTTTAAGAGTTGTTGTTCCAAAGTTATTACATTCTATTTGTTAAAATTTATACAATTTGCTTTTGTCTTGTGATTTCTCTAGTTTACTTTACAGAGTTTTATTGAATGATGATACATTTTCTATGTATGTCCTTGAGTTTAAGATCTGACAGTATAGAATTAAGGGACTTTCATTCTTAATTTATCAATTACAAGCATTTTATATCAGATAAATCAAAATACTAAAACAGAAGAATCTTAAATTTCTTTCTAATATAATGTTTTCTATTTTCAGTTTGCATGCATCAATGCCATTTGTAGTTAAACAGTTACAGTTATTGTGGAGTGAAAAGATGATAAGACTGATGTTTGCTGATCTCTTAAACTACATAGAAATAGATACTGAGAAAGCCAGTAAAAATCCTTCACCTTCAAAAAGTAGGTCACCGCATCTTAATCTTCACTGAATTATATATAAATCCGTAGAAAACCAACACAATTTTCTGTCTTCAAAGAGAAGGTAACTGCATTTGAATCTGCATTAAAAGACAATTATTCACTTTACAAAATAAGGTCACAACATCTCAATTAATTAAACTTTTGCTAATATAGCCAATAAAATGATTCACATAATCTTAATTTACAGAGAAAAATTTTGCATCTTGGAGAAATAAATTATTGCATCTGAAATCTTCATAGAAATTTCTTTTAAAGAGAAAATCTATAAAATCCCTTAATTTCTCTACATCATAACAGAATTTTTCTAGAGAGAAAGCAAATTCTAAAATAATCTTTTGTATCTTGACATGCATATTGATACAGATCTTGCAAACAGAAAAAAAAAACCCAATTCCTTTCATAAGAAGGTAACTGTTGATTAATTGACAAGAAAAGGAGTAGGCCCAGTAAGACCCCTTTTTGGCCCCAAAATATAGCAGTTTAACAAATTGTTAAAATGTAAATTTTTAGCTATTTATTGGAAAGAAGAATACTTCTTTTACATAAATATGGGCTGTTTTTGACAATACAATGCACATGTATCGGGTACTAGCATCATTTAGTCATGCTAAATAACTGAAATCTTTGAAATTTTAGCATTTTGGTTAATTTTTAGACGGTTTCCGTCTGAAATGGAAGTGGCCGCATTAGTGTTCATTCTTAATATTTAAATGTAAGTTGTATTTGATGATAATACATAACATATATAAAGGTTGAGAATGAACACGGATGTGACCACTTTCATTTTTGACAAAAAACCATCTGAAAAGTGACATATTATGGCATATTTGATATTTTTCATATTTAAGTTTGAATTTGAGCAACTTTAATGACTAAATCAGTTCAAATCTTTAACATAAACTAATTGAATCGACTGAAGTAAATACTTAAGTGTTTAAAAAGTGTCCAAAATCTTTCATCAGATGAACCTGAATTTTGAGGCCAAAATCGGCCCTTACCGGACCTACTCCTTTATGCATAGAAGTTGCAGTAAATATTTTATAATCAATATTTATGTTATGCATTTATTGTGTTAAAGCATATTAATTTTTGTTATAGATATATTGAAGAAAGCACTAGATAAAGCTTCAACAAAATCATCAGGATCTAAAATCAAATTAGATAGTTCTGTTGGTACCTCTACATGTCTACCATGTGTCCTGTACCAGAGAACAATCAACACTTTATCACAACTCAGAATGGATATACTTGGAGGTAAGATAAATCAACACTTTATCATAATTCAGAATGGATATACTCAGAGGTAAGTCAACACTTTATCACAACTCGGAATGGTTAACTTGAGATGAGATGGATTAACACCATGTTTTAATAGTCATAATTGATATTGTCTAACTGTCTATGAGATATTGTTGCTTATTGAGAGATAAATCAACACTTTATTATAACTCAGGATGTATATACTGAGTGGCAAGTTGTCTATTTCAAGGTAAGTTACATGATTATCACTGAACATAACCAACCCATTGTTTAAATTTAGTCACGTGTATTAGTTTCTTGTTGAAAGTCTTAATAACAGTATATTCAAAGTTAAATGAGATCAGTGTCTAATAAAACAAGTCCCCTTACAACATACTATAAACTATAGATATATTTCAATTTTACAGGTTTAAGTTACAATGATGTATTATTACCAATTTTGTGGAAGTTTTTAGTGGACCTTGGACCAAATTGTGGATTGAAGAGTTTTTTAGAGCTTCTAAGTCAAGCACCAAACAGTACTATTCACCCAGTATTTAGTCTTCTGACCGTGTTTTGTGATGCAGCCAGTCATTTCATTATGTAAGTATGTCTAGCCTGTCTATTTATCAGGAATGTTTAGTTATTTTGTAGGTCGTTATATATATAGCCTAGCCTGTCTATTTATCAGGAATGTTTAGTTATTTTGTAGGTCGTTATATATATAGCCTAGCCTGTCTATTTATCAGGAATGTTTAGTTATTTTGTAGGTCGTTATATATATAGCCTAGCCTGTCTATTTATCAGGAATGTTTAGTTATTTTGTAGGTCGTTATATATATAGCCTAGCCTGTCTATTTATCAGGAATGTTTAGTTATTTTGTAGGTCGTTATATATTCAGCCTTGTTCAAATATTGTTTTTAAGTACATTTTGCAGTGTTCAGACATTTTAGCTTGATTTTCCCCCTGATCATGGATACATTAGGACTGTTAGGAATACTTTTGCAGTTTGTTCGTGTTCTTTTTGAATCCTGGATCATATAAAAACATGATATATATAGAATATTGGCATTTTTGTTTTTGGTACTGACTATCGAGAGAGCCTGTTAATTGTTAGCAGATATTTGTTCGATTGTATGAATGAAGTCTCGTGCATTTCTTTGATAAATTGATGCGGAAAACCTTGAGCATGTGATGCTGCTGCACTGATACATGACATCATTGCCTAATATTTTCCAGTATCAAGTCCTGTCAATAATCTTAAAAATATGAGGCAGTAAGATCAAAGGGAAAATGTACAAATTGCAGATAAAAAGAATTAGTTTGTTTTTTATTTAACAGATTCCTATACTTGTAAAAAACTCCTGTTCAAATTACTTATAGTAAAAACACATAGGTTTCTACACCTATAATATCCTGGCAGACAAATAACTCCTGTTCAAATTACTTATAGTAAAAACCTATAGGTTTCTACACCTATAATATCCTATCAGACAAATAACTCCTGTTCAAATTACTTATAGTAAAAACCTATAGGTTTCTACACCTATTATATCCTGGCAGACAAATAACTCCTGTTCAAATTACTTATAGTAAAAACCTATAGGTTTCTACACCTATAATATCCTGGCAGACAAATAACTCCTGTTCAAATTACTTATAGTAAAAACCTATAGGTTTATACACCTATAATATCCTGGTAGACAAATAACTCCTGTTCAAATTACTTTAGTAAAAACCTATAGGTTTCTACACCTATAATATCCTATCAGACAAATAACTCCTGTTCAAATTACTTATAGTAAAAACCTATAGGTTTCTACACCTATAATATCCTGGCAGACAAATAACTCCTGTTCAAATTACTTATAGTAAAAACCTATAGGTTTCTACACCTATAATATCCTGGCAGACAAATAACTCCTGTTTAAATTACTTATAGTAAAAACCTATAGGTTTCTACACCTATAATATCCTATCAGACAAATAACTCCTGTTCAAATTACTTATAGTAAAAACCTATAGGTTTCTACACCTATAATATCCTGGCAGACAAATACTGTGGATTCTTTACTATTCCTGGGATACCAATTTACATGGATTTGATAGGTGAACCATGAATTTAAATGTTCAACAAATTTCAAATTTTCTATAAGCTTGTATGGAGACTTTGGTGAAACCAAGAAATCATATACCCACCAAATGCAAGTTTTCCTCAATCCATGCAAATTGATACCCACTAATATCAATCCATGCAAATTGATACCCACTAAAATGAACCCATGCAAATT
Source organism: Mytilus coruscus (assembly GCA_017311375.1). Classification (NCBI taxonomy): domain Eukaryota; kingdom Metazoa; phylum Mollusca; class Bivalvia; order Mytilida; family Mytilidae; genus Mytilus; species Mytilus coruscus. Next base: position 17,656,351 of record CM029598.1, read on the forward strand.
GGTACCCACTAAAATGAATCCATGCAAATTGATACCCACTAAAATCAACCCATGCAAATTGGTACCCACTAAAATGAATCCATGCAAATTAATACCCACTAAAGTGAATCCATGCAAATTGATACCCACTAAAATCAATCCATGCTAATTAGTACCCACTAAAATCAATCCACAGTAGCAATAAGAAGGTGAACTTTAGAATATTGGAACACTTAAATAATAATCAAAATTGACAACAACACTTCAACTGGTCTGCAATAAATAAATAATAATCAAAATTGACAACTTCAACTGGTCTGCAGACCAGTTGAAGTGTTGTTGTCAGTTTTGATTATTATTTAAGTGTTGCATTCATTTGCATTATTTGACACCCCGGCATACCAAGGTATCCACTTCATAGACTCTACCGAAAGGATTCACACAGGCGTTGGTTCACCAGACGGAGTTTAATTTAGAATATTGGGTATAGTGAATTAGTGTAAAGGAGTGATATTTTGGAGCATTAGTTATACTGCTGTTTTGTATACATTGTAGAACATTGGATGATATTGAAATGTATGAACAAGGCAGATTATTCAAACTTGAGGATTATGTAAAAATCAGTGAATTCCTGAACTGTTTTGTTTTCCGTGTTATCTGGAACAACTTGATAGGTAAGTACTAGGATGATGCTGTAATGTAATCACAGTTGATATAAGAATAAGGAGATGTGGTATGATTGCCAATGAGACAGCTCTCCACCAGATATCAAATGACTAAGATATAAGCAATTATAGGTCACTGTATGGCCTTGAGCAATGAGAAAAACCCATACCATATATGTATAGTAAGCTATTAAAGGTCCTGACATGAAAAAAAACATGGTTCAGCAAGTCAGGAGCCTGTAAATCAGTTTTTGTTGTATACCTTATTTGTTTTCTGTTTGTAGTTTTTGCAGAAAATAGGCCAATAGTTTTCTCTTTTTAATTGTTTCACATTTTTTCATGTCTTGGCCTTTTATATTTACAATACGGTATGGGTATTGCTCAGGTTCAGCAACATATTTCTGATGATGAATTTGCTCAACTCTCCCCATTAAAACAAACATTAAAGATACAGTATTCTGTAAATTCCGACCATTGCATGCATTTATTACTGCTATTGCTAAACAATGGACAAAAATGTGAAGTTAATGATTGTAATTTCAGTAAATGCACCTTACAAATAACACTAAGAAACTAGAAATGCAAAACTTTGCTAAACCTATCCTGTTGAAATTTTCGCAATTTTAGAAAGATTGCAAAAATTTCAGAATTTACTCCAATCGGGATATCTTGAAAGAGTTCTGCAATGTTTTATATCATTGTATTTCTTATTTCCCTTAAGCATTATATTTCTTATTTCCTTAAGCAATACATTTTGCCTTCTGCAATCATACAATATACCCTTTTATTTATAGACACGACAACAGCATTAACGTCTGATGTGTTTGGATCAACTCGTGGTCTATTGATGATACTCTATGAGAGAGATTGTAGACGAAGTTATACTCCTCCTAATCACTGGCTAATCAGGTAGGTACCACAACAGCAGCATTAGGTAAACTACAGCTGTTAAAGTCACTGGGTTGTGAGGTAGGCATACCAAACTTTACCTCTAAAATAAATGGTTAATCAGGTAGTCATAACTTCTACTTCATTTGGTCTCTAGTAAAGAGTTGTCTCATTGGCAATCATACCACATCTTCTTTTATGCTAAACTATATCCTTCAAAATCTGGTTAATGATCCCGTACACAGACTAAGCAACAAATCACTGATTTCTGATTGTGATTTCATGAATTGCTGCAAATAAATAATGCCATAAAAATCTTAAATGCTAGTTTTTCTTTTTGCAAAAATTTTTGAATATACATTAATTTATTAGGTATACTTAACAACACCCTTCAAATCATGTAAATTATGCAGTTAGATTGAAATACACCTTTATCAAACCATAATTGATTTATTAATACTACCTACCTAGCTCAATTTTTAGTGCAGGCTCACTGTTCTACATCCTATCAAATCTCTTGGTTAAAAATTTCGAATTTTGCATTGATTTAAAATCAAAAGTTTAGATCGTCAATTAACAATACATGTACAAACAAAAATAACACAAACATTGAGTGTTAAAACAGTAATCAAACCGTAAATAACTAACAAGGAAATAAATGAACAAATCTTAACTGGTTATATGGCTGCAAAGAGGTACAGTAATGGTCAATTTTCATCCAAAAAAAAAAAATTAAACAAACACTTAATTGATATTTTCCAAAGCACATTTGATTAGACCAAACATATTTGAGGTCTATATTTATTTTGACATCCTCTAAGAAGATTTAATATATACTTCAAGGTGGAAAAGATATTAGATATTCATCAATGACACAGCAATCTTACAACACAGAACAAATAAATGACAGCTAGATGCCAACAAATGATTTTTAACAATGATTGACTGATTGATTGATTGGTATTTAACGCCACTTTCAACACTATTGTGCTATTTCGTGGCATTCAGTTTTTATTGGTGGAGGAAGCCGGAGTGCCCGAGAGAACCACCAACCTTCGGTAGAGAAAACTGACAATCCTTTTTAACAATGTGCCCATACTGTATGTTTTAGTTCTAAAACACCCTGAGACTTTAAAATATGTGAATAAATTTAACAGAGATTATTAAAGAAATGCCAACACCAAATTATATTAATAATCTCCATTTGATAAATTATAGGGATGTGAAGCCGTCAGTATTCATGGCTGAATTGGAGAAAGGGAAGAAACCAGCAGTTTTTCTGATGCAGCGATTACCACACATCATTCCATTCTCAGAGGTATGCTTGGATAAACCATGATGTCTGTCTGTCATTATTAACCTGATACCTGTTTGTAAATACAGTTAACTCTCGTTGTCTCAAACTTGGTTGACTCGAAATTTCGGATGTGTCGAAGTTTTCTCATGGTTCTGAACTTTGTTCCATATAAATATATGCATTTCGACTCCTGATGACTCGAAATTGGATTAGTCGAAATTTCGGTTGACTCGAACTAAATTTACGGTCTTAAGATTAACAAAAGCATTAAAAATTCATTATTTATCTCGAACTAATACACTGGTCCGGCTGACTTCAAGATAACGAGAGTCTACTGTACATATATCTTTTCTTCTATGAAATTTGAAAACTTTTGTTTGCTTTCTTACTTTTATGTATACATAGTGTGTCTTTCTATGTTGTGATGTTACAGTATTGTTTCAGAAAAAGGGTGAAGGTTTGGTACCATTAAAACGTTTAAACCCGCTGTATTTGTTTGCACCTATCCTAAGTCAGGAATCTGATGTTCAATAGTTGTCGTTTGTTGATGTGGTTCATAAGTGTTTCTTGTTTCTCGTTTTTTATATAGATTAGACTGTTAGTTTTCCTGTTTGAATGGTTTTACACTAGTAATTTTTGGGGCCCTTTATAGCTTACTGTTCGGTGTGAGCCAAGGCTCCGTGTTGAAGACCGTACTTTGACCTATAATGGTTTACTTTTATGAATTTTGACTTGGATGGAGAGTTGTCTCATTGGAACTCATACCACATCTTCTTATATCTATTGTAGTAAACTACTATATAGAAAAAAAATTCAGCATTGTTAATTTGATTATTATTTTAATGTTAAGTTTTAAATACATGAGCACAGTAACTATATTATAAACTCATAAATGATTCTGGAATCATTTAACTAAATTGAACACATGTCTGAAAGTGACTCTATTCTCCGAATGATTTAATAAAAGTCATGCATTTTTGTGAAATCAATTAGTTGTAAATAATGTACAATGCTGTGTTCTAAATTTCTTTTTAAATTTGTAACTGTTTTTTAGAGAGTAAAACTATTTAGAAGACATGTTAATAAAGAAAAAGAAGCAATGGGTTTTACAGAATCTGCCTGTACCTCTCCACAGTCTACACTCATATCTGTACACAGATCACGGATTGTAGAGGTAATATCTAATGTTGTTTTTGCAAAATAAGGTAAAAATAAACCCCTCACTAAAGTTTCTCACTTTACATTAACTCTTGTCTAATAGATGTTGAATAACGGACATGAACGATGACACAAATGTTAAGAAACCTTTCCTATTAATCATCTCTGATTAAAGGAATAACAAAGACAAACTTAATTTTCTTCTACAGTTTTCCTGACAAAGTTCTGTGATTCTCTCAGGTAAATATGGCTTCCTCCAGCAATAAAAATGGACTGCCATGAAATAGCCAGTGTGCCAAAAGTGGCATTAAACACCAACAATCAATCAATCAATCAATCAATGCATCCTACTACAGATAATCAGAAATAAATGTATTCAAGTCCACACCCAGTTTGAAGAATTAATTCATTTTACTGATGTGTAGATTTCATTAAAGATTGGTAAATAGGGTTTGATATGTTGGTGACACATGAGGAAAATATACTTTTAGATCTTTCAGTAGTATTCTTCAGTAATGAAGTAGTTCAAATATTCTGTTATTAATTAACAAATTTAGCTACAAAACCAAAATAAATCACAAAATCTATTTACAGGATGGTTACAGACAACTGGCACAGCTACCAACTAAATCCATGAAGGGGCTCATCAGGGTGAAATTTATAAATGAACAGGTAAGATGTCATCCTTAGATTTTACCTCCATAAGTAAAAGTAAACAAGCAGTTCATTATAGAATCCATTTATTGTAAATTCACAAATTAATGTCTGCAGTTATTATTGTGAATCCCTGATTACTGGTAAAAATGGAAAATTAAAATGTGATTGCAAAAACTTTTGCAAAGGAAAATCACTGCTTAAATTCTGAACGAAATTTTTTTATTATTGCAAACCTGATACTGTTGCATTTTCACATAAATGAAAATTTCACAATAATTTCTGAATATACAATATTTGGTATCAGTGGAAGGTATATTGTGGCACAGACTAGAACTAAAAGACTTTTTATTGCAGAGGGGTTGACAGTAGGAATATTGTGGATATGTGAAGCCATTGTATGAATACTATAATTTGAGCTTAGTAGATAGAAATCAACCTAATGCAAATGAAAATCAATACATCTGTTAACCTATTTTTAAGTCTGTAACTGTTAGAAAATTGAGTTGTTATAAAAATCCTACAAAACAGACCATAATTCATCTGTTATTTCGCATTTTAATGTTCCAAAATCAATCAAAGTCTTATACATGTACATGTATACATGCACTTGCATAAGGTCGATTTCTATCCGACGCAGTGCTCATTTTGTTATCATGACATCATTCTTTATAAACATAATCATATAAATGTAGGCAATCATATTTACTTTACAATTGTAGGGTTTAGATGAAGCAGGTATAGATCAGGATGGAGTATTTAAGGAATTTCTGGAGGAAACTATCAGCCGAGTGTTTGATCCTTCCCTCAACTTATTCAAGGTAAGTTTTCAAGGTTATTGAAGTTTTTGGGAAAGAAAACTATCAATAAAGGTATGATCTTTCTGTTAATCTGTAGCAGGTGAAATCAGTTTAAAAAATGGTTATGTGATACTATTCTTTCAACATTCTGAGATTGAGATTTATCTTTAGATGTTGAATGTTTACAGGAAATTGATCAGTACTAGTTTTGATTGTCTCACCTTGATTTAGATTCCTTTATAATGAAATCCTTCTATAAAAGATAATGAACATTATATCTTCAAATTGGTAAGAATAAAAAATGTTTTCAAGATGATATTCAAATATCATTTCAACATTGTCAGCTAAATGTTAAATGTTAAATGTCCTTTGGTCTCTGGTAGATAGTTGCCTCATTGGTTATCAAGCCACATCTTCTTATTTTTATGTTAGAGGAATCCACCCAGTTCATCTCACTCCAGTCATACATGAACACTATTAAATCAGCCATGAAATAACTCGAAATGGTCTTGCAAAATTGTCAAAAATATCTAAGTATACAGTGTATTGCAATCTATACTTAACCTTTAATATATTGTTCCATATGTACATACATATTGATGATTGCAGGTGACATCAGAACAAAAACTGTATCCATCATCTACATCTTATATCCAAGAAAATCATCTGTCTTTGTTTGAATTTGTTGGAAAAATGCTTGGTAAAGCTGTTTATGAGGTGAGTTCATCAACATCTTATATCCAAGAAAATCATTTGTCCTTGTTTGAATTTGTTGGAAAAATGCTTGGTAAAGCTGTTTATAAGGTGAGTCCATCAATAACACTGTGTATCCATGACAAGTATTACTTTTTGATAATAGATTTATGTGACCTTCAGTATTTTAAGAACTATTCAGAAGGACTTACTTAAAAAATTATGTAAAATTTTTTTCATTTGAAAATCAGATGATAGGCTTTTACTACTGAATTTGTCTTGATTTATGAATATTAAGACCCTGTAATACCTTGCATGCCTTTAGTTTCATTTTTGAACTGATAGTATACAAAAGAAAACAGGTTGATAAAGGCATGTAGATGTGAAATTTCAGATATTGTCTGAACAAATGAGACACAGTTGTTTTATGACACAAAATAAAAGGAACTGAGAAAGTGTAACAATAAAATAACTATTTCATTATTAAAGAAAATACTTTCATTGCTGTGCTTTATCTCAATATGTTAAGCTTCATTTGGAGAGAGACATTCTTACATTCAGAAAAATTGTTAACTATTGTTTTGCCTTTCTTGTGAAGATAAAATTTGTTTTGATATTTTCAGGAATAGTTGTGGAAGTTCCTTTTGCTCCATTTTTCCTGACACAGATGTTAGGACATCAACAGAGCGCAACCTACAGTTCATTAGATGAACTTCCATCACTAGATCCAGAACTTGCCAAAAACTTGTCCTATGTTAAGGTAAAAAAACTTGTATAGCTAAGGCCTAAAAAGATAGAAAAGTATATGGATTTTTCTTTTACCATGCAATTTAATTTACACTTTCAAAAATTATTGTCACTGGACCTTAGATATGAAACTGAATTCAGACATATTATGTGCATTTATAGATGTGATTTTTGAAGAATGGACAAACATGCGAGTTTAATTGCTGTGATTTCAGAAAAATTTGCATACCGATCTATGTTTCAGTTATCAGAATGTGAGTTCTTAATATTGAGATACTCACTAAGTCACACTATTCACATTTCTACATATATCTACTGTAAATTCAGAAATTATTTTGAGGTTTTTATAAATATGAATAATGCGATTCCTTGAGTATAGCAATAATAAGAACTCGCATTCTGATATCTGGTACATATATCTGTAATTAGCTTTTCCTAAAATTGCAATAATTAAACTCACATTTTTGTTCATTCTTCAATGTGTACAGTCTAAAATTTAAATACATTTGTATATGAAAAATTAGTATGAAACAGATCTTTATTTTATGCAAGAATTAAAAACCAGTAAAAATGTAGAAATTTATTGCAATTGCTGTAGGAATTATCAAAGACTAGACATTAACATCAGGATGCTGATCACTATGGATTTAACCTTGATTTGACCCTGTTTTATATTATTGCCGTTTTTTTTGTATTGTGAAACTTATGTACCGGTAGGCTAAACTGTAATTTGAGTGTATTAGATTGGTTTCTGTTTCCTTTTCACAACAGCACTATGAAGGTGATGTTGATGACCTTGGGTTGACCTTCTCATTAGATGAGGATATCATGGGAAGGGTAGAAACTCATGAGCTGGTTCCTGGTGGTAAAGCCATTCCAGTCACCAATGAAAACAAGTGAGTATATACAGTGAAATGTGACCTTTATTAACCTCTGTGTAACAAAGAATCTTTCCCTGGTGATATATTGTGTTAAGAGTAATTGAATGTATATAATTTGGATAAAATGAGATGTATGAGTAAATGATATTAAGACATCAACCCAGCAACATAATAATACCAATAAAAAGATAACACTAATGGTTTTAGGTAAGGCAAGTGTCTATTGTCAATACTATGTCGCTTGCTCTGTTTAGCTTGAAATCTAGACATGCTGTGAATGAATTAAAAAGAGACTACCAGCAATCTCCATCTACTTATCTATTATGCTGCTTTCTTTGAAAACAATTATAATTTGCTTTATAAGATAAAATTTTGCTTCTTAGTTACATTTATGAAATATATCATGATCTATCATGTTTTGTGCAATTTGCTTCACAATTTTTTGTACACATTTTCAATTTTAGAATCCGGTATGTACACCTGATGGCCCACTTTAGAATGTATAAACAGATAAAGGACCAAACACTAGCATTCATCAGAGGATTTAAAGCTGTCATCAATTCTGATTGGTTATTGATTCTCTCAGCTCCGGAGTTACAGAAACTTATATCTGGTGACAATGCAGAATTAGATATACAAGATTTAAGGTAATAGTTCAAAGTTCACAATTTGTGTGATATGATATTAAAACTATCCAATGTGGATAAAGAATTTAAGATAGAGTATGAGATGTTTACAAACATGGATCCAGCAATTTTTCCATACAATTTCGGTCATTTAAAGATGACTTAAAGGTTGGAGTCCATTTTTTAAAATGTCAAATTTATGCTATAAGTCACATCATCAACAAACTTGTATTGGGGGTTTCACAGCATTTACTTGATGACATTTCTTATCATTTTTCGAAAGTTTGCTATAGCTTGCTATAGCAAAAACTTTCCTATGGCATCGGCCTCAAACTGGAAGTGACATACTATCTTACTTTAGATGTGTGTTCTACTCATAGATAATGTAGTACTGGTGTTTGACAACTAATTCTAGGAAGATGCTTTTGAAATTTTGACTTACTTCTATTTTGATTAGCTTACAGTTTGAATTTAAATGTACTGAATGTTCATCGATAATTCAAATAATTCAACTTCATTTTGAAAATGGCTATCACAAACACTACTTCACGGATCTGCGCTGCGCGGAAAGTAAAATCAATACACATCTACACGAGACAGCAGTTTCTACGTTATGCTATTATCGGTATTCCCCAGACATGCGTGAGATCCATATCAACGGGAGTACTATAATCAAGGTTTCAGGGGTTTCCTCCCGTCCTCCAGTTGAAGAGAGTATAAATACCGTGTTTAAAATATTTCATGAATGAACATTTTTCGATGCTTACTTCGATTTTTACAATGTTTATTTAAGACGTAAAAGCTCGAGTGTATCAAAAGTATCCCGGTATCCCATCTTGGCCCACAACAAACTCGGACTATAATAAACTCGGCCTATTACATAATCGGCATCAGAAAATCGGACTATAACAAAATTCGTAATTATACAACTTGCTATTAAGTAAAGTTTGGAGACTTATTGTTTTGCTCAGTTCTTATTATTTTTCTTCTTGAGGTCTATTTAGGGGTATTTTGAGGGGCCAACAGAATGGAGGGATTTACTATAGAACCCTATGGGATTTATTTTTTTAAAATTTTCAAATGACTATAACTTGAAAACAGTAAGTGATAGACACACACGGTTTTCAGTAATGATCACAGGATCATAAAACAAATCAAATGAAATATAGTGGGAGTCCCTCTGGATCAGCCCTACCCCCTCCTGTATGAGAACTTGTAAACGGTTGAGATCCCCACCCCTAAACCATATATATTCTTGTATGGGACAATAAAACAAATCAAATGAAATATAGAGGAAGTCCACAGGGGTCACCCCAACCCCCTTCTTTTTGAAAACTTGAAAACGGTCGAGATCCCCACCCCTAAACCGTATATATTCTTGTATGAGACAATAAAACAAATCAAATGAAATATAGGGGGAGTCCCTGGGTGTCACCCCCACCCCATCCTGTTTTGAGAACTTTTAAACGGTCAAGATCCCCACCCGGAAACCATATATATTCTTGTACGGGACAATAAAACAAATGAAATGAAATAAAAGGCGAATCCCCTGGGGTCACTCCCACCCCCTTCCTGGGAATGACTAATTATGGGAGCTTTGTTTGGGAGACTGCGTAACAGCATCATGTTACAATTATTTCTTGTATTAAGTAATTTTTTTTTAGAGTTGGAAAAAAAGTTAAACACCCAATCTACACATTTACAACCTATTTGAAATATTACACATCTACCGTTGCAAACTTTCCACAGGTGCTATTCAGCACTTTGATTATAAAAACATTCAAGAACAATTTATGGAATGCAACATTTCAAAATTGACTTGACTTTAATGACTTAAAACTTTAAATTTCTTAGGAATTGACCACTCTGCTTTTGTTTTGAGAAAAGAAAGGAAAACTGGAAGTTTCAAGTTAATCATAAATAACAAGTGATTCCAGATCCATCTATAGGGTTCATTCTGTTTATCAGAAGGCAGGAAATCATTGCATTTTAAATTTGATTAACTGTAATAGTGTTTAAATGTAACTGATAATAGTTTGCTCATTTAACTTGGCATGAAATTATTTTACATTTTACAGTTAAGTGTCTTATCTGGTGAAGACAGATACACCATGCATATTACATAGTTGGACTTGTGAAAAATTACTTTTTTTACGTAATTTAAGTTGGATCATCACTATATATATTTCCTCCAATATAATTTTTTTTATACTTTGCCAAATTGTAGACTTTTCCATGCTTTTTTCAAAAATTAATAAAAAGAAAGGGTCACCGTGCTATTTTTCAAGCTACAAGTTGTGCAAAATTGCCCAAATTTGCTTAGATTATTCATGAAAAAAAAACTTTGTTGTGAATAAAAAAAATCTATGAGATAAAATTTATAATTAAATATGAGAAGATAGGTTTTATAATATGCTTTAAGAAAATAAAAAGAAGAGATGGTGTCACCAAACTTGTTTTCTTGCTTCAAGTAAAGAAATGAAAATTTCATTAACATTCCATTATATAATGTTTACTAAAAGAGTTATCTCCCCTTATAAGTTGAAAAATTGAATCAAACAAAAACAAAATATTTGGTACTTGCTAAAACATTCTGAATAATACAATAAAACACTTATTTTTCTTAATTTAAATAAACAGTCTTACTCATTTGTTGCCAATCCGTCTCAAAACTTGCAGACTTAAGCAAAGAACTAAACAGATTGTGTACTGCTATTTTACAATCCAAGATGGTAGTATACATTTAATCTACCTTAAAGGGAAAATACGCAAATGTTCATCATAACATAAAAAACACATTCACAAAGTTTTAAATTTATATTCCCTCTAATAACGGAGAAAATCAAGTATTTGTAATTTTTTTGGTTGACATACGTCATCGGGTTGTGACGTTTTAACCCGATTTAGTGAATGCTGGGAAAAATAAAATCACTTTAAGTCTTTGCAGATGACTGTTTCTCATAGCTAATAACCACAAAAGAAGAATAAGAGAAAATGAACACACGTTTTGCATTGATTAAATAAAAAATCTTCTGGTATATTTTCGATTTAATTTTATTTATTAATAGTTGCGATTTTTTCCAGAAATATTTATTGAACACAAATTATTTACTGATATTGACCTTAAAAAAATATTTCGCTTTTATTTACCTTAATAATTTAATTTCAATGCAAAGTCTGTGTGAATAGAATGTGTCTGTTATTTCGGAAAGGCATTGTTTATTTCTCGAATAGATAAGCATTTTGTAAAACAATTCGTTTATTTTACCTGAGGGCAATTAAGCCTCAAATGTACGCTTTAACAGTTGTGAATATATGTTGTCATTTTGAATGGATTAACAGAAAGTGCCGGAATGGCGAGTTTAATACACCAAGATTAAATATCCAATGACAATGAGAAAAAAATAATTGTATGAATTCATTGAAAATAAAATTCAAATTTTGAATTCCAGCAGTGAATAAAACTATAAGAGGAAAAATATTTGGTTATGTTCTTTGCAATTAACATAAAGATTCAAATAAGAAGAATAAAATAATAAAATTAATGTTATATTTCCCCAATACAGGGATAACAGTGTTTAGTTTACCAGAATTCTTTAACTTGTATTTCGATGTATAGTAATAAAATTCAAATAGCAATCACCTGGAGATGATTATTTCCAATTATCATTTCTTTCATTAAAGGGGCAATTATTTTTTTTAAATAGAATGCCAATTATCATTTCTTTCATTAAAGGATCAGCATTCAGTAGAAATTTAAGCTAATTAAAAGGACCCACCTTTTATCAATACATTTAATGAATAAACACGCTTTTAAAGTCATATGAAACGAGTGACTGGTGAAAATAATGTTTATTCAATTATTGAACCAATGCATGTATTTATCATAAACTTAGTCTTCTGTGCACAATGTTATCCTTTTTACGCAAATATATCGTATAATCACAAATTCTTTTCTATATGTCTGTTATAATGTGAAAATATGGCGGCTAATTATTTGTTGTGTTTTGAAGCAGAAGTTTACCGATTGTCACCTTATAGTAAACAATCAACAAAGAAGCATGGATATTGAGCACGTGTATAACATGTACAATCAGATAATAGTTTATTTCAATGAGAGATCCATGCGTATTGCGATCACCGGATTTTTACGAGACGAGTCACGCTAAGGTCACTTTGCATACGGAAAATATGTGGCGAATTGCTTCCTGGAAGCAAGCAATTAAAAAGTAAACTTTATCTAAATGTGGACAAATCATAGAATTTTCTTCAGAAAAAGTATATGTACATAGGTTTTCTAGTGAAAACTATCCATTTAGTTATAAAAAACATATGCATCATTTTTTTAAATTTGAGGTTTCATATGACTTTAAAACTGATTGTTTTCTATGTAACTATTTAAATATTTACAATATATAATTTACGTTCGTTTTCAACCGAGAATAGCAAAACAGTTAATTATAAAATTCATTAAGTATATCGCTGGAGTTTATAAAGTACATTTCCTTCCACTGTGCCATGGTTTGCCATCTCCATTTTTCTGTAAACAAAGTATGGTTGGTTACATGTTCTGAATTTACTTAGAATTTCGGATTTTTCTCAAAGTTAAGTAAAATGAATCAGAAAAAATCACACTATTCTTAGTCGAATACCTAAAACTTGAAAGATATGAAAAGGCAGGATGAGCAACTTGGCAAAAAGGCCGGATGACGATTTATGTAAAAAAATCCGGACAAACTAATAAAAAAGGCAGGACCAAATAGACTTAAAATTAGTTGTTGAACAAGTTAACTCGAGATCAAAGGAGGACTGATTTTCCTCATCAAATAAACTTTTATTCACATATTTGTTTTCTTATCAATAGAGTTTGTTTGTTTTTATATGAGGTGTTGTAAGTGGTCACTCAATATATCTAAATGTCTGCATGGTATACTTAGCCATATGTGTTTAGTGGTTTGGTGGGTGTAAATTCAAAATCGTAATTCGAATAATATTTTTTTTGTATGCAGACCGAAGGATTTTAGGGAATCTGTAGTATCAATGTTTGTGGTCGTATCTCTGTTAATTATAGAATAATGCCTGCATGTTGTACTAAGCCATACATTACTATTTGTCTTTGGTGTGTAAGTTTTTAAACGAAATTTGAATAATGATATTTATATGCAAACTGAAGGATCTGAAATTAAAATGATTTATGTGAAAAAATACTGAGTATGGGGCGTGGGGTATGACACCAAGTCAGCCAAAACCTACCCGAAATTATAAATCCTAGTTTCCTTACTTGTATGATAATTTAATCCGAAATTAAGCTTAAGCAGATAAAAAAATACAGCACTTTTGTTTAGGACTAGAGTTGAAATATAGCATTCGCTAATAATCCATGAAAAAAAGTAAGACGTATATTCCTGAGCGTATAATCTGAGACTACTATACTGTGTTATAGTAGTCTCAGGTATAATGTACAAAAATAGGGTTGTTGTGTACTCTTAAACTTAGTAAGGTAGTATTTTTCCTTCCACCTACCTGTTAAAACAGATGTGAACTGTGCACTACAGCGGAATTACGGCTTCAGTTGTAATAGTACGCACAAAAATTAATTGGGCTCATTTGGTCTCTGTCATTGGCAATAATATCCCACATCTTTTTATTATGCCCCAGCATTAGAGGAGGGGGCATTAAGTTTTACCCTTGTCTGTCTGTACGTACGTACGTCCGTCCGTCCGTATGTACGTCCCAAAATTGGTTTCCGTTCTCTAACTTGAGTTTGCCTCAACCAAATGTTATGAAACTTGTACACAATGCTAATTACCACAAAATACAGATCAAGTTTGAATTTTGGTGGCGTCACTCAAACCGTTCTAGGGGCCTCGGTGGCCGAGTGGTCTAAGTAGTTACTACTGTAATCACTAGCCAGTCACACTGAGGTTGTGAGTTTGAACCCGGCTCGTGCAGGTGCACTCGACTCCAATCTTAATTGACTAGGATAGTCAGTTTTCCTATCGAAGGTCATGGTTTTTGTCTGGGGACTCCGGCTTCCTCCACCAATAAAAACTGACTGCCACGAAATAGCCCAAAAGCGGTGTTAAAAGTGGCGTTAAAACACCAAAAAATCTAAATCAAATCAAGCCGTACTAGAGTAATGCCCCTTTATAAATGGAAAAATTGCAAAATTTTTAGTTTCTGTTCTCTAACTTAAGTTTGCCTCAACCAAATATTATGAGACTTACACACAATGCTTATTACCATAAAACTCAGATCAAGTTCTAATTTGGGTAGCGTCACTTTTACCGTTCTTCAGTTATGTCCATTTGTAACTATATAATATGCAAGTGGGGGCATCATCTGTGTCCATGTGTGGACACAATCCACATTTATTGAATATACGTCGTAAATCTTGAATATTTTGTAATCAATTTATGAAGGTTGATCAAGAAGTAGATCCACTCAGATACCAATTGTTCTCGTTTCTTCTATTTCACAAATGAACCGCTGAAGCAGAGACATATATAGGTGGTCTTGCTTAGTCGGAATTTCGTGTGCTATTTCACAAGGTTCACATTATTATACAATATGTATAACTAACAATTGTGATGACAAATTTCTTTATCTGTTCTAGAACAATTGAATTGAAAAATAAATCTGTGATTTTACTATGCTTATGTTCATAACTTCGAGGAAGCAAAGCAAGTTAGAAATTGATTGGATTTGGTTCTGGAGGTTTATTTTTTTCAATATACATATTTTAAAGTGTGACTATCTATAGCTCCGTAACTTTCTATCTGTATAAACCACTGATCGACAATTGTGTACACTTTTGTGAAATACTAGAAATGTTTATATGTTTCAAAATGTCCATAATTATTGACAAGAAGTACATACTTACATTTTCCATTTTTTACCATTGGAAAATATCTAAATAGATTTTTACGTCATCAAATCTGTAGATGGAATTATTTAGAATGTCATAAATATCATTCATTACACCAGAAATGTTATTCATAAACAAGTGGTAGTAAAATTGACTACACGTCTGAGTTTAGTAATGTCTCGTGCATCACTGTTATAAGGTCAGCAGTTAAGCGATGCATGAACCTGCATCATGTTATTGTGTAATAAGAGTTTTTAAGCCCGACAGGAAATCGCTTGAATACCTGGTCATGTCACCTCACAATACCTCTGGCAATAATTCTGTTAGCTGATGATCAAATGAGGGAACTGAAGGACCGAATTAAATAAATGTATTACATAAAAGAGTTATGAACAAATCAGATTTTGAAAACTTTTTTACACAGAACACCACTAGTTAATTATGACTTTAAACTATGAGAGAATCTATAAAAGTACTTAAATTACCCAATATTTATTTGTTTCATAAACTTAGTAAAAAGAAAACAGTATAAAACGACAGACTATAGTTATTTTAAAACAACATTGTTCCGTATGAAGTTAATTAAAAAAAAGGCTTGTCCATCCATCCATCCGTCTGTCTGTCCTTCCCATGAATATTTTTCGTCGCATTTTTCTCAGGAACTACATCATAAGGATTTCTGAAATTTGGTTTCAGGGTTAAGATAAGTCAGCTATACAGTGTGATGGGTTTTCAGATTCATCACTCAACAGCTTCCTGTTTACCGAACACTTACATCATTTTACACATGAAGTTGAAAGTAGTTGAAAATTTTCGTCACATTTATTTCAGGAACTACATTACAAGGATTTCTGAAATTTGGTTTCAGGGTTTATATGAGTCAGCTATACCGTGTGATGCGTTTTCAGATTCATCACTCATCAACTTCCTGTTTACCGAAATATTTGGGCATGGGTATTATCAGTGAGCAGTAGCTTGCAGTTCACTTGTTAGGATCTGTGAAACTGTGAATGCATTTGTCATTATCTTGTCGGTAAAACAACCGTACAATTGACAAGAGATTTTGACACTGAATTACAACTATGTTAGTCCCTGTTTGTTTGGAGTTAAATTTTTTTCTGAACCTGATATTTGGGTTTATATGACTATAAGAAAGTAATTGATGAAGAAAAATCATGCTTAAAAGTTATTATGGTGGTGCACTTATTTTTTATACTATAAGAAAGTAATTGATGCCATTTGAAAGTACCCAATTTTAATGATTTTCCCATTTCATCAATTTTTAACAATTTTTGGGATAATATCATGAATAAAATCACAGTTTCACAATTAAACTTTTTTTCATACTTTCACTAAAGATGGAGTGGACCAATCTGAATTAATTTAACTTAAAAAACTATAGGTTGGTGTTAATATTAGAAAGTTTTATAAAATTTTGTTGCTTTTTCGTGTCAAATTGAAACGCAAGTGGATAGTGGGGGCTGGTTTTAATCAGACTGTTTTAAAGCATGATCACAATGAATGAACAAAGTTGTATCTGTACAAATTTGTTTCTCCTGACCTAAATCCAAGATACCATTTCAATCGTTGGCCTTTCAGGTTAGGTCTTGTTAGGCAAATATGACCGTTGCTGGACACTTTTTTGCAAGTCAACATTTACAATCAACATTTAGGACAAATATTTTGTACTAAAAGTCCAATACTTTAATCACAATCTCTCTTTAGAATATTGTAGGGTTTAATATGTTTACGATATGAGTTATTGCTTATTTTTCAAGGCAGCTCAGTAAAGTTAAAGTATCTTTAAATTTCATAGTATTAACTTTTTCATATTTGTAACTTTAGAAGGAATACTCAGTATTATGGTGGTTACCATAACAATCATAAAGTCATTAACTGGATGTGGGATATACTAGGTAAAGATTTCAACAGAGAAGAAAAAGGATTATTTCTAAAGGTAAGAAATGTTAAACCGTTGGCATAACAACCATCAAGTCATTTATTGAATGTGGGACTTAAAAGATAATGTTTTCTTTTGAAGAGTGCATTATTAAATGTTCAAAATATATAAATGCAGTTTCAATTAATTATGAGGAAATCGTTGTATAACAGAATTCCAAGGAGGATTTTACTAGTAATGAGGAGTGAAGGAAACATTACAGAGTATTAAAGTAGGAATTTTTCATTTTGTTTAGTGTTCAATAGACTCACATCAACTGCCAGCCATTTTGTTTTTACAAATACTTATGGTGGACAACTGTACCTTTAATATTTTTTTCATATTGTAGTCATTTGCACTAGTATGCTTACACTATATATGTTTATTTTAGTTTGTAACCAGTTGTTCTTAGCTGGGTTTCAGCATGCTTACAGTTTATGTATTTATTTTAGTTTGTAACCAGTTGTTCTTAGCTGGGTTTCAGCATGCTTACAGTTTATGTATTTATTTTAGTTTGTAACCAGTTGCTCCAAGCCACCACTTTTAGGATTTTCCAATCTCGAACCTCCCTTTTCTGTCAGATGTGTTGAAGTCAGTGATGATCAGGTAGTTAGTTATATTGCTTCATTAGTTATGACATCTGTCTTAAATTTCCTCCACTGGCCATGCTGTGTGTTACCAATTATGAAAATGACTCTTAATTGACTCATTACAATTTTCAAAAGTCAAATGAGATACATGCATCTCTCCTCAAATATACATTGTATACCATTGAATTTTTTAAATAAGTTTGTTTTTTTAATATTATGTCAATGAAATGCACAGATTTATAGGACCAAATATTTTACAGATCTTAACTGTATACATTTAAACATTTATTCTGCAAACTATGTTGACAAAAATACAATACTATTTTAACTAGATTGGTTGGCTTCGAAGTCACTAAAATGCACAACAGAACAAATTAAGACATACATAAAAAGACAAAAAAAATTGGACAGTACAATAGACCACACCAAGAGGCAACTCTTTTGACCTTTAAACACAAACAACAACGAACAACTGTTGTAACCCATGATAAGAAAATGTTAGATAGTGTTGTACATCTACCGATTTACTTGATATTTCATTTTAATCAATATTGCCATATTTTTAACAGGACACAGGAGACACAGTTGGGAGTGTACTTAAAGGATTTTTTAACATCAGGAAAAGGGACCCTGTAGGAAGATTACCTACATCATCTACGTGTTTTAACTTATTGAAATTACCTAATTATCAAAAGAAAAGTACATTGCGAGAGAAGTTACGATATGCAATATCATCTAATACAGGCTTTGAATTATCGTGATATTGGAATATCAAATGGAGAAGATTTTTCACTGTATTTATCATTGAAATCATCATTGTATTTGTCGATTTATTTAATTGTTAATTTATGAAATTTTTGAAAGTGGAAGTATGTAAACTGAATTGCTTTTGTTATATGAGGAAAAAGATTGAACAGAGGAAAAATAATAGAACTTACAGAATTGAGTATTTCATCTTAAAATACATCTGAATTTGTTTCATGATGCAAGTATTTATAATCACCTGGAAATTATAATAATATTTTAGATTTCTAATAAATTAGTAAACGGTTTAAATTTCCCCACACTGCTATTGGCAGTTCATCTCAGGTAAAAATATCTCCTGGAATAAGATCTACATGCAGCAAAATATGATTTAGGTATAATGTGGCTTTCAAAAGAGATCAGTCAGTAAAGCCAGTGATAGTGTTTGATTGATTGATTTTTGTTTGCTTAATGTCTGGTCCAGTAACAAATATTTCATGGGATAGAGCTTGATTGTACAAACAGTTAACTTGTACTCGTCAGTTTCCTTCATCAATAAGATTGTTAGGAAATTGTGTAATAAAGTGAAAGTAACAACATATGAAAAAAAATTATATTATTTTATTATAGAATATATTAAATAAAGGAGACATCTTATTTATTATGAATATTTTCATCCAAATCAAGATTGTTTAGTTTTCTGTTTTTTGTTTTGTTTTTTTCTATGGGAGGAAAGAAAGGGGTTTAGATGATAATGAAGGAAAGGCACAAAGGTGCATGCAAGAAATTTAACCACCTTGACTTTTGTCATGCATCAATGACTATGGTTAACTTTTGCATTAAGATTTACCTTAAGCAACTACACAGGACTGTTATTTTGTCATTGTACTTATTGTGGATGGCAACAAAGATCCATGTAAAATTATGTCACCTTACATTTTCTAAATGATTGGTACTGGTTAGTTTTAGGGTGAAGGTTCAGATCTACTCATCAGAAAGAAACAATATGTCGAGAACTGGTAAATCTTGCTTAGCATCAGTCAATATCTAGTTCTAGTCTTAAGTCATAAATGAACAAAACTTTGTGATTAAATACGTTTAGTTATAGTGGTCCAATTAAAAACTAAAAGGACCAATTAATATGTAATAGGGTTTAGTTCCTAACATACTTTAACAATGTAATACCTGCAAGGGAATAAGCTATTACTTAGCGAATGGGCCCTTTTCTATTTTCATTTTGAAGAAATAAAGTAATAAAAATGTTAAGCTGTTCATGATAATACTTGCTAAAAGTTTTGATTCGTTGCCATCCCATTTTCATGTCTCATGGTTGATTTTATGTGTTCTAATGAAATGACTTCTTGTATTAATTGTTTTACATGGAAATGAACACATTGTATATGAATATCTGTGATAATATTTGTAGTGGATTTTAATAATAAAATATAAGAAATAATATGATCAATTAGTTATTTTGTTATTAGTGACTGTATAAGCCATTTTGACACAATTCTTTTAAAGATTTTTATAGTACTGCAAATGTTTTTTTTTTTTAATATTTATAAAAGTAAGGAGATGTGTAATGATTGCCAATGAGACAGCTACCCATGAAAGTTCAAATGAAGTGGATGTAAGCAATTAAAGGCAACCGTACGGCCTTCAACATTGAGAAAAACCCATACCATATAGTCGACTTTAAAAGGCCCTGACCTGAAAAATATGAAACAGTTCAATTTGTTTGTTGGTGATGTTGATGTGATAATTATTTATTTTCCACTAAGAAGTATGACATATATTCGTTCAATCAATTTACTACAATATACAATAATAATGACAATTTAAGTGAACCCAATTTGGAAAAACCCACAGATCATACAACAATGAAAAAAGGTTTGTAAAATAGAAGTTCACTAATAGATAGAAACATATGACTATGGATATATATTCTTCAAGAAAAGAAACACAATTAATTTATTGAAAGTAAGAAAAAAAAAAGAAAAGATATTACAGAAAACTTGTATACATATGTTGAAAAACTATGGATGAATTGTGATCAGTGATTTAACGTGAGGGTACCCAAATTGCACCTATTTTGACAATTTTTTCACCTACGTTTTTTTATGATCCAGACAAAAGTTTCCATTCTGTGTTTATTTTGTAGATGTATCCTTGTTTACTATATAGTTAAACCAATTAAATTTTGAATCCATATTGAATCATAGAAAAATGGGTTTGAACCGACCTCCAAACGATCCAGGATTCCGTAATCAGGAGTACCCAAATTGCATCCCTGCTTAAATTCACATCCTCAAAAATTGAATAACAGATGTTTTGTTCCATTTCTTCAAATATTTAAAACAATTTGACATTAGTCTATGCTTACTATTTATTTTTTAAGAAATGGATACTTGTAACATATTTAATTTGCTCATTTTTAAAAGATGACTTTTTGAGAACGTCGCATGACGACGTTTCCGTAGATTTACTTTTTCCAGTGAATGCTTCATCTGTTGTTGATAATTACTGTGAACGTTTTGTGTATATTTAAATATATTCAGCTATGCTGAAAGACGTGTATGATGTCAAATCATAAAAACACCAATTGTTTAATCTCAAAGAAAACTTGTAAGATTTCCACACCTATTTTTGTTGAATAGGTGCAATTTGGGTACTCGGTGCAATTTGGGTACTGTGACGTTACAATGTTAACTTAAAAGCAAGTTATGTTTTAAACAAAAGAAGTCATGGGAGAGTCTGTACAATTGATTTTTTTATCGACACTAAACTTTGTAAACACAAATTCATAAACTCTTATTTGATATCACAGTTTACAGCTTTTTATATCATTTAAATTGTAAAAATTGTATCATTCAGCATTTTCAAAAAATCCTTTTGATGATTCTATAACGTCTTTTAATTTAGCCTCTGATTTCTCTTTGATGTCATCAATATTCTTCAGCATTTGTTCTAATGTTCTCATGTTTTCTTTACAATTATACATAGCAACTGGTCCTTGATCAGCTGGTAAACATTCCTTTGTTACTTGTCGTTGAATAGATTCTTCGTCTTTTAATAAAATGTTGATAGAGTTCTGGATACTATGAGAACGCTCTAGGACTTTTTCTAAATGTTTGTTCATTGAATTGAAATGTTTGATAGAAGATATTATTTCTTGTGGGTCTTTGAGTGAACTTTTCATTAATGTCTTTTCAGAAAAAATAATCTGTACACAGTTTTTTCTTCTTTGTACTTCTAGCGATGTTTTACCTTAAACAGAGAAAATTAACAGTGTTAGATAATTGAACATAAAAGGAAAGCGAAATAGATGTTTATTTGCACTGTAGGTATAACTAGACAGAAATGTAGGGTATATGTCAATGAGACAGCAACCTAACGACACAAACTACCAAAAGACATCTACAGGGCAGCATTCAAGACATCTACAGGGCAGCATTCAGTCTAACACTGTCTATACAATATCACAAGCTCTAAATATTCCCGAGTATAAAGTTTGTTAATATATAAAACCGACTTTAAGGAACTAATTCTCCAAATAAGAAAATAAGACCATTAGGTTGTCATAAGACACCAGTTGACGATGTTCCTTACATGAATATGTGTGAATGAATTTCTTGTGGGTCTTTAATCAAATTCAAACTGTAAGTAGTGTGTGTATATAGTTTTAAGACGTTTTACCTAATTAATACTCAAAACAGGGGTGTTCCTATTTAGAGGAAGTTCATATGAAGAAGAGAAATTAAAGTTAATGTACATCAACTTTTTTCAACACTGATTGAAACTATTCAAAATTGTAGTTTGCAGTGAACTCAGTCTAAGCTTTTGTAACATCAGTATTTTGCAGTTCAGTTGATGCGACTTGTTATGATATTGTCAATCTCCAGTTTTGTTTCTTTTATTTTAGGCCATTTTTCTCTATTCTAAATTTTTTGCCCATTATTTCCTATTTTAATTTTCTATTCTTTTTGTTATTGTATATTTTTTTCTATTCTTTTCCCCCATTATTCTCTATTCTTTAAAGCACATCTAGACCTTTGTACATGTAGATGGGGGATAACCGTAGGTATAGAGTGCTACAAAAAAAAACTTTAAAATTACTAACCACATCTATGGACTAATATTCGAACACACTTTGTCAATTCTGGAATTCCTGAAGTTTCTGTATCAAATGCTGATTTAAAATAGTGCAGTTCATTCAACATCCCCTGGTAGCTCTTTGATATATCATCATATAACTTCTCATGGTCCTTTCAAAGTAATCAAATTCAGTATTAATCAAATGTTGCAAAATCAGAAATGTTATGAATCAATAAAAAAAAATTAATTATTCATTTTGTAAATCATAAAAATGTCACCATCCATTGCTATACCTGATCTGCTAAACCTAGGCTACATAATGTATTATATAATCTGTTGATTTTATATACCGGTACATAAAAAAAACCTCATCAAAGATTTAAGTGATAATAACACAGTTAATGCAACAACTATTATTCTTTTTTGCTTTGTGATTAAAAAAAGCCAAAAATAATGGTAAACAAACAAAACTAGTAATTAAGTAATACACAGTTGACATTTATACTTAAATATCATGTGGTCATTATTTTAAACAATACAACTTTACATTATATGTGGACCATAACAATCTGACCTTTTTCATTCTTATGCAGGTTTTTCGTTGCAAAGTTTTGACTTTTAAATTAAGGGCATACGATACAGTTACAGGGAAGATAATGATGTCGCTAGCGTAAAATGTTATTTTTTGCGAAGTCAAACTCTGACATATCAGAAAAGATGCATTTTTTTACGACTGATTTTTAGGTCACCTGCCCCAAAGGGCCAAGTGAGCTTTTCTCATCACTTGGCGTCCGTCGTCGTCATCCGTCGTCGTTAACTTATACAAAAATATTCTTCTCTGAAACTACTGAGCCAAATTTTACCAAACTTGGCCACAATCATCATTGGGGTATCTTGTTCAAAATATTTGTCCAATGACCCCGCCTGCCAACCAAGATGGCCGACATGGCTAAAAATAGAACATAGGGGTAAAATGCAAGTTTTGTCTATTATTATGAAAACCACTATAAATAGAGAAAATCTGACAGAAGCAAAAATGTTAAAAATGTTGAGACCTACCAATTGTCCATATGTGTCAAAACTGTCAGACAACTTCTTATAGGAGTTATTGCCCTTAAATGACAAATTTTAACATTTTTTCATTTTTGCCTATTATCTTGAAAGCTATGATAGATAGAGAGAAACTTTAAATTGCAAAAATGATCAGCAAGACAAGTTCTACAAATAAGTCTGATGGTTGAAATCGTCAGTCAACTCCTTATTAGAGTTGTTGCCCTTTGATTACGATTTTTACTTATTTTTTGCATTTTTACCTTTTATCTTAAAAATTATAATAGACAGATAAAAACTTAAATAAGCAAAAATGATCAGCAAGACAAGATCTACAATTAAGATGAGGAAATCGTCCGACGATGCCTTATTGGAGTAATTGCCCTTTAATGACCATTTTTACCATTTATTTTGCGTTTTGTCTTGTATGATAAAAACTATGATAGACACTTTAAATCACAAACATGATCAACAAGGCAAGATCTACTAATAACCTGAGATCCTGGCTGACTGAAAGTATTAGATTGGGTAAGGATGCCAGGCTAGATCTACTAACAAGTCAAATTTTGCTGATATAGTTAGTAGACTGTCACTCTTTATAGGAGTGATTGCCCTTAAATGAGGATTATTTTACCCTCCTTTGTGTTTTGAGCAAAAACTAAAGAAGATAGAGAGAAACTAAACAGCTAAATGATCAGTAATACAAGATCAACAAAACAGAGATTTTTGTCATGAATTCTATTCTGGTCTACAATGTTGGAGAGTGTCCTTTGTTAAATATGCACATAGACCAAGGTGAGCGACACAGGCTCTGTAGAGCCTCTAGTTATCATTCAGACTGATTTAACTTGAAAACGAGTTCATGGACCCCTCTTTTTTAAAAATGACATTTGGCTTGATTATGCATGAAGATTATTTGTGCCAATTTTTATGAACAATTCACCAATGGATTTTTAAAAAATTCGATAAGTATACAGGACAAAAATGCTGTTTTTTTACTAAAGTCATGAAAATGTGATAAAAACAAATTATTTCTAAAGCATTGTTATACAAATTCAAAGCACATGTACATGTAAAGAAGATATTCCGAATGTTGTTACAAAAATCGGCTTGCGTTTTTCTTTTGAAACAAAAAAATTTCGGTATGTCTTTCTAAAGGATAGAAATGTCCAGGAAACTAAAATTTCAAGTAAATGTCTAAAATTTCAACCCAATTTATCTCTAAAAGCAGCACATGAAGGTATATTTTTTATTACATATTTGAATGGACTAGGCTAAAATTAGCTTGAATGCAAAAGTTCGTCAAAAATTCACCGTGGAATCAAAACAGTATCGTATGCCCTTAACAATGTCAATAAAGGGAATCTCATTCCTCTTATAGTTTTTTGCAAATTATAAGAAATGCTATATTACCGGATGTTCCCCATTAAGTGTAACTCTCAAAGACAAGTCTGAATTAGAAGTTACCAGCGATTATCATAGGTCTGAATTCGAAGTTACCAGAGACTCCCAAAGACAAATCTGAAGTTATATACCAGAGACTCACGAAAGTATAGTTGAGAGGGTAAGGAACAGCTGGAACTTTTACATGTCCCAGGGAACAGCAATAAGATTGTTTCTTTGTTTTAGGTGTAGTGATTTTATGTCATTATTTCATACACCATATCCTTTCTTTACATTATTATGAAAATCACAAACATCTCACTTACTTGGAATGTCTTGTTCATCGACTGGATGACGATTGGTTTCATTTTTGATACGACCAGGCCATCATCATCTCCCGTATTTGCTGACATAAATATAAAAAAAAATCAGAAAACAATTTAAGAGAAAAATTACGTGTCACTTGTATTTATAACAGTACAATTTTACATATCATTCTTCAAAACTGTAAACATTTTATTGTTTTTTACGGAAGCGTATTAGCGCCACACATTTTTTTTAAAAATTTGTCTTCCTATCTTTGCGTTATAACGCAAACCTTTGCGATATAATGCAAACATCTGCGTTATAACGCAAACCTTTTGCGTTATAACGCAAACCTTTGCGAAATAACGCAAACACTTGCGTTATAACGCAAACCTTTGCGTTATAACACAAACCTTTGCGATATAACTCAAACCTTTGTGTTATAATGCAAATATCTTGATTTCAATTATTCATTAAGTTTTATATATATGTCCGTCTGTCATTCATTTCGGATGTGATTTACTAGTAGATAAAAAAAGAAACATACATACAAGGCCAAATCATTATAATAAATATGCATAGGAATAATGGAATACTTGAAGTGCAATTATACATAGATTAAGACTGATTTGTGCATCAGAAAAGTATATAATTTAACAAGAAAATAGATATAGTTTAGTATATAGTCATATTTAAATTGAAAGATCAAAAATAATGTCATACAATTGTGAAACCTCCAAGTCAAATAGACAAAATGATCTTTCTGCTTTAAAATGAATTATTAATAAGGAAACATTTTTTTTAAATCTCAGAATATGATCAAGATTCTTTGATAGAAAGTCATTGAATTTTCATTTCAATATAATGAAGTATTTTTAAGATGCTTGGGTAGCAATTTCAATAGAGAGAACATAATTTTATTAATAAAACATCTTCATTCTATACATTTATTGCCAAAGGGTAGCTTGTTTGAATCTAACCAACTTTACACAGTTCTCAAACGAGAGCTTACTTTGGAAGTATATTTATATTCGGTTATAGCTATATTAGCAGGGTTGATTTTTTTCCTTCGGTATAACCAAAATTTACTCAATTATCTTTGTAATACATATACTAGTAGTAACATGGATATCGTTTTTGGGGGCCTTTATAGTTTGCTGTTTGGTGTGAGCCAATGCCTCGTGTTGAAGACCGTACTTTGGCCTATGATGAATAAAATTGAGAATGGAAATGGGGAATGTGTCAAAGCGACAACAACCTGACCATAGAGCAGACAACAGCCGAAGGCCACCAATGGGTCTTCAATGTAGCGAGAAACTCCTTCAGCTGGCCCCTAAACAAATATGTATACTAGTTCAGTGATAATGGACGTCATACTAAACTCCGAATTATACACAAGAAACTAAAATTAAAAATCATACAAGACTAACAAAGGCCAGAGGCTACTGACTTGGGACAGGCGCAAAATTGCGGCGGGGTTAAACATGTTTTTTGAGATCTCAACCCGTTTGCTTTTACGAATAGTGACTTAGATGGAGAGTTTTCTTATTGGCACTCATACCACATCTTCTTATATTATTCTGCTCATTATTAGTCAATGATATGTTCTAATTATTCAAGCATTTTACTTTGCAATGACAACAAAGGTGATAAATTTTAATTATACAGCCTCCTCCATTAATAACTGCTGTTTCCTTTGAATCTTAAATAAGAAATAAGATAAAACAAACCTTTGCGTTATTACGCAAATGTTTGCGTTATTTCGCAAAGGTTTGCGTTACAACGCAAAGGTTTGCGTTATATGGCAAATGTTTACGTTATAACGCAAAGGTTTGCGTTATTTCGCAAACGCAAAGGTTTGCGTTATAACACAAAGTTTTGCGTTTAACGTAAAGATAGGAAGAAAAATTTTAAAAAAATGTGTGGCGCTAATACGCTTCCGTAGTTTGTTGGTCCCGGCATGTTAGCTGATTTATTTACTGGCTGATCAGTTCGAGTATACTGTTGCCAACCACAATCGGCTCTGTTTAACAACACAGAAGTCAAGTTCTTATTATAAAGACAATAAATAAACGCATATCAGAATAATAACACATCAATACCTGACCTGACTCAAATGTTCACGTTTTGAGATCCAAAGTAAGA
Source organism: Mytilus coruscus (assembly GCA_017311375.1). Classification (NCBI taxonomy): domain Eukaryota; kingdom Metazoa; phylum Mollusca; class Bivalvia; order Mytilida; family Mytilidae; genus Mytilus; species Mytilus coruscus. Next base: position 17,683,859 of record CM029598.1, read on the forward strand.
AAGATATATATCTTTAGAAACCAATCTTTTGGTTTAAATCGTGAAGGAATTGTTATACCGTATATATTTAACTTACCATCGAATGCAACATGAATAATAGCAAATAAAAATATAAATCAATTGCTTTTAAAAAGCAATTGTAAACGGTCTTTCCCCCTTCTGAAACATGATTGATTGATATGTGTGTGTTTGTTTGTTTGTTTGTTTCTTTCTTTCTTTAAAGGGTCCATATTAGTGTGTTGGTTATAAAGTTTCTATATTTAGTTAGTTGGAAAGTTTTTATTCTATTTCAGGTCCCGCGCACGTATTTGTCTCGCGCCAGATTGTGGCGTCACGTGACGAAGCTTTATAATAGTGAAAGGTTAGTATTTTTATTTCTTTTTAGGTGGAGACGTTGGACAGAGAACATGTATAGCGACGGAGTACACACAATGTATTTCTTTTGTCATTGTAGGTAATTGACGTTTCGATCACAGTTCACGAGCATGCATGCTTTGGATTAATTGATCCTGTGTAACTTTAAAACATGTTTATCGATTATTTTCTTACAATGTACATTTCTCAGCAGCAGCTTGTAACACAGATTTTATTATAATGTAGGAGCAGACATTTTATTATGGGATTTCATTGAGATTTACGGACCTAGCAAGCGATTTTAACGGCATTGCAATTTCTTTTCTCTACGGAAATTCTTGAGAGGTAGCTGCACCACGTTGTTTAATGAAGTTTTAGTACATGTATGCCCTGCTGACTGCAAATTTTGAGGTCGATTGGACTTGTAGTTTCAGAGTATATCTGATAACAAGCATGTGGATTTTTTTTTCCAGAAAAGTTGTAAGAACAATATTAAAACCAATTGTTCAGAGAACAATTGAAGGTCTTTCCACCAGTAAGGATCTATTTTGATATGAAAAATATTAAAATTAGGTTTTAAATGTCAATTCCAGCGTCAAATGACAGCTTAATGTACGCTTATTCCAAAAATATATGGTTTCTATACAAAATATAAATAGATAAATAAGGGAGATAATTTTTGACTTCCGGTTTAAAAAATGTTACTTCCGGTATTGTTTGATAGTTTACTTGACACTGATTGCAAAAAATATATAGTTCTATATACTTTTACATTAATTTAGTACAGTAAATAGCTACTTCCGGTTTACAAAAGGTCACTTCCGGTTGGCTTTTTCAAGGTCAAATGGCTTGCAACCTAATGCAAAAAGTCTCATGGCTTTATCATGTATATATATGAGGTAAAAGCAAAGGTCAAAATATAGAACGTCTAATCAACCTTTGACCTTGACCCCAATTTCAAGGTCATGAAACAAGGGCTTCAAATCAAAATACCCTAGGTCTCAATTATATATGATGAATGAGTTATATCACCATACATGTAATTTTGAATATGATAGGGGAGAAAACTCCCATTAAATGTCTCCGTACCCTTTCAACTCAAATTTACGTGTTACGACTTGTCGCAACTAACAATTCTGTAAAAAAATTTGTCGATATCTTATAGGATTTCTGAAAATTAGTGATAACAAGCCAAAATCAAAATTTTTAACATGACCTTGACCTTTGACAACCTCATTTTCATTTTTATGGACCAAGGACCTCAAATCAAAAGACCCTAGGCCTCTATCACTTATGGTTTTCCAGTTACAAATACATTTCACATTTATCAAATACAAAAGGGGAAATAACTCTCATATGGAGTCTTCGTAAAGCTTCGGTCTAGATAAAACCTAACATCCTGAGGATATAACGAGCAATTTGGAAAAATAAATTTGTCGCTTTCTTTTACGGTTGCGGAGGAGATCTCATAACAAGAAAAACAGTGTTTGGGGAGATAACTCTTACAAAGAAAAGTGTTCGGTTAAACAGGGTCAGTTTCAAAAGCGTATAGACTGTATGATATCATATACCAAAAAACTAAGCGACATCTTTTGAAACAAAAAAACACCGCAAGATAAAAATTTGGCGGAAGAAAAAAAAAATAGAATGTCAAATTAGACTTTGACCTATACCCCAATTTAAAGGTCATGAAACAAGGGCCTCAAATCAAAAGACCCTAGGTCTCAATTATATAAGATGAATGAGTTATATCACCATACATGTAATTTTGAATATAAAAGGGGAGAAAACTCCCATTAAATGTCTCCGTACCCGTTCAACTCAAATTTACGTGTTACGACATGTCGCAACTAACAATTCTGTAAAAAAATTTGTTGATATCTTATAAGATTTCTGAAAATTAGTGATAACAAGCCAAAATCAAAATTTTTAACATCACCTTGACCTCATTTTCATTTTTATGGACCAAGGACCTCAAATCAAAAGACCCTAGGCCTCTATCACTTATGGTTTTCCAGTTACAAATACATTTCACATATATCAAATACAAAAGGGGAAATAAATCTCATATGGAGTCTTCGTAAAGCTTCGGTCAAAATAAAACCTAACATCCTGAGGATATAACGAGCAATTTGGAAAAATAAATTTGTCGCTTTCTTTTACAGTTGCAGAGGAGATCTCATAACAAGAAAAACAGTGTTTGTGGAGATAACTCTTACAAAGAAAAGTGTTCGATTAAACAGGGTCAGTTTCAAAAGCATATAGACTGTATGATATATACCAAAAAACTAAGCGACATCTTTTGAAACAAAAATACACCGCAAGAAAAAAATAGAACATCAAATTAAACTTTGACCTTGACCCCAATTTAAAGGTCATGAAACAAGGGCCTCAAATCAAAAGACCCTAGGTCTCAATTATATAAGATGAATGAGTTATATCACCATACATGTAATTTTGAATATAAAAGGGGAGAAAACTCGCATCAAATGTTTACGTACCCTTTTAACTAAAATTTACGTGTTACGACATGTCGCAACTCACAATTGTATCAAAAAATTTTGTCGATATCTTATATGATTTCTGAAAATAAGAGATAACAAGCCAAAATCAAAATTTTGAACATGATCTTGACCTTTGACCTTGACCTCATTTTCATTTTTTTGGACCAAGGACCTCAAATCAAAAGACCCTAGGCCTCTATCACTTATGCTTTTCCAGTTACAAATACATTTCATTTATTTCAATACAAAAGGGGAAATAACTCTCATATGGAGTCTTCGTAAAGCTTCGGTCAAAATAAAACCTAACATCCTGAGGATATAACGAGCAATTTGGAAAAATAAATTTGCCGCTTTCTTTTACGGTTGCGGAGGAGATCAGATAACAAGAAAAACAGTGTTTGGGGAGATAACTCTTACAAAGAAAAGTGTTCGGTCAAACAGGGTCAGTTTCAAAGGCATATAGACTGTATGATATCATATACAAAAAACTAAGCGACATCTTTTGAAACATTTTACACCGCAAGAAAAAATTAGGCGGAAGAAAAAAAAAAATAATCAGAACAAAATCAATAGGTCTTTCCACACGGAAAGGTGGAAAGACTTAAAAAAACAAAAATAAAAAAAATCCTTTCATCAATTACTCCAGAAAAGTTGCATTCTATTTAACAATTCATCCACTGCTTTACTTTAAACATATCTGCTTTTAATATATTAACCAGAAACACATATACTGCATGTAGTAAAAACTTACTGTCTTTTCTATCAGGGGGGCGATATTGTCTAGCTGACGAAGGAGGCCCTGAACTGTCAACATATTTACGTTGTGGACCACTTAATAAATTTGATGTAGAGGATGGTTCCAAATCATTCTGGAATTATAAGAACAGATTTAATGATTGAATTTAGAATGTGTTTCTAGCGGATGAGTATTAAGTGGCGTTGAGGACGAGACCATATATAAATATATTTATTTGTTTCTGACAAAAGATATAAGAATCGGCGCGATGTATTTAAAGTTTACTGACAAAGGCATGACAGGTAAATCTTATGGGTTATATAGAGTAAGATTTTTAAACTCGAAAAAAGCGAGTAGTCGCGTTCTCGTGGAAAGTTGTTCTTCAACATGCAAAGATACTGACACTCCCGAATAAAGGCACATTATTTTTTCCTAAAGAACATTAACTAATACCACAGAGATACTGATATACAGTTTTAGCATTTATTTGATAAACACTTGTTAACTTCCGTATTTAATTATTGTCAAATGACGCAGAAGTAGATTTTAATAACTACCGACTTAATTTAAACAAACGGAAAGAGCGGAAGTTTTATCTTCCATTGTGTAACTTTGTAAAGTTTCCGCATAGTAAATGATTGTGCATATTTATAACTGTTATATATGCGAACGAAAAAAGACGTTTGACAGTGAGATATATAAATATTTTCTTTACATTAGGAAATTTTGTGTTTTTGACAGCTAGGTCTCTGATTAAACTTACTAACAATTTTCAAAACACGGAGCAATTAAGAACATACATTTTGTGTGGTTGGGTTGCTCTCATATAAGAATATACCCACTTGTCCTTTTATCTTATTGTATGGCGCGCGTGACCACTACTCAGGAACTGTACCTTATGATTCGATGGATAGGCTGTGGACTGGTATGGTCAATATTCCCTTTCATATATATTTTTTTTACCAAAAATACACCTGTAGCTATCATGATAACGCCATTTTATCTTAAGATAACATAAGATATTTTATTAGTATAACATCCTAACAATCGGATTGCTACTAAATACAAACACAAATAAACAATAAACAATACAAATATGTTAGATTTTCAAAAAATATTAAAATGTTCGACGACATGCCTCTCCTTTAAATTAGCATAAAATTATTCTATTTAGTAGAAATGATGCCTAACTCTATTTTATTCAAGAGAGAAAGTAGATTTTACAAACATCTTATGTATTTCCGACTGTGGTTTTAATTGCATGTGAAAAATATCGAAATCTGATTAGTTTCAGAAACTTTTGATTTAATCAGCAACCTTCTGAAATATATATATTTCACCTTAATTTCTCAACCTTATCATATATTTTAAGCTCAAAAATGTTACCTATTCCAGCGGATCATCCCTACCACTATAAAAATAGTAAGTGCCCCTCCCCGGCCCTCCCCACGAGTACACGATATCAATAACAATTGTTTTAAATGCCATTAATTCCCCAATCAAAAGACAGAAAATTGAAATAAACTCTTTTTTAATGTCTCTACATATAAATTCAGTTATTAACTAATGCATAGAGATCGTAGTAGGTTTTTCAGACAAGAGGACTTTCGCGAGGTAGGTTGACGGATGATAATTTTTTGGCAATTTATGAAATTATTCGATCAATGCACTTTAGAGTATGCAAACAGCATTTTCCAACATGTACTTATATGTATTCCTGAGACATTTGATACTGGTATTATGGAATCAAAGCAGAGAATCTTGCAATCATCAGCTGAATGTACCTGTTTACTTATGATAGTAGAATCAACATTGTAACTATAACTAAATTACGATTAATGTAAATTTTAACACAATACTACAAAAAAGTATTGCAAGTAGACCCTCTTATCGGCATTAAACTGTTTATAAAAATTAATTTTAAGTTGTGTATATATAGGTTCTGAACTCCAACTTGTGCAATATTTTCTATTTTACCCTAATATTTATTTTTATTGTTGATCTGCGTAACAGAATGTCCATAATCTTACCTCTGAAGAGAAACAGCAGCCCATGGTGACATATTTTATGTTGACATATTTAAACTACACGTATTCGTTTCAACAGCTGCCATTTTGTTATCATGTGATGTTTCCGTTTACCTATCTCAATTCAATTTTTAAAGTTAAATGTAAATACGACCCTTTTAAGTTATCGATCGAATAGATATAACCAGGTACAAATACACGAAAAACATATTTGGGGTAAATTATGTATAAATATCACATATGTTAAGAGCTCTTACGTATACACTCTGACAACCTTACAAAACGTTTTACTCAATACAAATTATGCAAAAAGACTATTTAAAAAAAGGAAAAAAGTTTCTAGACATACAAAACAATCATAAATGCGTATATTTGAGAAACTTCGAAATATTTTACAAAATAATATAGTGTACATACGAAATACTAGAAAATAACCAATACCCAAAAAGTACGCCGCTTTAACAAATAAAAATGATCAGATTGAAGCAAAGGAAAAGATGAATTGTTTATTCAATTTGTTGTAAATCAATTGCTTTTAGATAACCCTCGATGTGAGTCTACATCTTTAGTCTTCTTTTATTGATGGAAACAAAAACAAACAGTAGAATCAGAGAAGATGTAACTTCGAAAGAAAAATAAATGATAAACAAAAATTTAGTCACAGATTTTTTTTTTAAATATACGTACTGTGTTCCATTATACTTTGTTGAATATCAAGAATAACGATAAGTCATCACAGGGTTTCAAAAATTTTCTTAAATTTTCAAGTTTATTTTCTAATATGAAAATAATTAGATGTGATATGGATGTCAATGTGACAAGTATCAAACAAAGCCCAAATGACGTGGATGTAACAACTATAGGTCACCGGTATGGCCTTCAACAATAAGCAAAACCTATACCGTATAGTCCGCTATGAAAAGCCCGACATTACAAATTGTGATACAATTCAAACGAGAGAATCAACGAACGGCCTGTTTTATGACACAACAATTAACGAAAAACAAATATGACAGACAGCAACAGACGACAACCAATGAATTACACATGTTTTGAGCGCACATTACTCCCCTTACCCCGGGACAACGTTTAGCAGCACCTTAAAAGTAAGGTAATAATTTTGGGTAATTTATAAAAAAAACTAACTGCTTAAACTATAAAGAAATAGAGTGCATTTGTGTTTTGCATATGTCAATCTGAAAGAATGCCTACTAAACATCAACATTAAAACACAGTTACGATCAATACTTTCATTTTTAAACGTGCCTCTTTGGTTGAGGGCTGAACATAGAATAACTGTATAATAGATTTATCGCGGGTTGATAGGCAGTCATGTCGATGTTACTACATGTCTCAATAATCTAACGTACCCATTTTTTCCAGTTCCAATCCAAATTTTCCGGCTTTCTTCCCGGTTGACATATTTCAAAGAATAAACATATTTACTGGACTGTTAATGAGATCTTTACACTAAATCCATTGGGTATTGGATGTGTACTGATTGATATTTTAGTCTTAGATGCATGATTTTTTTAATTAGTTGTTATTGGCTTTGAACTAGCTGTCAGTATCTGCGAGTACGCTCAGATCTGTACTTAGTGTCTGAGGATGTATAAGTACCCTGCCACGTCCACTCTGTGTTTTTGTTAGATGTATTTCTATTTGTATCCATCTGATGAGTTAGGCCTTTTTCAACTGATTTTTATAGTTTGTTCTTATGTTGTACTGTTACTTCACTGTCCCAGGTTAGGGGGAGGGTTTGGCGCCCGCTAACATGTTTAACCCCGCCACATTCTGTACGTGCTTGTCCCAAGTCAGGAGCCTGTAATTCAGTGGTTGTCGTTTGTTTCTGTGTATTTGTTTTGTGTTCATCATTTTGTACATAAATTAGGCCGTTAGTTTTCTCGTTTGAATTGTCTTACATTTGTAATTTCGGGGCCTTTTATAGTTGACTATGCGGTATGGGTTTTGCTCATTGTTGAAGACCGTACGGTGACCTATAGTTGTTAATTTCTGTGTCATTTGGTCTCTTGTGGAGAGTGTCTCATTGGCAATCATACCACATCTTCTTGATTTTATATTGTTTGTTTGTTCTCGTTCTGAATATTCACGAACTATAAGCCACTGGACGTTCGTTAAGAATAATAATCAATCACCACAAAGTCGAACGGACAACCCGTCAGCACAGGTCTTGTTCCTATATAACATGGCCTCATTCTCTAGTAATAGTCCAATTTCCCTGCCCTTAATCATAGTCGACCCACCCATTGTTTGACTTGTTAATTTGGTCTAGTTCTTTCCCATACTGAATATGCATGGAATATTTGCGATAAACGTTAATTCTGAAAAAAGGGGAAGAAGATACCAAAGGTGAAAATACAAAATATCAAGTCCAAGAAGACCCAAAACAATGACCCAAAATACAAAATCCCAAGTCCAAAAAGACCCAAAACAAAGACCCAAAATACAAAATATCAAGTCCAAGAAGACCCAAAACAATGACCCAAAATACAAAATCCCAAGTCCAAAAAGACCCAAAACAAAGACCCAAAATACAAAATATCAAGTCCAAGAAGACCCAAAACAATGACCCAAAATACAAAATCCCAAGTCCAAAAAGACCCAAAACAAAGACCCAAAATACAAAATATCAAGTCCAAGAAGACCCAAAACAAAGACCCAAAATACAAAATCCTAAGTCCAAAAAGACAGAAAACAAAGACCCAAAATACAAAATCCTAAGTCCAAAAAGACCCAAAACAAAGACCCAAAATACAAAATCCCCAAGTCCAAAAAGACCCAAAACAAAGACCCAAAATACAAAATATCAAGTCCAAGAAGACCCAAAACAAAGACCCAAAATACAAAATCCTAAGTCCAAAAGACAGAAAACAAAGACCCAAAATACAAAATCCCAAGTCCAAAAGACAGAAAACAAAGACCCAAAATACAAAATACTAAGTCCAAAAGACAGAAAACAAAGACCCAAAATACAAAATCCCAAGTCCAAAAGACAGAAAACAAAGACCCAAAATACAAAATCCTAAGTCCAAAAAGACAGAAAACAAAGACCCAAAATACAAAATCCTAAGTCCAAAAAGACCCAAAACAAAGACCCAAAATACAAAATCCCCAAGTCCAAAAAGACCCAAAACAAAGACCCAAAATACAAAATCCCAAGTCCAAAAAGACAGAAAACAAAGACCCAAAATACAAAATCCCAAGTCCAAAAAGACAGAAAACAAAGACCCAAAATACAAAATCCCAAGTCCAAGAAGACCCAAAACAAAGACCCAAAATACAAAATCCTAAGTCCAAAAGACAGAAAACAAAGACCCAAAATACAAAATCCCAAGTCCAAAAGACAGAAAACAAAGACCCAAAATACAAAATCCTAAGTCCAAAAGACAGAAAACAAAGACCCAAAATACAAAATCCCAAGTCCAAAAGACAGAAAACAAAGACCCAAAATACAAAATCCCAAGTCCAAAAGACAGAAAACAAAGACCCAAAATACAAAATCCTAAGTCCAAAAGACAGAAAACAAAGACCCAAAATACAAAATCCCAAGTCCAAAAGACCCAAAACAAAGACCCAAAATACAAAATCCCAAGTCCAAAAGACAGAAAACAAAGACCCAAAATACAAAATCCCAAGTCCAAAAGACAGAAAACAAAGACCCAAAATACAAAATCCCAAGTCCAAAAGACAGAAAACAAAGACCCAAAATACAAAATCCTAAGTCCAAAAGACAGAAAACAAAGACCCAAAATACAAAATCCCCAAGTCCAAAAAGACCCAAAACAAAGACCCAAAATACAAAATCCCAAGTCCAAAAAGACCCAAAACAAAGACCCAAAATACAAAATCCCAAGTCCAAAAAGACAGAAAACAAAGACCCAAAATACAAAATCCCAAGTCCAAGAAGACCCAAAACAAAGACCCAAAATACAAAATCCCAAGTCCAAAAAGACAGAAAACAAAGACCCAAAATACAAAATCCCAAGTCCAAAAAGACAGAAAACAAAGACCCAAAATACAAAATCCCAAGTCCAAAAAGACAGAAAACAAAGACCCAAAATACAAAATCCCAAGTCCAAAAGACAGAAAACAAAGACCCAAAATACAAAATCCTAAGTCCAAAAAGACCCAAAACAAAGACCCAAAATACAAAATCCCAAGTCCAAAAAGACCCAAAACAAAGACCCAAAATACAAAATCCCAAGTCCAAAAAGACCCAAAACAAAGACCCAAAATACAAAATCCCAAGTCCAAAAAGACAGAAAACAAAGACCCAAAATACAAAATCCCCAAGTCCAAGAAGACCCAAAACAAAGACCCAAAATACAAAATCCCAAGTCCAAAAAGACAGAAAACAAAGACCCAAAATACAAAATCCCCAAGTCCAAAAAGACAGAAAACAAAGACCCAAAATACAAAATCCCAAGTCCAAAAAGACAGAAAACAAAGACCCAAAATACAAAATCCCAAGTCCAAGAAGACCCAAAACAATGACCCAAAATACAAAATCCCAAGTCCAAAAAGACAGAAAACAATGGAAAGAAAAACAACCATAAGGCTAACAACAATAAGAAAACAAAGAAGCGACTGGAACCATAACAAAAACCGGGGATGATATTGGGGGTTCTGGAAGGGTTAGTAGTTTCTGCTACATCAGAAGCACCCATCGTGTTAACAAATTACAAGGGAAATAAGCTGATAACCCTCATCCGGTAATGTCATGACCGAGGAAAAGATGACGGGATTGATATTGTGGTTACTACAATCAGAACATATCCATGGTCATATGACACAGATATGCCGTAACGGTCAAACCAATCATGATGGCGTCAGTACTTACGAAGAGATGACTACAACTTTCATTTAAAACCTTTAATTCAATAGCTTTCTTTTATATAGAAGTAACCCTTTATTTAGGAAATCATGATAGGACACGGATTTCCATGATCATGACTTACATTCAGTTTATATAAGACATCCCCAAATACATACAACATAGCAGCACGTGATTAGGACACAAGCCGGTATTTACTTAAACTATCAATTTGGATTTATGTTTTATGGCGGAAGTTACATATAGTTTTAGTATAATAGTTTCATTCAGCTATTTTAGTTTAACGAATAATTGAAAAAAAAACGAGAAAAAGATATAATTTTGCGATGTTTATTTAGCTAGGTATAAGATTAACTAATTTAGTTTCCATCCTGAAAATGTTGTACGTGTTCGATCTTCGTTGCTTAGAAGACGACCTTGGTGTGTGTAGATGTTTCTCAAACGAGCAGCGCCACCTTCTCTAATGTATTTAATAATAAATCCAGTAGAACATTGGTCATCACTGCGTACTTCTGTGTCTGCATGTATTTTTCCACAAATATTTCCATCAACAACCAACTCTGCCCCGAATTCTCCATAACCATCATCATTTGTAAAACTGTCTACACAGATTGTCCAGGTAAATGCGTACATTCCGCTAGATGGTGCTTTGAAGATACCCGTATTCGTGTTGTAGACATCAGCAGTGTTGGTTTCTGTCATGTCAAAGATCAGTGTTTTACCCTGAGACAAAGATTTACTATGGCCATCCACAAAACCTTGAGACATGTATGCTGAAAATCCTATAAAAGCTCTCTTATACTCCAAATCTATAACAAATAGAGCATTATAATTTTATTTCATTTTATGAACATTAATTGTTTTAGATAGTGGTAAGGATAACGGAAAACACTTTATATGCAATCACATGTTTTTATTCTGTGTCTAGGACAGGTCTTAAAATAAGGATAAGATTCTCTGTTCAACGCTTGAAAGACAAATTTTAAAAGGAATATATATGTTAAATTTCCAGATCATGTAACATCTAGAAATAATTGTTGCCGAACCTACTAGCCTAAGGGTGCAAATTTTCTCAGCAGTTTTTATATTCCTGTTAAGGAAAGGGTGCGATAAAAGCCTTGTTTGGCCTTACGTATGGATACAATTTGTCTTGTTTTTTAAGGTACGAATCATCTTCGATTTCTATCTATTTTCTTGTCCATGATTTAATCAAATTTATAACAATGGAAGATTAATGGCAATCCTTACATGTATATCTACATCTATAAGGACATGTGCTAGGCTCAAGCTAGCAGCCACTCGCTAGCAGCCACTCCGCTAGCAGCCAGTTTTCATATATGTCTATAAACCCAAAAGTTGCATAAGACTCAAATGTTTTTTATACTATATATAACGTTTTTTCAATTTAACAATCGAAGGCACTATGCATGAGTTTAGGGAGGGATCCAGGATTTTTGAAGGGAAAATAGGGGGCTTATTGCCAAAAACGATATATATACCGCCGATCGGAGGGATGCAAAAAAATGTTGAACGATTTTATGCCGAAAAAAGGAAGATATTTTTCTTTTAAAGGGGAGGGTGGCGTACACCCGCCACGCCTAATCTGAATCCGCCACTGACTTTTACATTTTCATTTCTTGATCAAGAATTAAAAGACATTTCTATATTTTTAGCACACCGCCCTGCACGTTGAAAAGATCAGAAATAAATTAAAACAATATATAGAACACTGCAAGAGTGGAGAAATAAGGAATTTCTTTTCATAACACAATTTTAAGCAGCATTTTTCTTTAACAATTTAACCATAAAAAGCATGGAATTGTGAAATAAGATTTTTGTTAAAAATCATTAAAAAAAAAATATGATTTACCTCCCTTTAGAACTTAATACTTTACAATAATTAAAATATTAAGTCTTCTTTAATGTGTAAAACAATAAATACTTGTATCATAATGTGTAAAACATTTATTTGTTGACTGTTAATGATCATGTAACAAACAGTTGCAGAAATTATATATAATTAAGCTATTTTTACTTTCATTTTATGCCCATTTCATGAGATTCATTATGAATATTCATGAACTTCGAATAACACGGCTATAAGTATCGACCGTTCGAGGGCTTTATAGCCAGACAAGGTCGTCAATATCCCTTATCATCATTCCAGGTTTTCGAATCTCCATCGTCATTAACAAATCATTAAAGAGAGAATAAAGCTATAATATATAACTTACAGAAAAGTGAAAAATAAGTATAGCATGAATATATCCCGTTATGCTTTCATTGCTATCACATATATATATAACACATAGCTGAGAGGGTGATAGAGCAGATTGTTACCCCGAGAAAACATTGTTAACCGCGACGAAGCCAAGGTTGACAATGCCCTTTCGAAGGGTAACAATATGCTCTATCGCCCTTTCAGTTATGTGTTATTTACTTTATTTTACTGAATGTTCTTTTATTAAGATCTGTTAAATTTCAAATTCAAAGAAATAAAATATGACGTCTAGTACATAACAGTCATCCCTATTTAGTAAAGCGCATAAATGATCAAGCGTCTCCGTGAAGGGAGTATTTGCCAATAGCCTGGCATCCCGGCCCGATCTAGCTGCGCCTATGACAAGTTTAGCCAGGACCCCAGGCTAATTTGCCATGGGACAGAGTAAATTGTCTCCCTCGTATTAACCAATCAGAATCTCGCATTATGACAAGTATAATAATGACAAATATTATCAGAAAAAAGGATGGGACTACCATTTATTTTTAATTCGGTTGGGGAATTTTAGCTAGTTAGAACTGATAATAAGTAATGAAATGAATAAGTTGGCCTAGGCGAAGTGAGAACTGAACATAACCTGTCTTGTCGAAAACAGGATGAAATGAATATTCTACCCAAAATAAAGAATTATTGTGTACGAAATCGAAAGTAAATTTTCGCGCGGCTTTGCCGGCCCCCAAACATGAGCCTGCATAGAAACCGATAAACATGAATGATTATTGTGAAGCTAACCGGCGATTAACAGTCGGCCGCTTACTATTCATTAGGACAACCTGTAATGATATTCACAGCCTGCGATAATATTTATGAGAAAACATGGGTTCGATGAAGTGTTGTAAGAAAATACCGATTATAAGGATAAAATAATGTTTGCTGATTATATTTGATATTGCTATAAATAACAATAAATTCTGAACTCAATAGGTGTCTTCTTTGAGGTCTACGTTTACTTAATCAATTATAAAAAGGAAATGATTACGTAAACCGATAATTACAAATATTTTTTGGTAAATTATACAAAATGCCTATTGAAACATCAATGAAAAGCCTTTTATATTTAATCATTAAGCTGAACCAAAAATAACATCTACAGATGCTTCTTAAATGTCTTAGTAAAGACACATTCCATATAAAATTACAAAATGGTTCTTATTAAATTCTCTTACATACCGACGTGACATTTTTTACTGGTTTTATATCACTTTCAGAATTATACAGTACTCATATTATATACAATCGTTTTCGACCATATTTAACAGCTCAGACTAAAGATAAGACCGGATTACCCACCCTATGCTGACAAACTCGTACGGGTGTAGGGCATATGTACTATGAGCCACTTTAGCGGCAACATCTGGTACCATGGCCAACGTGAATAATCTCTAGGTTTTACCAGCCGGCAATAGTTAAGTTGGACAATGTGACATCAGAATATCAGGACTCCCCCTCCCCACCTGCTGACAAACTCGTACGGGTCTAGGCATAAATGCTATGGGCCATTTTAGAGGCAATGTCTTCTTCTGCCGAATCTCGGACTATGTGACATACTAATATATACAAAACATTTACTAAATTTTATCATCGGTACAAGGACATCATTCGTAAATATAAATCAACATGCAGACATCTTATACGTTCAGGTATTTCACATCCAATATTTTATGGTAATATTCTTTACAAAGCACAAAAATGTCGGTATTCACCTCAAAAGCTAACCAAACCTTTAAACAGACTTATTCGGAAAGGATATAGTTACGATACTGTTGTCAAGTTATTAAGGATTGCATATTTTCGTATTAATATTGATTCACTCATAGAGTCTTTGCATCGGAAATAAACACATTTATTCTAAAACCAGTTGTTGGCATGATACGGGTTATGTTCTTCTCATATATTTTATGATGGTATGATACTAAACCCCTAACGGGAAGGATTGTACCTGATTTTCATATGATGAATACATAATCTTTTAATCAGTTTAATTGAGGTCTGGAGCTGGCATGTCAGTAACTGCTAGTAGTCCTTTGTTCATTTATGTATCATTGTCATTTTGATTAGTTTCTTTTGTTACCTTTTCTGACATCGGACTCGGACTTCTTTTAAACTGAGTTTTACTGTGCGTATTGCTATGTGTTTCTTTATTCTACATTAGCTAGAGGTATAGGGGGAGGGGTTGAGATCTCACAAAACATGTTTAACCCCGCCGCATTTTTGCGCCTGTCACAAGTCAGGAGCCTCTGGCCTTTGTTAGTCTAGTATGTTTTTTAATTTTAGTTCATTTATATGTTTTGGAGTTTTCACTAAACTGGCACAAAATTTTATTTAGGGTCCAGCTGAGGACCACCTCCGGGTGCGGGATTTTCTCGCTGCACTGAAGACCCATTGGTGGCCTTCGGCTGTTGTCTGCTCTTTGGTCGGGTTGTTGTCTCTTTGACATATTCCAAATTTCCATTCTCAATTTTATAATATACCAGACCCCCCAGCTGAAAATCTCGTACAGGTCTAGGCATAAGTCCTATGGGCTATTTTAGAGGCATTGTCTTCTTCTACCTCTGGTATCATGACCAACGTGATGAATCTCTTAGTTTCATCAGCCGCCAATAGTTGAGTTGGACAATGAGACATACCAGGCCCCCTAACCCTATGATGAAAACTCGTACGGGTCTAGGCCAAAAGTGCTACCTCTCGTATCATTGTCAACGTGAATAATCTGTTAGTTTGGCCAGCCGGTAGTAGTTAAATTGGACTATGTGACATACCAGGTGCCCCTTTTTATCCAATGCTGACGAATTCGTAAGAGTCTAGGGCATAAGTGAAATGATCCATTTCAGTGGTAATATCTACCTCTAGCTCTGGAACCAAAGCCAACGTACATTATCTCGTAGTTTGGCAAGGTGGCAATAATTAAGTCAGACTATGTGACATACCTAGTACCCCCACCCTTCACCCAATAGTGAAAAGCTCGTATGGGTCAAGGGCATAAGTGCTAAGGGCCATTCTAGAGACAATTCTTCTTTTACCTCTTGCATCATGGCCAACGTGGAGAATCTCTTAGTTTGGCCAGCCGGCAAAAGTTAAGTCAGACTATGTTAAATTCCCGGTTCTCCGAATTTCACGCCCTATGCTGACAAAATCGTACGGGTCTAGGGCATAAGAGCTAGAAGGCCAACGTAGAGAATCTCTTAGTCTGGCCAGCCGACAATAGTAAAGTTGGACAATGAGACAAACCAGGTACCCCCAACCCTATGCTGAAAACTCGTTATGGTTTAGAGCATCAGTGCTATGGGCCATTTTAGAGGCAATGAATACTTCTACCTCTGTCAGCTGGTATCATGGTTAACGTGAATTATCTCTTAGTTTGAATAGCCGATTAAAGTTGAACTATGTGACATACCAGTTTCTCTCTTTTCAACCTATACTGTCAAACTCGTACGGGTCTATAGCTAGGGCATGAGTGCAACGAGCCATTTAAGAGGCAATATCTCCCTCTACCTCTGGTACCATGGTCAACACGGAGAATCTCTTAGTTTGGCCAGGCGGCAAAAGTTAAGTCAGACTATGTGACAAACCAGGTACCCCAACCAATGACAAGCTCGTATTGGTCAAGGGCATAAGTGGTAAGAGCTATTTTAGAGGAAATATCTTCTTCTGCCTTTGTATTATGGCCAACGTGCAGAATCTTTTAGTTTGGCCAGCCGGCAATAGTTAAGTCGGACTACGTGACATACCAGGTACCCCGACTCCCTCGCCCTATACTTATAAAATCGTACTGGTCTAGTGCATAAGTGGTATGAGCCATTTTAGAGGCAATATCTACCTCTTCCTCTGATATCATGACCAACGTGGAGAACCTCTTAGTTTGGCTAGCCGGCAATAGTTAAGTCGGACTATATAACATACTAGGATACCAAGACCACCCCTATCCTGACAAACTCGTACGGGTCTAGAACATAAGTGGAATGAGCCATTTTAGAGGCAATATCTACCTCTTCCTCTGGTTCCATGATCAACGTGGAGAATCTCTTAGTTTTGCTAGCCGGCAATAGTTTAGTCACACTATGTGACACACTAGATACCCCTCTTCCCCCTGTTTACCCAATGCTGACAAACTCGTACGGGTCTAGGACATAAGTGTTATGAGCCATTTTAGAGGCAATATCTACCTTTTCCTCTGGTACCACGGCAAACGTTGAGAATCTCTTAGTTTGGCTAGCCGGCAATATTTAAGTCACCCTATGTGACATACTAGGTACCCCTCCTCCCCATGTTTACCTAAGGCTGACAAGCTCGTTTTGGTCAAGGACATAAGTGCTAAGTGCCATTTTAGAGACAATGTCTTCCTCTACCCTTTGTATTATAGCCAACGTGGACAAACTCATATGGTTGTAGGCCATAATTGCTATATACCATCTTATTAAAAGCAATGTCTCCATCTTCCTCTGGTAGTATTGGATTAAAGAGAATAAAGTATTTTATTATACTTCACGTCAAAATGCCAAATTATGATCGGTTAATACTGGGGAGACAATTTACACTATCCCATGGCAAATACTCTATTACCCTTCACAGAGACGCTTGCTCAAGTTTGCGCTTTAATAAATACGGTTGATTGTTATGTACAAGACGACATAGTTTATAAATGCTAAGGGCCATTTTAGAGGCAATGTCTACCTATACCTCTAGTACCATGGTAAACGTGGAGAATCTCTTAGTTTGACCAGCCGGCAATAGTTAAGTTGGTCTATGTGATATATAACATGTACCCTCACCCTTTTTCACCATAAGCTTGCAAAGTGTACGGGTATAGAGCATCAGTGATATGAGCCATTTTAGAGGCACTGTCTTCATCTTCCTCTGGTATAATGGCCAACGTGGTGAATCTCTTAGTTTGGCTTGTTTACTCGGAATATGTAACATGTAAGATACCCTAATTCACCAACCCCTCATGCTGACAAGCTCGTATGGGTCAAGGGCATATGTGCTAAAACCATTTTAGAGGAAATTTTACTTCTTCTACGTATGGTTCTATGGCCAACGTAGATAATCTCTTGTCTTGGACAGCCAGCAATAGTTAAGTTGGAGTACGTGACATACCAGATATCCCCCTCTTAACCCTTTGCCGATAAGTGTTGCGGAGAAAACCAATAGAAACAAGGAACAGTCGAAAGAGAATTTCAAAATAATCAACCCTAGGAAAAAATCTTTGATTGGTTATTTGCCTCAAGGACAATTAAATCCACAGTCTAGATGGATCCAGAGACATTTCAAAATACCAGCCGTTTCAAAAGAATGGAAATCACAAATGGAGTAAAACGATAATGTCTAAAAATAAATGTGATTTTACATTGTATGATTGAAAGACGGTTGGTGAAAAGAAGGAAGAAAAAGCTTAGTAAACATTCTTTACTGGACAAAGTATTCACAAAGGCGACCAACCTTGAAGATATGTTGAAAATGATGTATAACAGCTTTGGAGAGAAATATGCAATTTGGACATAGGATAAAAGTGAAAAGGCACTGAAAGAGGTGATTAGTATAAAATTTTATATCGGCAAATATATATCAATTGCTGGATCTCAATTCTAGATCTTACATAAGTGGCCGGCAGACAATAAAGCCATCACGGAAGTGAAGAACTAGGACGAGCAATGTTTTAAGTGGGCGGTTTTTGGCGTCAATACACCACGAAGGGGTAGGTAGACCTTCAAAGCGTTGACCGGGTGACTAAGTACCAGATATGGGAAACGAGTTAACGTTTTAAAGGATTGTTTTCCCAGCGAATCTCAAGAACATTACCAAGTTTGAGAAAAAAATATCCGAATATATTCATCAATGTGAATAGTTTAGAAAAGAAAAAGATCTACCCACTGACGATTTCGAAGAAAAGAGAACTGAATGGGGATTGACACATTGCTTTGGGTACTTGTTTATTTTTTCGTCGTGCTTTGTTTTTTGCCATGGCATTGTCAGTTTGTTTTCGTCATGCGAGTTTTAATATCCCATTGGTATCTTTCGCCTCTCTTTTCATCACTTTCAAAGTGACCCTATCCCATCAAAAAGAGTAAGGTAATAACAAGATAACTGTGAATGTAAAGATGCCGGATCACGGGGCCTAACACGATTTTAAAAACCATATGAGATCAATGAAGGTTCCATTATTTCATAGTGTATGCATAATTTGAATGCTTTCCTGAGTACGTCAAGTCAAATACATTGTAAGGGATTTAGAGAAAACAATTCAAGACTTTGTAAAATAAATCAAAGAACAGAAAGAGATCTCGGCCGAAGAAATCATGAGTCGTTGGTGCCGAATGAATGACTGCAAACCAGACACCAAACCCCACCAGAGTCACACACCGTCCGGAATTATTTACTATATCATTAAGTTTTATGACGACAGGGTGTTAACTGGAGAACCACGTTGTTATACAAATTGTACAATGCAGAAAGAGAGGGAAGATGTGGTCAAGATCTTTGTAAATAAACTTGAAGATTTTTGAGCTCTGTACCAGAAAGATAAATATCGGATGTCCAAAGAGATATCGGAGCCGAGGAAAATAAGCAATAGGTCTAGAATATAAGTTCTAAAGACCATTTAGAGGCAACGTCTCCCTCTACCCCTGGTACCATGGCATAGGAATGTCTAAGTTTGGCCAGTCAGCAAAAGTTATTTGGACTATGCGACACACAAGGTACCCCTCACACTATGGTGACAAATTCGTACGGGTCAAGGACGTTATCGCTATTGGCCATTTAAAAGCAATGTCTACCTTGATCTCTGGTACCATGGGCAACGTCCAAAATCTTTCTTGTTGACCTTAGTCTAAACTTTGAAGTTATGGTCAGTCGGATAATTTGAGATCTCGTACCACTGATGCACATTTTTTATATGTATTTATTAGGGATGTCAACGAGTACTCGAGTACTCGAGTATCGCTCGGTAGTACCGAGTATCGAATACCAAAATAATACTCGACTAATCGGTTTCTGTTAGAATATTGTTGCATTCTTAAAGAACAAATATTATTAAGAGCGCCTCCCGGGAAATTATTGTTAATCAAAATTAATCAAAATTAAAAAAAAAAAAACGCTTCGAATATTTGCGTTTAATTGTCATTTAAAATTCCCTCGAACAGATGTAGGATATGAACAAGAGCACCTTTCCAAGCCTTACACTTTTAGCTTATCGTCTCTTAGTCATTCCAACACCTCTTTACCGTCAGAGCAAATATTTTCATCAGCAGGACTGTTAATTATGTAACAAAGTCGAGAAATCGACTCGTCCCATAAAAAGTTGAAAAGATAATATTTCCAAATAAGAACAAATTCGTTGCACCCTGTGTCGACCCTTACAGAATTGTTAAAGGTATCAGTAAGTTCTAATCATCACCACTTTGTTGATCATTAAAGGTGTTTTTTTAAGAATTACAAATACTGTTGTTTGAGTAAAGCTTTTTCTATAGATGTTTATTAATTAATTGATTAGATTATTGTCAGTTTACAGGATTAGTGCATGTAGTAAATGAGCTATTAATTTAAAGAATTTCTAATAGAGTATTTTATATGATTTTTGAAAACATTTTATATTTAAGAGTATTTTTGAAAGCGATTTCTAAATTAGATTAATTAGATTTTTAACCCTAGAAATATTTTACAAATTAACATGCAGTTTATTGTATATATGTACATGTATGTTTTTTTTATAGTGTCTCATAAGTCAACTGTTTGGCTGGGCATTAATTGCATTTTAAAGATATAATTGTATATATGTCTAAATGTACTGTATCAATCAATATGTGACACTCAAATAAAATAGATTTTATTATTATTTATTATCAATTATGGTATAAAATTCCAGGGACTATTATCTAGTCCTAGGTAATTATGTTGAGTGTTTTACGTCCATAAAACAACGACCCACAATACGTAAAATGGGTATAATTTTGTGTTTCCATTTTGTAGATGTTGATCCGAGCGAATACTCGAGTATCGCTCGGTAAATCTAACGAGTACTCGATTAGTAAATCTTCACCGAGTTGACATCCCTAGTATTTATAAATGTCTGTGGTCTGAATATTGCAATTGAGACTATTCGTATTGTGTGTGAAGCAGATTGTGGCTCGCGTTTCGTATTGGAGTTTGAGGTAGTATTATTCAAAATCAGTCATCAATGTTTTAGCAGTTCCAAAATCTCAAAACTTAGTAGATTGATTTGTCAAATACCAACTTGGCCCGTGTCTTGTGGATTACAGCCAATAAATCGTTAGATATAGTCCGTTTCTTAAATTTGGGAATGATTGCTAGTTTTAAAGCTTTCGTGTTGTTACGGATACCAACACGGTTCCGGATGTTTTCCATGCTTTTTGCAAACACTTTCATCATCATATTGTAATCTTTTATAAACGTTGCCATAGGTTTAGCTCAGAGTTTCGTTTTCTTGGCAATGTAAGGTTGCAACTGTGGTATTTGGTTGAACATGATAACTTTATTAAGTTTCAGCCCTCGGGCCATATACATCAATAAGTTCACATGATGCACCACATATGTTGTCTTGTTCTGAATATTAGCTACCGGTTCTTGATTCGACTCCGTTGATTTGCAAAGATTGTGGATCCAGTGGAAAATCAATGAGGTAACCCTTCTTTGGCTATCATATCTCCATCCATCTCCTTAACAGTAAACGTGATGTCACAATCAATTACTTTTTACCTTCTGGGAACACCATTGATGAATCCAGGCAGTCTGTCGCGTGATATATATTTTATGCGAATCATTAATCCATCGAATACCAAACATGGTAAATTTATCTTTTCCTCAGCCGTGGAAGGTTGTTTTCGATACAGTAAAGGCCAGTAAGATTGGGTGACCATTCTTCGTGTCAACCTCATACAAATAGTCTTCGCAAATTAAAGTGAGTGTCTAATTTTCTGGCTTATATTTAGCAATCCGAGTTTTACCGCAGTCCAGTATCTTAAAAAAACATTCTACTGCAGGTAACGCATTACACTTTTAGCATTGAGGCTGGCTAGGTAGTCGCGTATTCATGTTAGCTGGGTAGTCGTGTCTACTTTAAACTTATTTGATATAGCAAGCCCTAAGTTGGAAATCATCCGGATGATTCACAATGCACTCCTGGTTTCGCTTGTCCACTATTTCTCTTATGGTTATGTTCCTACCATTTCTCCGAATTGTGTTTTACTTTGTACAATTTCGGGTTAAGGGAAAATTTCTCCAAACACTTTCTGTACACTACGAATGAAACTTTCATTGGTCTCATATGGCTTTTAAATTCTTGTCAGGCTCCTTGATCAGGCACCGTTACATTCGCAGTCATCTTTTTATTAAAGTATTCTCTTAGTATGCAAGGTTAGGATCTGCTCACTTTGGAAGTGATTAAAAGAGTGGCGAAAGATACCAACTGATATTTAAACTCACAAGTTGAAAACAAAAAGCTGACAATGACACGACAGAAAACAAAACATGACAAAAAGACAAATACCAGTACACAAAACACAACATAGAAAACTACATACTGTGCAAAACGAGCCCATCGAGACCCAGGGGCGATATCAGGTGCTTCGGAAGGGTAAGCAGATCCTGCTCCACATTTGACACCCGTCGTTTTACTCCTATAAAATATGTTCATTAGCTATACCAATTGATTCGGCATTTCGCAATAGCGGATTGGTAATGACTTGTATCTAACCCTACGACAGCACAAAATTAATAAATCATCAACGTCTATAAAGTGTTATTTACATTTTTCATACAACGAACTGGGTGGTACAATTTTGAAAAACCTAAATTATATGGCTGTGCAAAGTTCTTACAAACTATATGGATATGTACATGAATATGCAGATGAATATGAATATAATATCTTCGAACTCCTTTTGACCCTGTAACAAGCTCTTGAATAGAGTCGTGATTTGACGGCAGTAGATTTACTCAACCACATGTACATACAACTACTATATATCTCACGTCTCCAGGAAAGTGCATTTATACTGGAATGGAGAATTGAATATACTGAAAATGAGCTTCTGGCGTATATTGAGGAGGAGCTTGACACTACAAATGACAGTTATGAGTCGAATGGAGAGGACTATGAAGTGTCAGATGAAAAAGAGTGTAAAGAGTAGAATGTATTAAATAATATCCAATCCAGTCCAATATCATAAAAACTCTTCTACTGGAAGTAACGCATTAAACTTTCACCTTTAACATTGGTGCTGGCTAGATAGTCGCGTATTCGCGTTAGATTGGTAGTCATGTCTATTCTAACTCCTTTGATGTAGAAAGTCCCAAATTGGAAATCATCCGGATGATTCGCAATGTACTCTTACTTTCGCTTGTCCTCTATTTCTCTTATGGTTTCATTCCTACCATTTCTCCGAATTGTGTTTTACTTTGTACAATTTCGGGTCAAGGAAAATTTCTCCAAACACTTTATGTGTGAACATGTTTTTTTTTGTATGTTTTAAAAATGCCATCAGATGGTCAGTCTTTTGATAAAGTGACGTTTTGATAACATTTTAAACAAGAAAGATTGTAGACAAATTTGCATTGGTTAATGAGGAGCGGGCATTGTTACTCTTTTCGTGAACTTCGACGTGAATGATCATCGTATCATATTCACGAGAACGGGGTACGCCCAAACTGAGGGATAAAAAACATTGAGAAAAAATACGACCAAACATCAACATTGATTCAGGGAACTCACAAAAAGAAAACAACGATAAAAGTGGACAAGTCTGAATGTGTGTCAACCAACGATGGTTAAATGAAGACAGATCTAAATATACAGAACCACTCAATCAGTAATCTATCTGAGAAAAGTCAGCAGTGGAGTCCATGACGTAAGCTGGAATGCAAAGAATTTTCATGAATTGGTCGCAAAAAAGAAAAGAAGATTTATGAACTTGTTGAAAGCATGTTATCGATGGGCGAAGAACCAGGGAATACCTCGACAGAGTGATTGTTCAATTGAAACATACGACTAAATCTAAGCGATCACTTACAACCTCAGATGAAACAATAGTGGTTAATTATATATAACGGTCCAAGGTTGGGGTCCGACACCCTACCCTACCCTAACTTTCAAAGTTAATAAAAATTTTCCTACGGCAATACTTTTTTCCACACTAGGTGCAAATGAAAGTTGGGACCCTTAGGCATGCTTGACTAAAATATCCAGGTGGTGTATGGCATGGATTTTTTAAAAAATTGGTCCAAAGTTGGGGTCCGACACCCTACCCTACCCTAACTTTCAAAGTTAATAAAAATTTTCCTACGGCAATACTTTTTTCCACACTAGGTGCAAATGAAAGTTGGGACCCTTAGGCATGCTTGACTAAAATATCCAGGTGGGGTATTGCACGGATATTTTTAAAGATTGGTCCAAAGTTGGGGTCCGACACCCTACCCTACCCTAACTTTCAAAGTTAATAAAAATTTTACTACGGCAATACTTTTTTCCACACTAGATGGAAATGAAAGTTGGGACCCTTAGGCATGCTTGACTAAAATATCCAGGTGGGGTATGGCATGGATTTTTTACAAAATTGGTCCAAAGTTGGGGTCCGACACCCTACCTTACCCTAACTTTCAAAGTTAATAAAAATTTTCCTACGGCAATTCTTTTTTCCACACTAGGTGCAAATGAAAGTTGGAACTCTTAGACATGCTTGACTAAAATATTAAGGTGGGGTATGGCACGGATTTTTTAAAAATTGGTCCAAAGTTGGGGTCCGACACCCTACCCTACCCTAACTTTCAAAGTTAATAAAAATTTTCCTACGGCAAAAATTTTTTCCACACTAGGTGCAAATGAAAGTTGGGACCCTTAGGCATGCTTGACTAAAATATCCAGGTGGGGTATGGCACGGATTTTTTTAAAAAATGGTCCAAAGTTGGGGTCCGACACCCTACCCTACCCTAACTTTCAAAGTTAATAAAAATTTTCCTACGGCAATACTTTTTTCCACACTAGGTGCAAATGAAAGTTGGGACCCTTAGGCATGCTTGACTAAAATATCCAGGTGGGGTATGGCACGGATTTTTTTTAAAATTGGTCCAAAGTTGGGGTCCGACACCCTACCCTACCCTAACTTTCAAAGTTAAAGAAAAATTTTCCTACGGCAATACTTTTTTCCACACAGGTGCAAATGAAAGTTGGGACCCTTAGGCATGCTTGACTAAAATATCCAGGTGGGGTATGGCCCGGATTTTTTTTTTTTAATTGGTAATATAGCTAATTAGTAATGTCCCTGCACACCATACTTTGATTACTAAAAATAAACCCTGCGTATCATCAAACAAGTATGGTCAGAAAACATTTTCAACCAGGGCAGAGGGTGGTCAATTTTAGGACCACTGCTTAAAAGTTGTAAGTGATAGAAAAATATCTTCATTTTCTTTCCAACAAACTCCTAAGTGAGATGTTGCTTAGATTCCAAAGAATTTGAATACGTGGCGTTTTCTTAATTTGAAATTGATACTTCCACTCGGGCGTTGCTGTGTATTTATTTATGCATTAGAATAAAGCAGGCTTCCATCTCACCATGTGATTGATGTCGGGCAGGAGAATTCCGAATAACTATCTTTCTATCCCACATTCGCACCCGTTTTGATCTCAAATGACTGGAATGAAGTAGAGAATGTGTTAAAGGTTCAATAGTAACTTTGGAAAGTAACGCACAATAACGCAGACATAAGGCAAAGAAGGATTTATTTGTTACTTTTATTAATTAAAAAATGATATGCGTAGGCAAAATGATGGGACAGTAGAGTTCACCTGATTTAAGAACCTATACCCTAGAGAGTATAAATTTGATCTAGAAAGGGTTTCGAAGCAAGCTACATCGAAATAAAAATACACCTATACCAAACACATAAAAACATGTTATTTAATTAATCATCTTGAAAGTTTCGACATTTTACGTGAAAACTAGACATGAAATTTTACCAGTTTCTCATCATCTGTTGGTGAAATGTATTTATTTTCCAATAAGTGATATCTTACATAATGATAAATTTAAAAAAGGACTTTCCGATTAATTTATATTACATTCGAATATATTTTATGAGTACACGGATAGAAAAAAGAACTCTTTTTATACTGTTAGCCCAAATTTTATGTCAATAGATTTATTCAAGCATATCACCCTCGTAACTTTACATACTTCAATGTGCGGTTATAATATTTATAACAATAAACAGACAAGACAACCGTAGCAATAATTCAGTACGAATTCGCTGTTCTTTAAATAAAGGCAACAGCAGTATACCGGTGTTCAAATGTCATAAATCGATTTAGAGAAAACAAATCCGGGTTACAAACTAAAACCGAGGGAAACACATCAACTATAGGAAGGAAAACAAATGAACAACAAGAACACTGAAGTACAACAAAAACAAACGCCAACATACATATAAACAAACCTTGTATAATTTTAAATTTGCATTTAATACTTGCCACTGGATATTAGAAACAAATCAATCCTAATCACACGCTTTATTCATTTTGATACCTCTTATCGAGTGTGTATATCAGTGTGTTGTCATTTCTCCCCTTTGGCTGCATTAGTGAATTTTGGTTCCCAATGCTCTTTAATTCCGTACTGTATTTGGCCTTTATCTTTTGACTTGATCGTCACTGATGAGTCTTTTGTAGACGAAACGCGCTTTTGGTGCAAAACAACTGTTAGCCTGGCATCTTAAAGGTTATATTTACATGTTTAAAACAAATTTCTCGAGAAATGTTAACCCTTCACTTGAATGTAGAATGATACTACTTGAAATGTGTCTATTGATGTATTTCATTGACATCTATCTATTGCTGAAGTCTGTATGTTGTAATCTAGATGACTTTTGGTCATTTATGTCGATGGGTCGCAGGCTGAATGACGTTAATCCTACATTTTCTTTTATTCTTATGCACATACTCAATTTTTGTTTTCAATTACAGATGCTCCTCCACTTGTTCAAGATAATTGGTTGCATCTTACAAATGGTTGTTCTGTCGATCAATGTTCTGCTATCAATGTGTTTTCCTTCCATCAAAGAATCAATTGCGGCAAGATTTAGAAAAATACACGAAGGAACTACACTGACAGACGAAGACTGTATGAACTCCATTTATACACTGGACTTTTTCAAACAAGTATGGAGGCCGATGTATTTAGATGTTTTTAAAACTGCCAAGTTACATTGCAAACCACCAAATGTAGAAGTGATTAAGATAGATGATTTGGTCAAAACGAGGCTTATAGACTTTCAACGGAAAGGAAGACCACTGATATTAAATTTGGCAGTTGTACGTGACAGCCGTTTATGGTTAAGCTTGAGCACTTCAATAAAGTAATAGCTCGCTTTTCTGGTATCGCTGATTTTGTTATTATTTACATTGAGGAGGCACATCCCTCTGATGGTTGGAAATTTGGAAATAATATAGAAATAAACTATCATAGAAACTTACAAGAACGCGTTGCAGCAGCTAAACGACTACAGTCTTTTGGACCAAACTGTTCAATTGTTGTGGATAATATGCAAGATGAGGCTAATTTGCAGTACGGAGGGCTCTATGAACGTTTATATATTGTTTTAAATGACGTTATTGCATTTGCAGGTGCGAGAGGACCAATGGGGTATCGTGTTGAAGAAATAGAGCAGTGGTTAGAGAACTATTATGGTTAGACATGTATTTGTATATTGAATAACTAGTCAAACAATATAAAAGTAGTTCTTTATGATGGTAAGAAGAACGTAAATATAACGAAGAAGATGTGGTATGATTGCTAATGAGACAACTCTGTACAAGAGACCAAAATGACACAGAAACTATGGGTCACCGTACGGCCTTCAACAATGAACAAAGCCCATACCGCATAGTCAGCTATAAAAGGCCCCGAAATGACTAATGTTAAACAACGAGAAAACCAACGGCCTAATTTATGTAAAAATGTATGTAAGACTATTTTGTTTTACCATGTAAACTAACGTTTGTCGCATTGATTGCAAACTGTTCAAGCTTAAATTGTAAATTTAAATGTTGTAAGGTAAAAGAAGTCATTAAGAAGCTCTAGTACCATTATGTAGATATCTCATGTAGACCTTTAAAATACTATTAAATAACTCTTTTAAGAACTATAACACGCTAGTTTTTTTTTAAAGCTTGACAAATGGGATATTAAGCATTTAATGCACTTGATGGAAGTAACGTGCAAATATCTTCTATGTAATAGTTGTTTTCTCTTATGAATGATATAAATTGTAATTAGCAATGCTATAGTCTGTAAAGTATCATTTACAGTCGCACGTATGAAGACAAGTTTGTAAATAGTTTTCAGATTTGTTGGAAGCCATTCTACTGGATATTGTTTAATAAAATTGATATGAAATACAGCGTTGGTTTTATGGATTCCAAAAGTAAGACAAGACTGATTTTACTTCTATTCATTTTATTTTACTTTTAGAAGGTTTCTAGTGTGTCTAACTGGATTGCTACAAATATAAAAAATATCGCATTTCTTCTCCAATTATTTTACGAATTGTTACTTGAATTAGGTTGTGCGTGAAATGCAGAAACAGTTTTTCTTATAAAAGTGTTAGAACTTAGAAAAATGTGTTATTCAATTACAAGATCATTATATGTTGTTACTTTAACTATTATAAGTTATATGGTTCGCTACTGACCCCCTATGGATCCATAGAGGTTATTAAAATCCATAGGGGGTGAGGCCGGAGGCCGAATCCCTATGGATTTTATTCACCCTCTATGGATTCGTAGGGGGTCAGTAGTTAACCGCATAACGAATTTATCGCACTCTGGGCTTTTTCTGCTGCGTTTTGCTGAAAAATAAACAATGAAACACAGCAACATTAGTAGATGACGTCACCATTAAAGCGTCATGAACCCCCTATGAAATTTACTAACACCGTACGGTCTCATAGGGGGTCACCACGTGACGGCGTTAAACCAATCACAACGTGATAATTTACCCGCGGTGCGATAACAGTCTATAACATTACAATAACACCTTTAAAGCATTAAAACTAATGAGAAATGCGTAAACCCTAAAAAATTGAAAGCCATGGATGAATGAATACCCGAATACCTATCATTGCAATTACTAAACGCAAGAATATGAGAAAAACGATCGATACAATAACATATGAATATTGCTCATGTTAGGTTAATTATTTTTTTTCTACCACAATGTAACAATCTCTAACAAAC
Source organism: Mytilus coruscus (assembly GCA_017311375.1). Lineage (NCBI taxonomy): Eukaryota > Metazoa > Mollusca > Bivalvia > Mytilida > Mytilidae > Mytilus > Mytilus coruscus. Next base: position 17,712,856 of record CM029598.1, read on the forward strand.
TTATATTTATTAATATTAAAAGGATATAAGTCTGTAAGAGTTTGGATTAATAATATATGTTGCTAACGACTCGGGTAATAGTTCAGACTAAATTGGAAAGACTTTTCTTTTACAAACATTACGACCGTTTGCTCACTTTTCAGGTTAAAAATTAAATTTCAACCAATAAGATTATGAACATGTAAACCTTCAACAAATTATATTTCAAAGATAGGTTTAGATTACATGTATTGAATACAAAAGGTTCTTTAACTTGTAAACTTATAAACTTATGAACTTTTACAATCAATGAAATGTTGTTTTATTGTAGCTACATGATGTTTTTGCATATGTTCTTTTTTTATTCTAATGACACAGGTGTTTCTATACTCCTAAAGTTTATTTGGATGTAAATTTGTACTACTGACAACATTTATTTGTTCAGATTCATGTTAACGTCTTAAGTAGTCCAAGTAACGTGTTGTGAACTGGATTTTGTCTATGTAAAAATGATGGTACTGTATTTAGCAACCCTGATTTTGTTTGCACTGAGTGGAACAGTGGTGAGAACTAATCTAACAGGTAATGAGTGGAACAGTGGTGAGAATAAATCGTACAGGTAATGAGTGGAACAGTTGTGAGAATTAATCGTACAGGTAATGAGTGGAACAGTGGTGAAAACTAATCTTACATGTAATGAGTATAACAGTGGTGAGAACTAATCTTACAGGTAATGAGTATAACAGTGGTGAGAATTAGTCTTACATGTAATGAGTATAACAGTGGTGAGAACTAATCTTACAGGTAATGAGTATAACAGTGGTGAGAACTAATCGCACAGGTAATGAGTACAACAGTGGTGAGAACTAATCTTACAGCATTGACAATAAAATAATTTCACAGTTGTGTAGATCAACAGGTCACGTTTATGTAACGGAAGATTCAGATCAGACACTGGAAAAATAAATTACAAGATTCATAAGGGATTCAGCGGAACCATGTGTCTCGCCTCCGATTGCTGCTGTTAATGTAAAAGTGTAATGCTGACTAAATAAGTGAGTCTATTTATACAGGATTTAAAAAAAAGTTTCTTTGGATGCTCTTTCTTGGTCTTGCAGAAAAAGCTTCTGTCCAAGTTTCATAAAATTCTATGAAGGTTTACAAGTTTATCATGGCAAAACAATGTAATCCAAAACTGACTGTAAATGATAACATTAAAAAAAAAACAGAAACAGTCTATCATAAAACTACTAAAAAATAAAAAAATAAATTTGGAGGTAGACGTTTTCAACAAATTGTCGGCATTCCTATGGGAACTAACTTAGCGCCTCTTCTTGTCGACCTTTTCTTATTTTCATATGAATCGGAGATCCTTCAGACACTTGTCAAAAACAAAAAGATCAAAGAAGCCAGGTCATTTAATTTCACATTCAGTTATATTGATGATGTTCTTTCCATTTACAATCCACACTTTTCTGATCGGGTTCCATTAATATATCCCCCAGAACTAGAAATTAAAGAAACAACAGACAAGGCTTCCTCCGCCTCATTTTAGACTTATACCTCGAATTTGACATACACGGTCATCTCAGTACCAGAATCTATGACAAACGAGACGATTTTAATTTTGAAATTATCAATTTCCCCCACCTTAGTAGCAATATACAAACTTCACCTGCATATGGGATATACATTTCCCAACTTATTCGGTATTCAAGAACATGCAGCAACTACTCAGACTTTGTAAAACGTCACCAGTGTCTGAGCAGAAAGTTGATGAACCAGGGGTATGTAAAAGAACGTCTCGTCCTTTTTCTAAAAAAGTTCATCGGAAGGTACCAAGACCTTGTTGATAGATATTCCGTATCAACTTCACAAATAATACACGATGGTCTGGAAGTATAGATTCTGGGTACTGACGTTGTTTATCATCTTAAAAACGTGTTATATTGTTCTTTTATTTGTCTTTATGAATATTACTTTTATTGTTTAGTCTGTTTTTGTGGTATCCATTTGACGTGGCTCTGTACTTATACATCCCTTCATTATGTTATTGTTCAATGATAATTTTTGTATTCTTGTATTTCATTTTTGCTAATATGTTTTGTCTATATGCCTGTTTGTGTTTCTTTGTTACATATCACGTGGCTCTTTACTTATACATCCCGTCATTGTGTTATTGAGCCATGGTAAATGTTTGTTTACATATTTGTTGGTTTTTATGGTAGGATAATAACTCAATGTTGACTGATGTACCCCTATTTTTGACATTTTTACCTATTATGTCTGTTTGCTTTGTTCACACATCGTTGTCAATATAATGGAATTTTATGCGACTGTCATACAAGTGAGAGGTTAAGCTAGCTATAAAACCAGGTTTAATCCACCATTTTCTACATAAGAAAATGCCTGTACCAAGTCAGGAATATGACAGTTGTTGTCCATTCGTTTGATGTGTTTGAGCTTTTGATTTTGCCATTTGATTAGGGACTTTTTGAATTTTCCTCGGAGTTCAGTATTTTTTTTATTTTACTTTTTAAAAGATTCTGCCAAAGTTTCATATACTGTACGAAGGTTTAACAAAGTGATTGATGTGCAACAAACTTTAACCCCCGACTGTATCTACTTGATTACTTTAAAAAAAAAATAAGTCCATTTATCAGTAAAATATGGAAAAAACGAAAATAAATATTTTAAAAATTTCGCTCTGGATTCTGTATATTGGTAATAAACAAGCTTATGTTCAAATTTGATACATTTCCATTAAGGTTTGACAAAGTTATTGGTGACTGAAAAACTGTAACCTCAGACTGAGACTGAGTGTTAACTGTAAAAAAAGTCCATTTATCAGAAAAATTCGACGAAATAAAAATAAATATTTTTCAATACTTTGCTGTAGATACAATATTTTAGTCTTAAACACGCTTCTGTCCAAATTCAATAAAATTCCATGTAAGTTTGGCAAAGTTATTGAAGACTAGAAAAACTAGATAACAGACTGAACCTTAATGTTGACACCGCCGACTCTGCCGCACGACAGAATCTATGATCGCTAAATATATGTCTCGCTTTTGCGAATAAATTTCGCCGGCTCGACAATAATTAAAACGGATGTAATGTAATAGACTACATCTTAATTAATCAGAATAATATGTTTAACATTGTTGAAAATAACTTGTATGCATATTCAATAATTCTTTTCACTTCATATTGATCTTTACATGAAAAATACAAGTTATGTAATCAAAGATCAATGTGAATGTTTTAATCATAAATGTAGCCTGTTTATGAAATGAAGGAATGAGGGTATCGAGGATGACTTCAGAAACAGTATTTTGTTGAATTCAAATATATGCGAAGAATTAATATCGAAAAAGAAAGGAAAAGATACCAAAGGAAAGGTGATGATCATAGTGACATTGAAATTAGTGTAATAAGCTGGAATAATCTTTTATCCGATATTTTGAATTATTCTAGTAGAGGTTTCCCGATTTGCTACGTATCAGGTACGGTTTGTACGTAACTCAACGGTTAGTGCTGTTTTGGAGGTATCATTAATACATGAAATTATTTTATTCGTCATGATAAAATTAAAAGAATTGAAATGTATATTAGCAACAAAAAAAACTAGCTTAACGTTTTACTTGATAACGATTTCAACGTTTCTAGAACACTTTGTTTGTGTTTTTCATGATATTATGTAGTTGTGCACATGTGCGTGAATTAAACAGACCTTGTATCATAGATCAAATATATTCGTTCATTGTGTGTTCATTTGTGTTACTACGATTTTTGATTGAGTTAAGCCATTCCAATTGATATTTTATAGTGTGCCTTTCTATGTTGTGGTCTTACACTATTGTTTCAGATAAGGGAGAAGGTTTGGTACCATTAAAACGTTTAATCCCGCTGCAATTGTTTGCACCTGTCCTAAGTCAGGAATCTGATGTTCAGTAGTTGTCGTTTGTTTATGTGGTTCATAAGTGTTTCTCGTTTCTCGTTTTTTATATAGATTAGACCGTTGGTTTTCCCGTTTGAATGGTTTTACACTAGTATTTTTGGGGGCTCTTTATAGCTTGCTGTTCGGTGTGAGCCAAGGCTCCGTGTTGAAGACCGTACCTTGACCTATGATGGTTTACTTTTATAAATTGTGACTTGGATGGAGAGTTGTCTCATTGGCACTCTTACCACATCTTCCTATGTCTACTTAAACGAAATGAGTTGACACAGCCTTTATATTCTAAATATAGATTTGCGTTTCTGTTTGTTAAAGGTGTTGTTTTTGTTTCTTTTATTTAAAGAAAAATTGTTTTCTTATGTATAAACATGATAAATAGAATTTAGAATAATTGAAATAATAACTATGAACTACTTTCTGAAACACGTGGTACTGGAGTTGGTTATATTCGTTAACGTTGATTTCTTGTTATAATTAGTTCTTGCATGCTTTTGAAATTAGTTATTATTATTCAAGTAATCTATTTCTATCATTGCCGCAGAAGATTTTTCTTGGTAGGATGAGGGAACTGAGATTTCACATTGATTGAGGAAAGGGTACTCTTATCGTCTTTTTTTATCAACAACTTTTAAAGATTTTTTTTTTAGAAATGCAATTAAAAAAGGAATCTGAAAAAATATTGAAAAATCAGTATTCTGTTGATGAAAAAAAACCAACACCAATTTCTTGAATCATTGAATTTAAACGACTAGAATAACTGTCATATAATTATACTTAATTGTAGTGACACTTAACTTCTTCTATTCGTTTTTTTTTTTAACTTTGGTAAAATTTCTCATACGTGTGTATGACACTTTTTCAAAAATCCAGAAAATATTAAATGGTATTAAAATAGATAATGAATTTGAACTACTAAAATAGCATAAAATATCAAATTCTATTAAAGAATGCGAAGAAATGAATTTATACTCATTATTTGATTACACAAAGTTTGTTGATCACCGTAATGCTATGACGTTGCGCACGGTATTGGTGTCTCTTTGAAAAATGCAGTAGATAGAGGGTTATTCACATTCAAGCTCCTTTCCTTCACAATAAATATCCATGTTCTGCATATCATTCGAAAGGAAATAACCAAAAGAAATCAATAAAATAGGTGATGTTGTGCTTTGTATATTTTGTAAAGGAAAACTTTGTTCATTTCGATGCCTATAACGTCATTTTAAGGGTGTCCCGCTGTTACACTTTTCTTTTGTGCGCGTCTTTGAAATCACAATGTGGATTAATTAGTAGGTTAAATGTGATAAAATTTTACAACAGTATTGTACACCATTAACGAAAAATGGTGTCATAGACGTTTTTCACTGCGAATGAAAGAAGATTGTCAAAAGCGTTGAGATTAGGAAGAGAAAAATGTCCCATTCAGCTGCTCAGCTCCTATAAAAACTTTCTGCCTTCACTATTACAGGATATAACAGATGTAAGTGGCTTTTGATAATATCAGAAAATCTATACATGTCCTCAAAAAGCTATCTAAAGTCACCACTATATAACTGCGGTCTTACTTTCATAACATCGTCAGTTTTCCCGTGTCCAATAAAATGTCCCGATGGACAAAATACCATATAAAATAATTTGGAGGCTGCTTATTAAACGAAATTTTACTTGATCCCCAATTTTTAGCAACTTTTAATTGATATAAATGGAAAATACATTTAGTTTCCTCTAAAATGATATGATATATACTTTTGTTTGAACTGCAGGTAGAAAACACGTAACGATCTAAGATGTCCAATGAAATGTCCCCATAACTGTAATTTGACGTTCACGTCATGATAACGCTAAACTGTACATGAATTTTCTTGCATATTTGGCATACATGTACAATTGATTTCATGAAATTGTCTGATCTATATTAAAAATTTAATATGCATCAAAGGAGATCTGGTTTGTATAAATAATTTAAGATGACGAAATATTTAACTCGGATACTTGATAAAGAGCAGTGTTCTCGGTCATAAAACTTTACTCAGAACTCGGATCACAAAACTTGTGCTAGAAACACCAAATCCAGTATTTTAATTGGTTGATTTCCGAGTCAGAGTAGGATAAGCGTGCTCCTTGGCCAAAAAAGTGAGAAAAGTTTACATATGATCAGTCTCGTAAAAGTTTTTGTTAAAAGAGTCGCTGGTGTTTACTGAGAGTTTAGAACAATCTTTAGTCATCTACACAGTAACATGTGTATGAAAAAGAAGGTTTACTATTGTGCGGCAGAAATTGGGTTTGTTGTCTCGAATCTCAAACAGAATTATTAGCTACTTAGGCTTGCGGTGCAACGAGTATTAACGTTTTAATTGAAACTTGTCTTTTACATTAATTGGAGATGGACCAGGATTGCACACAAACATGTAGCAGACTCCAGCGTATTTATCCACAGACACTCCCAAGTACATTTTAACCTAGTTTAAGCTCCCTTTCGACAAAAGTCACCATGCACTCTACCCAACAGCTTCCGAAATTTCTTATTTTCCATCTTTGAAAGCGTATGTGTTTTGCGGAAGTTCAATATTCTTGGCATTTATACTAGTAACCAATTTATAGAAAAAGTTGGAGAGAATATCAAATAATGATAAATATACTACAGTAAACACGCTGTATGTATAATAAGTTGACACCATATTTCCTCTTCTTTACCAGTAAATCAACCACACAATGTCTGCTGTTTGGATAAATGGTTCTCTCCGGACACTCCGGATTCCTCCACCAATAAAACTGACCGCCACAAGACAGCCAATAGTTCCTAATGTGGAGTTTAACACCAAGTATTCAATCAACAAATCTGCACGGTGGAAATTTTTTATACTTGTTAAAACAAAATAAAAAAAACTGAAACCGAAAACCCGAAAATAACCCGTTTGAAAAGGATCTAAAATATCAAAGAAAATGAAGTGTAAACCGATACCCAGTTATATGTTGAAACACTGAAACAAAAACTATTTAAAGTATTAAAAGTAAATTAAATGCATTCCTGGTCCATAGTAATTTCTTTCAGAAAACATTAATCCTGAAGAAAATGAGTATACTTTTAAAAATTGGTTTTCGGCCTGCTGTTAGTCAAATAGTGGTTAAGATAGATTTAGGTCTATTTAAAAGGCATAGTGATTTCCATACTTTGCCAAAATGCTATAATTTCAAAATAATACAAAAAGTATGGATCACCGACCTTTTCAAAACTTAATTTAATTTCATGTTTGTGAAAAATTATCAGATTTTGTAAGGATGCTATATGGAAAAGGCACTTTTAGGTGAATAAAAGAAAACTAAACGATATAGTTTTAAATATGATGTATATATGAGAAGATAGCTCTCTTGTTATAATGTACTTTCCGAAAGCAAAAACAAGAAAACAAAATCAAAAACAACAAAAAAAAAAACGAAAAACAAAAAAAACGTAATCCTCGTACTCGTTTTCTTACTTATTTTGGGGATAATCATGATTTTAGAATTCTTATCAAAGAAAACATTTTCTTTTAAATGAAAAGATGTAACCATGGTAGCGTAACGTGATGCATGACTTATAAAGATTTAAATTTTCGTTAGGAAGAGGATTTTCGAATTTATAAACAAAAATTGCCATTTTTTAAAACTTACACAATTCGTAATTGATGTCAAGATCGTGAACTCATACATATATGATGATGATTATTATACCCCACGCAGTTGCGTAGGATTTTTTTGACCCGTCCGTCTGTCAGTCTGTCCGTCAATCCGTCAGTCCTGTTCTTGTTATCGCAACTGCTCTGAAACCGCACAACAGAATTTCATGAAACTTTGTAGATAGTAAGGACATACTATGTAGATGTGCATATCGACAGGAAATTGTGATTCTATTTTTTTTCTAGCAGTTATGCCCTTTCGGACATAGAATTTTGGCCTAAATATACTGCTTCAACAGTTTGTCATCGCAACTACTGAAACAACATAAACAGAATTTCATGAACTTTTGTAGTTAATGAGGAAATAATATGTAGATGTGCATATCCACAAGTAACTTTATCAGTTGACTAGGAGTTATGAGTCTTTGAAGTTAGGAATCTGGTGAGTTTTTGTTTTCCCAGTGACAATGTGGGGGCGTGGGGTATGTCAGCGTGCACACAAAGGTTCTTTAATTTGTTCGAGTTTAACCAAATAAGATATGAATTATGAAATATAATACTAGTATAAATTTATGAAAAAAATAAAACAACGGACCTCTTATGAATAAAGTGTTGATAAAATGAGTAAAAAAAATATCATGCTCTGACGTCGTTTAACAACATCTTTCAAATAATCGAACTGAGAAGCATTTGAATATTAACGTAAATTGAAAAAGACAAGTTGAGGGAGAGAAATTACCAACAAAAAAAAAAAAAAAAAAAAAAAAAAAAAAAAAAAAAGAAACGTATAATAGAAACAAAACACAAATATTGAAAATTTCACCAGCCAAGATTGAGAAAGTCTTGCGGCAAATATAAAACATTGAAGGTCATAAACGAATACATTCATTGTGTCATTTTTTAGACACGCTCGTCCGTAGAGTAAAGAGCTCGATGTTGTATCAGTTTTCCTTTATTTGTTTCACTCATAGTATCAAAAATCAGTTTAAAGTTTCAAAACATTTTGGATTTTAAAATGAAAGATGCTAAATAATATACTAAAAGATCTGAGATCATGTTACAGACGTTAATGACATCATATTATTATTCGTTGCTAAACATTGCGGTTTGAGGCGATTTTGACACAAAATTACAAATGTTGCATGTGTTTTGAATATTTTAAAATTCTATTGAAGCAACTTATAAAATCTCTGCAAAATGAGTGCTTATTAGAAGTCCAGAATGTACACAGTCAGTCAGTTAAACGACATTTCACATAAGTAAAATGCTTTTATGCTTGAAACGTTCTTTGAGGCAACGTCAAAATACTCTTTTGGTTGAGAACGTCGTGTAACGCTCAGTGGTACCAATACCGTGCGCAACGTCTATACGTTTATATCCTTACCTTAAGACTTGATCAGCCAGGTTTATATTTTTGTACTTTAAAGTCATACGAAACGAGTGACTGGTGAAAAATACTGTTTATCCAATTCTTGAACCAATGCATGTATAAATCATAAACTTAGTCTTCTGTGCACGATTTTATCATTTTTTACGCAAATATATCGTATAATCGTCAATTTTTTTTCTCTCTGTCTGTTATGAGGTGAAAAAATGACAGCTACTTAATTGTCGTGTTTTGAAGCCGTAGTTTACCGATTGTCACCTTATAGTAAACAATCAACAAAGAGGCATGGATATTGAGCTCGTATTTAACATGTACAATCAGATAATTATTTATTTTAATGACAGATCCATTCGTATTGCGATCACCGGATTTTTACGAAAAGGGTCACGCTAAGGTCACTTTGCATACGGAAAATATGTCGGCGAAATGCTTCCTGGAAGCAAGCAATTAAAAAAAAGTAAACTTCTTCTAAACGTGGACAAATTGAAGAATTTTCTTCAGAAAAAAGTATATATACATAAGTTTTACAATGAAAACTATCCATTTAGTTATAAAAAAACATATGCATCATTTTTTAATAATTTGAGGTTTCATATGACTTTAAATTGACTTGTACATGTTATTTTTAATTTCGGAACAATAAATTTCGTACAGGTTTTATATATATGACCAGGAAAGATTACGAACGGTCGGCTTTATACTTATCTTCATTAATAAATACATTTTAAATGAGGTCTATTGTGTATGGTTAAATAACTCTTATTAGGTCTTTCCACTTTTCTGTGGAAAGACCTATTGTATTTGTTCTGATTATTGTTATTATTATTATTATTTTTTCTTCTTCATTATTATTATTATTATTTTTTCTTCTTCCGCCACTTTTTTCTGACGGTGCTTTTTTGTTTCGCAAGATGTGGCTTAGATTTTTTGCATATGATATCGAACAGTTAGTACGATTTTGAAACTGACGCTGTTAAGCCGAACACTTTTTATTGTAAGAGTTATCTCCCCAGACACTGTTTTTCTTGTGTACAAATCTCCTTCGCATCCGTTAAAGATTACGACAAAATTATTTCACCAATTTGCTCGTTATATCCGCAGGATTTTAAAAATAACTTTGACCGAAGAGGTCCGGAAACTTCTGTATTTAGAATAAGTAAAATGTAATTGTAATTGGTAAACCATAAGTGATAGAGACCTAGGGTCTTTTGATTTGAGGTCCTTGGTCCAAAAAAAAAAAAAAATAGGGTCAAGGTCAAAGGTCAAGGTCATTTCTAAATTTGAATTTTGGCTTATTTTCACCTCTTTTCAAACACAATATAAGATATCGACAACATATTTTAAATTAATTGTTAGTTGCGACATGTCGTAACACATACATATTGGTTTAAAGGGTACGCTTACATAAAATTAGAGTTTTCTCCCCTCTTTTATCTAAAAATATGGATATGGTGATATAACTCATGAACTGAATATAATTAAGACCTAGGGTCTTTTGATTTGAGGTCCTTGGTTGATGACCTTGACATTGAGCTCAAGGTCATAGATTTAATTGAAGTTCTAGATTTTGAACTTTGCTTTTACCTCATATGTATACATGATAAGGCCATGGGACTTTTTGCATTAGGTTTCAAACCATTTAACCTTGAAAAAACCCACCGGAAGTGATCTTGTGTAAACCGGAAGTAGGTTTTTTTGTACTTAATTAATGTAAAAGTTTATAGAACCACATATTTTTGGTATCAGTGTCTATTAAACGTTTGAATAATACCGGAAGTAACAAATTATCTCCCTTATTTAAACAATATTGTATAGAAACCATATATTTTTGTAATCAGCGCAAAATAAGCTATCATTTGACGCTGAAAATGACATTTTAAACCAAATTTTACGAATTTTCATATTAAAATAAATGTTTTTTTGTGGAAAGACTTTCTAACCTTTTAATTCTATCATGTTTTCTAAAAGCCTACCCCAAACAATTGCCAACTTATTCATTCTATACTGGTAGATCAATATAACAGGCGAACATTAAATAAAATATGAATGTGCTTTATGTTTAGCTTGTTTTTGTCTGTGCAATTTCAGGGGAAATACATCTTTATTAAAAACCGTTCGTAACGGTTGGTTAGAAGCATAATCGAGTTCACACAATATCGTTTGTTATGAATAGGGAACATATCCACATGAAATGTATACCAAGTTGTAGCTAAAAAAACTCCAAATACTTTTGGTAATGATTCATAAAACATACGTTGACATTATGGGCATATATAAATTAATTTCAAAAGTTCAATGACGGCTCCCAGTTCGTACTACGGTTAGTACGGTAACAAATCGGGAAACCTCTACTTCGTATCATTCAAACGAATTTAGACTGAGTTTAAATATAGCCAAACAGAGGTATACGATCCTAGAAAATAAACTAAAAAGAAAGTACAAAAACCAATTAGGGAACCTTTTATCGAGTTTAAGAAAGACCAACACGAAGCAATGTTACAGAAAATTTAAAAAGTGTGAAAATAAAGTGAATCACAGTATTACAACTGAACCGTTCGAAGAACATTTCAGAATTCTGTTATGGAAAGACATTAATACAAACATTGAAATTGTTTACCGAGAGGAAATTATTTTGTATTATGAACTTAATTCACCATTTACGGAAGCAACTGCTATTAAAAAGCTGAAGCGGAAAAAATCAACAAAATCAAACAATATTATGAACGAATACATCTAATAGATGACTTTTGAATTAGTGTACTTTCCCGTAAATTTCCTACGGTACAATGCTTATGATATTACGTCACAGTAAAAACCAATTGTTTGAAGACTTCGTTTACGCCATAACTCATTAAAAGCCACTCGAGATTGGTGGATTCAGAGGAAATTTAATAAAACCAATGCTGTGCAAAATATTCAAGTGTTATATACTGAACTCCGCTATTTCCCCAGAAATATGGAAAAAAAACATAATATTTCCATTTTCAAAGAGTTACTATGAAATTATTCTGATAACTATCGTGATATTGTGCTCGTTCCAAACGTTGGTTTATTGTCCAGTCAATGATTAACATCAGGCTAACAGCGTGGACGGCAAACACTGCATACTCACAGATGAACAGTTCGGTTTTCGCCCAGGATACGAGACGACTGACGTCATCTTCACCCTCCATTCGTTAATTTCAAAGTCACTTAAATCGGGTAAAATAATATAAATGTTGTTTCATAGATTACAAAAAAGCTTTTAATAGCTTGTCTCACTTGAAACTTTGGTTAGGATTAGTTAAACTTAGTATTACCGTTCAATCGGTACGTGTTATAGAGTCAATGTACTAAAAAGTGAAAAGGTGTGTGAAGTCTGATAGCGGGGTACAATACGAATTTCAATATAAATGCCCAAAACCATGGTTAAATGAAACAAATTTTACGGCTGCCATGAATAATCTCAACTCTAATAGGAAAAATATGTTAATTTTGTCAACCGTGAAAGCTATATACGCACGATACTCTTTTGGCTGTTCCGTTTTACTTATTATTCAATAACATATAACACAAAGTCTCATTTTTAGCCTAAAATGTTTGTTTATCTGATTTTATTACATTCTGAGGCATGAGGAGCCTGAAAACGCCATGTATTTACATTTGACGTCGGAAGCATACGTAGTACGTTTCCTTGGCTTGTTGCAGAAGACGATAACATCATTTCACGGAATTTTCGTTGTAAAAAAATTTACACCGAAAAAATGGCTGAAATGGACTGATCTGTTTATTTTGCATTAGAACAGGTATAACCGTATTGCATTGAAGCTGGGCCTACGTAAAACGATGATTTTACCGTCGCAAATTGAGTTAACCTGGTCGTATGAACAAGCTAGGCGTACCACGGAAAAGTAACCATTGTTTTATTTTATTAATGCGTTTGCCCTGAAAGCAGATATACTGTGAATATTCTTGTTGACGATATATGAGTCGTCATATTTATCATCCCATTGCTTAACTGAAGAAACCGTACATATTACAACATTGATAGAAATATGCGTTTATGTCATATTTGTGACAAACATTTAATCAAAGACGTATATCATTTCATATTAGTTTGTGAAAAAATAAGCCACTATAAGAAAAATGTATATCAAAACTTATTATCGGAGAAAACCATCCAGTTTCAAACTTGTACAACTACTGTCTTTCCGTATTGTAAAATAATTTTGCTTAAAAGATCCGTAATTGATTACTGTATTGTATAGTCTCTGTCGTTGTGATTTCATATTGTTTGTGCAATAATTATTAACTGGACACTGATGCTATTGTGTTGTGAATATTTGTTAAATGCATATACTCTATGAGCTATATAGCTAACGAATAAAGCTATTATTATCATAGGAAGGACTTTAAAAAGTGCGTATTTTTTTGTATTAAAAAAAAATCATCAAAGATACCGGGCTACAATTGTGTACGCCAAACGCGCGTTTCGTCTACAAAAGATTAATCACTGACACTCAAATCGACAAAGTTAAAAGTCCAAATAAAATACGCAGCTGAAGATAATTGAAGGCTAAAAATTCCGAAAGGTTTTGCCAAATACAGCTAAAATTGTCTATTCCTAGGGTAGAAAATTCTTAGTTTTCGAACAATTCAAAGTTTTGTCAACATTTAATATATAAATATGACAATATCAATTATAATTCATGACACAGAAGAGCTACTGAGCTGGTGATCCGCGGGAGAAAATAAACAATTATCTAACTCTCGTGCCTGTATTTTATTTTAAGATATTTAAAAAAAAAAACACTATGTGATTATATATAATTATATTGAAGGTACGAATTGAAAAAAAAAAATATTGAATATGTTGACAGCTGATGTAGGACATGAACAAAAATATAAAATATTCGTTACGAACATATGTTAACCGTGTAAACATAAAAGCATACAAACAATAAATTTTAAAATCAAGCTGCTATTTTAATATATTTTAGAGTTTTTAATCATTTCTTTTTTAGTTATGATAAATTTGAACCGAAAATTAAAGAAAAATTTGTGACCTGACAATAAGTGATATTTAACATGGATTTCTTTGTTTTCAGATTTCCTGCCAGAATCTAAACATGCCTTCAAACCAGATACTATGATGTTTGATAAGGTTTGTTTGTCTAGTTGAATTAAAATTAGGATTTTTAGATTCATTGGAAAGCCCGTCATCTTTGAAAGATATGACCTCAAAATTTAACAATGGTTTATCAATAAAAAAAAAGATGCTGTACATGTCTGTCCGGTAGGTTTCATTTAACTTTCACCCCGTTTTCATGGTTTCTTTGGTGAATGTTAAGTTTTGTGTTTTGGTCAGTTTTTCAAATCCTATAAGCAATAGTTCTATTTGGTGTATGGAATCATGTCTGTTTTGCAGGTATAAACTGTCATTGCCATAATTGTCATGGTTGATTGGTCAATGTTGAGTTTCCGTTCTTAGATACCATATGTAATAAGTTCACTACAGATGGTGTTAGGAATGAATGTAAGGTGGACATGTCTTGTCTGGTGGGGTTAATCTGAGTAAGACTTCATTGTCATGTATCATCGATAATTCATGAGTTTTTGAGATACTTTTAAAATATTTATCTTCAAGACTTTAAACATTTAATCAATCATGGGCTCGTATTGATCAGTATTTAGTTTTCTATGTAGTATTTTGTCAATATAATGGAATTTTATACGAATATCTTACAAGTGAAGTGTTTAGCTAGCTATAAAACTAGGTTAAATCCACAATTTTCTACATAACGAAATCCTTGTACCAAGTCAGAAATATGACAGTTGTTTTCTATTCGTGTAATGTGTTTGCGCTTTTGATTTTGCCATTTGATAAAGGATTTTCCGTTTTGAATTTTCCTTTGAATTTGGTATTTTTGTAATATTACTTTTTTGGGACTGTGGTTTGTATTTTTGTCGTTTCGTTTTTGCCCGGATATTATTGGGTTTATTATATGATTTGCGATTGTCCCTTGGGTATCTTCTGATCCTTTATTTACTTAACATGTAAGTTTGTTTTCCGTGTAAATTGAAGTTGCAACATGGATTAAATTATTCAATTAAGCACATGTTGATATTTTAACCGTAAATGTTGTCTAATTAATAATCTTTTTTTTTCTTAGATTTATATCGTGCATTTAAAAAGAAGAATAGAAAGACGACAAAGATTGGAGAAGGTAGCCGATGAAATGAAACTGGACTTTACATACTTTAATGCTGTGGATGGACGGTAGGGAGCTAAATATTAATTATTTAATGATAGAGATTATAAAACATTATTACTTTACTATCGGTTTTTTTAACAAACTTCAAGGTGTGATCCGTTCTATCGAGTCACAATTTTTTTTTTATAATAATCTGTTGACGTGCAACTCTGCCTAAGAATCAGGCAGTGGCGAAAACATATCAAACAATACCCATCCAACACAACTTGACTTGATTAATTTATGCAAAATGTATAATAGTGTATGAATATTCGTTTCCTTTTCCTGTTCTGGTAACTCAAAATATAATTTGGTTGAAATGTATTAGAAATTAACAATTAAGGGATCTAACTCCGTAATTTGCTATCATTCTAAACAAAAGTTATC
This sequence comes from Mytilus coruscus, assembly GCA_017311375.1. Classification (NCBI taxonomy): domain Eukaryota; kingdom Metazoa; phylum Mollusca; class Bivalvia; order Mytilida; family Mytilidae; genus Mytilus; species Mytilus coruscus. The sequence goes on from CM029598.1 coordinate 17,728,456, forward strand.
AAGAGATTTCTCGAATTACAAGACACGCAGAAATGAAAAACCTACCATTTCTAACTCAGGATCAGAACAACTTCAAAAAAGGATAGTTAGGTCGGTGGGTTTTTCGGCCATGTTTTGATTTTTTTTTTCAAAATTGCCTGATTCTTACAAAGACTGGCACTTTAAATGAACTGCAATATATAGTACTAACTGAAACTGGACGTTTCAGACATAAAATAGTATGTGCTAATATATTCACTTCATTTGAACTCTGGTAGCTGTCTAACTTAGTATTCACAAGCATAACACAACTCCTTATGTGTGTAAGACAAAAACAAAATATTGTCACATTTACTTTGGACTGGATTGGGATACTTGCGTAATGAAAATATTTCAAATTTCGATAAATATACGTTAAACAAGCGGCACAACAAATCTTTCGAATTAATTTATTTGTTGATATTTACTTTGCTTCCCCTGACATACTGTTGTTTGCAAGTGACAAATAAGTCTTGTATAATTGTAGAACCAGTGATAAATATTTCTTACATAGTTATAAGACTAGAGCTAATTTAACTATTTATCAAAAGGCCCAGTGACCTTATATCTATACCAAAGTTAACATTCGGGGTGATGTCGTTTCAAAAGATCCGCATGCATTTAAAAACACAAATTATACATTTCAGTTTCTTTGCACATATTATATAATTAGCTGATCTTTTTTCCATACAGGACTTTCAAAATAATAACTTTCAAGTTGATTCATACTATAAATATGCTTTTGTTTGGGTTTTTCATCTGATACGCTCATGATATATATGAACCTTTAAATACTGATTTAATCAATCTACCATTTATTCTAAACAGTGATTTTTTTAACAATTTCAGGAATACAATTATACAAAAAAAAAAAAAAAATCAATCGACTTTTTAAAGATGTAAAAATTTATATTAAAAATATATATTTCATGGTTAGTTGATAGATTCAATAAATGATGTATGACATTTGATTAGATAACTAACCAAGAGCACACTTTTCAATAAAATAAGAAAACCTGACAAAATTAGACATTCAATTCATAACGAAAAAGAAACTTAATTGCCTAGCGTCTAGACAAATAGCAAAGCAAACTGAGGATCGCGCATCATACGGTCATCAATAAAAAACAGATATAATTTATATATATAGTTTAGTACCTCAAATAAATAAATCAACAACAGATAAATAAAAAAAACAAATATAAGAAATGAGTACACAAAAGAACGGTATTATCATGATTATAGACAAACAAACAAGATCATCAAGAATAATTACATACCGTATAAGAATAATGCTCGGAATTCAGTCAAAAAACTTAACTTTACACTATAATGTCAAAAACAGTACAGGAAGTTACAATTCTAGTACAATGTCTAGAACAAACAGTTTACTGTACAAAATGTTGACGCAAAGAAACAAACAGTAACTGTACAAAATTTTGATTCAGATAAACAAAGACAGGCTAGTCTTATTTCAATCTATAAATTTGCAAATTGGTATTAAATCTTAAACATATTGTTACCTAAACCTTTTATTTGGTCAAACAGCAAACAGCAAACAGCAGCATATACGTATACGATATACAATTATTTGTTTTATAATTTATAGAAATTTGAATCCTGAAAAACTGGACAAACTTGGAGTACAAATATTACAAGGCTATTCGGATATATATGCAAATAGGTAAAGTATACAATATTATAGAGCATTTAATAGTATATAATTGAGGAACGTAGGTACAGATGTCAATTAAAAAAAGTTTTATGGTTGTATCATAGAGAGAATGAACGTGAACTGAAACCACGAGACAGCTAACAGTATCAAACCTCATCTTTGGTTTTAAAAACAAATTGCAACCAATCATGTCAGACATGACAAGAAAAACAAGAGATCTTGTGGTCAACATGTTGTTTGAACGAATAGCACACAATATATTAAGATCTAAATCGTCCCGCAATGAATAAACAAGTTTTTCTAATTTTACCAGGTGCATCCTTTTCCTGACCTGTTGATTATTTTTATTTCATCAACGTGTGGTTCGTTTAAACTCAGTTCTTCCTTGGTTAAAATTTGATTATGACGTCAAATTGTCTTGCTTTCCTTTGAAATTCCTTTTGTGACTCCAGGAAAAAGGCGACCATGCCAGATAATGTCACATAGAAAGAACACATCATTTTGCAGATCAATAGAAATGAAGTATTAAGTTGGTCTGCATATTATCTAAAAGTCATTTGAGAAACAAATTCCACAAGCAAATCGCTTGCAATACGATATTTATCAACTATCGACAGTTAAATTTAAATATATTACTGTCTCAAGTGCTTAAATAATGTATCACACTCGATGCAGTGATAGAATTTGGGTATTGGACGATTTCTTTAGAAATGTACGTGTTGAGCAGACGAAAATCATACCGTACGCATTGCAAAGGATTATAAATGTCAAAGTAGCAAACTGTTTCTATGTTAGTGATATATTATAGTAGATCAAATTATAATAAAGAAGAATGTTTGTGTCCGATCACCTTTATTCTTACAAAACAATCTGGAATGTATTTGCTGCAATCGATGTTAATGTCTTTAATGACACGGATATGACTTATCTGGTTATTTCGACAGTTTCTCACCTTTGGAGAAAACGTTTGTGCTTGATACTCAACAGACTTTACATGCAGTTGTGTTTTAGAAAGGCTTGCATGCCTTAACTTTTCATTCGTGTTTTATATATTTTATTGTAGGAATATGACCTATGGTGAAATTGGATGTGTACTTACTCATTATTATATATTGGAAGATGTGAGTTAATAGATATTGTGCGTTTGATTGGTATGAATATTTGGCCTAACAGATATGCATTTACATTTATAAATTTTGACTTGGATGGAGAGTTGTCTCATTGGCACTCATACCACATCTTCTTATATCTATGGAAGTCTTTGTCTGAACGTACGTTTGGCTTGCATCCGCGGTTATTGACACTTTGAGTGCTGGCTTTTGTGCTCCTATTTTGAAATATTTTTTTTTTTATTTAACTGATAACATGTCAATATCATATTAGAAATTTATCAAAGAAAGCTTCTTATTATCAAAATAGCTTCATAAAATATATATTGGAAAATCTTCAATAAAGGTCACTTGTGTATGCAAAAACATGCCTTATCAGGACACAATCATTTTGTCCCTTTGTAGTTATACATTTGCATTTTAAACCTCAATTCAAAAGTTACTTCTCTTACAAGTCTCTTTTCATTGGCCACGAGGGCGACGCTATGTATTTTGGCGTTTGCTTTTGTTGTAATTCGATGTTTCTGTTGTTCTGTTGTTTTCCTCTTATAGTTGATGTTTTCCCTCGAGCGGTTTTTAGTTTCTTATTGCTTAATCAAATTATGACTATTAAACAGGGGTATACTTCTGTTGTCTTTATTTATATATACAGATTTGATGTTTAGACATCGTACCTAAAATTGGATAAACTATTCCGCATGGTTGTATTTTTTTCATAAATTGGTGTTGATCGTTTTATGCCTCAGCGTTAAAATTTAGTAGAACTAATAGATTTTAAAATCAGTGAAGACAACAAAGTTGCAGATCAAATGGGCCCTAATTAAACATTAGTTAATTACGTGTACTTTAAATATAAGTACATTTCCAAAACCATTAATGGATTTCAAAGTTGGAAAATTAACAAGTGTTACTTGACTTACCATTTTGATTTTTTTTTTATATTCATAGATGATAGTTAAGAATTACCAAAGAGTTCTGATACTAGAAGATGACGCAAAATTCGTTCCTATGTTTCGAAAACAATTGTCCAGATCGTTTGCTGATATAGAAGCGTTTGTTCCTGATTGGGATCTTTTGTGAGTATTATTGATTCAAGATAAAAGAAAATAAATATGTAAGAGTCTGGAAGGAGGTCCTTCATTTCTTTATTTTTTTTTTTTTAAATTTGTATACCATGTTTCTCTATTCTGTTTTTATCTTGACATTTATACTCTATTCCAAATATTTTCGCATCCCATTCATCTCTATTCTTTCATTTTTTGCCCTTATTCTGCAGATTTTGCCCATTATTCTCTATTATGGTAATCCCATCAAGACCCTAATATAAATCTGTGTTTACCCTTAAAATGTTGAAATATTTCAAACAGTGTTTTTTTTTACTCCAAGGCTAAGCGTCTTGTGTGTACGTTACGCGCGTCAGGTGTACCAACTGGGGTAACCTGTATCTTTGATGAGATTTAACAACCTCTGAGTCAATTCCAGTGATGGTGGACGTTTTGTTTCCGACGGTATCATCAGTCCGGTAGTCAGCATTCCTGTGTTGACACAAGGTTCTTTTCTACGATTATTTTTACTGTTTATAAGATTTTGAATAATTCGTTACACTAAATATTTTCCACAAACACATATGGCCTTAGATGTCAATTAGCAAAATATAAATTTGGCACATGTTTTATTAGTTTTTTCAACTTCGTATTTACCTTTTTTACTTGATAGCCACTATGAGTTTTATGCAGATCATAAACAGTTTAAAGTTATACGCTTGGTATATTAGATGAGTTTTGTTTAATGAGAGGTCTTACAACTGAACCTCCACCAATCATAAGAGTGCGAATTATGGGGTCACTATTTTAGTACAATACAAAAATGATGGTATCGACAGGATGTATGACTAAAAGTGTTAATAACTGGAAAGCAATGATATCAAATTATTAAAAGGACCGAAACAATCGATGAAGGATTATCAAAATATTGCTAAAACTTAAGGAATAAAAGAGAAACGAAAAAATAAAATATAATTTGTGCTAGTTAAAGAAACTAATCGATAACCTCAAAATTTATTATCTCAGTGATTTAATGAATGATAAATGTTCGAACGCATCAGCATGGTTTCGTTTCGATAAAAAATTACAAATCAGAAATGCGACATTGGGTTGTCGATAAATATCTCGAAATATCGACAACTGTCAATTCTTGAACCGTTATTTTAGCACATTAATTATATAACATTCATTTTTTTGTCAGAAATGAAGTGCAATGACCATCGTTTTCGATTAGCATCTTCTGTTTAGAAAGTAAATTGTGTGTGTAAAAAGTGTTACCCACGTGACCGTATATCACTGTATTAAACAAACAAAGATGATATGTGGCCTTCTCTATTACCTAAAATCATTTTGCAAACAGTGTTAGGATGGTCGATTTTTTTTTTCAGTGTACTTAATATTTGATTTGTTGTAGATTTTTGGGACGCAAACCCATGAATGTAACTGCTGACAAATATGTGGAAGGAACGCAGTATGCTATGTGGCCTGATTTTTCTTATTGGGCGTTATCGTATGCAATCTCAAGAAAAGGTGCAAAAAAGATACTGAAGCAGAAACCATTACAGAAACTAGTACCAACCGACGAATTAATTCCAATCATGTACAATAGACATCCAATGTAAGAACTAATAATAACCAGTATTGATATGAAATTGTAAAGCATTACGTACCGAACATTTCGTGTTAGTTTATTTTGGTCCCTCTTATTGTCCCTCGTGAAAATCGATCTCTGACACTTTGTCATTTTTGTCATGATCATCTTTTATAATGATACATTTCCTTTAAAATGCCACATTACCGTTCATATATGGATATATTATTTGTTTATGGAATGAAAATCATTTCGTTTCAGGGAAGAATGGAAGAAACAATTCTACCCAAGAGATTTGAAAGCTGTTGCCATCAACCCTTTGTTGATTTATCCATCATGGTGGTTCGGGGAGACCAAATATATATCGGATACTGAAGACTCTCGCAAACTTGCTTCTTTCGGGGAATCTTAATACTCATTATAAAATTGCAGTTTCACTGAGGTTTTCAATAAAATGTATCTGCCAATTACAAGTTTTGTTAATTGCTTAATAAAGTACGCAAAATCGTTATCCTGTAATAACTAGGGATGTCAACGAGTACTCGAGTACTCGAGTATCGCTCGGTAGTACCGAGTATTGAATACCAAAATGATACTCGACTAATCGGTATCTGTTAGAATGTTGTTGCCTTCTTCAAGAATTTTTTTTTTATTAAGAGCGCCTCCCGGGAAATTAAAAATTAAAATAATCAAAATTAAAATACGCTTCGAATGTTTGCGTTTAATTGTCATTTAAAATTCCCTCGAACAGATGTAGGCTATGAAGAGCACCTTTCCAAGGCTTACACTTTTAGCTTATCGTCTTTTAGCCATTCCAACTCTTTGTACTGTCAGAACAAATATTTTCATCAGCAGGACTGTTAGTTAAGTAACGAAGTGGAAAAATCGACTCGTCCCAAAAAAAGTTGACGATATAATAATTCTAAATAAGAACAAATTCGTTGCACCCTTGTCGACCATCAGAAAATGGTTAAAGGCATCAGTTCTAATCATCACCCATTTGTTGGTCATTAAATGTGTTGTTTTACGATCCAAAAATACTGTTGTTTTAGTAAACATTTTTCTATAGATGTTTATTAATTACTTGATAGATTATTGCCAGTTTACATAATTAGTGCTATTAATTATGGTTTAAATTCCTGGGACAATTATCTAGTCCTAGGTCATACTAGTGAGGGTTTTACGTTCATAAGACAACGACCCACAATACGTAAAATGGGTATAATTTTGTGTTTCCATTTTGTAGATGTTTTCCGAGCGAGTACTCTAGTATCGCTTGGTAAACGAGTACTCGATTAGTAAATCTTCACCGAGTTGACATCCCTAGTAATAACCTTAATTTTATAGAATCATCTTTTACTTCGTTGTGTATAATCACTGGTTCAATCAGTTCTAATTTTGATCGGGAGTATCAGGATGATAGAGAATTTCTTTGTATTATTGCCAATGAGACCCGAGACTAAATGACTTAAAAGTTACCAAATATAGGTCCCCGTATGGCATTTAAGCGTGAAGAAAAGCCATACACAAAGCAAGCTATATAAAGCCCCGAATAAAAAACAATTCAAATAAGAAAACTAACAGCCTGATTTATGATTAAAATAAACGAAAAACAAATATGATATACAGAAACAAACGACAACCTCGGAATTACAGGCTCCTAGCTTGGGACAGGCACACGCAGAATGTGACTGGGTTAAACATGTAAGTGGGTGCGCAACCCTCCTCCTAACCCATGACAGTAGTGTAACAGCACGAGATATGAACAAACAATAATAATCAGTTGCAAAAGGCTTGACTTATCAGATGCACAACAAACACACAGACAGAAATTATTAAAGACTTAAGCCACGAAGTACCGATCCGAGAGTACTCGTAGTTACTGAAAGCTAGGTCAAAGCCAATAACAACTCATATACAAATCATTTATCGAAGATTAATATATCAATCAGCGAACGTCCAATGGATTTAGTGTGAAGACGTTATATATTGTCATTATTTTGTGCAACTCCAAATTATAAGTATCGACAGAATGTAGGACTGTGAATATTAATATAATTATTAGACTGGCATCTTCGATGAGTATACGTAATTTATATTCCTAATAATTAATAGTAGCGCTCGTCTTACCGTCTTCTTTGGGGAAAGGTTTAGACAATTGGAAAGAAAATGCTGGTACATCTAATATGTAAATAAAACAATTGATTTGAAACGGCTTTAAAAAAATGTTAGAAGATGTTAATTAATGGGACATTCAAAACTCATAAGTTGAAATATACCGACAACACCACTACAAAAAAGAAGCACGACGATAAACAAACAAGTTCATAAAACACTACATATGTATGGCGTATCATTAGTGTCAAAAGTATATTTTGTTGCAAATGCTATATTAAATACCGCAAATGCTATAATAGATATAGCAAATGCTACAAATAATACTGCAAATGCGGTAATTGTAACTGCAAATGCGACAAATTGTAACTGCAAATGCTACAATTGTAACTGCAAATGCGACAATTGTATCTCCAAATGCGAAAATTAAAACTGCAAATGCTATTTTTGTTTTAAATATAGCATTTGCTATACTCTCGCGTATCAAAAGGGTCAAAAGTAAATTACAGCAAAAGCAACAAATTGTAGCATTTGCACCATCTTCAATTTTATTTTGCAAATGCATTCACATACAAGGGTTAGTAAAAGCGTCTGTCATAATAAAGAATATGATCATAGGGAAGGACTTAACAAATGTCAATATTGCACATTATTGGAGGAGCTTATCCATACTGCCAATTTTAGGGAGGAAGGGAGGAGCTTAGAAATTATTTTTCTAATTTCGTGTATGGCATGCATGTAATTTTAAATACACTGTTCTCCATTTATAATCACTTATTAAAGTACTAATGCTGAATACTATCTAGAAGAGTACATGCTAGTACGCTTTAAACATGATGTAATCAGTGAAATTTTCTTTTTATTGTACACAATCAAAGACTTAAACTCCGTTTGACTTCTATAAATCTTCAGAAAATAATTCTTAAAAATTCATTTTTACAAATAAATATTTTTTTCTTGATATATATATTATTGTATGATATATACGAACTCTGACTATAAATATAATTTTGAACCAATAATTAAAAAAGTTACTCATTAGGTCGCTATGTTACTTCTATTTTTTAAACTATGAAATACTCAATGAAGTAAGTATGAGTAGTGTAACAGCCTTCCATTCAAAACACAAACATTAGACATGTGCTTTAAACCTGTTTCATTGTACCATGTGGCTTAACTCAATGGAAGTGGTTTGTCTTAAAGGGGCACTAGCTGTGAAGTTGGCTAATAATCAAACTATATTGTGTTTGCCTCAAACATAAATAAAAGTAGAATATTGAAATTGGAATCCTCTTTTAGCAGCCATGTTGTACAGTTTGATCAAAATATAAAGCTAAAATAAATATATGATGAAATATTTATTTGCAAGCTCATTCGTGCGAACGTTAATTTTACTTTTGTTACGCACGAGCTTAGCGGGTTTAGTTATTTATAATTACATAACATGTATGTTTCATTATGATACGTCATTTTGATTGGCTAACAGCAATCTTGTGTCCTTTCGAAAATCAGCCTTTAATTCCAAATAAAATGTAACTTTCATGATGAAATTAGCTTCCACAATAAAGTTCCCAGATATAAAATAAAAGCTTCATAAAATTGTGACAGTGTTGTCATGATTCTATGATGAAAAATGAAATTAAAAGTCTTGAATACTTCTTTTAGTAATTTTATAGGGTTTTAAAAGCGTTGACCGTGCATACATTTTTAGAATGAAAAGCTTATGCGCTTCATACAAAATACAGGTTTGGCTCCTTTAGTTAATTAATATGTAACAGTAGTACGTTAAATTTTTTTTACTATTGTGCCAACTTTAAATTAAATTAAATGGTTTCTTTTCCTAGGGAACGGAAATAAATCGATCTTTCTACATGGTAAATTGTACGTTCGATGGCTTTTAATGACGTTACATTATGATGATTTGGTTTCTAATAGTCCCTGGGGATAACTGGCCATCATTTTGGATTTAACTTATACCCTGCTGTAAATAGAAAAATATTATATATAAAACTTACCCTGTTTTGTTTTGTTTTGTTTAAGAGAGGATTTTTTTTTTAAAAGTGATCCTGATCTAATCAGCAGGGATGTACCAGCGACAATGTCTTGTATTACACTTATACTACTAAAAATAGAGGAAGTAATCCCAGTAGCGGATCCAGAAATTTCATAAAAGGAAATGTATGTTTGCTCCAGTCATGCTCCTATGTTTCCCTATGTAAACAACCAAATTTTCCCGCATAAGGGGGCCGCCCCTCCCCTTAATCCGCCGGATCATAGTTCCCATAAGCAGTAGATAATCATGTTTGCCCTTCCCTTGTTCAGAAGCACCTGGTGTGGTGTTCTCGAAAGTATCCGTTCTAAGTCATAGATGAGACCGATTTTAGGATGGGTTTAGGGTCGACTTAGGACACTCTTAAGTTGCGTCTCGAAACTATCTCAGACGCATCTTATGTTAGGACGTCCTAAACATATCCTATGTGCGAAATATTAAATAGTTAAAGTAATTGTTTGATAAAATATTCATTAGAGACGAAACCAATTAATACAATTGTTTACAAAATTTTGTAATAACATGTATTTAATTAAATGCATGATTTCAAATGTAATTATAAAGTATGTGACACTTTAATAAAATAAATTATTATTATTATTTTAATATAAAAAAATTTCATTTCATTAGGATGATTTTCTCGCTGATATAATTATAGATTATCGTTGATCAACGTTTGCCGGCACGTGTTCCTTAGTTTCTTGACTCCGTTTTCTCAGAAGCACCTGGAAAATTCGTAAAATAGCGATGTTATAGATTATCGTTGATCAACGTTTGCCCTTCCCTTGTTCATGTTCTCGAAAGTATCCGTTCTAAGTCATAGATGAGACCGATTTTAGGATGGGTTTAGGGTCGACTTAGGACACTCTTAAGTTGCGTCTCGAAACTATCTCAGACGCATCTTATGTTAGGACGTCCTAAACATATCCTATGTGCGAAATATTAAATAGTTAAAGTAATTGTTTGATAAAATATTCATTAGAGACGAAACCAATTAATACAATTGTTTACAAAATTTTGTAATAACATGTATTTAATTAAATGCATGATTTCAAATGTAATTATAAAGTATGTGACACTTTAATAAAATAAATTATTATTATTATTTTTTATATAAAAAAAATTATATCAATTAGGATGTTGATATAATTATAGATTATCGTTGATCATCTCAACGAGATTGATTTTCTCGCTTGAGCTGGTAAAGCGAGAAATGCGATCGAGTTGAGATGACCAATGATAATCTGTTTATCTCTATTTTACCCATGACGACGTTGTCAATTTCATTAGCAACGCCACGTGCTTCCTTGTTTCTAGCGATGATTTTCCATGTAAAGCGAGAAGCATGATATGAAAAATTATCACAAAAAAAGATCAAAGGAAAAATGCACAAAATAGCGATAAACTGTAAAACAATTTGTTTTGAATTGTGAATATTGTATTCGTAGTGTCATCGTATCGTAAAAACACGAGGTTCAAAGTTTAAAATCATGCACAATTTCCTTTATACGAGTCAAAAACCGATGGTGCGTTTCTTTTCGCATACATCTTCACGTAAAAAAATGAGAAAAAAGCATGCACAAAGTTAGGATGAAGATATGATGATCTTAAGACACCTAATTAGGTGTCCTAAAGTTAGGACGAAAAATGTAACACGTCCTAATCCTAAGATAGCTTCGAGAACACCACCCCTGGTTTTTAATGGGATTCGTATTTTTTACTGTTGTTGTAAATGTCTTTCTGTTTAATGTGTTTTTGATGATCTTTGATTATTTCTAGGTTTTGATTTTCATTGTTTATACAACATCTTCCGTGAATTTTATTTTATTTTTATATTTTTGTATAAGCCCTTTTCAAATTTCTTTCAAATTGTTACAATGATTCAACCCGGATTCATTTGATATTACTTCACTTTTGTAAAATTTTTGATCCAGTGAAGATTTTCTGTTGTATATAGGTGTTTTCTGTGTAGTTGCAAGACACTAAGTCTTGTGTATATACTATATAATTCTTTCTTCATCAGCAAATACTTGATTGTGTTTTGTCATTTTATTCTTTTTAATTTTAATTGCGGCCATGTCTTTGCATGTTCAGTACATTATATTGGACCCATATTTTGACTATTTTTGTCACTATGTTGTACCCATATTTTGACTATTTTATTTATTATGTCTGTTTTGTTCACGCATCGTTGTAAATATAACGGAACTTGATGATACAAGGGAGGGGTTTAGCGATATAAAACCAGGTTCAATCCACCATTTTCTGCATTTGAAAATGCCTGTACCAAGTCAGGAATATGACAGTTGTTGTCCATTCGTTTTTGATGTGTTTTTTCATTTGATTTTGCCATGTAATGAGGGACTTTCCGACTGAATTTTCCTCGGAGTTAAGTATATTGTGATTTTACTTTTTAATTTTTTTCTATAACATTAAAAAAAGAATGAAAACGGGGAATATGTCAATAAGACAACAATCCTACAAAAATCAAAACAAACGCCGCAAGAAATCCCGCACCAGTGGGGGGCTTTATCTGGCCCCTTAACACTAATATAGCTATAATGTTTATGTAGCGACACTTTCCCTCGGAAAGAGTAATCTGCAATCTAGTTTAGTTAAATGAATTTCATTCTAAACGAAACAATTTAATCCAGTCTTGGGCTTGCGAGTAAGAGGTGCATGAGCTTCGATTGATCTTTGTTATACATTTTGCATTTGTTTTCCGTAAATCGGATCCTTTGAAGACCGTTCGGTGTTTAATACTTGTTTAAATATGAGTGTCATTCGGTCTGTTAAGGGGAGTTGTTTAGGATGATTTCTTTCTAACACAAACGATGCAAACGGCTAAGCGCGCACATTATTTTAATCATTTGTTTCAAACATACGTTTGCAAAGTTTACATAAACTGATTAAAGGTTGTATTTTTTTCTACGTTTGTAAAATACCAACAACATGTGCATCCATTATTGAAAGTTCAAACAGGGTCAGTAAAGACTTATTTAAACGATCTATATGTTTCTACTTTTGTAGCGTTAGGAAACAACAACAAACGCCACACAAAGTTTACAAAATTTTCGTTAGAAAGAAATGCACCCTATATTTCAATTTTACCGGTACATTGTAATGTTGCTTCTGGCCAAATAGATATATATATATATATATCTGTGACAATACCTACTTACGTTTTTTAATATTGATTCAGAGAGGAGTACATAATCTAATATGGAAACATTTTCAACTCAGTGGGATAAGCCATTGTCTTCATTGAATCAGAAAGCAGTTTTATTGAATGAATTTCAGTTTTTTTTTCATTAATTTCATAACAATGATGTATATTTCTCTGTTTTTGCCAATCTCTTCAGCCAATCAGTCACTGAATTTCAATTCTTGCAATTCTTTTCTAGAGGAATAATTTTACACATACTGAACAATAAAAACAAGAATCAATTACTTTATATAATTTATTTATCTCAAAGGTAGATATCAGATAATGCAAATGACACTATGATAGTCTAGTTATAGGTAATTATAACATGTGCAACACATTTTATTCATGGATTGATTTACAAAATATTTCAGAAATATAAGTTAAAAAACTTTACACTCTGTTCTATGCCCTATTTTAACAAGATGAGATTAATTATTACCTTATTTAGCAGACAAGGTTTCAACATGAAACAATTATAGATTGTATCAAGAGATTACCTGTATCTACTGTGGTTTTGAAAATCAAGTACAAAAGGTTAACATACTAAATAGTAGTGGATACCATAATAATGATTGAGACCAAGTTTGGCCCATTTTTGTCTTACATTAGTTACTGAAGATCCCTTCTCATTATTTGCTTGAAATAAGTTTTCGAGTTGTGACCTTTTCAGTTACTATTTCTCCTTATACTTCTATAGTAAACTCCTATGATCTATTTTTAACAATTACGGCCATCATTGTTAATTGATGGGGTCATCAGATACATTTTTAAACTAGACACTCCAACTTTAAAGGATGATTAAGGCAATATTTGGTTAATTTTTTTTTAAAAAAATTCTTTAAAGAGCATTAACTCTTTTTGACATTCAGTTTTGTTATTTTGACTTTCTTGTAGATCTATCTGTGATGAACAATAACTACCAAATTAGGGGCAGCAACCCAACAACAGATTTTCTGATTCGTATTCAAATTTTAGGGCAGATGAAAAACATTTCATTGCCAACAGATTTGCTATAAATGCTTTAATTTCACAGATATAAGCCAAAAACTGTATTTTACCGCCCTTTTACCCCTAATGTTTTATATTTATCCATGTCGGTCATCTTGGTTGATTAGCGGAGAAACTAGATACCCTAAGGATGATTTAAGCCAAGTTTGATTTTATTTTGCCTAGTTGTTTTAGAAAAGAAGATAATTGTAAAAGTTAACGGACGGCGAGGTGAGCCGAATATTGTCTGAATTTTTTCCAATAATGATACTTTGAAACTTTAAATAAAGACGAATACAAACATTGAACTCGTGTTTTAACAAGAAGGTTTTATTCAAAAGTATAAAGCTAAAGATAGATAATATTTATTTATTTTGTAGATCTTTTTTTTCCTTCTACCCACGGGACGTTTTAAAAATGCCTTACAGATTAAGGAAATAGATAACATTGATCTGGTCATTTCTATAATTTGTTTTCCTGTATATTTTCCTGTTTAAAATTCTAGCCACTTATCCTCTTGTCTTATATTTGAGAAATTATATTGTCATAGTCCTTATTTTCGTGATTTCCAATTTAAAATTTTTGACTTTGCATAAGATGGTAGTATGATTATGCACCTATATTTTTAGTAAATTTAATTTTATAATCAATGCTCTTGAACTTTGTTTACAATAATTATAAATAGTGACATATAAATTTGGAAGAAAGTACTACAAATAATCACCAAAAAAGAGTATTTTTTGTGTTGCCTGCGTGGGTTATATATTTGACCTTGAAACAAGACATGTGTGTCCATACTACACTGATGTCCCGCACTATAATGCAAATTGGCTTAAGCGAATTGTTAAAACTTCTTTAGACGACAAGTTTACACAAACTTGCTTCTCAAGTATTGAAACCTCTGCAAAGCTCTGAACTACAAACTGATTAAAGAATCGTTAAAAACTGAACTTTTCTTAATGTTCTAAGCGACAAATATTTTTACATTCTTTAAATTTAGAATGGTCAAGCATAAACTGCCAATATAGTGTTGGAGGTGGTATAATATCCAAAGAGAAAATTGGACTTGTCCTTTACGTGAAGATAGCGATATTGGTGATGAATACCATTATCTCCCCAAATGCAACTTTTTCACAACAGAAAGAAATAAATATTCAGATTAAAAAAATCACAAATCATTACACAAAGAATCGACGATACATACGACAGCGTGCAGGGTGTAGTCCTGACACACCTCATTAGAAATGCCAAGGAGAACTTACATTAATAACTATAAACAAATTAGAAAAAAACAATGATTCATCTGTAAATAACATTAATAAAAATAACTATGAAAATGATATAAATAATACTAAAGATGGTAATGTTATAGGTCTAAACTTTTGTGGGATTAAGAAGAGATTGTTCTATTAGAATTTGAAAAATTAATGAGAAAAAATGATGTAATGTGTTTATGAGAAATCAAAAACTGATGATTTTGACCCACTTTAGCTACCCGAGTTTGAATTTCATATGAAGAATTGAAAACCTATAGCTGAAACTCGAAAAAAAATCATTCTCGGTTACAAAATATAAATAAAACCATTACTTACACATTCTTAATATGTGCTTTTGTTCAAAGTCTCATCTGACCTTTTAAATTAAGATCAAGATATTGTTATAGGTAAAGTATATATATATATACACCCTGAATATACCTATTTTTTCACAGTATTATTTAGTCAACTGCAGGCGATTATATAAATACTTCTGAACATGATTATTCATTTTAAATATTCTATAATTTTGCGAAATCCAAATTTGGAAATTGTAAATTTTCTAAATCTAAGCAAAAAGAACATGAAAGTATAAATAGTAACATTTCAAAAGACGAAATAAAAAATGTATCTAAAACTTTAAAGAAAACAACAATAAGTCCCATGGGGAGGATTTAATTGTAAATGAGTATATCAAGACAAAAAGAAATAGACATTTACGAACAACTACATGTATTTATTTACTATTTTTGTTATAACTGGCGTTGTCCCGGACAGTTGGGTTTTATTTATGTTTGAAATTACAATTATGATTTTCCCAAGGAAACTTTTAACTCCAATTTAGAGTGAGCGATTAACTGAGTTGTAGACTACTTTCTTATCTGGTATGTGGATTTCGAAAGGGCTATTCAACAACTAATAATTTATTTATAGTTTTTAACTTTTTTTCAAATTTATAAGAAAAAAAAATGACGAAACATGTTTTGCGCATTTATTGATTTTGAATAAGCTTTCGGCAAAGTTTAGGGGGGATGGACTATGGTATTAGTGGCTAGTGAAAAGTATGAATGGTAACATGTATGATATAATTAAATATGTATAACGGTACGACGTCTTGCATTTCTTATGATTGTAAGACAGAATTTTCTCCTTGTAGTAACGGCGCACATCAAGGGGAAGATTTGTCCTCTTTTCTTTTCGCCTTATTCATGAACGACATTGAGTCATATTCATCAAACTGCGACTTATGTGGTTTGCAAACGATTTCTAGCGAAATTAAACTCAAACTTGAAATTATTTGTAATTTTATATTCTGATGATAGTGTGCTAATGTCTGAATCACCTGCAAATCTCCACAGGCAACTTGGCTCGTTTATAAGATTATTGTACTATATCAAAATTGAAAGTTGATGTTGATAAAAGTAAAATCATGTTTTTTTTTTCTAAACGAATATTTCCAAGGAATCTTACTTTTAAGTTTAATGAAATAAAATTAGAAATAGTGAATAGATTTAATGACATTATATATAGGGATAGAATTGGCCAGCAGTGGGAACTTTATGAGAGCGAAACAGTCAGAAGACTTTCTATAAGGTTCAAAAATTATGTAGAAATCACCGCTTTGCAATTAAAACTCGATTTATTTATTATAATGGTAAAACCTATTTTACTGAATTTTGATAATGATTTTTTGTGTGTGAAGTTTTGGGTTTCATCAATAACAAAATAATTGGAAGAGTCCACATAAAATTTTGTAAACAACTTATTTATAAACAGTTACTGCTGTTAAATTTTGAATCTTCTACACCATCGTATATGATTTATGGCAAACTTGGAACACATCCTCTGAAATTGACATAAAAAAGAATGATATCATTTTCTTCTGGAAAAGGGTCATAATTGTCAAAAATTGCTTATAACTTTTGTTTCCAATTGTCATATGTGAACGGAGATCGGTTTTTATTGTTAAGATAACAGAAAAAAGTGAATGTTGCTTAACAGATATTTGGAATTCACACTTTTTTGTTAATTTGAATTGGCTGCGTCTGAAAGTTAGTAGAAACCTTAAAGATCAATTTGAACAGAATTGGCACTTACTGTTAGAAGAATGACCTAAAGCTGTAAATTACAGAGTGTTCAAAGATAGTTTAGTTCGGAAGTTTATTTAGATAATTTATAAAAAAAAACAAGTCTTGAAGAATTTTGCATATTTAGAACTAATACTCATAAATAACCTATCGAAGTTGGTAGATCGTATAATATCAACAGATAAAATTGAAAATGTGCTCTGTTTAAAAAACGAAATCGGGGATGAATTTCACTTTATCTTGGAATGTCAATTTTTTTAACATGATAGGAAAAATAGCATACATAAATGAAGTTACACCAAACCAAATATCTTAAAGTATAAATTATTGATGTCATCTAAAAAGAAAGCAAAGTTTATAATATTAAACTATGTAGATATTGTACATATCTTTTCAAAACGATGGTTTATTGAAACATTGATACAGATAATACAAATTAAATCAACCCAAATCCAGGTCCAGATATAATGGACTCAATCATAACCTCTTTGAATTTGTTGTAATCCCCTAAGTGTAATGGCAATGTGAGGTCGAATGAACAAGTCGACACAGTAGGGTAGCATTTGGCACTGGTAAAATGAATGGTAAAACTGGAATCAAATCCACCGGGTGGTATACTGCTATAGCCTGTTATAAACTGTAGCACATCCTCAGTCTTGACCGATCCATCTTCGTATTGGCATTTCCCCTCTGAAATTAATATATATTCATTTAGACTTGACATAAACACTAATGAAGTAAACATTGGATCTCATTTTTTTTTTATAGAATTTGTGCTTACAGAGTACGAATAAGAAGCTTTTTTTTTATAAGAGCTGACTGTTGCTCACAATATTGTTGATACTAAGGTGAGCAACCATATGATTTTTATAGACCAGAGCATTTGCTAACCAATATATTATTTTTTCTATTAATAAATGTAAGTAACGTTATGCTGCTTGTTGACTCTAAACTGTATGATCAAATATGTTCTTGTTGTTTAATATCGGGCGGTTCTTTAAATCCCATCTTCGCTAGCCAAGGGTTACGATCCACTACCCTTCTCTCCATATGTATGTGGAGAGAAGGGGATTTGATCGTAACCCTTAATTGGCAGAAACATATATACACTCTCTAAATGTTTTGACTTGTTTGTGAAAATTTTTTTAATAATACATAGATTTCTTTCATTAAAATTGAATAAGTTGTTACAAACACAAGGGAATCGAACAAGTTGAGACTTAACACCATTAGATGGTTACAAGGGAACGTCACCATCTAAAAATGGAGGATTACATGTAACTATCATGACTATAGGAAATAAAAATCATCTCTTTTATCTTCAATTTTTGTATAAAGCCCTGATTTATATGGAAAATACATGTGTAAATGTCAACTAAAATTAAAGCTTTATATTACCTTGGCAATCAAAAACAAAGCTTTCAAATTGTTGAGCAACATCCTCAGACAACTGTCTATTATTGCTGCCCCTGTCACCAAAACTTTTTATTTTGATCATGTCAATCAGATGGTCTGCAGTGAGTTGTTATGTTTGGCCACAGCATTTGCAAAACATTCTTCTGATTGTTCCTGAAATATAGTTTAATTTATAAAATAGCAATTGTAATACAAGTGTTATATTTAAAAAGGCAGTAGCAATGGTTTAAAAAAAAACATGTTGTGATGTTACACTTTTGTTTCAGTTAAGGATGAAGGTTGGTACCTATTTAAACATGTAAACCCCATGTATTTGTTTGCACCTGTCCTAAGTCAGGATCCTGATGATCAGTGGTGTTGTTCGTGGATGTTTTTCTTAAGTGTTTCTCGTTTCTAGTTTTTATACAACCGCAAAGTATTTTGGTATCACGTCGTCCAAAGACACTTGGTTTCAGGACAATAACTTTAGTTTATGTGAATGGATCTCTATTAAATTTCAACACAAGGTTTGAAACTACAAAAGGAAGGTCCGGAGTGAGTTTGGGGGCCCAAAACAAGCATTTATCTAGTTTCAGGACAATAACTTGTGTATGAGTATTTCAATAGCTCTGAAATTGTACCACAATGTTTAATACCACAAGTAGAAGATTTGGATTTATTTTAAGGTTTTGGTCCCAACAGTTTAGGAATAAGGGGCCCAAAAGGGGTCAAAATAAGCATTTTTCTAGTTTCCAAATAACAACTTGTGTGTAAGTGTATGGATCTTTCTGAAATTGTACCACAAGGTTCCATATCACAAAGGGAAGGCTGGGATCAAGTTTGGGGGTAATTGCAGAAAGCGTTTAGGAATTTAAGGGCCACAAAGTTACCAAAAACAAGCCTTTTTCTGGTTTCCAGACAATAACTTGGGTTAAAGCGTATCGACTTCTGAAATTGTAATGCAAAATACCATACCCAAAGGGAAGGCTGGGACTGAATTTTGGGGGCAATTGCCCCTAAGGTTCAGGAATTAGGGGCCAAAAATATGAATTTCTGTGTCTTCTTCTTCTTTAATAAATATAAAGTCCTTTAAGGTAAGTTGCATAGTTCAACTGCAAATTAAAATCAATCTGAGAGACCCTAACGATAGTTTTTATATACATATTATTGTATCTATATCGAAGTGTTTATAAAAAAACAGAAACAGACGTATTATATTCAAGTATTTGTTATATTAAAGGCAAATCATATTAGAATTATTCTTTCTAAATTACCTGGGTTAGATTTAAGCAAAGACTGTAGACCTACTTCTTCTGCACCTTCCCAAAACTGGTCAAGTATTCCTTTTTTTGATGTTATTCGAGAAAAATGAACTATCAAAGCCTTAATTTGCAATGGATGATCTGGATGTTGGGGATAACCTTGACATTATTCCCGACTCTTCCATTGCTGTTAACACTTCGTCATCTGTATTTAACTGGTCAACTGGTTCATTTTGAATCTGAAGAAACATTTGATAAATATATTATTCACATAAGAAATATTAAAGTAGCAAAAATAATAAATCATAAAATCTACCAGGTTTGAATATATTTGTTAAAAGTTTATAAAGGAAAGTTGAGGGGATTTGAAAATTTATAGAGCCCTAACTGTGAACACTCACATAAGTTTAGGGATCATAGATTTATTCTAAAGAGGAAGCTCCAAGCATGCTCAGAGGATGCTCAGAGCTTTTTAAGTAGGCTCTTCTCAGCAGTTTATGTGACAATAATTATCATGATCCATTAAGATGTCAATCAAATCTATAGCACTTCTATAATAAGGAAAGTAGAGCATTATAGAGGAAGCTCAATTAACACCTGTGTAAACATCTGGTCTATTGAAATGAATCTTGCATTAATTTTACAAAACTATAAAATAGATGAGAAATTCTTCAATAGAACTGTACAATGCTTGGAAAGAAATATCAAGTCTTCACAGAAAGAAAATGTTTTAAAACATTTTCTGAATAATTATCATTCTTTTCAATACAAAAAATACTCAAATTTTATATTTAAAATATAAATATATTTTAAATTTATACTATATAAAATAAAATATAAAAATCATCAAAGACACAAGCTATGGTTATTGATTTATAACCATACTACCAAAACAAAGTACATTCAGTTTCATGTATCTTGGGTGTTTCAAAGCAATAAAGAGATTCTATTTGGTGTTCTATAAAATATTTTGGAAATTTTAGGGGACATGGCTACTAAAGCTTGTAAACAGGGAAAAAAGGGGGAGAGAATTTCATTGGTTAACTTCCGGTGATGTTTACTTTCTTATATGCACTGAAAAGTTATGTTGTATTTTTACTGTAGTACAGGACAGGATAAATCTTTTACTCATGTCAAGTATTTCTTTATTTATAACATAGATAAATTCTGCACATTTTTTTTAAAATACCAATTAAACGAAGACTGATAGGGGAAAACAATCTTATGTTAGATTTTCACTGTAGTATTGGACAAGATAAAACTTTACTCATACCAAGTATTTCTTTATTTAAAACAAAGCCAAATCCGCACAATTTAAAAAAAATGCCAATTAAAGAGAGACGTACTAGAGGGAAAAAACAATGGTGGTATTACCCCCCTCAAACCAGCCGTCCAATACTGAATTACAACTTTTCCTAAAGTAGCCATCATTTTCTATAAAAGAATTAAGTTTGCTATTTTATATAAAAAAAAAAAAACATATTACCATTGTTTAGTTAGAGGCACTACTTAAACAAGTAATTTTCAAAATTACCTATACAAGTTATGTTGAAAATGAGGCTGTTTCAAATATTACTTCTATATCATGAATAAGTAACTTCTGTTAATATTATTTTTATAGGTGTCCATTCATACAGGTTTTACTAGCTTTAACAAATTTTCACAGACGTCTGGTTATTTTCCCCATGAAATATAAAACTATTTAAATCCTCCTGAAACACTAATTGCCTTTCTGATGCCACACTTCTTGGTCAAAGATTGGTCTCTTGGGGCTATTAAAATATCATTTTCCCTTAAAATCTGAGAGATGGACAGATATGAATAGATGGAACCTTGTGATTTAATTAAGACTTGAAGTTATTTATAATTTGTAATCTTAATCAAAACAATTACATATATTCCTTAAATAATTGTAAGTTATAAGTTTTCAAAGATATATAAAATAATTTATATATAATATATAAAAGTATTAAATATTTTTGTTATTATTTTAAAGTAACCTCTCTATACTTATCTCAAATTGGATAAATACTTAATTTTATTTAATGAAATGATCTAAAAATTCTTAAAACTTCATTTAGTCCATGCTTCTTTTGACATTTAAAATAACTATTGAGTTATTAAATAAATTTTAAAAACAAAAATACCTATATAAGTAACTAAAAAATAACTTGTTTAGTATTGCCCCTGACTGTTGTTTGTGTCTTGATAACTTTTATGTAGCATATTATATAATATAAACTATATTTAAATCATATCATCTAATTATAAAATTTGAGAATTTTTTATTATAGAAAAAAAAATGATTATTAAATATAATAAGAAAATATTTATATGACTTTTACTTTTGTGGATACTTGAGATTTCTTTCAAAGCATTACACAGTACTGTTGAAAAATTCTAATCTATTTTATAGTTTCATAAAATTTCATGCAAAATTTATTTGAATAGACCAGATGTTTACACAGGTGTTAATTGAGCTTCCTCTATAATGCTCTACTTTCCTTATTATAGAAGTGGTGTAGATTTGATTGACATCTTAATGGATCATGATAATTATTGTCACATAAACTGCTGAGAAGAGCCTACTTAAAAAGCTCTGAGCATCCTCCAAGCATGCTCGGAGCTTCCTCGTAAGAATAAATCTATGATCCCTTACTTGCGTGCCTTTCAATTCCTAGTTTTTGTACTGAAATTCCCCAAATAATTTTTATACGACCGTAAAAGAAATTGTATTGGTATATAAATGCATGTCATTGTCTGTCATCCACTAAATTTATAATTAATCATTTATTGTATCATACAAAGTTGATTTTACAATATCAACCAACAATTACATATATATTAGAAGTGCACCCAACCAAACACACGCACATGCACAATAAATTCTGGAACAGCCCTTTAAAAGGCTGCCAGACATTAGGGCAATCAAATCTTACAAGTCTAAATAGATATTGCAAGCAAGTAAAATTTGGAAAACAATCATAAAGTCATTCTGAGTATGATTTTTTTCCAAGTGCATGTACATGTACATTTATAGGGGCTTTTGATAAAGATCCTGTGCAGTATTGTTCATCAATCTGTAAGAAAAGGAGCTCGTTTTTATAGTTTCCTCTAGATGCAGTTGCAGCAAGATCAAATTTATTCGTTCAGTCAATGTATAAAATTGAGAATGGAAATGGGGAATGTGTCAAAGAGACAACAACCCGACCATAGAACAGACAACAGCATAAGGTCACCAATAGGTCTTCAATGCAGCGAGAAATTCATTCGTGGCAATATAAGAATATGTCTTTTGATTGAATTTTATAGTGTGTCTTTCTATGTTTTGATGTTGCACTATTGTTTCAGATAAATATGAAAGTTGGTTCTTAATAAAACATTTAAACCGGCTGCAATTGTTTGTACCTGTCCTTAGTCAGGACCCCGATGTTCAATGGTTGTCGTTTCTTGATGTGGTTCATAAGTGATTTTGTTCGTCGTTTTTATATATAGATTTGACTGTTGAATTTCCCGTTTGAATGTTTTTACACTAGTCATATTAGGGCCCTTTATAGCTTGCTGTTCCGTATGAGCCAAGGCTCTGTGTTGAAGACTGTACTTTGACCTATTATGAAAAATTGCTGAAATGCTAATCGTGTATATTATAAGAGTAATAAAATGACAGAAATGGTTCTTCTTTAAGGTTAATGACCCGTTCAGTAGCCATTTTTGTACGAACTTTTCAAACTTCAGTAGTATCAAAACTTCAGATATAATGAATAATAGAGATAGGCCATTTTGTACATATACCAAGGGGAAACTTGATGCAAAGCATTACTATTTACTGTTTCATTGCATTTAATAGAAAAAGAGGACTTTGTGGCAAATAAACCAAGATTTTTATAGAAAATCCACAGCCTTTAATACAAAGATTTTTGTTATAAAATATGAAACATAGAATGCTCATTTGCAAAATGACTTGCTTTTCTATGATGTGCTATCTTTTATTTTTTACAAAATGTTCTAAGCAACCTGTAAATTCCAAAACACCTCGTGCTGAGTCACTAAAGTCGAGCACACCCTAAAAGGTACACCTGATTTGGTCCATATTTATATTTGTTTTAACCAATAACTAAATTTATAAACTTGTTTTAAGGAAATCAATGCTAGCACTGCATGCCATAATCCTATATCTATCAGTCACCAAATTGCCAAATATTAGAGTACAAGGATAAAGGCTGTGGATTTTCTATAAAATTTCCATATGTTTAGTATTGAATCAACACAATGGTACATAATACTTAAATCACTTTCTGAATGATATTTTTTTTTTCGTCATCAAGTGTGTCAATTGTTGCTGCATTTGTACCCATGTAGCCATAGGTAACCATAGCATGTGTTAGAATAGGAGAAAATGCTCCACCTTGAATTATGATTGTTGCCAGCATTTTCCCTATAGTTTTATACGTTCCTTCTATAAATGCCAACATATTGAAGGTCAGCTCCTGGCCATTGCTGCCAATTTCTGAAAATTAACAAAGGAATTGTTTATTTAAATTATTTACATGCATTCACAAGACCATAGCAAACAAGTAATTATTTTGTATTTCATTCTTTAAATACATAAAGAATATATTAAGAAATTGTGCTCTGACAGCACACTAATGCCCCATTCACACTTTCATTTTTACCATGTAACAAACAATAATTTATCCAAAAATTTCAATAGGGACCATATATTACATTATTGTATTAGTAACTACATAATAATTTAGAAAGAGCATGTCCCTAATGAATATGTGTACCAAGTTTCAACTTGTTGATGCTTCTAATAGGTTGAACGAACCAACAGACTGCCTCGTTGGCAGACCAGAAAACACAACGTAAAATTTCAACAAATATAATGCCTACCCATGTTACAAAGAGCATTGGGTATGACATGAAGGAATTATTTTTTTGTTAACTTGGTAATTTCACAATATAAAGTTAATTAAGCAGCACCAATGTTATATGATTTACGCTCTGACATCCCATGTAGCCTGCAAGTTAAAAAAATGTTTCCATTTCCATTCTTGCACCATCGCACTTATGATATTTCTGCATGTTTAAACTCTTGAAATACAGAAAACCTTGTGATAGCATTGTGTGTGTGACTGTCTAAATAATGTACGTGCTTAAAAAATTTGAGACATTCGTCAATTTCTAAGTACATGAAATATAATTAAAACAAAGTGTTCGTTTTGAAAGAGTAAACTATACAACCTTCAAAATAAGAGGACTTTAACATTTGTCGTAAAAGAATTTCCAAATATTCCCGTCTAAGTCTGCCTTCATCTTCACCACACTCATTTCGGAACTCAACCTGAAATGTATATTAAGGTAGAATTGAAGTGAAACACTCCTTATAATCAAGTTTCCGATTTTGCAACATTATTCGTGTACAGTACAGTATAGTAAAGGTGAGATACATTTGGCAGCATTTCTCATTAATCGTGTTTGTGTATGCGAATGCCAGGTATACCAGGAACAAACATTTTAGAAAGTATTTATTTTTGAATAAGATATAAGAAAAAGCTTTCTATTTGTTCTGCCTATGATATGTAGTTAATATTAAAAGAAAGCGTTCGATTTACAAAATAAACCAAATGAGTTCCCCTTTTTGCAACTGTTACTATGAAATTGCTATTATTTGGCATTTTTCTCATGGAATTTAACAATGTGCACAGTTTGAGTTTGTTATTTTCTGTAATTTTGAATATTTTATTGCTTAATTTGCTTGCTTCTTAAATAGCAAATGGTATAGAGCACTAATTTTTGCCTTTTTGTCTCCATGTGGAACAAAGCAAGAAATACACAAATATTAAAAAATAGGTAAACTTTCATTCTGACAGCTCTGGTATTTAAACAATGTTATTATTATTTAACCGTACGATACTCTATCATGGTTAACGTAAGGCCGCCCTGCTCTGTGCTTTTGTTAGTCTGTTCGTCCGTTCGTCTTTTCAAGTTAAAGTTTTTATTCAAGGTAGTTTTAGAAGAATTAACTTGAAACAGTTTTGAAATTTTAAAACTTTTGATTATAACAAACCATTTTTGTCTCGCCTTGACAGAGTCAAAAAGTGAGACATAGGTATGCTGTTTCCGGCGGCGGCGGCGACGGCGTCAACAATGTATTAGTTTGTGATTAGGTCTAGTTTATGGTGAACCACAAGTGGTAGGTCAATCATATTTGGTATGCAGTTGTATAAGCATTGGCATATCTCATTTCCATAGAGATTATTTGGCCCTGCCCCCTCAGTCATGGTCTATTAACTTTGAAACTTTTGCTTATTTTACATGTATTAGTTTGTGATTAGGTCAGTTCAAGGGGAACCATTAGTGGTAGGCCAATGTTAATTGGTATTCAGTAAGCATTGGCACATCTCATTACCATGGCAAAATATTTGGCCTCGCCCCTCAGTCACAGTCTAATGACTTTGAAACTTATCTTTAAGTTTACATGTATTAGTTTGTGATTAGATCAGTTTAAGATGAACTTCTAATGTTAAGTCAATGATATTTGGTATGCAAATTTATTGGCATTTGCAAGTATTGTTTCCATGGAGATTATACAGCCCCACCCCCTCTTCATGGTTCATTGACTTTGAAACCTTAACATAGTTTACAAGTTAATGTTTGTATTTAGGTTTGGGAACGACTTATAATAATATTAAGTCAATGGTATTTGGTATGCAGTTGTATTAGCATTGGCACATCTTATTTACATGGAGATTGTTTAGCCATGTAACTCAGTCATGGTTCATTGACTTTGAATACTTGCATAACTTGTGTAAGGTGTTAAAGTATTGCTATTTTGATTTCAACATTTGCATAATCAAAATTACAAAAAGGCGAGACATATCTCTGTGATAACAGTTTATTATTAGTTTATTCCCCATCAATCATTATGTCTATTTTATATTTTTTAGTCATTTGAATTTTTATAAGAAGTGAATATATATTTTTGCAATCAAGAAAAAAACCACATTTCAATATTAAAAATCAGTTTTTTAATTTGTTTACGTTGAAAAGGTACATATTCAATGCCCTGTGCTGTAAAATACTTTATAAATTGATCAAAAGGCACTCTACAACTTTTAAACTTCAATGTCATATAACCTATGTTTCAACTTACAAAATGCCCCAAAACAAGATTTTTAGATTATTTTTGTTGACACTTTAAAGTTCTTAGCAGTTGGTCTAGATCTTATGTCTTACAAGGATAGTTGGTAACATTTACTATAGTGGGAGATATTATGGAAATAATTGTGCAAATCGTGATACAAGCATGAAATTTGGTATAAAGGTTGACTAAATGATAATTTAAAAAAATCAGCTGCTGGCCATCAAAAATTTCCATTTTTTCACGATGGCCACCGCTCATTTTGCAAATGGCGTCATATCCAATTGGCTACATTTCTTAAATCCTTTGAAAGCTGTGTTATAGGTATAATCCAATGTAAGTTTTGATAAAACGTAAATTACAGTTCCTAAAGTGCGACGAAACAATACATAAATGACGAAAAAGTTACTTCCGGTTCAAAAATGGCGGCAAAATCGTGGAAAATGTCAATTTTTTTCATTTTCTTCTAATTAACAAGAGATTTCACTTACTTCGTTAAGTTCAAATACCTAGATTGGTTAGAAAGACAGGTTGCTTATCTTATAACTATCTAACAGTTACAAATACACAAACCCGTACAAGGAAGGCCAGAACGGTAGCAAGGAAGGCCAGAACGGTAGCATTTACAATTACCAACACAGCTGCATTTCTTGCATGCATATTTCAAAAGTTTCTGACACGAGGTTTCAACGGCAGCAAAAGAAGTCCATTTTGGTTTCCAACTGTCATTGTTTTTTTTTTCTTTCATCCAAACCAAGTGTTCATGACTTGGTACGTGTACCTGTCGAATGCATAATTCCGCTTGAGCCCACTTGATATGCTTCTCTTTTGATGTGCTCCGGAAGGGAACCTCTGGTAGGCGGAATAGCATAAGGCCGCTGCTTGCTGGCAAATGATTCAAATAGTGCCTCGTTACCAGCAAATGTTGATGTTGACATACATGATGCAAACAAATGCTTCTATGATGTCCATGTCTGTGTCTTCATACTAAATTAAAGCGGGCAAAAACATCCGTTACATCTGGAAATACTTCCCATGTCTTCCAAGCTGACCTCTTCACTTTCCTACCAAATGCTGACACAGTGTCACATCCACAGAATGCATGGAAGGAAGGAATAGCAGCTACACGAGGACCAAACGCATTTGATATGTCATGTACAGGAAGCCATCGAAAGTCTTTATTCCTTCAAAAACCTATCCACAATTTTATCAACCATTTTCAGCAGCAGGCTTATCATGGACAAACACTCGTGTATCTGCTTCTTCATGGTTACAAGGGGATATCTAGGAAGTATCCATATTGAAATTGCAAAGAATATTTTCACCTTGAGTAACATAAGCATTTGTATTACAACAATGTAGTCTCTAAAGAAGCAATTCTGTCAGCAAGAAACTTGAACAATTCCGTTTTGTTGTCATCTTTACAGAGAAAACTACTCCAAACCCTTGGCGTTCTGCCAGAACCAACAACTTTCCGTCTAGCACCAGCACCTTGCCTTTTTCTCGTCCCAGCCTTTAAATTATTCATTTAGTAAACATCAAATACAATGTCTACTCTTTTTGGTGCAAGATGTTATTTAAGGCAGTATAACATCATTTGCATAATCATCAAATATTTTTACATGTGGTGGCCTGGAATTAACCATTGCTGCTCCACCAACGATAAATGCGTCAAAATTTTGATCATTTAATGGCAAATCACACCATGTTTCAAGTATACCCATTTGCTGCGATTTAATACCACTGTTTAAAGTCACTACTTAGACAAAGACAGAGGAGCAATTTGGTTTTCATGGATAGAGAATTCTTCCAAGTCAAACTGTCTACTTTGACAAGAAATGAAAAGTCTAGAAAAGAGATCGCAATCACTTTTCATGTTCTCCAGCTTTGATTTTTGACAAGACATTTCCAGTTTCATTTTACGGCTATAATAGGAAATTGTTCTTTTTTATCTTCGTTTTGCATTTGCTTCAACAGATCTTCGTATTGTTTGGACCCAATATTTTGGAGTTTACCCAAGTCAAAGTGGAAGGCAGTTTCTTGGCAGCTTTTTTGCCTTCCCAGTTCACATATTTAGCAGTTTCTGATGCTTGGCAGTTCTTAGCCTTCAACAATTAACCAGTTACTTCATATACAAAAATAAGCAGTTTTCCTAAACCTTCACAGTTATTCTGGCAGTTCAAAGCAGTTCCTTAGCTGCTTTAGGCAGTTTCTTAGCAGTTATTTTCACGAAATATTTAAATTAAGTACTAAAAACTGCTTTCAGTTCATGAATATTCATATTAAACTGCTTCTAGTTAATTAATATTCATATAAAACTGGGAATTACTGCTAAGGAAAATGCAAATATGGTCATGATCTTATGCATTATTTATACTAGTAGCTGTTAAAAAAGTAACAATAACATGTAATAATTATCAAAAACAAAAATATATCTTCTATGTTATCAAAATTCATAGTTAATATGTTTAGCTTTTATGTTTTACAATTAAATATTGATGTCAGAGGTGCAACATGTAATTAAAGTTTCAATTAAGTAATCTGATATAACATGTATAATGGAAATGGAAATCAAGATTCATGCAATCTTATATACAATGATATACTTGAGATCTCATAAACATGTTTAACCCGCGCATTTTTGCGCCTGTCCCAAGTCAGGAGCCTCTGGCCTTTGTTAGTCTTGTATTATTTTACTTTTAGTTTCTTGTGTATAATTTGAGTTTAGTATGACGTCCATTATCACTGAACTAGTATATATATTTGTTTAGGGGCCAGCTTAAGGACGCCTCCGGTGAGGGAATTTCGCTGTATTGAAGACCTATTGGTGACCTTCTGTTGTTGTCTGTTCTGTGGTCGGGTTGTTGTCTCTTTGACACATTCCCCATTTCCATTCTCAATTTTATTGAAATTAATTACTTGTTATATTACCTGCTTAGTAAGAAGACTCTTAAATATTAATATGATTAAGTATATTTGTAAACCGAATCAATTTTATTCTGATATAATCTTTATAAATACATGACATGTAAACCAGCTGGACTGTCACAATTATGAGGAGCGAAAATAAGAATTAAGCTATTATAGATAAATATATCATACTTGTCATTATTGTTTTGTTATGGTGAATAAAACATTGAAAGTACAATTTCAAAAAATCAAAATAATAGAATCCAATTGTTTGCACTTACCAGAATTAATTAAGATGTAATCCAAAATTCACACAATTAATATGGTTATAATCTTCAAAAATTGCCATTGAGACAAGGCCCATCTTTAATATTCAATGTGAAAAGAACTATTTCCAAGTATATTATATCTCAAGTAAAATTTCATTTTGTTCATGTAAGAAGACACATCTTTCTTGTTGTCTTCCTGTATTCCAAATTCAAATTTTATCATATTGCAATACATGGGGATGTTTAAGGAGTTGTTTGATTCTGCTGAAGTGTTCCCTTAAAGATTACTAGCAATTAAGTGCCTAAATCTTTAAAATGTGATAAAAATATTAAGAAAAAATATCCATTTTGTTTAAATAAGTTATTTTTATTAAAAGTGGTAGTAATTGCCAAACAATATATATTAAGACAAGTGTTCTCCTTCATGTGCCCTAAATTTCAGTGAAGATAGTACTTCCTGTCTCCACCACAGAGTGATCAATTGTAAACAGATGGCACATTTCTACAAGACCACTTTTATCTAAATCACATTAACTCTGTTTGATGCAACTGCCAAGAAATAATTTCCAAATCAAACTGCTAATTTTATA
This sequence comes from Mytilus coruscus, assembly GCA_017311375.1. Lineage (NCBI taxonomy): Eukaryota > Metazoa > Mollusca > Bivalvia > Mytilida > Mytilidae > Mytilus > Mytilus coruscus. The sequence continues at coordinate 17,759,165 of CM029598.1, forward strand.
AAAATAACTGCCAACCTTAGCTGGAAGACAATTTTATAACCTTCATCAAACTGCTTTGAAATATTTAAACTGCTTAAATTAACTGCAATCTTTTACTTGCAGGCAGTTATTTTAAACTGCCTAAATCAAAACTGCTTTGGACTGCCCCAAAACAGATAAAAATTCAACATACTGCTATAAAACTGCAAATGAACTGCTTAAATAGGCAGTTCACTTTGACTTGGGTATATACATATCTTACCTGCTTCCGAGTCAACAATTTCCCCAAAAGAGTCAATTTTGTACAAATCTGACGACTGTTCTAGAAATGGATTTCCAAACTCGTTCATCACTTTAGAAAGCCTTTGACGCTTTTCGAAGAAATCCTTTTGTGTTTTCGTAGAGTCTTCATGATGTCGTTCATCTGTTGTAAAATGACTCAAACCACTAGATCTTTCAAATTCATCTACCAGTCTACTGACTTCTGGTCCAGCTACCATCTATCGTCTCAAAGGGATCTTCGGTTAAACCTATGGCACCAACATCGCCCTTCACAATTGCATTGTTCTGTTTGTGTGCCTGATCAATTGTGATATTAGAAAACAACTTGCTGGTCTTACGTACAGTGAAATTACCATTTGCAAATTCCATTGCCACTTGTGGGTGATGTTTGTGAAGGGAAGCCATATCTCGGAGATTGATCGGTAACCATCGAGCATAATTTACACTATCACGACCAAAAAAATACGGTATCATGCTTGATATGGATTGTTTGTAAAGTACGATATCTGACTCATAAAATGAGCATTCTACCGAAAGCACAAGAAGTTCTTAATTCATAATTGTACACCAGAAATTAAACTGGGGTCGAGATTTCTCTCTTTCCTTACACCAGTCTATCAAATAATCGAACGTCACAGTCATGAGCTATATTTCCTGCGTTTACGCTTTCAAAAGCCGACATTAATGATTCAAGCAAAACACATGCAGTTATCTGATGCGAGTGTCTAGTCCTAGGTACATTTGAACATACATGAAGAGAAAATGCCGTTCTAGGTGTTGCAATATTGGCTTCAGTGAGGGCACATGTTCATCCACTATCACGCAATATATCACCCAGAATTTTTAAAACAAGCCATATTTCAATGTACAATCCACCAAACATGACGATAAACTTATCTTTTCCGTACAAATCTGGCCATTCCCACTGAATTTGCTTAGCCAATACCAAAAGTGGTTGATCTGCAGTTATAATTGATGTTTGCCCGGGATTTAGAAAGTTAACCACTTTTTCACCTTATCCATCGAATGCTTGATCATTGCAACTGAATGGGCGTGTTTTCAAACAGTGGCATCATAGAAGTTACACTTACTTGAACAGAAGAGTCTTGATTTTTAGAGGAATGAAATCACGACAAAGATATGTTTACGAAATCCAAATCCTAGATGAACTACGATTTACATCAGTGTGCCCTGGTAGAGCGTGCAAATCGCTCTATATGTCTATAAATAGTTTGCGCATGCGCAAAATTGTTAAACGCATGTATTTCATAACCTTAAAAAATGTTATCAAACCAATTCATAATATCATTAAAAATCCAAAAGCACGAAGTATATAGTAAATAGTTCAAATGTTTATGTGTGAATGTTGTTACATTTTCACGCATGCGCAAACCCTGAAGAGTCAAATATTTATTTCTAGTATATACGTCACATGTAAGGAATGTAGCCACCAAACTGATAATATTTTTTACTACAAGAAGGTAAAAGAAAAAGTTTTCAAGAAAAATAAATTTTCGAACTGGAAAAACAGCAATTTTTGAAAAAGGCCGTGGCCATTTTGAAAAAATGATTTTTTTTTATGGCCAGCAGTTTTTTCTTAAAAAGTATACAATAATGGTGCTTCGTGCTAATTTTCATGCTTGTATCATCATTTGCACAATTCTCTCAATTTTGCTTGATAATATCTTCCACTACTACAAGAAGTTTTGATTTTCCATTTTTTTGTTGAAAAATGTTCAAAACAGCTATAGGCAACATTATTTGGATAAGATATAAACTGCAGTTTAAATAAAATTGTGCAAATTAAGAGTTCCATATTATTTAATTTGAGCTCATTTTATCTTCATTCTGGAAAAGCACTTTTCCTTCTAAAATCTGCTGTTTATGCAATTTTCAGCAATAGCGCTTTATTAATGTTCTTTTGTCCCCACCATACCTTAATATGAAATTATTTAAACTACTAGTACTCTTCCAATCTTTCAATGACTGATTTCCATCAATTTGATTGGCTTATATCTCTGAAACCAAAGCATTTAGAGCAAATCTGAAAATGGGGGTAAAATTGTTTATCAGGACCAGATCTATTTGCCCTAAAATTTTCAGACAAATCAGGCAACCTGTTGTTGGGTTGCTGCCCCTGAATTTGTAATTTTAAGAAAATTTTGCAGCTTTTGGTTATTATCTTGAATATTATTATAGATAGAGATAAACTGTAAACAGCAATAATGTACAGCAAAGTAAGACCTATAGATAAGTCAACATGATCAAAAAGGTCAATTGACACCTAAAGGAGTTATGCCCTTTATAGTCAATTTTAACAATTTTCATAAGTTTTGTAAATTTTGTAAATTTTTCCACTGGGCTGGGCCAAGTTCATTATAGATAGAGATAGTTGTAGCAGCAAGAACGTTCAGTAAAGTAAGATCTACAAACACATCACCATCACCAACACACAATTTTGTCATGAATCCATCTGTGACACGACCTTTGTTTAATATGCACATAGACCAAGGAGAGCGACACAGGCTTTTGAGAGCTTCTAGTTTAAAATAGGTGCATTTGGGTACACGGGAAATTTTGCTACTGTGACGTTTAATATAGTAACTGACATACCTTTAATGTTTTGTCTATTTTAAAGTGTTCTCTGTTAAAACACCGTAAAGAGTGGTCCCATAAAGATTTGGGCTGTCTCGATACCACTATTTTTTGGCTGTTCTCTAAATCAATGGTCCGAATTCTCCAATCAATCAAGAGGTCCTTTGTATTTTCTTCTGACCTATTGTAATTGCATAAGAATTCGTTTAAGCAGAGCTAGTCAATATAATTTCTAGCAAGTTAACATTTAGCGCGAACTGAAGTACAGAACAAAATCCCAGAAAACTAAATACACGTATGTTAATTTCCTTAAAGATTTTTGAGTGATGACATATATTCATGAAGGATTGGATATAATAAAGATATCCCAACAAAAATGCAGAATATCGTTTACCCCCAAAAAATAACATATTACAAAAAAAATCAATATTCCTCTAGTCTATAAATTAACCAGTGACTGTGGAAATCCCTCAAAATTAATGTCATAATCCTGATGATTTAATTAGATCCTTTCTCTTCAGGTATATCCTAGTATATAGTTATTCTAGATTATGAACAGTTTTGTTATCCCAACCTATGATAGTAAAGAGGGGCATGATGTTATCCAGTCTGCACGTTTGTCTGTCCTTTAAATGATTGTTGGTTGTTATACGAATAGTGATTATTATTTCATGCATATTCTGGGCTGGGACAACCTAATATCAAGTATGAGTTAAGTCATAATGCAATCATGTCTGATAAGAATGCAAATAAGAGAAAAATACCTTTCAGTTGTCTCTTGGTTTTGCTCATTATTATCAGTAATATCATCTTGGTTTTGCTCATTATTAGCAGTAATATCATCTTGGTTTTGCTCATTATTATCAGCAATATCATCTTGGTTTTGCTCATTATTATCAGCAATATCATCTTGGTTTTGCTCATTATTAGCAGCAATATCATCTTGGTTCTGCTCATTATTATCAGCAATATCATCTTGGTTTTGCTCATTATTAGCAGTAATATCATCTTGGTTTTGCTCATTATTAGCAGCAATATCATCTTGGTTTTGCTCATTGTTATCAGCAATATCATCTTGGTTTTGCTCATTATTAGCAGCAATATCATCTTGGTTTTGCTCATTATTAGCAGCAATATCATCTTGGTTTTGCTCATTGTTATCAGCAATATCATCTTGGTTTTGCTCATTATTAGCAGTAATATCATCTTGGTTTTGCTCATTATTAGCAGCAATATCATCTTGGTTTTGCTCATTGTTATCAGCAATATCATCTTGGTTTTGCTCATTATTAGCAGCAATATCATCTTGGTTTTGCTCATTATTAGCAGTAATATCATCTTGGTTCTGCTCATTATTATCAGCAATATCATCTTGGTTTTGCTCATTATTAGCAGTAATATCATCTTGGTTTTGCTCATTATTATCAGCAATATCATCTTGGTTTTGCTCATTATTATCAGCAATATCATCTTGGTTTTGCTCATTATTAGCAGTAATATCATCTTGGTTCTGCTCATTATTATCAGCAATATCATCTTGGTTTTGCTCATTATTAGCAGTAATATCATCTTGGTTCTGCTCATTATTATCAGCAATATCATCTTGGTTTTGCTCATTATTAGCAGTAATATCATACATCTCATAATCATCACTGTCATACGTACTTGCCATCAAATCTTCATATGTCCTTAAAACGATACTTCATAAATAAAGATGCAGATTATTTATAATTTCTTAAAATTTAATTAAAATATTACGTTTATCGTGATTTATTTTCTATACTTTTTTTTGGGGGTTCAAATGTATAAACATCAATAATTTCAGACACAAAAGTGTCATTAAAGATGTCTGAATGTATTAGTAGGTATTATCATATACTAAGGATAAACATGGTAATAACTTGTCTCATGATTTATCTGATGTATCAACAGCCCATGGTTCAATATCAGACCAAGAACAAAGGACTTAAGGGCTGATATTGATCGAGGCTTGATAATACATCTGATATGAACAATGACATGTTTCGGAAAAATACGAATATATTGACCATATAGATATAAGAAGATGTGGTATGAGTGCCAATGAAAGAACTTTCCATCTAAGTCACAATTTGTAAAAGTAAACAATTATAGGTCTTCAACACATAACCTTGGCTTACACAGAGATAAGATATATATATATATATACAAGTAAGTATTAGTATACATGTTTGCATCCATATTAGATTATGTTGAATTGTGTATTATTGCATAGCAATATAATATTTCCCACAGAAAGTAACCAAAAGTTAGCGTGCAATAAATTCCAATATTGCACTAGTGCTACGATAAAATCTTAGTTTAAACCAATTTTTACTTTCAAATATTATATTGATAAACAATAAAAGGGTTATTGCATGAATATTGTCCCTCGTAGAACATATATTGCACTTGCAAGAACGTGCAATATAAAATTCTACTCGGGACAATATTCCCCAATATTCATGCAATAACCCTATATTATTGTCCTTTTGAAAATATGTTTGATAAAAAACCTTATTATTGGCATCAGTGTTGACGGTTTGTCAACATTCCATAGAACCTCAGCAACGGCAGAGTGGCATATCCCATATTCCATAAGTTGTCCTTGGCTTGTCCAGGAATTGATTTTTCTATCAGTTCCAGCTACACTTATTTCAAAACCTTTTGTTGAAAAAGAGTGGGAACCAACAAAATTCACCAGTTCCTGCAATGATAAATTTCAATTCATTTACTCTCTGAAGTTATGTACGCTTCAATAAATATAAGAATATGATGTATAAGTGCCAATGAAACATCTCTCCATCCAAGTCACAATTTGTAAAAGAAAAAACATTATAGTTTAGAATTAACCAATCATTATGAAAACGTTTTTATACCATATAAGTGTTTTAAGGCCCTCCGAAAAAAATGGAGATTATAATAATTGCTTGATTTGTCCTTCTTTTGTCTGATGTCTGAAAACAAATGAACTTGATAATATTTTGCCTTAAAACTTTTTAAACTTGAGCGACACTGTCGATTTTTTTTTTTGGATATATTAGACAAAATGCACGTTCCCCATAAACAATTAAGTACAGGTCCATGTAAGAATCATGCATGGAAGTTAAAGTGACAAGTCCATACCTGCCAACTTTTCAAAATGCCTATGGGGGTTTTACGTGCAAGATAGCTCATATAGTCCTACAAAACCTTGAAGGGGGCCTTCAAATATATTTTAATGTTGTGTTTTGGCTTCATCAATCATACTTTTGCAAGCCTTTCGCCATGGTAAAATTAATTGTTTTGTTTAAAATTGTGGACAAAATTGCTAATGCACAGGTTATAGTCTTTTAATATTATATATTTTATGTAGGACTCCGCAAAGGTTTTCAAAACGGTAATGGTTACGCTGTAAGTAAGTTTTTTATCACGCTGAAGTGTGATGGTAGTTAAACGCTGAACTGCGATAGTCGACACAAACAGCATTTTGAAAGCTTGTCAATGTTGAAGTCAATTAGACAGAATTTTCCTGGTTTTAATTTGAAATCTTAAAAATGTTCCTTTTACATACGATAAATCCAGGTATCCCCTAAATACATATGTGTTAGCAGACAGACCCTCTGTATTTTAAAATAACGGTAAACGTTAACGTAGGATTACAGTACTTGCAACCTCATTCACAACGGTTTGACGTGAACTTGACTGATCGGTGACATACATTTGACTGATAATTGACTGATAGGTGATCGATGACCCATAGAATACGTCAGATACGTCAAATAAGCTTTTTGAGATTTACCGTAACAATGGTCAGGGATCGATCTGTAGATTAATTATATGCACGGATCGGAAATGTTTATGCAAAACGAACTCCACAGTTTTACATGCGATAAACGCAGACCTCTACGAAGACACACTTTGCTCAAATGGGTTCAATGGGGTTAAAGCATTTTCGTGATTTCTCAGAGACCTCATTTAACCTTTCTGAACTGATAAAATATAGAGAGGGACTTATTATGTACCTGGACCGAATCTGTTCTCCTAAATCTTCTCCTTTCTCCTGTCCTCAACTTAATGATAAAACCTGTCCCTGGTTCAACTTGAAGATCTTGTTTTCTTCTTTTAATCAACTGTAAAAAAAATGATTGAAATATCCATTTGAGAAATTTTTGTACCTGAATATCTTTGATACTTAATATTTTAGACTATAGGATGGACTAGACTATGGTCCTTTTCCAGTCCTCAATTTCGCTTGATATATGAGATCTATTCTAATCTTAATATATTCAATTTTGGAAACGTGTGTAATATTCAGGAAAATTTTTGGAATTCTGATATTTTTCTGTTGTGCTTATCAATTTTAGTTTTCCACATTACTCATTTACATATACATTAGTTTTTTTTTTAATGCCAGTTCAAAATTTTGAATGGGAGGAGGGACAATTCATTGTTTTGTATTGACCTGTCTTGAAATATTTTCAACACATATAAGAACACAGGAAAAGGTTTAAAGGAATACATCTCAAACTCATGGAACATACATATAATTGTCCGAAGAGATGCATTTTTACCCTTTTTACATGGCTTAGGGGAGAAGCGCAACAGGAAAAGGTCTAAAGGAATACATCTCAAACTCATGGAACATACATATAATTGTCCAAAGAGATGCATTTTTACCCTTTTTACATGGCTAAGGGGAGAAGCACAACAGGAAAAGGTCTAAAGGAATACATCTCAAACTCATGGAACATATATATAATTGTCCAAAGAGATGCATTTTTACCCTTTTTACATGGCTTAGGGGAGAAGCGCAACACCTTTGTTATGTTTTTAAATCAGATATTTTACAAATTATACAAACATTGAAACAACAGGGCCATTTTAGACTTAGTTTCATTTTACCTCTTCCAGTTCTATCGCATCATTCTGCTCTTTCAGTATTCTTTCCTCTTCAATTCTTCTATCTTCATCCTAACAATCATTACAAAAATATAATGAAACATTTATAGAGGGATGTAAAGCAAAGAAGAACTGGAAATAAAATTGCAATTTCTCCATGAGAGAAAAAATTAAGAATTGATTGCACGTTTTTTTTGGTTTCTTTTGTTTTTACTGATTTTCGCGGTAATAACCATTTACCACCCTCATTTTATGAAAAAGGAAGTTTAAAAAGTAAAAAAAGAAATTTTTGTATTTTTCACTTTCTCCTAAATTGTCATTCCTGCTGTACTTGATTACCAGATATCTTCTATAAAAATATACCGTTAAGGAGATGTAGACTGATAATAAACAAGTTCAAATTAATTATTATGAGTGTTATATTTCTTATTTTGAATTTACTGCAACATTTGTTATTTTGTAGTTCAAAAGAAAGCAACATGTGCGTCTGTAGCTTCTATTAGTTTTGCAAGCCCCAACAGTTTTTCCTTTCAAGATTTTGGTTCTATATTTTTGATAGTCGATTTTTATACGACTGCAAAAAAATTTTTGGGATCGTATGATGTCGTTGTCGTCGTTGTCCGAAGACAAATTTGGTGTCCGGACAATAACTTTAGTTGACGTGAAAGGATCTCTTTGATGGTACATGTGTTACGGTACCTGACACAAACTTGAAAGTTACAAAGATAATGTTCAAATACAAAAAACCTTGTGATAGCTTTGTGTGTGTCTGAATACATGCAAGTGCTTCTAAAATTTGAGACATTCGTCAATTACTCAATCATAGATATAACAAATATAATCAGTGATACCTTCTTCCTGTCAGCATTGAGACTAGCAAGATATTCCTCATCTTGCGAGGCTCTAATTTCTGTTATCAACAAACCTTGGTTATCGACAATATTTCCCTATAATATAATATTGTTCATAAATACAATGTAATAGTATGAGAATGCTTCTTCAAATATTATTATACTGCTAACCAATTTTAATCTAGAGATTTTTACATTGTTTAACATTATATTAACACATGACATGGGTAAAATCACTTTGTTCTTCTTGTGCTATAATCTGGATAATGCACAGCAAATGTGTGCATTAACTACCTCAGATATACTGCACAGTTCAAAAGAACTCTGACCTTTGGGGGGCGGACCCTGGATTTTGAAAGGTGTGAAATTCATTACAGTGAAAAAAAACTATCCAAGTGTAGAGGGACCAAAAACATTTTTTGATAATTTTTTGCTAAAACATGATATGTTTTCCAATCAAAGGGTGGGACTTACAATATTTAATCGTTTTTATGAAATTTTGCAGGTTTTTTTTTTGGTTATAATCTTGAATATTATTATAGATGAAGATAAACTGTAATCAGTAGAAATGTTCAGAAAAGCAAGATCTTCAAATAAGTCAGATGACCAAAATTACCAATTACCATCCTTTTAAGACAATTTTACACAATTTGTTCATCATATTTGACAACTTTTAATAATCTTCTCCACTGAAACTACAGAACAAATTTCAGCTAAATCTGAACTTCGTTCTTATGTTGTACTGTTATACCACTGTCCCTGGTTAGGGGGAGAGTTGGGATCCCGCTAACATGTTTAACCCTGCCACATTATGTATGTATGTGCCTGTCCCAAGTCAGTAGCCTGTAATTCAGTGGTTGTCGTTTGTTGATGTGTTACATTTTTGTTTTTACTTCATTTTTTTATATAAATAAGGCCTTTAGTTTTCTCGTTTGAATTGTTTTACATTGTCATTTCGGGGCCTTTTATAGCTGACTATGCGGTATGGGCTTTGCTCATTATTGAAGGCCGTACGGTTACCTATAATTGTTAATTTCTGTGTCATTTTGGTCTCTTGTGGAGAGTTGTCTCATTGGCAATCTACCACATCTTCTTTTTTATATTGGTTATTGTTTGTGTTTCATTCCTTGTACAAATTGTGAAAACTTGTATTAAAAGGGCAAATTCCATCAGGTGAGGATTCAAACTCTTGAGAGCCTCTTGTTAAGGAAAATGCTACTTACATTAATCAAAGGTTGTGTTGATGAAACCGGTTAAGTTCTGTGTTTTCAGCACCCTGAATATATATATTAAAGAATAATTTCCAAAATGATTAAAGAAACCGTCCAGTCAATAAAAAAATGAGACATGTGTTTCAGCTAGCCTTTCCTACCATAATTTTTATTGCCTACCCTAACACTTTTAATGTCATTTTTTAACAAGCTTAGATGTTAAAGTCAGAATGATTCCCTAGTAGCAAACAGCTAAATAATGCTTGTAAAATAAAATTATACTAGAACACACCCCTGAAATGGCTGGCATTTAGAGCGTGGTTCAAAGTAAGTAAACTATTTTAGGATGAAATTTTGTAAAAGATTTTATGACTGCAGAATTTAAGGAAATTCATCAAAAGTAAAAGGTACTTGGTGACTGGTCAGTTCCCCCCTTTTTTACAAAGTCAGTTATTTTTTGTTTTCTTTTTTTCTGTATACCAGGAACATACATATACTTTAAAGAAAGTGTATTTGCTATTTAATATCAATTCTAACTTTATAAATTATAATCATATTATTTTCAGAAGGTTAATAGCAGAAACACATTTATTATTTTCTTATGGTCTTATGTAGCTCATTTTAATTGTTGGTTGCATTTGTAAATTAAATAAACTAGTTCTTGAAATAAGTACTAGTATTTTAAAAAATTTTTTTTTGGAAATGTTTTTTTTTCCGGTACGCAAACCGTTAATTTATTAGTTTTCAAATGTTAAAAAAAAAGAGAAAACAACACAGGCATGGTTAAAGTTGGATCAAATAGTATATGCCATTCAAAGAACAAAAGCTTCTATAAAAAGCCGATTAACCCAATAAAATGGAACTAACTCTATTTCCACACCACCCATGAATATTGCTTATAGCTACTTCTGCAGCCCTTCTCCTTCTTCTTGTCGGAATTTCAATTCTTGGTAAATCTTCCTTAAAGATAAAAAATAAATAAATGTTAAAGACACTGTCCGTAAAATATGTTTTACATGCACTGGCCATGGATGCAGTTATTTTCATTATATAAGAAGCTACACTGAATCATATTGAGATATATGAATTTTAAAACCTAAGACTATTGATAAGAATTTGTTACTAGATCTTCTGCATACAGATATCGTAAAATATCAGCTGCAAACCCCAATACTTTGCATTTTTGGCCAGTGAGTGCAACAAACATATCTTGTATAGTGGTGTGAGACAGCTAGAGCCTAATATTCCCGCGTTAAAGGCTGTAATGTGGCATATAATTGTTTCTGACATCAACATTTGGTCTACCATATCTCTTTATTTTCATATGACAAAATAACATCCTATTACTGGCAATAGTTACGGAAGAAGCAATTTGTAACACTGATATGAAAATTGTTTAAAGCCTCATTTTTATACAACTGCAAACAAATTTTTTGGATCGTATAATAATATGATGATATCATTTTTTATCACAATCTGAATTCAGACAGTATCAAGCTTGAATGTTGTATCGATACTTGCCCAACTAACTTCAGGGTTCAACCTCTTCGGTCGTATAAAGCTTCGCGCTGCAGAGCATCTGGTTGATTTCATAGTCTGGTAAATCTTATGATCTGTCTTATGATCACATTTTCAAAGTATTTTAGATAAGTATAAACTGCACAATACAATCATTTTACCTTATCAAGCTGGAAAATGTCATCCTGTTCAACAGTAGACCTTCCTTCTGATATTGTATCTTGGTCCTACCAATCACAAAAGTAATTAGTGTAACACTGGTAAATTTTTATAAATTCAAAATAAATTATTGCCATTCATTATAAATAAATTTCTATCAAAATAAGGCTCAAAGAACTTTTATATTATTCATATTAACAATAACAAAGTACACACATGTTGGCGTATGAATAACAACTGTTGGTAAAATTGACAACATTGAAAATAAAAGTAATACTTTTAACGAATCAGAAGACAATAAATACACCAAATTTATTTATAAACTGTTGGTAGAAAGTAAACTAGATATAGCCAGTAAAAAAGGTTTTTCAAAATATTCTTTTACTTAAGCAATACTGAATACAAACATATTTTTCATTTTTGTTCATTGTATAAACTTCCTCAAGAAGCACCACCTTATCACAAAGAATATAATATGCATCCTTTTTATACATTGGCTATTTTAACCCATTGCATTTTTCATGCTCAGAAATCCATGAGAAACATGTCATATTTGTTACCACACCAAAGGTGTACAAATTGGAGTAATTTCATGAAGGATTTAAATTACTATATATTTTGATGTTTTTTTAATCAGACTATGATGCTACAAATTTCACATAGACATAGTTACGATATTACTATTAATACAAATAATTTAATTTTGAATGTAACACATCTTCTGATTAGCTGAAATTGTTTTGTTTATCAGCTCAGACATAATTTTGTCATGTGATTGTGACGTCAATTTTTTTCTTGATTTTCTCTGGTTTAAAATGGAATTAAGAATTAAATTATAAGAAATGACTGTAATATGTTTTCTGTCTATTCAAAATAACATAAAAATGTGGTGCACACTTTTAAATAACCCGCTACACATGTTATTCAGTGTGCACTACATTTTTTACGCTATTTCTTCATTGACAGAAAAAATAACTTAATTTTGACACATCATATTAAAAATGATGAAGAATGAACTTGACTGTAATTAAGTATGAATCATTTAAGTTGTAACATCAGTTTTAGTAAAAATTTTAGTAAATATATATTAACAAGTTTAAGCATAAAATACTTTGACTGCTTCCCAAGATCAGAAAAGTTTTTGTGTATAGGGATTCAAAATAATACTTGGGAACTCTTGGTTACTAAACATTTTGGATCCTAGGTTGGGACCAATGGTTTCCTTAAGCTTTTGGTGTAAAAAATGCAAACAATCTTCGTATTTTGACAATATATCCAAAATTAAATGTGTAGATTTTGTAGCCACAATATATACTCTTATGAAGAGATTTCCTCTTAACAAAGAAGTTATTATTTTTAGATAGACAGATTTAAGAACAAGATAATGGTCATTCTGGAATTTTATGACAACATTGAAATTTAAGGCCATATTTAGACTAACGAGAACCTTGTCCTTTTGTCAAGACATGCTAAGTTCTCAGGTACCTACAGATTTTATGGGCTTTACTCTTCGGAGGTCAAAGAAAGATTTACATACAATATTAACCTTTATTAATTCTTGGTTCAAATTTACCTCTTCAATTTCTAAAACATCATTTTCTGTGATCCCTCTCTCTTCTTCTCTTTCTCTTTTATCTTGATCCTATCAATAACAATAAGCATTATGTATCAACACCGATCAACTTCAAAAGTTAACCATGTGGTGAGAATGAAAGGCTTTAATATAAAATAAAAAAGTAAGGTGTGTCTATTCTTAGGATAGAAATGTCAAAAAAATTGATGTTTAGTGTTAAGAAAACTTTTACCCCCTCTATATTTTAAAGCAAATGCATGATTTTTTTTTTGCAAATTTCAATTGCTGAGGTGAAATAGTTTATATGAAACTGTCTTGTGTATTGTATGCCCTTACGATAGATTCATGGTGTGCCTCCATCTTAGATTGTACCATCGCAGTACACAATCGGTCTAGATCTTTGCCCAAATCTGCAAATTTGGAGACAGATTGGCAATTTTTAGGTTAAACTGTTTATTGATAAACTTGGTGAGTTATTTCATTATCAAAAATGTTTAAATAAATACCAAATAGGAGTGTTTTTAGAATCTTTTTTTTTCAATTTGGCCATTTAGGGGGAGATGACTCTCTTATACTGGACTGATTATTGGATTGGGAATTTTAATATTTATCTTGTAGCAAGAAAACAAGTAAGTTAACTCCATTTTTTTCTTTTTATTTTCTCAAAGGGGCACTAGCTACGAGATATATGAAAAACCTAATATATTATTTTTTTGCTCAATCAGTAATGAAATACAAATAGTGAAATAATAGTTCCTTTTTAGTAGCCAATAAGGTTCAATTTTGTTAAACATTGATTATGAATTATTCACTTGCAAGTGAATAATTCGACCTCATTGAATCCGTATTCATGTGAACTTTAATTTAACCCTTTAGCTTGAGATGGATAACATGTGAATTGTATGTGTAAAGTTATTAAAAGGAAGAGAATGTCAACATTGAAAGTGAAACAAAGGTAAATCATTTGATTGACTGATTCGATCCACAAATAAACATTCTAATACAGGTAAAAACGATGATAAACATTTATTTGTTATCTGTAATTAGACTATGGCAAAGTGCTCTCGACCAATGAAATTGTAGGATTTGGTGTTTCTTAATTGTGAAGAATGAATGTAAATCATGTTCTTAGTAAGGGATTATAGTATTATTTAGGCCTACTTACAGTTCAAAACAAAGAATTTCTATGAATGAGTTACAACTGCCCCGAGGCACATTTATCAGATTGAAAGGATTTATCACACAGTGATTGAAACTGACTAAAAGTTGAAATGTGAAACAAACAAAAAAATCAATTTAAGTTGAAGTTTAATGGTGCAGTAAAATTGGTACCCTAATATTATTATGAAAATATTATTAACTTCAAATTTCTAAAAAATGAAACAATATCAAAGCAATGCAAAAAAAGAAAAAAAAGTTTTAAAATAAAAAATAACCTAAATCTTTAGCTTTCCAAAACTCTGATTACGGGATCAGCGGTTGGGAAGAATAGTTATTTCCAATATTCCGATAAAATATAATAAAACAGGAATTTAATTTAAGTTTTGAATATATTATAAACTTTTAAAGTCATTTTATTTGAACATTCCCCTGACATAATGAAATAGTATTTAATTTAAAAGCCGGACCAAAATACTGGCTGTGAAATAAGATTAGTTGTAACTTAAATGTATTTATTGATTTAAACTGTAAATAGAAAAAAAGGATAATTCCTCACTAAAATATTACATGATTTACATTCATACTCACAATCAGGAAACATATACAATTCCTACCTTTTCTTTGTACTGTTGTGTCACCTAATGTCCATAACGCATTTTATTTAATATTTCCCAAATTATAAGAAAGTCCTGACATCACTAAAACTAATCCATTAATGAAATGCCTAAAAAGGAAGTCATGCATTAATTATAAACATTGTACTGACAATGAAACTAATTCTTGAATACAACCAATCAAGAGATCATTTGAGCCTTGAGCACTTTACAATATTCTAAGTTTGTAAGAGAATGATACATCGCTTATATGGTCATCGGTTGACTATACATGCTATAGAGGTCAACTCGATAAATAATTAGATGGCGTCTAGACTTAAATACACACAGAACGAAGCTACTATTTTCATGCCTGTGCCTTGTTTATTGTTTAATTTAGACTTTTAATAGTTTGGATAAATGTTTTACATTGTTATAAATCAAATATGAGAATTTGATTAGAATCGGTGAACATGATTTTGACAGCTAGTGCCCCTTTAAAGCATATTATGAAACCTATCTTCTTATATTTTATTTCAAAATTCTATCTCAAAGATGTCTTTCTATGCGTGTGTTTTCATACATATGACTTACTCAATAAGCAATATCCGTGCACTAATTGTTCATTATATAAAAATCAACTGGCTTATAAAAAATGTAGTTTTACGGTAACTAGATCGTCCAATCTATTAATCGGATCAACAAGTAAACTCAATTTATTGAGCAATGTAAAATATTATGTTTCACCACCTCGGTACATTTATACAGACTTGAATAATTTAAATTACGAAAAGAAACTGTAAAGTGACAACTCTGTTGAACAAAGGGAATAACTTAAAGTGATTTTGCTAGCGCTCGTCATTTTCGTATTTTACGAAACGGTTTTCAAATTGACGAAAGTATTTTATATCAATTTCGTCATTTAAATTTGGAAAGTGTAAAAATATTTTCGCATTAAATTACTATAATTCTACCTGTCTACATGTTTTTGACAAGTTTATGACGCTCAGCCATTTAACGTTTTACAAACAATGTTAAAAGTTGTGATGATAAGTAATCCGCTTATCGCCATCCGATAGGTCACTAATCCTTTAATTATTATTGAACCTCAATTGCCCGTCATAATATTCTATTCCAGTTAAATCAGTCAAAATTTCATTTTCAAAATGTCTCAACCGCCCACAATTGGCAGTTCTTTATCGTATTTTTGTCATTTGAACACAATTGATCCCCGGACAATTTCCATCATAATTTCAATATTTCACCAACCATAAATTTATATTATTGACCATGGACGATAACTAATGTTCAGGTCGTCCTGTTTTGACTGATAAAACATAAAAATCAAATAGCTAAAGAAGATGTGTTCTCGTTTATTCGAAAAAAAATATATTTTAGATTCAGGTTAATCAATTGTAAAGGACCTTCTAGAGCCTCAATAAGTACGCACAAAATTTCGTTCTGCATCTTTAAAAGCTGAATGAATTTTCCCACGGTCGTCCAGAAAGGTCACCTGAGTTTACTGGTACGTGATATTATTTCCGTCCTTTAAAAATCTCGTGCTGTGGATAAAATTAATGTTAACTATTTTAGCATTTAACATTGTTAAGTAAGTCAAGTTCAAGTTCAACCCAAACTGTTGATAACTGACATGTGTATCGTGGAATTGTCTTCGCACGGCAAATAATTTTTTAAAATCTTTTAAGATCACTGTTCAAAATACACAAATTTACATTCATTGTGCGAAAATAAATATTATACAAAGACGAGTTAATGCAGCTGTGGAAGTATTCCTGTTGTAACCGAAATGTATTATTATCCTAAAGTAATGCCAACAAATCGTAAAACGAAAATGCCGTAAATATTAAGCATAACGAATGGTGAATAATATTTTCTTTTTTACTTGCATATACAAAACTTTGTGGCACGTAATTTTATGATTTTCTTTAAACTGCTCTCATTAATTTAGCGGAAGTTTCGGATATTTTTACACAAGTATGTCCATTTCAGTAAATAAAATATTAATTTACTGGTGAAAACATCGAGGTCAAAATTAAGTACAATTTTATTTTTATAAAATTTTAATGCAATTGAAAGAATTAACAACAACATTTTGCTTTTTAATCTTTTATTCATTCAAGCAATGAGATAATCGTAAAAGAAAATGCTGTAGACTTACATAATTATTATGCCTAACGAATGGTGAATAAATTTTCCTTTTACTTGCATATACAAAACTTTGAGACACATAATTTTCAAATAAAGACTTTAACTTTGAAGTAGAATATTGCGTTTTTTCACATTTTCCACTATATTTTATAATCCTTTTTTTAAAGCAAGTACATTTAGGTAAAGATATTTTTAGATTGGCAAGCAAAAATACGAAAATATTTTAACTTATTATTACCACAAAATTAAACTTAACCAGTATAAAAGACATTTAAAATTATACACTTGTTTTGACACTTAAACTGGTACAGTAGACCGGAAATATAATTCTTTATTACGTCAACCTTTACCTGTCAGGTAATCCAATTACCCTATCAGTCGTGTGCGGTAGAGATCAAAGTAGGATAAGGGCAATACATTTTATTATTTTTTTGAAAAGCATAGAAAAATCTTTATTTTGGCAAAGTATGAAAAAATTCTATTGTAGGAAATATATACCTATGATTGACCTTAAGGCTATCGGACGTTAATTGTGTTTACACCATTGCATTTAAACATGCTACACCATTGCACTTAAAAGTTGTTCAGAAAATGCTATTTAGCGTAAAACATCACACATAAGGGTGACAATCACATCGTGTACTCATGAGTCTGACATATAAAGATACTTGAGCAGTACATACCTGCACAGGCCCTGCCAATACCAAGAATTCTATTTGTCGAATGAAAAGGGTTCCTGGTGTCCTCCTTATATTGGTTAAGAAAACCTTCATCCGATCTGGGGTATTGATTTCCTCTGGAAATTTTTTCAAAACACCACCAGAAACAGAGTAAAGCATTTCATATGCATGTCCTCTTAGTGTAGGGAATTGACTTATGATGAAATTTTTCAACTCTCCTGAAGACCAAGCTAAAGCCAGTTTTGATTTTTGCCTCCCTTTTCCGCTGCTACAGTGAATTCGTTCTGCCGTTGGTACCCCTGGAGTCATAAATCATGCGTCTAATTATATTGACAATATTTTTTCCACATGTATTTTCAATTTGCAATTTAAGTTTGATTAAAATATTCATAATAACTAAAATTAATCTTTATGGCGAGGCCATGTTCTATAATTTTACCCTTATCTGTCCTTCAGCAATGAACACTTTGTAGTATAGTGATAATACAGACTTGTTTAGAACGACTTCAGATTGGCAATCTTGAGTTTTGCTATGGCAGTCAACCATTGTGAGTGACAAATTGAGTTAACAATTCTTCCCACTACGTTGTTGTAATCAATTTTAAATATCTCCCCTGAAACTACTGTGCCAACAACCTAGAGAATTGGGAAGGGTGTGTGTATGTCTATTTGTGTCTTGAGGGGGTGATACCGCATCCCGGTTATTGATACTAGTTAGTAATTGATACTAGTTAGTAGTATGTTCTCAAATTCTCAAGGCTCTCTGTTGAAGGCCGTTCTTTGACCTCTTATCGTTAATTTTAAATGATTTAGATGGAGAGATATTTCATTGGCAATCATACAACATCTTATTGATATTAGTCATTTTCTGCAAATTTTAGAAAGGAGGATACATATTTTGTGTTATCAACTCCCCCTCAGGTTTTAAATCCAGATCCATTATAAGGGCCATCTTCTATATCTAGTTTAAGGATGTACTGAGGTGAAATTTTAAAAATTCAAGAATTAAAAATTGATACTATAAGTTGGAACAAAATAAGCTAAAAATATAGACTAGGACTTTCACCTAATATTTGCATTCGTATCATTTGGATCTCAAATTGAAAGAAAAGTAATCTAGAATCATCTAGAATTAGCTAAAATTTTGGTAAATGACTTTTTGAGAGCTATTGAAGTCTAATATGAAACGAAACAGGGTGTTATGAGGAAAAATATTTTACCCTGTATTGAAGAATCAAGGAGTCCGAACATCTTAATCAAATCACCATCCCCATTTTTTATGAAAATGTAGGCCTAAGTACATCCTTAATTTTTGAATTATGTCATCCGTTGTCACTAAGTTAACTTAGAGTTTTAAATCGCAACAACATATTGAGTTGCCCTGATTAAAACAAATGTTATTGTATTAATGTACAATAAAAAAATACCTAATCCAATGAATGTTAGGTAGTCCATCCTCAGATCAGTGTTTGATCTGGAAATACAAGGATCTTGTAAACAAAATAAATGTACACCAAGATCCTTGGTCCTTCTTCTGCCAGTATTCCTCCCAGATCTATCCCTTGTGAACTGGTCAACATTCATTCTGAATGTCCTACTTTACTCTTCACCTAAATCCCGGGCTCTACTCGGGTCAGCTTGAACTTCATTAAGTGTCCTATTCAAAGTGGTGGACACTGTATTTAGGTGTCTCATAAGGTCTGAAAATTACAAAACACTCAAAGATGTAAAGTTAAACAAGATACATTACTGTGAAAGTACTTTTATTCGTGGGGAACCAATTTTCGTGGTTTTCGTGGGTGACTATATCCACAATTTAAGTGTCCAACGAAATAAAACAACCGTTGTCCAAATCAAGACATGGAAAGATCCCCATGTAGGTTTGACTACTGATATGAGTTTGAGAATATATTGAATATCGCCAAATCTGATAATACTATAATAATAGTAGTAACAGGGCAAACTCACTATGAACTACAACTGCAGGCAGGATTATACCAATTTAAACTTTAAAAACCTAAACTGTACAACTTTTGATCTTTTAATTCTCATAAAAAAATATTGTTGATCGATGAATGTCAGATTTCCGGTTTTGATATGCTATGATAAAGTGTTCATTTTATATCCTCTTAGTTCTCGTATGTATAAGAAAAAACAATTTTTCATGCCGGGCTTGCTTTTGATAAGAATAATTTTACAATACAAGATACGTTGATAGCATTTGTTTATGTTACTGTTTTCTGTAGGTGACATGTTTAATTTATGGCCTAATTAACACCTTTGATGGTCTTTAATCTGATGATCACTCTATCTGGGTTAATTAGTGTGATCACTACGATTAACACGGGTCAATGTTTACTTTGCAATTTCCTTCAATCCAGACAATTTGTAACCTTCGTTTCTAATTGCTTCACTTTTCAATTTTTTTAGAAAACTAAAATCCACAAATTTAAAACCCACGAACATGTAAATGTTGCTCAAACCACGAAAATTGATACCCACAATTAAAGTACTTTCACAGTATAAGGGTTCTGCAAACAATATTTACTTGTCTATGATTAGTAACTTTAAACACAAAACACATTTATGACAAAAGCCATGACTTTATTTTTCCTATACAAGTAGTCAACTTTCCATTTTTAGATCACCTGACAGACCTGAAAGGTCAAGTGAGTATTTCTCGTCACTTGGCGTCTGTCGTCATCGTTTGTTAACTTTTACAAAAATCTTCTCCTCTGAAACTACTTGACCAAATTTAACCAAACTTGGCCACAATCATAACTAGGGTATCTAGTTTAAAAATGTGTCCGATGACCCTGCCTACTAAACAAAATGGTCGACATGGCTAAAAATAGAACATGGAGGTAAAATGCAGGTTTTATTGGCTTATATCTCTGAAACTAAAGCATTTAGAGCAAATTTGACAGGGTAAAAATGTTCATCACATTAAGATCTATCCACTCACAAATTTTCAGATGAATCCGGCAAACCGTTGTTGGGTTGCTGCCCTAAAATTAGTAATTTTAAGGAAATTTTGCAGTTTTTGGTTATTATCTTGAATACTATTATAGATAGAGATAAACTGTGAACAGTAATAATGTTCAGCAAAGTAAGATCTACAAATAAGTCAACATGACCAAAATTGTTATTTGACCCCTCAAGGAGTTATTACCCTTTATAATCAATTTTTAACAACTTTTTCGTCATTTTTATATGACCGCCAAAAATTTTTTGTGTCGTATAATTCTATTATGTTGTCGTTGTCTGCGTCGTCATCATCCTAATACACATTTAGTTTCCGGACAATAACTTAAGTTTTAGTGAATGGATTTCTATAAATTTTTACCAGAAAGTTCAATACCACTAAAGGAAGGTTGGGATTGATTTTGAGGGTTATATTCCCAATAGTTGAGGAATTAGGGGCCAAAGAAGGGGCCCAAAATAAGCATATTTGTAGTTTTCGAACAATAACTTGTGTTTAAGTGTATGAATCTCTCTGAAATTATACCACAAGTTTCCATACCATGAAGGGATGTTTAGTATTGACTTAATTGCACAATATTGCGCAATGGATTTGTAAGATCTTGACATTTGTTTTGTGTCAGAATCTCATATTATGTCAAAAATTTGATCATAATCCAAATTCAGAGCTGTATCAAGCTTGAATATTGTGTCCATACTTGCCCCAACTGTTCAGGGTTCGACCTCTGCGGTCGTATAAAGCTGTGCCCTGCGGAGCACCTGGTTTGTATTCTTGTATACAAATCTTCTTCTCTGAAATTACTGGGCCAAATTTAACCAAACATGGCCACAATCATCATTGGGGTATCTAGTTAAAAAAATGTGTCTGATGACCTAGCCTACCAAACAAAATGGCTGACATGGCAGAATTTAGAACATGTGGTAAAATACAGTTTTGGCTTATATCTCTAAGCATAAAAGACCAAATGTAAGTAAAAGTCATGTGCTTTCTGATCCAGTGAAGACCCATGGCTCCTCATGGGAATCAGAACATTATTGCGACGGGTAGTCATTCAACTCAAGTTATGGTAAATGCAAGTGGAGACGAGATAATTGCCTTTAACTAAAACCAAAGTGACCATGTGGAGTTGGACCCTGTGACAGTAGCTATTCCTGATCGGTCATCTTCAAGAGTTCTGATGTTAAGTACAGATTCTCAGCGACCATAATTACATAATGTCGCCACAACATTCCACAGAAGAGCAGCCGATAATGATTCTAGAATAGTTTCCCAAGTTGAGATGGTCTCGTCAAATCAGGATAGTCATGGTATGTTTACACATCCAGGGGGCCAAAATTCACCCCCTTTAATCATAATTTCATTACTGACCAAGTGCGAGCCTGTAATTAGGAGTTCCCAGTCTCTAATTACAGGCTAGCACTAGGTCAGTAATGAAATTTCCCTAGTTAATCACATTCTGGAAAGCACATTTGATCCGATTGGGGCTCATATTCCATTATAGATTATTCCATTATAGATTAAGTAAAAAATTTGACGGGGTGAGTTTATTTGTTTAGGTTTATTGTTAAAATCTGCTGCAGATTTGGGCTCTGATTCTACTTTGGATTGCGATTCTGTTTTGAAAGGAGGTGCCCTGACTGTGGTTAATAAGAAACCGCAGATTCTTTAAACAATATAGAAATTTGGACTTCGGCCTTAATGATCTACATGGCAGTTTTATTAAAAAGATGGACTATGAAAGTCCAAGAGTGTAATTGGAGAATAAAACCGCGAACTATACACGCCTTTTAACGGTATTTGAAATTAAATTATGCAAAGCATTCAATAAGCGTCGTCTTGGGGTACTAGCTAATAATGGTTGGGCCGTGTACGATGATCAGAACCGTCTAAAAAAAAGAGCGCTTTCCATCATCTTCCTGGAGTGTCGTTGATCAGGAATTGTGGTGCGTGGTAATGTCACAAATCGTACTTATTTTGATTTTCCAAGAAAAAGTCAATGAAAATGGGTAAATTTCCATCAATTTTTGGACAGGAAACATAGAGCGTGTACGTCGAAAACAAAGATCTTTTAAAATAATGTTTATAAAGACATTTTACATGTCTACCTTTGATATTAAGGTTGTCAAGGCCTGGGCTCCATGTATCCTGGTCCTATTTGGCTGATTTTGTCAAATTTTGCCAAAAACTTTTATCTTGACCAATTTTGGATGTAAAAATCAATGCTACAGAAAAAACTTTTAACAAAAAAAGTTATATTTAACTTTCTTACAGGTCTTGAAAGACAACATAAAATATTTTTCATCTTGTTACATTGAACTTTATAATTGGGGCCAAATATGGACCTTACCAAAATTACTCCTTTTATCACAAATGCTCAAAATGTAACGGGGCACACCCATTTGCAAGTTGTAAAAATTAAAAAGGTTAAACTGTGACTTTTCAGATTTATATAAATTTAGAATATAGCAAAGTGCTCTCGACCAATGAAATTGTAGGATTTGGTGTTTCTTAATTGTGAAGAATGAATGTAAATCATCATTTCTTAGTAAGGGATTATAGTATTATTTAGGCCTACTTACAGTTCAAAACAAAGAATTTCTATGAATGAGTTACAACTGCCCCGAGGCACATTTAGAAAGGATTTATTACACAGTGATTGAAACTGACTAAAAGTTGAAATGTGAAACAAACAAAAAAATCAATTTAAGTTGAAGTTTACTGGTGCAGTAAAATTGGTACCTTTAATGTTATTATGAAAATATTAATAACTTCAAATTTCTAAAAAATGAAACAATATCAAAGCAATGCAAAAAAAGAAAAAAAAGTTTTAAAATCAAAAATAACCTAAATCTTTAGCTTTCCAAAACTCTGATTATGGGATGAGCGGTTGGGAAGAATAGTTATTTCCAATATTCCGATAAAATATAATAAAACAGGAATTTAATTTAAGTTTTGAATATATTTAAAACTTTTAAAGTCATTTTATTTGAACATTCCCCTGACATAATGAAATAGTATTTAATTTAAAAGCCGGACCAAAATATTGGCTGTGAAATAAAATTAGTTGTAACTTAAATCAGGAACATATATATTACTATTCCCAGCTTAAATGTATTTATTGATTTAAACTGTAAATAGAAAAAAAGGATAATTCCTCACTAAAATATTACATGATTTACATTCATACTCACAATCAGGAAACATATACAATTCCTACCTTTTCTTTGTACTGTTGTGTCACCTAATGTCCATAACGCATTTTATTTAATATTTCCCAAATTATAAGAACGTCCTGACATCACTAAAACTAATCCATAAATGAAATGCCTAAAAAGGAAGTCATGCATTAATTAAAAACATTGTACTGACAATGAAACTAGTATATGTAAGAGAATGATAATCCCTTTCTTCATGATTAAGTACGAGCGTTAGCGAGTACTTATCATGAAGTAAGGGATTATCATTCTCTTACAAACTTAGAATATTGTAAAGTGCTCAAGGCTCAAATAACCTCTTGATTGTTTGTATTCAAGAATTAGTTTCATTGTCAGTGTAATGTTTATAATTGATGCATGACTTCATTTTTCGGCATTTCATTTATGGATTAGTTGTAGTGGTGTAAGGACTTTCTTATAATTTGGGAAATATTAAAAAATGTGTTATATATATTAGGTGACACAACAGTACAAAGAAATGGTAGGAATTGTATATGTTTCTTGATTGTGAGTATGAATGTAAATCATGTAATATTTTAGTGAGGAATTATCCTTTTTGTATTTACAGTTTAAATCAATAAATACATTTGAGTTACAACTAATTTTATTTCACAGCCAATATTTTGGTCCGGCTTTTTAAATCAAATACTATTTCATTATGTCAGAGAAATGTTCTAATAAAATGCCTTAAAAAGTTTTAGATATATTCAAAACGTAAATCAAATTCCTGTTTTGTTTTTTTTTATTTTATTGCAATATTGGAAATAACTATTCTTCCCAACCGCTGGTTCAGTAATCAGAGTTTTGAAAGCTAAAGATTTTATAGGTTATTTTTTATTTTTTTTTGCATTGCTTTGATATTGTTTAATTTTTAATAATTTGAAGTAATTAATATTTTCATTATAACATTAAAGGTACAAATTTTACTGCACAGTAAACTTCAACTTATTAACTTATTTTGATTTTTTGTTTGTTTGACAATTCACAATTCAACTTTTAGTCAGTTTAAATCACTGTGATAAATCCTTTCAATCTGATAAATGTGCTTCGGGGCAGTTATAACTCATATATAGAAACTCTTTGTTTTGAACTATAAATAGACCCAAATAATAGGATAATCCTAAACTAAGAACATGATTTACATTCATTCTTCACAATTAAGAGACATCAAATCCTACACTTTCATTGGTCGAGAGCACTTTGCTATATTCTAAATTCTTGAATACAACCAATCAAGAGATTATTTGAGCCTTGAGCACTTTACAATATTCTAAGTTTGTAAGAGAATGATAATCCCTTACTTCATGATAAGTACTCGCTAACGCTCGTACTTAATCATGAAGAAAGGATTATCATTCTCTTACATATACCAGAGACATATATACACAGAGATTGGCAACTGTAACAGTGGTCAGCGAAATCTAATCAAAAACATGCAGCACACGAGACTTTAACGAGATCGCCATTTTGATTCTATCACGACAAGTACACCACCTCGCTTCGATTTTTATTTTACATCAAGCATTTCAAAACAGCATAATGTAAGTATATATTTCAATTTCGTAAATTATTTACCTTGTTTTATCCAGTTTGCAGTAATTATTAGTTAAAATATTGTGACGATTAACGTTTTATTGTAGTCAATAATAAGGGGAAAGCTTGGCCGTTATGAAAATTTTGAACACGGACGTATTTTTTATTAAAACCTTTTCATTCGAAAAGGAATAAAAACATTTATGAGATGAATTACTTTCCCCAAGACATACTGGTTTTGTGTAAATAAGTTGAATTTTTCATTTAATCACCCACTTTGATGCAATTTACAATTAAAATTCAGTATTCTCGCTGTCGGCAACGTTCAATTTCTTCAATATAAAGACAGGCCCCTGTCCATGGCTACAGTCAATAAACTTTTCCATCTTTAGAGAATAATTGTTCCCAGCACATGAATTACTTTCCTATGACATACTGGAATTGTGTATAACAGTTGTTTTTTCCATATTTTCACCCACTTTGATGCAATTTACAATTAAAATCACTATTCAAGCTGTCGGCCATGTTCATTCTCTTCAATATAAAGACAGACACCTGTCCATGGCTACAGTTTATAAACTTGTCCATCTTTAGAGAATAATTGTTCCCAGCACATGAATTACTTTCCTATGACATACTGGAATTGTGTATAACAGTTGTTTTTCCATATTTTACCCACTTTGATGCAATTTACAATTAAAAATCACTATTCAAGCTGTCGGCCATGTTCATTCTCTTCAATATAAAGACAGACACCTGTCCATGGCTACAGTTTATAAACTTGTCCATCTTTAGAGAATAATTGTTCCCAGCACATGAATTACTTTCCTATGACATACTGGAATTGTGTATAACAGTTGTTTTTCCATATTTCCACCCACTTTGATGCAATTTACAATTTAAAATCACTATTCAAGCTGTTGGCCATGTTCAGTCTCTTCAATATAAAGACAGACACCTGTCCATAGCTACAGTTTATAAACTTGTCCATCTTTAGAGAATAATTGTTCCCAGCACATGAATTACTTTCCTATGACATACTGGAATTGTGTATAACAGTTGTTTTTCCATATTTCCACCCACTTTGATGCAATTTACAATTTAAAATCACTATTCAAGCTGTCGGCCATGTTCATTCTCTTCAATATAAAGACAGACACCTGTCCATAGCTACAGTTTATAAACTTGTCAATCTTTAGAGAATAATTGTTCCCAGCACATGAATTACTTTCCTATGACATACTGGAATTGTGTATAACAGTTGTTTTTCCATATTTCCACCCACTTTGATGCAATTTACAATTTAAAATCACTATTCAAGCTGTCGGCCATGTTCATTCTTTTCAATATAAAGACAGGCACCTGTCCATGGCTACAGTTTATAAACTTGTCCATCTTTAGAGAATAATTGTTCCCAGCACATGAATAACTTTCCTTTGACATACTGGAATTGTGTATAACAGTTGTTTTTCCATATTTTTACCCACTTTGATGCAATTTACAATTTAAAATCACTATTCAAGCTGTTGGCCATGTTCAGTCTCTTCAATATAAAGACAGACACCTGTCCATAGCTACAGTTTATAAACTTGTCCATCTTTAGAGAATAATTGTTCCCAGCACATGAATTACTTTCCTATGACATACTGGAATTGTGTATAACAGTTGTTTTTTCCATATTTCCACCCACTTTGATGCAATTTACAATTTAAAATCACTATTCAAGCTGTCGGCCATGTTCATTCTCTTCAATATAAAGACAGACACCTGTCCATGGCTACAGTTTATAAACTTGTCCATCTTTAGAGAATAATTGTTCCCATCACATGAATAACTTTCCTATGACATACTGGATTTGTGTATAACAGTTGTTTTTTCCATATTTTCTCCCACTTTGATGCAATTTACAATTTAAAATCACTATTCAAGCTGTTGGCCATGTTCATTCTCTTCAGTATAAAGACAGACACCTGTCCATGGCTACAGTTTATAAAATTGTCCATCTTTAAAGAACAATTGTACCCATCACAGGTATTCCTTTCCCAAGACATACCGGTTTTGTGTATATAAATTGTTTTTTCATTATTTCCACCACTTTGATGACATTTACAATTTTATATATATATACATTCAGTATCTGACAGCATTTTTTTTTAACAGGATCCTGCATGTTATAAAAGAACAAAGATGTTGATCAAATTTACCTAACAGTGCAGCATACAAGAGATGTAATATCATACATGTGCTGAATTTAGGACTCCCAAGCCTTTCTGATTGAAAATAAGACTCCCTGGCAGACAGGAACAACTATTTGTTAGTGATGACTTTTTTCAAATGTGACTGCACAGTCTTGTATTGGACCGATTACTACTATCAGTGTGATACTTAAAATGGTTATGTAGGAGAGAAAATTACATGTGCTTATCCACCATATTATTGTAGTTCATATATTATAGTTCATATGCCAAACTTGATGTACATGTGTATGCGATGTTTGTGCAAGTGATGGTGACATCATTGAACTAAGAACAAATACAAGACTGCATTCAATATATTGAATTTGAAGCAGAAGTGACACAGTGGCAGTTGTGCAGAGACTATATGGAAAAAAATGCAAATAAATATCTTGTGTTCAACTTCATTTGTCTTCTTTACATTTACAAAGTATACATGTACATAGTTTTTACATACATGTATAACAATATGATGATGTAGTATGATTGCCAATGAGACAATGATTTACATGTATGACTATCATTGGAAGGCCACTCTATAATATCTTTGTACATCATGAAAATGGAAATGCTTCCTTTGTACCATAAAGGTAGCATAATGTAAAAAAGAGAAATGTTCATTTATTCAACAACACTCCTGTGAATATATAACTTGACAGTACTAAAGGCAAAATATTTCGTTTCACAAATTCTTTCCTCTCCTCGAAAGTAACATATTTAATTGTTTACATGAAATGACAAAATGTGTAGAATAAGAAGCAAGAAATGTTCACTCTACTTGTACACTAGTCGCTCATATTGGTCATCATCTATGTTTGTTTCAGTTATTTAACAATGGTGCCTGTTTATATTTATCTGTTGTGTTGTGTTGTTTCAGTTTTACATGTCCTCATTCTGTGATCACTATTTCACCTCTCCTGTTTTGAAAATGTTTATGCAAATATTTTCTGCAATAAATTGAAAAGGCACAGATGCTATGACTAAACAGAAATGTGAGGTATATGTCAATGAGACAACAACCCAACGACAAAAATATTCTTTGCACATCTATGAATGTTTAAAAACTCTTGTGGAGGTCAAAAGCACATAACGTGTACTTATATATCCATGACCTGGTACATGTATGTACCTATTGATGCATTCCGTCCTAAACATAAGTTGTGTGAAGAGACCAAGCAGTTTATATGCTTATAAAAGACTGATATTAAAATGAATTCCTGTATAACAAATTCGGGAATGAGACACTATTTTATTTAAACCAGAGGAGATATTAGTGGTAAAGGTTTGAACAGAAGCAGGAGATGTCAAGGGCAATACAAAAGTACAAGGTCGTGTAACACAGGAAAAATAACAAACGAAAAGAAAATAACAGCCCTCATAGCACTGCAATCGAAAAATTACCGTGAACAACATAAACCCACAAAAGATCAGATAAAACTTGTGTACAATTTTAAATCTTTCTAATTTCAAACTCGAGTTTCACTACCCGATAGGAAAGAGTAAAGATAAGAATGTTGCAGTACTCGGTGGTCTATGAAACAGAACATTAAAATTCTACAGTTCAGCAGAGCATTTTACTGTACTTATGATACACATTGTTTTTAATCAGAGTCTGTGATATTAAGTCTTAAAAACTACAAATAATGACAGATTCATATTCAATATTTCATGGCAGCAAAAAGTGATTTCGACAACACAATAATGTACGCACTTCATTTAGGAAATTCATGCAAAGGTTCCACAAATAATTTAATTTTAGGTCAATCAAAAGTAAACATTATAATTAAATTAAAACAGATATAAAATCAGTTTCCCACGAGACAAAATTCTACTGGCTACATATTTTTTTATATGAAAAAGTTGCTTTATTTCTTTTCTTGACATGTTAAATGACTATTTTTTTTCCTGATTGAATACTATAGTATAGCCCAGTGTTTCTGTTAAAATAAAGTTCTGGTCATGGTTAAAATAATATGTCAGAATTTGTTTAGTTGTAAAAACAATTACCAAGTAATAATCCATTTAGAACTTCACCTCCGGCAAAATTCAGGTGATCGGAGGGCAATAAATTGCGTAATCGCACACCTGTGAATCCACAGTCACAACTCTAAGGAAATAATGACCGGAAAATCGGACACACATAATTTCACTGTGTAATTTAGAAGCAAACTTTAGCAAAGAAATGTTTCTTGTAATATCATGATCATTACCAGATTTTACTTTTTAAATTAAAAGAAATGCCGAAAAAAGGAAAAAAATATTTTCTCAATCAAATACATTAAAAAAAATACAACTATTTCAAGTAGTTTTTTTAGAAAAAGAAATGATTTGATCTGAAATAAGTTTTCCTATTACTTTTCTTGATTAGCTATCGAGGTTATTCATCCCTGACTTGTTTACATGTTGTAGAATAATTATCGACGAGAATCTCATTCCGGGCCGCGTGTTTTAACGGGATTTCACGGAGTTGCCAATCTCTGTGTATATATGTCTCTGCATATACAAAGCACACAGGTGCAATCAAGATCGATTAAATGTAATCTGGCTAATCCGATGATGTTGTCACGCGTCGTTAATTTTTAGTACATTCGATAGGCAATAAACCAATTAACAGCCACGCGGTGTTGGGAGAGAATCTTTGGAGGAAATTGGGAGTATAATCCGTGATTCGCTGTGTGACACCGCTACACCCCGAAATCGGTGGTAAGACATGTAAGAGTTCCCGATTATAAACTCTGCGTATATTGTAAATGTCACCATCCACTGCTATACCTAGCTAATAACATAATTTAAACCGTTAATGCAACAACCATGATCATTCTTTTTTGCTTTGTGATTAAAAAAAAATCAAAAATAATCAGTAAGGTCTAAATCACTCACCTGCTGATACGGCACCTGCTGATTTTGCACCATCAGCTGGCGATATGGCACCTTTTTGGTAAAATTTGATTTGCCTCCCTTTGCACAGTATCTTAAGTTTTCAGAGAATAACTAAACGAGATGTGTGCTCCCAGAACCATTTTGAAATTACAAATATATCCACAAATGTATTTTTCACAAAAAGATTTAATATACATCTCTTTTCTTCTCATTTTAATCTAATTCAAATTGTTTTTGTCAGGATTTATATGAATTAATATTTAGAAAATGTAATCTGATGTTCAGTAGTTGTCGTTTGTTGATGTGGTTCATAAGTGTTTCTCGTTTCTCGTTTTTATATAGATTAGACCGTTGGTTTTCCTGTTTGAATGGTTTTACACTAGTAATTTTTGGGGCCCTTTATAGCTTACTGTTCGGTGTGAGCCTAGGCTCCGTGTTGAAGACCGTACTTTGACCTATAATGGTTTACTTTTATAAATTTTGACTCGGATGGAGAGTTGTCTCATTGGCACTCATACCACATCTTCTTATATCTAAGTATTTTTCATTGGCTTGGTAGTTTAAATATTATGTAAACTATAAGCTAAAAAAGACTAAGATATAAATTTTGTTCTAAATATATTTTTATATAACTATACAAATAATGATGCCTGCCGTGTCATATGCATAATGAAGTTTTGGATGGAGTTTATACAATAGAGAATAATAGACAAAGACCACAGAATAGACACAAAAAAAGGAATAAAAAATAATAGGATAAAAATAGAGAATAATATGTAAACTAAAACAAAAAGACTAAAATGTAAATTTCGTTCTGAAATTTTTTATATAACTAGACAAATCGTGATGCCTGTCATATACATGAATGAAGGTTTGGGTAGGGTGTTGAGAGAGAATAATGGAAAAAGACTACAGAATGGACTAAAAATAAACAGAAAAAAAAGAGTAAAAATAGAGAATAATGGGATGCTAAAATTTAAAGAATAGAGAATAAATAATAGGGTACTAACATATATAGAATAGAAAAAAAAAACTGGGGTGCTAAAATACAACGAACATATAGATAGAGCAGGAGCGATTTTTTTTTTTTTTTTTTGGAATTTATTGTCCAAAAAAAGAGTTGCTCTACGAAATAACTGTGTTCAATTTATTTTAGAATTCTTTGACTGCACTACCTAGTACTCATCCCGTTATTATGATCCAAATTCAAAGGTTTTGTCTTGCGGCCTCTTTTATTTATCTTCTTTTAAACTATAATAATAATGACTAAAAAAAAACGGTAAAATAACTAAAAAACTCTCCGTGCATGACTCTTCGAATATTCACCTGCTTAAAAAATCGCGTTTATAATATAAATTCCACTTCCGCTAACCGAAATTGAACTTAAAAACTTAGCACATTTCGTAATCACGACAATTGTGTTAAAAGAGGTAAAAATCTGAAGCTCAGTAGATTGTTCAACAAAACACACTTGTATACATCCACAAATATTTCCGTGTAATGAAACCAAAATGGACTTCTGTGATTTACCTATTCCATTTGAATAATGCATCAAGACAAATTTAAAAATTTAGATTTGTCAGTGAATGTCTTTAATTTTACACCCTTATTTAGTTCTACATTAAATAGAAAAGGCTTGCAATCTTCGATGTATTAAATACATTTACTAGTAAAAAAAATATATATCATCTTCAATTTCTTTTTGCAGTTTTCATCTTTCAATAAAATTGAAAATGGAAATGGGAATGTCAAAGAGACAACAACCCGACCAAAAGTGCAAAACAACCGAAGTCCACCAATGGGTCTTCAACAATACTAGTAAATCCCGCATCCGAAGGCGTGATTCAGATGGCCCTTAACCAAAAATGTGTACTAGTTTAGTGATAATGGAGGCCATATTAAATTCAAAACATACAAATAAACTAAAATTCAAAATCATACAAGACTAACAAAGGCCGGAGACTCCTGACTTGGAACAGGCGCAAAAATGCGGCGGGGTTAAACATGTTTTGTGAGATTTCAACCTCCCCTATACCTCTAGCCAATGTAGAAAAAACAAACACACAGCAATACATACAGTTAAACTCATTTAAAAAAAAAAATCCGAGTCCGATGTCATAATAGGTAACAAAAGAAACTAAGCAAAATGACAATAATACATAAATTAACAAAGGACTACTAGCAGTTACTAACATGCCAGCTCCAGACTTCAATTAAACTGATTGAAAGACTATGTCTTCATCATTTCAATCTATATTTCTAATTAATGTGCAATTATAGTCGACATTTAAAAATCTATAAATAAGAAGACAATCGAAATAAATCAAGACCAATACATTTGGGGTTATAGTTAAGTCCAAGTCACAATTTATAAAAGTAAACCATTATAGGTCAAAGTACGGTCTTCAACACGGAGCCTTGGCTCACACCGAACAGCAAGCTATAAAGGGCCCCAAAATTACTATGGTGTAAAACCATTCAAACGGGAAAACCAACGATCTAATCTACATAAAAAACGAGAAACGAGAAACACTTACGAACCACATCAACAAACGACAATTACTGAACATGAGATTCCTGACTTAGGACAGGTGAAAACAATTGCAGCGGGTTTAAACGTGTTAATGGTACCAAACCTTCACCCTTATCTGAAACAATAGTGTAACATCGCAACATAGAAAGACACACTATAAAATA
Organism: Mytilus coruscus; assembly: GCA_017311375.1. Lineage (NCBI taxonomy): Eukaryota > Metazoa > Mollusca > Bivalvia > Mytilida > Mytilidae > Mytilus > Mytilus coruscus. The sequence goes on from CM029598.1 coordinate 17,792,377, forward strand.
TCAATTAAAATGGCTTAACTCAATCAAAAGACATATTAACACAAGTCTTTATAGCGAGTTAGCTAAGTCGTTTTAACGAGTTAGTTAAGTTGTTTAATAGAGTAAGCTAAGTCGGTTAAACGAGTTATCTTAGTTGTTTAAACGAGTTAGCGGTGTTTTTAAAACGAGTTAGCTAAGTCGTTACAACGAGTTGTTAAGTTATTATAACGAGTTAGATAAGCTTAGTCGTTATAACAAGTTTGCTAAGTCGTTATAACGAATTAAAATTAAAACTCTACCTGGACAGAACCGGCTTCCGTAGGCTTTCGTACTGCGACATATGTACTTTCACGGTACTACAATCTGTCGATACCTATATTCTGGCATTGTATAAGGTCATGTTAATGACGTCTTTACACTAAATCCATTGGAATTTGGATGTGACGTAATTGATATTTTAGTCTTAGATACATGAGCTTTTTATTAGTTGTTATTGGCTTTGAACTTGATGTTAGTAACTGTGAGTACTATCAGATCTGAGTGTCTTTTTGTTGTTAGGGATGAGGGATGGATAAATACCCTCCCGCGTCTGGTCTGTGTTTTTGTTTGATTTTTTTCTGCATTGTATCGATCTGTTGAGTTAAGTCTTTTCAACTGATTTTTCTAGATTGTTCTTATGTTGTGCTGTTACAACACTGTCCCAGGTTAGGGGAGGGTTGAGCTCTCACCAACATGTTTAACCCATCAAATACTCTATGTGCCTGTCCAAAGTCAGGAGTCTGTAGTTCAATGGTTGTCTTTGGTTCATGTCAGTCTTATTTGTTTTTCGTAAACGGGAAGTCGAAAATGCGAAAATGCAAAGTCGAAAATGCGAACACGCGAAGTCGAACACCCGAAAACGCGCAAAAACACAAAGTCGAAAACGCGAAATGATTTCACCTAGCGATTTTTACGTTTTTGCGTTTTCGTTTTCGTGTTTTCGACTTTGCGTTTTAGCGTTTTTGCATGTTTGACTTCGCGTTTTCGCTCTTTAGAATATGAAAAGCGAAATCACGAAAACGCGAAATGGCCTTAGCTGGCTACCATACCAATGAAACAACTCTCTACAAGAGACACAGAAACTAACAACTACTTTAGTTGTAATTTCTCGAAACAGTGCCACACACGTACCTCGTGAGAAAAAAAAATGCGGTTTCAATACGTTAGTTTACGCAATGGCTGCATGAGGGTGGTGGAGAGTCCTTCAATTCTGTATTCTTTAATTTTCTATGCCATTTTTCTCTATTCTTTATTCTTTCTTTTTTAATAAGGAGTGACAAAGGGACAACTATCCACGCGATTTCAAATGAATTGGACGTAAACAATCATAGGCAACCATACGGCCTTTATTCTCTATTCTTTATAATTTAGCAACTCGTTATTCTCTATTCTGTAAACCCCCATCCACATCCTCATAACTTGTTCCAAAAATGCCCAGCATGATATTAAGTCGCAAAATAAATCTTACCATAATCCTAAAAATGTAAGTATATAAGGATCTATGGTATATAAGACAAGATAACCGGTGCATTTGCTTATAAATGGCACCTAGAACCAGATACATTTCTTTGATAGAACGAGTGTATTATACATATACAGACATCTCATGCTTCCTATATTTCATTGTCCATTTTAAAATAGTAAATAGTTAAAATCCGAATGTAATCTGTGTAAAAAGTGCAAAGTTCTGAAATTTGATCAAAATTTACGTGAACGACTTCGCGTAACGTTACCATTGGTAAACCGAACATTACAATACTAGTATTTTCATCAAATCACGTTCACGGTTTAAAGTTTTTAGTTTACATTTTTCAAACAGAATAAATTATCACCCCCACTAAAAAATCATTGTTACATTTCTGTATTCTTTAATTTTTAGGCCGTTTTTCTCTAGTCTTTATACTTTTATCCATCATCCTCTATTCTTTATATTTTAGCTTCTAATTATTGTCTATTCTCTATTTGTTTGGTCTATTTTTTCTCTATACTTTATATTTCTCTGTCCATTGTTCTCTTTTCTGTAAACCCTTGTCCACACCCTCGTGTGCCTATTAATCAAATTTGTTCTGATTGATTGATTGATTGATTGTTGGTTGCTTAACGTCCAGTGGCAAATATTTCATGCATATTCAGGACGAGAACAAGTTAACAATAAATAAAATAGGTAGGTCCTGCAATAGAGGCCATCCGGGATGATGGTCGGGGAAATTTGGATTGCCACTGGAAAATGAGGGTATATTGGATAGGGACAGAAATTTTGCCTTGCAACAGGCCACCTACGGACCCCTCAAAGAGTTGTTGCAATGGTTCTTAACGCGCAAAGAGCATGGCAATCTCTTTACACGAGGCATCGGATTTAACGTCCCCATTCTGATCGGACGTGGTTGCAAACTTGATACATCCCGCACAGCCAAACGGACGCCCCACATTGGCAAGCGTTTTACTGTCGGTTGGAAGAATACAAAGTGACCATATTTCTATTCCCCAGTAGTGTTTTATTTCAGAACTGAATTAAGGCATGGTATTTTGTTTACCAAAAGGGCACTTTGCGCGTCGACTATACCAAATAGGGCACATAAATAAACTAGTAAGTTACACATATTCAGTGTTTCTCATTAAAAGATATATAAATTTAACAAAGTTAAGCTGATACATTGTATAATGATATAAGTATAATAGTCCCAGAGTTGAGCAACTTTAATAAATAAATTGAAACAATTCATATACATGGAAATATATACATTAATCAAGTTGATCTAAACAAAAGTATGTTAATGCGTGTGGAATGCGTAATTTTTCCTTTCGGTATCAATATTCTTCCGTCAGCTGTGCCATTCATGCGTCCGTAGTTATTATCGTAAAGATCCGGATTTCGTTCATAGCTGGTCCGTTTCCCGACTCCGATAAATATTTCAATGGCGGACGAGGAAATTTACGAGTAAAGAATAGAGAAAAATGAGGTGCTCAAATATAAGGAATTGAGAAAAATGTGGTGCTAAAATATAAAGAATATTCTGTAAAAAATAAAGAATAAGGAAGAAAAATGATTTAAGAAATAATTGATTAACAGAAAAATAATGAAATTGTGATTTTTCTGCACATACGATTTATTTTTGATAATTGACATTAAACGAGTATAGATCATTTAGTATACAATGTCGAAATGATCGTAATCGGAGCTGTGTCATTGATCTTAGCCAAGCAATAGACTGTTTTCCTGTCCTTTGTCTTTTTGGTTACACGCCATTATTCCAACAACCCATTCCGACAGCTCATTAGTCCGACAACCATTAAACATCATAATCTGGGACTATTATACTAGTGTAATAGTCCCAGTCATAATACAATGATTATTATAAAAAAAATAGTGAAATACACAATACATAAAACACAAAGTAGTAAAGTGATAATATGAGCAATGTAGGATATTATTACAGTATGAAGCATTAAGTGTAAAGAGGTCGGTTTTATAAAAATTTAAAAGAATTTGATATAAAATTTATTAACAGGAAATATAGTTTCTAGCTCATGTTGTAGTAGTTCTCCTCATGACAAGTGCACAGCAGCGAGGGACTTTACATCACAACAATGCAGAGGTCATCAAAGGGAGGTCATTCAGAACTAGCTACAGATATGAGATTATCCCAATAGTGGTTGTCCTCATGACACATGCACAGCAGCAAGGGGTTGACAACCCATTAGTCCGACAACCAAATTATCCGACAACCCATTACTCCGACAGTTTTACCTGTATGCGTAGGAACTATTTTGTTTTAAATATGTACTACTTTCCAGTATGTTCTTTTCTGTCCAGGCCCGATTATGTGGTGTTACATCTTACAAAGTCTATCCAAATTAGTTTTGCAAAGAATTCCGCTGAAGCCGGTGCTAAGGGCCGTCTTATATTAGGGAGCAGTGAGGTGGGAGTTTTTATTATTTTTTTTACTCCGTGTTGAAGGCCTCACTGTGACTTTGAGATGAAGAACAGCAATAAAATTACAATTTGTGTATATGGGTATATTATTCAATTAGGTATGTTCGCGCCTTTTTGTATATACAGAAATCGTTTATGTATTTACAGAGTTCAAAAGACGGATATTCAGAACTGTTTCCGTATGGATAGACTTCAAATTCCGTGTATTACGGAATTATGACGTAACATTTATACGCAAATACAGGGCTGTGCTGATATTTAGAGTAATTAAGAATATAATATGTGTTTCAGCCGTGTATCACGTGTTTAGCCGTACTTAATATATTTCTGTGACTGTATCTTACGATATTTAGCTAATCTGCAATCAATTCCATATATCATGTACTGTGTTACAACTCTAGATTCTACTGACGAGAAGGTAACACTAAGCCACCGAAAGCTGAGTTATTTAGTTCAGTGTAGGTGGCCGAGTTGTCTAGAGCGATGGGCATAGTGCAGGCGGCGTTGTCTCGATATCACAATAGCATGAGTTCGAATCCCGGCGAAGCAAAAACAACAATTTGCTTCTGCAGGTTTGCTTTTAAAATACAGAATTTATTCTGTATATTGGATATTGTGTGGCCCTAATATGGCAAATTAGACCCGCCACTTAAGGGATTAAGTGAGCGAATCTGCGTTTCATTTATAACAACCTACGACATTATTTTTTTATATTTGCTTAAAAGTGAGGCGGACTGATGCATTTTTACGCGACCTTAAGGTGGTATTTTACTGGGGCCCCGTATTATGATACATTAACAAACACTTTTCTTTTACAAGATATTGTTTACTATAGAAGTATTTTTTTACTTCAATAATCGCATTTTGAAATTGACCTTAAACTTCAATATCTTTATAAAGACCTTGCCGCCAGTTTACTCCAATATTGAAAAAAAATCGATACAGTAGTGTTATGCACAGTCAGTTTGTCACAACAATTGTCTTGACTAAACCAATGAATGGTAGACACTCCAAATGTAAGTCCAGGAGAAGGGAAATCATTTGACAAAGACACACATGGGACAAGAAAGGCACACAGCGTCTTACATACACGAGTTTTTAATATTTGTTATTGGCTTTGAACTTGCTGTCAGTAACTGCGAGTACTTTTAAATTTGTCTTATTTGTGTTTTTATTGCTGTGAGGGATGTATTAATACCTTGCCACGTCCGGTCTGTGTTTGTGTTAGGTGCTTTCTATTTTGTTTCGATCGGATGAGTTAAATTCTTTTGAACTGCTTTTTTATAGTTTGCTCTTATGTTGTACTTTTACACCACTGTCCCCGGTTTGTGGAGGGTTGGCGCCTTCAAAGATGTTTAATCCCGCCACATTATTTATGTGCCTGTCCCAAGTCAGGAGCCTATAGTTCACTGGTTGTCGTTGGTTCATGCTTGCCATATTTGTTTTTCTTAAATAATTTTGTTATTATTCACCCCGTCCTGCGCCCCCAAACTGCATTATTAAAAAGTGGCATGTTTTCTAGATTCCAAAATAAGCTCAGGATATAAAATCGGTACCCCTACATATATATTGAGTGTAATCCCTATGTCTGATCGACCGTTATTATAGGTGCCGCGTACTGTCTCCGTATTTCGTGGATTCGTATTTCCGAACATGACATTTATCAAACCGCAATTTAGGTGTCTTGATAGCAGCTAGAGTTGCTAATCTGTTCGGAGTACATACATAGTTCGTCCTATTTGGCCTATTTTTATGGGCCCTGGGTTTGTATTTGTCTGGTGATTTTCCTCATTTTTAACTGCCGCTTCATTTGTTTTTTTCCGCGACAAAATTAAATAAAAAGCTTAGTTGAGTGATACAAGTGGTTAAAAGTGTTACGACCAAAGAGGGCGGGTAGGGTAATCCAACTCTGGTATATTTACTTATGTAGTTAATAGTGGTGAAAATACGAAAGGGGGAAACTGATGATCTAGAAGGTAAATCAAGACAAATAAACAAATCCGGGGACTAGATCAGCACCGAATGACAATGGACACACAAACACCGAAAATTAAAGACAAATAAAATACCCGGGCCCGACCCGTAAAACGAAATGGGGGACCGTAGGATAAGGACCGTGCAGTTGCAATAAGCATGTGTATCAACTCCAAGGCACTGAGACAAATATCCCACATGAGAGTAGTTGGGTCTTTTGGGAGAAAATTTACCCATAAACTTCTGACAGATGCAATGTCAGAATAATGAGATGTCGGAATAATTGGATGTCGGAGTGGTGGGTTGTCGGAATAAAGAGATGTCGGATTAATGGGCTGTTGAATTATGGGATGTCGAAGTAAGGGGATGTTGGAATAATGGTTGTCGGACTAACGGGATGTCATCGTCTTTTTGGCTCTGACAGATAATATTGTGTGATTTTTTGGGGAAAATATATATTTTGATATTTGCCAAAAAAGTAAAACGCTAGTACATGTATCTGATCGTATCTGTAGGAGTCGTATAAAACATTTATGACATCATATACACCATATAAGATGTTATCACCATGTCTTGCAAGTTTAATCAGGTCTCTATTTAGTTCTTTTTTGTTTTCCTCTGCTTTGTCTCAGTGTTTTTTTTTTTTTTTTTTTTTTTTTTTTTTTATCTTCTTGACTGACGTTTTGGTTTTTATTGTTTTTCTTTATCTAATAAATAACTTAAATTGCGTCTGACTGTCTCTTTTTGGGGTATTTTAAATGTTACAAATAATATTGAAAAAATACTGCTTACCCTTCCGGAGCACCTGAGATCACACCTCTGATTTTGTTGGGTTTTGTTTTGTTTTATACGCCCGTTTACAAGACGTATTTTGGTAACCATTGTTCGTCTTTCCGACCGTCCGTCGTCAACACTTCGGACAATTACTCAAAAACGCTTTCACTTTTTCCTGGAACGTGTTGTTTTCATCTTTTACAGCACTGGTTCGATACCTCTGCTGGTAGACTATTAGAGGATCTTACGTCAATAGATAGAAAAAAAAAATTAAAACGACACATTATAAATGTAATGCCTAAGAGCGTTTTTTGGATTTACCTACATCAGGAACGCCAAAAGCCGAATTTCTGAAAGCCAATGATGTACAAGAACCGAAAAAGTTGAAGAGTTACCCCACCAAAAGAATCGGGCTTTAGGACAGGACCCTATCTGGAGCTCCTATAGTCCCTGCCCTTTATTATTATAAATCCCCAATTTCTGATATATATTATTTATTTGTACAGGGGTCTAAATACAGCACAAAACAACATTTTCCAAAAGACCAAAAAAGTGAAAAAGTATATTTTAACAAAACGCATTTGACTAGCAGGTCGAACAACGGATGTTCTTAAAGCCTGCTGACTGCTATTGGCGATTGCCAAATAAACGAATCACAAGATGTATCCATTTTGTTACATCTGGTGATCCGTTTATTTGGCAATCGCCAATGGCCGTCAGCAGGGTTTAAGAACATCCGTTGTTAGACCTGCTTTTCTTTTCCCATATTTATTTCACATTAATAAAAAATGATTTCTTTTTTAAAACATTACAGCATCCTTTTCTTGCAAATCTCGATGATCCACGTTGAATATTTGATGGTAGCATACTCATTAAAAATAGAAATAATCTTGTCGTTAAATTTAGAGTATCCTACTTCAATAATTTCATTACAACGTTAATCGTGAAACGCATGCTTGAAAAATTTCCGCGAAAATGTGTGTAATCGTTGTTAACATAAGTTACGTATCGGATATAAGAACTTCTGGATAATTTTAAATCTCGATCTTTTTCTGAAATTAGTTCTATCAAAACTTTTGATTTTTCAACCCTGTATACCACCATTCCCCATGCGAAATTGAAAAATCGTTTAAAAGAAATAATCCACAATGCTTTTCAACATAAAAATGGTAGCATACGCTATAAATTTATTACTTTGGGATACCATACGGCATATTTTGTTAATAATGAACAAAAAGGTAAAACATGCTACACAGAGAAACAAGTGATCAGTGTGCTGGAGTTTCTTCTTATTGACAACATATTTGTTGAATTTGGAGGTAGACTTTTTCAACAAATTGTCGGCTTTCCTATGGGAACGAATTGTGCGCCTCTCCTTGCCGACCTCTTCTTATTTTCATATGAATCGGAGTTCCTTCAGACACTTGTCAAAAACAAGAAGATCAAAGAAGCCAGGTCATTTAATTTCACATTCAGATATATTGATGATGTTCTTTCAATTAACAATCCAAAATTTTATGATTGGCTTCCATTAATATATCCCCCAGAACTAGAAATTAAAGAAACAACAGACACGGCTTCCTCCGCCTCATTTTTAGACTTATACCTCGAATTTGACATACACAATCAGGATTTAAAACATACTACCTTGTATTGGGTTTATTTTATTAAAGTTTTTAAAGGGAAACGAAAGAAGAATTTTCTTCGGAAAACATATTACGCACATAATATAATCCTAAACAGGCCAACAAGATGGCAGGTAAGCAAGACCATTGAATAACTTTAATTTATATATCATTAAACAGCATTACACGTGGCATGAGAGCAGTTTATATTTCATTATTAACATTATTTCGCTTTTACATGGATAAATAATTAAATTCAGTCCACCGCAACATTATCAATGAACGTAGGTAAAAGAGAGGCGGAAAAGAGATATTCATACTCACAAATTGGAAACTAACTGACAATACTATGGCAAACAAAAAAATTACCGAAAGACAGACGGTCTATAAACCACAACAAAAAAACTAAAGATGGAGCGAGCAACATGAACATACGAGGACACTTAAAATGGAAGTGAAGAGCTTGTTTATTTCAACATTCCCCGTAAAGAACCCTATAGTTCGCATAGAGAAAAAAAAAAAAAAAAAAAAAAAAAAAAAACCAAGTGGTATACAATTTTGGGAAATCCTGTTTCATATGTGCAGACAGTATAGGATTTAATTTTCTTGTTTTTGAAAATACACATAGCATAGTGGATCACTTCTTTATCACGTTAAAAGATATTACGGAACTATTTGAGAGAAAAAAAACCCTCTGCAGTCTATAGGAAAATATAATGAGCGTGTAACAATAAATTTTTCTGTCATATGTTCTTCCATGTTAAGGCCGTAACCAAGAGAATTTGCTTCATTACATTCGTCATTGCGAAGGCAAATTTTCAATTTCGAAGATTTTCATCAATAATTTTCCTCTCTTTCTTTTACGTGGCAATATAAAGGGTGCCTATAAAATAACAAACAAAATAGAAATGAAGCGAAACAAAACGTAACAAAAATAAACTGAACAAAACGAAGAGAAACAAAACGATACGAATCAACGAAAAAACCAAAAACGAAAGAAATAAAGCTATATGAAATAGCATAAAACGAAAAGATATAGCATTGATTTGCTTCACATTTGATACACAATGGTTTAGTGATACCCTTCCGTGTTTGATAAGCTGATCTGACCAAAAAGGCCTTCTGATCTATTACCTTCACTTTCCATCTGTCCGTCCGTTCAGTTCAGTTAAATTCGCAAGAATTCCTGATTGTTCATTTTAGGCCCTTAACAAGCAATTTTCGTTTTTTAAGATCGACTTAAATCATGACCTGGTAGACAGATGCATTTTTTTCTAATTGACAAACCTCCACTGAAACTACACAGCGGATGCACGTGAACCGAAATTTGTAGATCTTAATAATGCACTCTTGTTACACGGCATACTTCTTTATCTTAACAAGAACGTAATAAGAAAATCCATTTATAAGGTTGATTGTTATAAATGGAATATCTGTTCACAGATGACGGTGGATTTGTTGCAATTGTCTTCACTACAATTCCGTCCTCATTCCCTTGAATGTGCAATTACCGAATGAGACTTATCACCGAATTTGTACTTACATGAGCAACTGTAAGGGCGCCAAATGTCGAACAAGATCTATATCTGCCTATTTACCGTCCAGAGTCCTGTAGATTATCGCTGTTTTTGTGCATTGGTTCACATCAAGTTCTTGTCTTGTCTTGAGTAATTCATTTTGTTTTGAAGACTGTTGTTTGTCTTTTCTTTGTCTTTCATTTTTTCCAAGGCGTTGTCAGTTTGTCTACCGTAACTTGTGAGTTTAATATCCCTGTGTCGTCTTCCGCCTCTATTAAGAAATAATAAGTTGTCTACGAACAGAATGGTTTAAGAGAGGTTTAGCTAGCTTTAAAACCAGATTCAATCCACCATTTTCTACATAAGAAAATGCCTGTACCAAGTCAGGAATATGACAGTTGTTTTCCATTCGTTTGATGTGTTTGAGCTTTTGATTTTGCCATTTGATTACGGACTTTCCTTTTTGAAATTTCCTCGGAGTTCAGTATTTTTTGTGATTTTACTTTTTAAACCGCTTGCGAAGTGCTCGCCTCAATTTCTGGTCTTATTTCGATACTCGACGTGGATTAGAACCCTGCACAGTGCATGTGTGCTCGACAGCAAACTTAATTGACTAGAATAGTCAATTTTCCTGCCAAATATCGGTTTTTTTCCCTGGCACTCAGGCTTCCTCCACCAACAATAACTGAAAGCAATAACATAGCCAATAATGTCGAAAGTGGCGTTAAACACCAATCAATTAATTAATCTATCCCGGCCATGTCGTTTTCAAACCAGAACTTGAAAATTATTTTCTACTATTAAGCTGTAGTAAGGAGAAAGAGTAACAAATTCTTTGCTAACAGTCGGAATTTATGTGACCTGGAAGGATGAAATGTCGTCTTGCGGAATGTTGCCATGTGCAGTAACTTAACGTGTATAAAATTCGACTCTTTTACATAACCGGGTTCATATTCAAACACCATAACGTCCTCTCGTTCCAATATGCATGTAATATTTTTTACTGGATGTTAAATACTAATTCATAATACCATTCAAATGCTTCTTATTAACAATTAATTCTAAGACTTTAAATACAAAGGGAGATGATATATATATATATATATATCGCTTCGTTATTATGATATATTTCTTTTTTTTTATATATCATTTCGTTGTAATTCTTTACGATTCGTTAATTCCGATTTCGTTTCGATCGAATTTTTCCCTTTATTTTAGTTTGATTTCGTTTTCCTTATTTTCGTTCCGTTTCACACTTTAAAGGCACCCCAATAGAAAACATAATCCAATGGGAAAGAGAGTTGAATTGAAATTGAAATCACAAAAAGAAATCCGATAATAACTGTTGTCGCCCCCTTTACATGTATCCTCACGAAAGAGATTTATCCCTGGATTTTTACTTACATGAGCAACACGACGGGTGCCACATGTAGAGCAGGATCTGCATACCTTTCTATAACACATGAGACCACTCCCGGTTTTTGGTTGGATTCGTGTTGCTCAGTCTTAAGTTTTCTATGTAGTGTTCTGTATACTGTTGTTTGTTTTTTTTAATTTTTTTCTCATTTTTTGACATGGCGTTTTTATTTTGTTTTCGACTTATGAGTTTGAATGTCAATTTGGTATCTTTCGCCTATCATTTACACCATTCAACCGATCTTTATCTTTTTTTTCAATACCCGCACGACTGTTTACTTAAAGAGACTCAGAAAGTCAGTATGATTTCATTTTATTTTCTCCTTATCAACCTTTCTTTAATTGATTTCTGGTTTACAGACTAAGTCTAAATTGAAAGACGGCAAATTCAATTAAATATTATTTTTGTTATTGATTCAATAAATCATATAATCTTTTTAAAGAGAAATAGTGTTTTTCAATCAATATAAGCGTAATTGTTTTATTTTGTATTAAACAAATTAGATACTACCTTACAAATATTCAATTGATAAAGGTATACATCGAAAAAGGAATTCCCCAATTTAAAACTTCGTCAAATGGATATTACCAAAATTGACGAAACAGTAAAAGTAATACTTTACAGATAAATAAAAGATCACTATAACACGTAATTAAGATGATAAACAACGTCAGTTCCTAAAATCTAAACTTCAAGACAATCATGTATTATTTTTGAAATTAATACGGAATATTTATCAACAAGGTCTTGGTAATCTTCCGATGAACTTTTTTAGAAAAAAGATGAGACGTTCATTGACATAACCATGAACTTTCTGCTCAGACACTGGTGACATTTTACAAAGTTTATAAAATCATTGTGCAATCTTTCAAACTCATTCCCCATAACGATTACAAATGTATTTATATGACTGGTTTATTTGGGTTTTTTTTTATTTTCACATTTACATTTTTCATTTGATTTTCTATATTTCAGACACTATAAATCCAAACATATCATTAGCACTGTATCGGTATCTGTGTCAAAATATAGTAGGAACAGAAGATCACGTTAAACAAATCAGATCTATGAATGCTGTCAGAGACTATACAAAGTAACAAGGATTTAACAATTATAACAAGTGGTAGCTTCGGGGAAGGACTTGAGATGCGAGGCAGTGACTTAGATATAATGTTTGTACTACATAGACACTATGATGTTTGTGAAGATTTACAAACCCGTTTTAATCACAAAATGACACATTTGGTAATGGAAAGAGACGATGTAAAACCTGGTTATACTCTGTTGAGACTAGAAAAAAGCAGAAGTCCGAAAGATTTTAACTACTGTGAAAAACATAATGGTAAACCATATTTTTCAAGTGCATTGCATAAACAATCCCTTTTGACTGATGAAAGTAAAACTATTCATGGTCCGTGTATATCAGACAAAGAAGGAGATTTTGACTATGCTATTTGTTTACATTGTAAAACTTAGGTATCACCTGCACTACATTGGATAACAAGATCAAGTAACTCATGGCCGAGTAATGATGTCAAACAAAGCATTATAAAACACGGAGTTCTGTTTGTACCGATCGGAGTTAAGGGATCACCAAAAGAAGATATAGAATGGCGAGTATCTTTTTCAGTTGGGGAAAAACTTCTGATTAATACCTTTACACACACTCAGTTAGTTTGCTATGCTCTATTAAAAATTATTTTGAAAGATGTCATAGCTACTTATTCCGAATGTAAAGATTTACTATGTTCTTATTTCCTGAAAACAGTTATTTTTTGGATATCTGAAGAACTGCCACAATCCGTATGGAAACCTGATAATATTATCCCTTGTTTCATGAGATGTTACAAACGGCTTATTTATTGTGTTGAACACTCAGTTTGTTTGCATTACTTCATTCCAAAGAACAACATGTTTGAGAACAAAATAGAGGGTCGCGGTCGTGAAATACTTTTAGAAAAACTATATACGTTGTATAGCTATGGATGGCGATGCATCTTATTTTCAGATCAAATATCTAACTTTCATGTATCAATGTGGAATTTCCGCATCGAACCACATACCTTATATGTAGATGACTTACAAAAACAACTAAGCTCAAGGTTTTTGATTTTTTGAAGTACTTCCTTTAAAATTCGTTTCAAATACAAGGAATCGATACTCAAGAATGTAATACAACAGACCGTGTCGTGTCCGCAATCTTCAATAAAAGACGTGTATATATACTTCATGTCAATGTATTCTAGTAGACTTGCACAGTTTATATCACTGGACAGTACAAAGAGTAATAATAAATACCAATACAAACAGTACAAATCCTGTCTTAGTACCCTGCTACGGAATGTGAATCATGACGCTGTATCTGGATGGCTGATGGTAGCATCGTTTTTCTATAAGACAAAACAATACAGTAAAGCTTTATACATCATCAGGTATTCTATTGCGAAATGTACTCCCGAAAAATTGTGCCACTACATGATTATGTCGGATTATCAATTGGTAAAACTGAATTCATTCCGAAAGAAGAGTTTTGTTTATCTGAAAAATAATGTTTGTAGATGATATACATTTGACAAGTAATTCATTGTTAACACCAAATGAACTTCAAATCGTAGATTCAATTTCGAATGATTTGGGTTGGTTTCCATCTACCGCGTATGCTTATTTCCTTGAATTTCTTTGTCATTATCATCTCAATAATGTCAGACAATGTCAGGATTCCCTTCAAGGTTTACAACTGGTTATAGAAGAAAATTATTTAATGTCTTGGTTGAAATCAAAATCGTACACTTTGTTGGGAATTGCTTTACAGTTATCATTAGGTCACAATGAATTCACACGACAAGCATTCTTACAATCTGTTGAATTATTCCCACACTTATCGTAAAAACCTGCAGTAAAAAGACTTTTGTTAATGACGTAATTGTGATATATGTGAACTCATATGAACTGCCGAAATTTAACACTGTTAAACAATCGTTGAATATTATTTTAGTTGGTACAAACTTTGTTTATGTTATCAATTAATTAAAACATAACTGAATTTTATTGCTATACAGCTATCATGAATATTTATGGTCCTACATTCTTTCTTTACCTATATTTTTCTAATACTATTTATGATGTCTTTTCTATTAATCCATAGGATGTGTACTGATTTATATTTTAGTCTTAGATATAGGAATTTTGTATTGGTTGTAGCAATATAAAAATACAGAGATGTGGTATGACTGCCAATGAGACAACTATCCACCAAAGTTCAAATGAAGTGGATGTAAGCAATTATAAGTAACCGTACGGCCTTCAAAAATGAGAAAAACCAATACTGTATAGTCAGCATTAAGCTTTGAACTAACTTTTAGTAACAACGAGAACTTTCAGATATGTTCTGTTTTTTGTCCTTTTGTTAGTTTTGTGTGTGTGTGTTTGTTTCGATCTGAGCAGTAAAGCTTTTTGCATGGTTTGTTCCTATGTTGTATTGCTACACTGCTGCCCCAGGTCATTTTAGGGTTGGGCGCCCACAAAAATGTTTAACCGAACCACCCTCTTTGTGTGAATGTCCCAAGTCAGGAGCCCTGTTATTCAGTAGTTGGGTTTTTTTTTTTTTTTGCTGAATATCATCTTTGTTTGTTTTTTTTTTTTGTAAGTCAGATCGTTAGTTATCTGGTTTGAATTGTTTTACATTTGTCATTTCGGGGCTTTTTATAGCTTACTATGCGGTATAGTTTTTGCTCATTGTTAAAGGTCTCCTGAAGCTGCTAACTTCATGTGGTCTCTGGTGGAAAGTTTTCTCAAAACTTCTTTTTTATAATAATATATGTCGGTTACTGGAAAAGGTGATACATGAAGGAGGTGTATGTAACTACAAATTGATTTGATTTGATTTGATTTTTGGTGTTTTAACGCCACTTTTAAGCACCGCTTTTGGGCTATTTCGTGGCGGCCAGTTTTTATTGGTGGAGGAAGCCGGAGTGCCCGGAGAAAACCACCGACCTTCGATAGGAAAACTGACAGTCCTATTCAATTAAGATTGGAGTCGAGTGCACCCGCACGAAACTACAAATTGAAGAAATCTGTGAATTATATGATATTAAATATCGAATTTATATGTTTATCAGTATATATATATGTGTTGCTTGAGTTAATTTTTTTGTCCTTTCAATAAAAGCATAAATGTCATATTTAGATTAAATTCGGCGTTTTTATTTTCTCACAGTTAGTATAGTGTCCTGTTGGGATCGTGTTCTGTTCGTGTGAATGCAGGGATGCATTTAAAGTATGACACTAAATAGAAACGAAACGAAACGCACAGAAAAGAAAAAAAACCAAACGAAATCAACGAAAAAAAAAAACCATCGAAACGAAATAAACAAAATCGATTCACATATCATTCATAAGGGTTTTATGACACCCTTCCGACTTTGTTTTCTGTTTTCATGTAAATTTTACACATTTTTATCTCTGGCAACTTGGATTAAATACAACCAAACTCACAAGAATTATTGATTGATTCATGGTAAGGCCCTTAACAAGCAATTTCCATTTTGTAAGATCGACTCAAAAAATTGCGTCATAGACAGACGCATTCTTTGGTTCTAATTAGCAAATCCCCCTATAAAAGTACACAGTGGATGTGAACCAAATTTTGTAGAAATTAATGCAGTACTTTTATTACACGGCATACTTCTTTATCTAAATAAGAGAACAAAAAGGAAATACATTTCTTTAAGGTTGATCGTTATGGAAGATGGATTTGTTTCGATTTGATGTGACATCACCGAATGAGACTTATCACCAAATGTGTACTTGCATGAGCAACACGAAGGATGTGGATCAAGATCTGCTTACTCTTCCAGAATCCTTGAGTCCATTGTTTGTTGTTGGTGCATTTGTTCACTTCATCCTCGTGTTGCTCAGTCTTGAGATATTCAGTTTGTGTTTAGTAGACTGTTGTTTGTCTTTTCGTTGTCTGTCATTTTTTTGCCATGCATGGCGTTTTCAGTTTGTCTTCCGTGACTTGTGAGTTTTATTATCCCGTCGTTTTCTTCCGCCTCTATTAAGAAGATAATAATTTGTCATCAAACAGAATGGTTCTTACCGCTCGCCTCAATTGCAGGTCGTCGTTTCGATACCCGGCGATATTTGGAACCCCGCACGTGGCAGGTGTTTTCGACTACAATCTTATTGACTAGGATGTCAGTTTTCCTACCGAAAGTCGGTGGTTCTCTCCGGGCACTCCGGCTTCCTCCACCAATATAAACTGACCGCGATAAAATAGCCATTAGTGCTGAAAGTGGCGTTAAACACCAACCAATCAATCAATCGATACCCGGCAAAAACCAGACCTTGAACATTGTTATTTTTTGCGGTATTAAGCAGGAAGAGCAACATCTTGTCTGCTTAGAGTCGTAATAGTGCGTCTTGGAAGAGAGAAATGTCGTCTTGCGGACTGTTTCCTGGTGCAGTAACACGTGTGAAATCTGACTCAGCGCGTCTGTCTTGTACAAAACAGGTTCATATTCAAAACACCATAACGTATTCTCGTTCCGATAGGCATGTAATATTTGTCACTGGGCGTTAAACACTTATTCACCATTATCATCCAAATGCTTCTCATCAACAATCCATTCTAAAACTTTAGATGCAAAAGGAGATAATAGAAAATGAAAGGATATGGAGTAAATGTACATGGCACAAAATCGCACACATTACATAGAAAACATAGAAAATTATAATATACATATTTCGTTCAGTTTATATAATATATTTGATTTATTTTGTTTCGCTTGTTGACTCCTGTTTCGTTTCGTTTTGCACTTTATAGGCACCCTGAATGCAGACCAGTTTTGTTTTCAAGTAAAATTACATGCGATCAAATCTATTTACTCTTATGTTCCAAGAATATCAGTGTTATTCGTGAAGTCAAACGTATTTCAAAATAAATGCAAGTTTTGAAACGACGTCTAGTTTCTTCCTAGTTCACTTTAGATTCTAGGTTTTTTCGTATACTACAGTTCAAACGTCCAAGGTTTTTTTTCCATACTGGTCCGGGTTTTGCAAGGAAAGTATAAACAAAAACGAATGCATTAGGGGCCTTTACAACCGACTTGATAAATTTATTAATGTAATCCAACATTGTACTGCTTGATACTTTAGTCTGAGAACATTTTTAAGTAGTACTCTTATGTCGATACTTCGTGTCTGTTGTTTTTATTTCAGTTGGTTTGTTTGTGCTCCGTACTGATCTATTTAGTTTAGCCATTTGCAACTGATTTTGACAGTTTGTTCTTATGTTGTGCTATAAAACCATTGTCTAAAGTTAGTGGGAGGGTTGAGCGCTCACAAACATGTTTAAGCACGCTACATTCTTTTTGTGCACGTCTCTCAAGTCAAGAGCCTGTAATTCAGTGGTTGTTGTATGTTCAGAATCATGTCTGTCATAACTGTTTTCCCGTTAATTGTATTGTATCAATTAAGCCGTTAGTTGTCTCGTTTGAATTGTTTCACATTTTTCGTGTCTGGGTCTTTTATAGTTTCAGTCTATAAGAAAACCTTTAAAATTTCTTATGCTCTTTTGCAAAATGGATGCAAATTGGTTACTCTGTGCAGTTTGTGTACTAAAAATGAAACCCCTTTCTCTGACCTATACTTCATATAAAAATATCCATTGTACTTTTTAAGAAATAAGAATCTTTTGTTTTGGACATTTCTATATAATGGAGGTAAATTCAGAAAATTGCATGGGACGCAAGAAATATAAAACGTGTTATTTCATTATGAACTTGAAAAGACTTTAGACAAAAGTAACGCAATACTATGGTTTCAAACAATAAGAAAAACAATGCATAAACCGCATTACACAGTACAATAAACTGCTTCGCTGAGCGCAGCTGGATACACCCACAGATGTCCAACCCTGAACAGTTGGGGCAAAATGGACACAATATTCAAGCTTGATACAGGTCTGAATTTGGATTGTAATTAAATATTTGACATATTATAGGTTTCTGAATAAATGTAGTCAAAGAACTTGAAATTGGTTATATGAATTGAATTTATATTCAATTAAAGATTTCTTGCTGTTGTGCAATACACTGTGCTGTTGCGCAATACTTAGTAAATCTGTTGTCAGACTATAAACAAACAATAACTTCTCAATGTTATATCAGAAATTTAAAAAAAACTTAAAGGAGGTTATCTTAATAGATATAAATCAGTCATCAAAGTTTAATGAAAACTGCTCTAAGCACTTTAAGGATATTGTCCAAAAACTTGAAAAATAACCCTTTTTATGAATAAAATCTTATAACTCAGAAACGTAAAATCTTAAATTTTTAAAAATCAAAAGGGAGCTTACAACAATAGATATAAACAATTTACCAAAGTTTCATAAAAAATGCTGAAAGCATTTTTAAGTTATTGTCCAAAAACTGGAAAATCCCCCTTTTTGTAATGAATAAAACCCCATAAATCGGAAACGTATAATAGTCTAAAATTTTAAAAAATCAAAAGGGAGCTCATGTCGATAGAAATAAACAATTCACCAAAGTTTCTTGCAAATTGGTGAAACTGTTTTTGAGTTATTGTCCACAAACTGGAAAATCCCCCCTATTTTAATGAATAAAACCCCATAACTCGGAAATGTAAAATGTAAAATTTATAAAATTCTAAAGGGAGCTTACATCAATACTGAATAGATATAAACAATTCACCAAAGTTTCATAAAAAATGCTGAAAGCATTTTTGAGTTATTGTCCGAAAACTGGAAAATCCCCCTTTTTGTAATGAATAAAACCCCATAAATCGGAAACGTATGGTCTAAAATCAAAAGGGAGCTCATGTCGATAGAAATAAACAATTCACCAAAGTTTCTTGCAAATTGGTGAAATTGTTTTTGAGTTGTTGTCCACAAACTGGAAAATCCCCCCTTTTTTTAATGAATAAAACCCCAAAACTCGGAAACGGTAAATCCGAAATTTATAAAAAACGAAAGGGAGCTCACGTCAATAGAAATAAACAATTCACCAAAGTTTCATGCATATTGGTTAAAGAGTTTTTGAGTTAATGTCCGACATGTTGACGACGGACGGACAGACTGTCAACGGTATACCACAATATGTCCCGTAAACAGGCGTATAAAAATGAATATTAAACCAATAAAGCTCAAAACTGGAGCTGAAGTATCATGTTATTAAGACTCCTGAAGAACACACTATTTGTTTTCCTCACTCAAAACCACTATGATACTCACTGTAGCGATCATGGAATTACGGTTGAAATAAAGGTTAAAAATTCAACAAACTGAGCAAAAAGATGTATATTGGATCTGAAGAAACTGTCCACATGAGTACCAAACAGCTACCTTAGTATCTAGTGCACAGCAAAAACAAAAACATTTAATGTTTTTAATCGATTTATGACTTTTGAACAGCGGTATACTACTGTTGCCTTTATTTAAGTGTTTTTTCTTTCTTTTTCTAATAATAACCCTGTTTTTTACAAATTATTATGTAAACTATTGAGAGGTCGAGACAGATTGTCAGCAGAGCCGTTTGATTTATCCTCTCTCACCACAACAGTGATAAAACATTCTGTTTTATCTGTGAGCTCAAAAATATGAATACAAGGGAGAAAACAAGATGTGCATCAGATCTGGACATACACACATCACAATTTCATAGAACATTTCAAAATGAAACTTCCACTACACAGATAATTATTTTCATTATGGTTTTCGGTTCCAGGTAGTGATTTTTTTTATATTGCAAAGAAGCAAAAAAACAAAATTCAGCTGTGTATAATGTATTCTTATCATAATCGGTTTGTGCCTAAAATAGTTTGGTTCTTGAGAGGCATTATCACTGTCCTTTAACAGCTGATATCATCACTACCGACGACTTATATTTCAAGGTGATCCCTGAATGTTTTGCCATCACCATTTAAAAATGCTTGGTAGTTATCAGGGAAGAACGTCACAAATAACTCTGCATAATTGCTTAAATCTACATCATTTTGGAAAGTCATTGGCCACCATACCTCATCTCCTTATTTTATACATGTACATAAATGCTTCCTTTTTACAGATTTTCACCCTTAATGATGTCTTACTAGTTTTGACCACTGGTTCAAGTTATGTTAACAAGTTCAGTCTCTGTTTTTGCTGGGTCTCATGTTGCTCAGTGTTTAGCACTGTGTTATTGTCTGTATTTTTCAACTTATAGTTTTTGATTGCCCTCTTGGTATCTTCTTACTGTTTTTTGGCATATAAAACATATCCCTTCAGGAGCACCTGTTATCAGTGAGTTTGGTCATGTTGGTTGAAATAAACATTATTCAACACTTTAGTTATGTTTGCTATTTGTATACATTTTTTCTTGAGGGTAGAAATGGCCTTCTTCATCAAGTGTCAAATACCCCTTTTTTGCCAGCGTTAGCATCAATAGAGCCTCAAATGTTATCGTCATACACATGATACAATACTTTTGACAATGTTTGAGCTACGTTAAGCATCAAACAGAGAAGAGAGAAAAAATGTTAATCGTTTTTTTTTTTTTTTTTAACCATCAATACTTATGTGGAGTAACCCATTTCTGCACTCATTCTTATCTCAACAACTGTCTTATTGCTTTTAATTAGACTTTTGTTCATGTAATGTCCTCTTGAATTTATTCCCTTTGAATGCACTATCTTTACATATTTTGCATACCTTTGGTGTATATTCAAATATCCTTAAAAATAAGAAAAATTTAATCTAGGAAACTAAAAGGGATATAATCCGTCATTATATAATGTTTGTGCAAAGTTTCAACAACCAAAGACCTACCAACAGGGGAAAAATAACATATCACAGATTTATCATTGCAGCATCTCATAAAATGAACTGTTTATAGCAGCAATTACTAGATTAAAACTACAATACTTTAGCTATATACTTAATAGAATCTTAGTTCTAGCACTGACATTGAACAACTGTATCAAGTATTTTTTAATGGTCTATCAACCTCAATACAGATTCTCTATATAACAGAAACAAATACAAAAGGAAAGCTTAAATTTCTGTTGAAAAGTTCTTTTTGTGTTTCACAAACATAATGTTTATCTTTAATATGGGCTGCCATGAGTTGATGGTGACTCATAGCCATCTTGTAAAGCATTCACTTCAGGATTATACATCATGTTCCTCTTTCCATCATGATATGGGAAAATCTGAAAAACAGAAATATTAACATTAAATCATGTAAACGGGACCAATATTACCATGTGTGAATTTAACAATGTCTCTTTAGTGATGCTGAGGACAAAATAATTTAAAATCCAAAACCTAATACATGTGTGAAATAAACCAACCCTGCAACGTTTTGTATGTGTCTGTCCCAAGTCCATGAAGTGATCAGGAGCCTGTAATTCAGTGGTTGTCGTTTGTTGCTGTACATCATATTTGTTTTTCATTTGTCGCTTTCACAATATAGACTTTGTGATGTGTGGGCCTTTTAAAGCATATAGTATGGGTCTTACTCATTGTTGAAGGTGTACCATGACCTATAGTTGCTAAAATCTACATTATTTGGTCTCTGGTGGATAGGTATACATCTCATTACATTGGCAGTCATACCATATCTCCTTATCTCATATTAACTTGAAAAGGACAGAAAATGTAGACAAATCCAAGCAAGGAATCAGTGTTATTTTTAATAAAGTATATGTCCAAATTTCAGTCAATACAAAAATCCTTAAGTCTGAAAAAACATAAGTTGTATAAAATTAATGGAGTGTAATCAAATATAATTACTATTTTCTATTATTCTGTTAACTATAAAAATAAGATCATAAAGACATTGAAGATGTGTATAAAAGAACATGGTCTTGCAATAATTAGAATGAAAACAGCTTATGCACATTTTTTTTTCTAGTATTTCCACATCATATCAAAATAATTTGAAGTCTAGTATTATATGCACAAATCCCTCTGACGTAAAATTCCAACATACATGTAGATCATTTAAATCTAAAATAAAATAAAATGCTCCAGGGCGCAGCTTGATACGACCGCAGAGGTCGAACCCTGAACAGTTGGGGCAAGTATGGACACAACATTCAAGCTTGATACAACTCTGAATTTGGATTGTGATTAAATATTTGACACAGCATAGGTTTCTGACACAGAATGAATGTGGTCTAAGAACTTAAAAATTTTAAATTGGACATTCACCTATTATGGTCCAATATCCAAAATCTAAATACATGGTTAGATTCAGCATATCAAAGAACCCCAAGAATTCAATTTTGATGAAATCAAACAAAGTTTAATTTTGGACCCTTTTGACCTTAATGTGGACAAAGTTTATAACAGGGCCCAAAATCAAAAATCTAAATACATGGTTAGATTCAGCATATCAAAGAACCCCATATATTCAATTTTGTTATAATTAAACAAAGTTTAATTTTGGACCCCGATTTGGACCAACTTGAAAACTGGACCCATAAACAAAAATCTAAATACATGTTTAGATTCAGCATATCAAAGAACCCTAAGAATTCAGAAGAATTCAATTTTGTTAAAATCAAACTAAGTTTAATTTTGGACATTTGGACCAACTTGAAAACTGGGCCCATAATCAAAATCTAAATACATGTTTAGATTCAGCATATCAAAGAACCCTAAGAATTCAATTTTGTTAAAATCAAACTAAGTTTAATTTTGGACCCTTTGGACCTTAATGTAGACCAATTTGAAAACGGAACCAAAATTAAGAATCTAAATACACGATTAGATTCGGCATATCAAAGAACCCCAATAATTCAATTTTGATGAAATCAAACAAAGTTTAATTTTGGACCCTTTGGACCTCAATGTGGACCAATTTAAAACGGGCCCAAAATCCAAAACTTAATACACGGTTAGATTCAGCATATTAAAGAACCCCAAGAATTCAAGAATAAAACCCCATTGAAATTGGTCAAGAAATAAGCAATTTATATGAGTATCTTCTTTTGCACAATACTGTGCAATTGAATATTTCTTGCTATTGTGCAATACTGTACAATTGAATATTTCTTGCTATTGCGCAATATTGTGCTATTGGATATTTCTTGCTATTGCGCAATACTGTGCAATTGAAGATTTCTTGCTATTGCGCAATTCTGTGCAATTGAAGATTTCTTGCTATTGTGTAATACTGTGCAATTGAAAATTTCTTGCTATTGCACAATACTTATTATATAATAATTTACACATCCTGTTTGGTGTGTACCTCCTACCATATCATTATTATTTGCTTTTAAATATAAATCAGAAATAACCAACTTAAAATGTAAAAATTTAAAACGAAAAAAAAAAAGGAAAAAAAAAAAATCCCCCCCCTCCAAATTTTTTTAACTCCCTTATGATTCATCATCCCCAAACTCAATCCCAGCCTTCCCTTTGTGGTATGGTACCTTGCAGTACAATTTCAGAGAGATCCATACACTTGAACACAAGTTATTGTCTGGAACCTAGAAAATATGTTTTATGGCCCCTTTTGGCCCCCTTTTGGCCCCTTAAAAATTCCTAAACTTTTAGGGCAATTACCCCCAAACTCAAACCAAGCTTTCCTTTGTGATATGGAACCTTGTAGTACAATTTCAGAAAGATCCATACACTTACACACAAGTTATTGTCCTGAAACTAGAAATTAGGTACAATGTCAGAGAGATCCATACACTTACACACAAGTTATTGTCTGGAAGTTACAAAAATGCTTTTTGGCCCCTAATTCCTTAACTGTTGGTACCATAACCCCCAAAATCAATCCCAACCTTCCTTTTGTGGTATTGAACCTTATGGTAAAATTTCATAGAGATCCATTCACTTAAACTAAAGTTAGAGTGCGAAAACCAATGTGTCTTCAGACGACGACGCCAACGTCATACCAATATACGACCGCAAAATTTTTTGCGGTCGATAAAAATCAACTTTGAACACAGATCAACATGCTCAAGTAACTGAAGTATTGTTCATGAAATAAAGAACAGAGTTCCAATGTCCCCTGTTGCATATATCTTATATTTCCAAGGGCATAACTCTTTAAAAGAGTCAATCGTCCACCATTACAGAACTTGTCCGAGATATTGCTGATATTAACCTATAGTATAAGTTTTATAAAAATCTGGCAAGAGTTGTACTAAAATGCTCCATGGGCGCAGCTTGATACGACCGCAGAGGTCAAACCCTGAATAGTTGAGGCAAGAATGGACACAACATTCAAGCTTGATACAGCTCTGAATTTGGATTGTGATTAAATATTTGACACAGCATAGGTTTCTGACACAGAATGAATGTGGTCTAAGAACTTAAAATTTAAATTGGACATTCACCTATTATGGTCCAATATCCAAAATCTAAATACATGGTTAGATTCAGCATATCAAAGAACCCCAAGAGTTCAATTTTGATGAAATCAAACAAAGTTTAATTTTGGACCCTTTTGACCTCAATGTGGAAAAAATTGATAACGGGCCCAAAAATCAAAAATCTAAATACATGGTTAGATTCAGCATATCAAAGAACCCCATATATTCAATTTTGTTGAAATCAAACAAAGTTTAATTTTGGACCCGATTTGGACCAACTTGAAAACTGGGCCCATAATCAAAAATCTAAATACATGTTTAGATTCAGCATATCAAAGAACCCTAAGAATTCAATTTTGTTAAAATCAAACTAAGTTTAATTTTGGACCCTTTGGACCTTAATGTAGACCAATTTGAAAACGGGACCAAAATTAAGAATCTAAATACACGGTTAGATTCGCATATCAAAGAACCCCAATAATTCAATTTTGATGAAATCAAACAAAGTTTAATTTTGGACCCTTTGGACCTCAATGTGGACCAATTTAAAACGGGGCCCAAAATCCAAAAACTTAATACACGATTAGATTCAGCATATTAAAGAACCCCAAGAGTTCAAGAATAAAACCCCATTGAAATTGGTCAAGAAATAAGCAATTTATACAAAGTATCTTCTTTGCACAATACTGTGCAATTGAATATTTCTTGCAATTGCGCAATACTGTGCAATTGAATATTTCTTGCTATTGCGCAATACTGTACAAGTGACAATTTCTTGCTATTGGGCAATATTGTGCTATTGGATATTTCTTGCTATTGCGCAATACTGTGCAATTGAAGATTTCTTGCTATTATGCAATACTGTGCAATTGAAAATTTCTTGCTATTGCACAATACTTATTATATAATAATTTACACATCCTGTTTGGTGTGTATCTCCTGCCATATCATTATTATTTGCTTTTAAAAATAAATAAATCAGAAATAACCAACTTAAAATGGAAAATTTTAAAGAAAAAAAAGAAAAAGGAAAAAAAAAAAATCCCCAAATTTTTGAACCCCCTTATGATTCATCACCCCCAAACTCAATCCCAGCCTTCCCTTTGAGGTATGGTACCTTGCAGTACAATTTCAGAGAGATCCATACACTTGAACACAAGTTATTGTCTGGAAACTAGAAAAATGCTTATTTTGGCCCCTAATTCCTAAACGTTTCAGGCAATTACCCCCAAACTCAATTCCAGCTTTCCCTTTGTGATATGGAACCTTGTAGTACAATTTCAGAAAGATCCATACACTTACACACAGTTATTGTCATGAAACTAGAAAATGCTTGTTTTTGCCCTTTTTGGCCCTAATTCCTAAAATTTTGAGGCAATTACCCCCAAAATCAATCCCAGCATTCCCTTTGTGATATGGAACCTTGTGGTACAATGTCAGAGAGATCCATACACTAACACACAAGTTATGTCTGGAAGTTACAAAAATGCTTATTTTTGGCCCCTTTTTGGCCCCTAATTCCTTAACTGTTGGTACCATAACCCCCAAAATCAATCCCAACCTTCCTTTTGTGATATTGAACCTTATGGTAAAATTTCATAGAGATCCATTCACTTAAACTAAAGTTAGAGTGCGAAAACCAATGTGTCTTCGGACGACGACGACGACGCCAACGTCATACCAATATACGACCACAAAATTTTTTTTGCGGTCATATAAAAATGATTGTTTTTTGCCCCTTTTTGGCCCCTTATTCCTAAAATATTGACGCAATTACCCCCATCATCAATCCCAGCCTTCCCTTTGTGGTATGGTACCTTGCAGTACAATTTCAGAGAGATCCATACACTTGAACACAAGTTATTGTCTGGAAACTAGAAAATGCTTATTTTTGGCCCCAATTCCTAAACGTTTGGGCAATTACCCCAAACTCAATTCCAGCTTTCCTTTGTGATATGGAACCTTGTAGTACAATTTCAGAAATATCCAAACACTTACACACAAGTTATTGTCATGAAACTAGAAAATGCTTGTTCTTTGCCCCTTTTGGCCCCTAATTCCTAAAATTATGAGGCAATTACCCCAAAATCAATTCCAGCCTTCCCTTTGTGATATGGAACCTTGTGGTACAATGTCAGAGAGATCCATACACTTACACACAAGTTATTGTCTGGAAGTTACAAAATGCTTTTTGGACCCTTTTGGCCCCTAATTCCTTAACTGTTGGTACCATAACCCCCAAAATCATTCCCAACCTTCCTTTTGTGGTATTGAACCTTATGGTAAAATTTCATAGAGATCCATTCACTTAAACTAAAGTTAGAGTGCGAAAACCAATGTGTCTTCGGACGACGACGACGCCAACGTCATACCAATATACGACCGCAAAATTTTTTTGCGGTCGTATAAAAATCAACTTTTGAACACAGATCAACATGCTCAAGTAACTCAAGTATTGTTCATGAAATAAAAGAACAGAGTTCCAATGTCCCCTGTGTTGCATATATCTTATATTTCCAAGGGGCATAACTCTTTTTAAAAAAGTCAATCGTCCACCATTACAGAACTTGTCAGAGATATTGCTGATATTAACCTATAGTATAAGTTTTATAAAAATCTGGCAAGAGTTGTACCCGTGAGAGCGCTAACGAGGCCATTTTCCATAAAATTTTATATTTCCAAGGGCATGTCTATTTTAAAAAGGCGATCGTCCACCAATATAAACCTTGTCTGAGATATTGCTGATATTGACCTATAGTATAAGTTTTATAAAAATCTGGCAAGAATTGTACCTGTAAGAGCGCAAACGAGGCCGTTTTCCATAAATTCAATATTTCCAAGGGGCATAACTCTTTTTAAAAAAGTTGATCAACCACCATTATAGATAGAACATGTCTGAGATATTGCTGAAATTAACCTTAAGTATAAGTTTTGTAAAAATCTGGCAAAAATTGTACCTGTGAGAGCACTAACGAGGCCGGACGGACGGAAGAACGCCCAGTATTTCTATGTCCCCCGCAACGCTTCACGCAAGGGAAAAAAAATTCTAAGAACAATTAATAGCTAAAGAGTATGAGATTTAAGTGGCTAATTTTCTTTAAAAGGAAGTTATTGAGAACTTGTATGAATATAAAATAAAATGCTCCGCTGGACGCAGCTTGATACAACCGCAGAGGTGGAACCCTGAACAGTTGGGGCAAGTATGGACACAACATTCACAGTGTTTTCGAAAACCGTCGAACCCGTCGGTCCTGACCACCAAAAATCAGCTAGGACCGAAAATTGCATGTGTAGTGGCAGTCCTGATGACCGACAACATTTTGGTGGTTGTTCACTTTTTTTTTAACATCTTTTTGGTATTCAGATAGCTTTTGAACTGGTTGCTAATGTAAACATTTTAACTGCATAACCAGTCGTCGGTTTCTTTGGTATTCAGATAGTTTTTGAACTGGTTACTACTGTAATTTAACTTTTGTAGCATAGCTCAAAATTACGGTAATACTTTTGAAAAATAACCAGTCGTAAAAGTCATCATGGCATCCGCATGGCCCATTTCGGTCAGAGGGGGTGCTAAACCAGAGGACTTTGTATTTGAACAAACAGAGACAGAACATTTTTTCTATATATATATATATATATATTACAAAATTTGCAGCTGAGGAATAAACATCAGACTTCTTTTATTTCTATAATTTTAATGCACTTTTCACTGTAAATGATTGTAGTGGACATAGGTTGGGAACAAGTTAAGAAAAGTGGGGTATTCGCTGTTTTCAGGGAAAATCCCAGTTTACAGGGTCTTCCAATTTCTATTTCAATTTATGGCATGAATCAGTAGTATTTGTAAATACTTAAGTCTAGGTTAGTCTATGAAAAGGTATATACAATGAAATTTAGAGCGAGGGGCTTGCCCCGAGCTCTTAATTTCATAGTATATACCTTTTCATAGACTATCCAATTTAGCACATATTTACAACTCGAGTAATCTTTTAATTGGTCTATTGATAGTTTATTTTGGCTAACTACTTGTATCACAGGTGTTTGTAAAACGGAGCTCATTAACGAAGTTTTGTAAATCTTCTCACTAGTATCATTGTAAAATATGTGATTTCAAAAGGCCCTTGACTCCAGAATGAAAAGATGGTAGCTGCTGGTGTAAGTATGTTTATTGGTATAAAGCGGTGTTTTTACTACACATGTACTTCTTTACATGGTAAGATGACAAAATAAATTGACCAAAAGCAGGCAATAATTAAATTGCAGTGGAAGCTTTACATGTCTTGAAAACAATTTTCAATTTCACAGTAAAACTAAAGCTATAATAAATTTGAAACATATAGAAAGTATGCAGTGGCGGATCCAGGTAGGGGGGAGGAGGGTAATTTTTGGACGATCAATGTTTTTGAATGGGGACATATGGTTGGACCCCCCTTTTATCCTTGGTTGGAACCCCTTTTAAAAATGGGTAGATCCGTCCCTGGTATGTCCCCATAGATAGTCTGTGGATAGTCATTAGAAAGCAACTACCATTAGATCAAAGATACTAGGGTTTATGTTTTTTTTTATTTCAAAGTAAAAACCAAAAGATGTATAAGAACATATATATACATATATATATATATAGGTGGCACATTCTCTTCAGACATTATCACGATTTTGCAATTCATGACATCGTCCTGAACATGCATGAAATATTTGCCACTGGACATTAAGCAACCAATAATCAATCAATCAATCAATTCATGACAAAATAGACCAAGTTGCCTTAATTTCCTTTCACAAGGTTTCATAGTACATGTACACACTTTTTTGTGTACAAAGTAATTGCATGGATAATAAATTATTACAATTTTAAGATGGCGTTGTACTTTAATCAAGGTATAAAGAACCATATTTGTTACTTTTTCGTTAAATGAAAGAAAAACACAATCGTCAAAATCGTTTTTTAGATCCAAAGATTTTAATAGCAGGATATTCAAAAGTCAATGTGAAAACTATATTACAAACTATTTAATTTAATTTGGAACACAGCATTTTATTTCAAAATAGCCAGTGGCAATTTTTGTTTTAATATCTTGATTACGATACAATGAAATCTTACCCTTGTGGTCATTCATGCATAGTTACTTAGTACACGGAAAAGTATGTACTATGAAAATTAGAAGGCACATCCTAGAAATTTGATTGGACGAGAAGTTGTAAGTATGTGCTAAGAGTATTTCACGAACAACAAAGCATGAATAAGTGAGGCAAGATGTTGTGTACCAGTTCTAGTGATAAATTATTTTATTACAAATTTTTATTGTTTCTTAATATGAGTGGATTGGCATTATAAGAAGAAATTAAATACCAGTTTTAATGATGAATTTGGATTTCTTTAAATATTAACTATTTAAAATTTGAATTATTCGTCAACCAAAAGTGACCCATAAAATGCAGAATTGTTATGAGTTTAGTTTTTAAAAAGTACAAATTTGGATGGGCTAAAGACATGAAAAGGGATTGAATTTCCTTACACATGAGCCCTTAAACGACTCTATAGGTATTCTACAGGTAGTATAATGCATGAGACATAAAACAAAATGAAATCAAACATTGAAGCTTTAAATTTTATCCTGGACAACATATATGCGTTCGCAATAAAGTGTATCGACAAGTAGTAGGTATTCCTATGGGCACTAACTGTGCCCTTTAATAGCAGATTTATTCCTGTATTGCTATGAATCTCAGTTTATGACCAAACTCAGTAAAGACACGTCATTGTTACATTTGGTTGATACATTCAACAATACCTTCCGTTATCTAGATGATATTTTTCGTTAAATAATCCAGAGTTCTCTAAATATACTACCGAAATTTACTTAATAGAACTTACTTTAACTAAATCTAACATAAACAGCAGTAGTTGTCCTTTTCTGGACTTGGACATTTCAATCTCTAAAGGAAAACTCCATACGAAAATTTACGACAAAGAGACGATTTTTCATTCCCTATTGTTAATTTTCCTTTTAGACGGCAATGTTCCTTTGGCTCCATCATAAGGTGTGTATATATCCCAACTCATTCGTTATGCCCGTGTGTGTAGTGATGTCATAGATTTTAACAAACGTAATCAATGCATCACTGGTAAATTATTAAGTCAGGGATTTCGCTACCATAAATTACGTAAAACTTTGCTAAGTTCTTTCATAGATACAAAGATTTGATTAGTAAATTTGGCTGTACCTGTAGAAAACTGATTAAAACGGTATTTCACATCCTAAATTTTACGGTAATATTGTACTTA
This sequence comes from Mytilus coruscus, assembly GCA_017311375.1. Classification (NCBI taxonomy): domain Eukaryota; kingdom Metazoa; phylum Mollusca; class Bivalvia; order Mytilida; family Mytilidae; genus Mytilus; species Mytilus coruscus. Next base: position 17,823,251 of record CM029598.1, read on the forward strand.
AAGCGCGAAATCACTATGTGATCCGTGTAAACTCATCGAACCTTTAAATAAACTTATTAGTTCAGGTTATCTTACCAATGTTGTAATTAGATCTTTGAATATAGTTTACATTGGCACTAATATCGATTTTGTCATCAGCAAATTAAAACATAACTAAATTTGTATTCTTTTCAAACGGGATGTTTAAAGACACACCCACGTTCATTTTGATCTATAAAGAGGTTAAACTCGAACTATCCTACTGTCTGTCGATACATTTATTTTTGGCATTGCACAAGTCATGTCTTCTTTGACTGTCCATGACATTAAAATACTAAATCCCTGGGATGTGTTTTAGTTGATTTTAGTCTCTGATGCATGATTTTTATTATTAATTGTTTTGGCTTTTAACTAGCTGTCAGTAACTCAGTACTCTCAAATCGTTCTTTCTTGTTTATTTGACCTGTTGATACTAATTGTAATAGATATAGGAAGATGTGGGTGAGTGCCAATGAGACAACTCTCCATCCAAATAACAAATGCTTTTTGTTATTTAATGTTATTCAGGGTTATATCTGGTCTATATACCAGCTTTGATAAGTGTTTGGTACTAATATAAATTTCCACTCGTACTATGAACATCAAAATTATTTATTTTGTAAAATATTTCCTTTCTCTATTGTAACTGTACACGATACCTAACCACAAAATTATTTTATTTACCTGTGTTTAAAGTTATTGCAAATGGCTGATATTTTTGTTCGAGCATATTGTTTTTCTTAAATTGTTTAACATTTCATACCGATATAACATGTAACTTTTATTATTCTTCCCTTAGTTTATTTAATTTGTATTTACATTGTATCATAGGTCAAATTTATTTGTTCAGTGTATGTTCAATGGTGTTAATATGTCCTTTGATTGAGTTAAACTATTTCAGTTGATATTTTATAGTGTGTCTTTCTATGTTGTGATGTTACACTATTTTTTGTTTTAATATCTTGATTACGATACAATGAAATCTTACCCTTGTGGTCATTCATGCATAGTTACTTAGTACACGGAAAAGTATGTACTATGAAAATTAGAAGGCACATCCTAGAAATTTGATTGGACGAAGTTGTAAGTATGTGCTAAGAGTATTTCACGAACAACAAAGCATGAATAAGTGAGGCTTGGTATATGTAGAGAATGATAATCCCTTTCTTCATGATTAAGTACGAGCGTTAGCGAGTACTTATCATGATGAAAGGGATTATCATTCTCTTACAAACTTAGAATATTGTAAAGTGCTCAAGGCTCAAATGATCTCTTGATTGGTTTTATTCAAGAATTTGTTTCATTGTCCGTGAAATGTTTATAATTAATGGATGACTTCCCTTTTAGGCATTTCATGTATGTATTGGTCTTAGTGATGTAAGGACTTACTTTTTAATTTGGGAAATTTTAATAAATTGTGTTTTAGACATTAGATGACACAACGTTACAATGAAATTGTAGAAATTGTATAACTTTCCTAATTGTGAGTATGAGTGTAAATTATGTAATATTTTAGTGAGGAATTATCTTTTTGTTTATCTACAGTCCAATTAGATAAATTCAAAATCAGAGTTACAACTAAATTGTATTCCACAGCCAATTTTATTTCAGCTCTTTACATTAAATACTACTTAATTAACTAAGATTTAAATTTTGAAAGGAATTGCTTTTTATAGGAAATTCAAAAGTAAATTCAATTTCCTGTATGTACCGGTATTTTGGAAATGACTATTCTTACTAACTGCGAATACAGTTATCTGACTTTTGATAAGCGTAATACATGTAGCAAAAGATTTAGGTTATATTTGATTTTAAAAGTTTTTTTTTCTTTTTCTTCTTGATATTGCTTTTTTTTTGGTAATTTGAAAGTTCTAAATATTCACATGATAACACAAACGGTATCAATTGTACTGCACAAGTAAACTTCAAACTTATTTTGATCATTTTTGATTGTTTCAAAATTCAACTTTAAATCAATAATCCTAATAAATGTGCTTCAGGCAGTTGTAACTCATTTATACAAATTCTTTGTTTTGAACTGTAAATAGGCCTAAACAAAAGGATAATCCCTTACTAAGAACATGATTTACATTCATTCTTCACAATTAAGGAACACCAAATTCTACACTTTCATTGGTCGAGAGCACTTTGCTATATTCTAATTTTTTTCTAGAACTCAAAAACATACAAATCTTTTGTTTAGGAATCAACTGACCAAGATGCATGCTCCAGGTGTAACTGACCATTACTGAATTATGTTCACTTCTATTGAAAGTTTCTATTCATTGAATTTAAATGCCCAATTGATTAACCTATCTTTTTGTCATCTCATAATTGATGATCAAGGTATGAATTGGTGAACAAAGGAGTTGTTTTGTTGTGAGTTGAGTACCAAATTAGACTTGAAATTAGTTTGATTTTTGAACCAATAAAACATTGTTATCACATGATCAGATGTAAAAGGTACACTTTTGTAGATTTCATACCATAAATTGAATAGGAAAAAAGAAGTCCCTGTATACTGGGGTTTTTTAACACCAGAAAAACTGGGGTGTAACATGAAAACAGGGAATACCCCACTTTTCCTTACTTGAGTCCACCCAACCTGTTAAACTTATTTAGCCTCGATGTAATTCATCATGTCGTTAAAGACATTTTTCCTAACAAATTATAAACGAGTGGAAGAGTTTACCCAAAATGATGTGTCTGCAAAGACTGTTGATAACTTTAAAATACAACTTGATCATTATTGGAAATATGTTGTGTACCAGTTCTAGTGATAAATTATTTTTTTTACAAATTTTTATTGTTTCTTAATATGAGTGGATTGGCATTATAAGAAGAAATTAAATACCAGTTTTAATGATGAATTTGGATTTCTTTAAATATTAACTATTTAAAATTTGAATTATTCGTCAACCAAAAGTGACCCATAAAATGCAGAATTGTTATGAGTTTAGTTTTTAAAAAAGTACAAATTTGGATGGGCTAAAAACATGAAAAGGGATTGAATTTCCTTACACATGAGCCCTTAAACGACTCTACAGGTATTCTACAGGTAGTATAATGCATGAGACATAAAACAAAAATGAAATCAAACATGTTATCAAACTGACAAAGTATAAAAATTAGTGAACAATGCAAAGTTCAAAATTTCATTGAAAACAACCAAATATATAACATAGAAACTAGGATGGAGTTTATATATATTGAGCAATGACTTTCATTTAACTAATAGGTGTTTGATAAATTCAAGCAAAATTACAGGACCACAAGATTTTAAGTTTTGGTGGTCCCAATGACCACCAGGAAAAAAAAAAGATTTCGAGAACTCTGCATTCAAGCTTCATACAGCTCTGAATTTGGATTGTGATTAAATATTTGACACAGCATAGGTTTCTGACACAGAATGAATGTGGTCTAAGAACTTAAAAATTTTTAATTTACCTATTATGGTCCAATATCCAAAATCTAAATACATGGTTAGATTCAGCACATCAAAGAATCCAAAGAATTCAATTTTTGATGAAATCAAACAAAGTTTAATTTGGACCCTTTTGACCTCAATGTGGACAAATTTGATAACGGGGCCCAAAAATCAAAAATCTAAATACATGGTTAGATTCAGCATACTAAAGAACCCCATAGATTCAATTTTTGTTGAAATCAAACAAAAAAGTTAAATTTTGGACCCCAATTTGGACCAACTTTAAAACTGGGCCCATAATCAAAAATCTAAATACATGTTTAGATTCAGCATATCAAAGAACCCCAAGAATTCAATTTTTGTTAAAATCAAACTAAGTTTAATTTTGGACCCTTTGGACCTTAATATAGACCAATTTAAAACACATAACCCAAAATTAAAAATCTAAATACACGATTAGATTTGGTATATCAAAGACCCCCAATAATTCAATTTTTTAATGAAATCAAACAAATCAAACAAAGTTTAATTTTGGACCCTTTTGACTTCAATATGAACCAATTTAATAGCAGGGCCCACAAATAAAAAAACTAAATACATGGTTAGATTCAGCGTATCAAAAAACCCCATATATTCATTTTGTTGAAATCAAACAAAGTTTAATTTTGACCCCAATTTGGACCAACTTGAAAACTGGGCCCAAAATCAAAAAATTAAAAATAAAATTCCTTTGTAACCATAAAAGCCCATTTAAATACATCATAAAGGTATTAAAATAGAAAATGACATCATAGTCATGGCTAAAAATAAACAAAAAACCTTTATCAGCAACATTTTATATTGGCAAATTTCCAATGGAGTTTATTATACTAAAGTTATTGGCAAATTTCCAATGGAATTTATTAATACTAAAGTTATTGGCAAATTTCCAATATACATAATTTAAAACCAGTGTAGCTGAGATATTCAAATAAGTTTGAATTACAACCCAAATAAATTTGCAACCATAAAAGCCCATTTAAATACATCATAAAAGTATTAAAAAATTTAAATACATCATAAGGCTATTAAAATAGAAAATGACATCATAGTCATGGCTAAAAATAAACAAAAAACCTTCATCAGCAACATTTTATATTGGCAAATTTCCAATGGTTTATTATACTGAAGTTATTGGCAATTTAATATACATAATTAAAAGCAGTGTAGGTGAGATATTCAAATGAATTTGAATTACCAACCTTACACTGCTTTTAAATTATGTTTTGTACTTACATTTGTAAGTAATTGTCCATTAACCTGGAAACCCTTGTTTTCCCCTTTTGCCCCTTATTCCTTAACAGTTTGAGCCATAACCCCGAGCAAATTCTTACCATCCCTTTGTGGTATGGAAACTAAAAAGGCTTATTTAAGCACTATTTTGGCCCCACATTCCTGTTGGGACCAAAACTCTCAGCATATCAAAGAACCCCATAATTCAATTTTTAATGAAATCAAACAAAGTTTAATTTTGGAACCTTCGGACCTCAATGTGGATAAATTTAAATATCAAAGAACCCCATATATTCAATTTTGTTGAAATCAAACAAAGTTTAATTTTGGACCCGATTTGGACCAACTTGAAAACTGGGCCCATAATCAAAATCTAAATACATGTTTAGATTCAGCAAATCAAAGAACCCTAAGAATTCAATTTTGTTAAAATCAAACTAAGTTTAATTTTGGACCCTTTGGACCTTAATGTAGACCAATTTGAAAACGGGACCAAAAATTAAGAATCTAAATACACGTAAGATTCGCATATTAAAGAACCCCAATAATTCAATTTTGATAAAATCAAACAATGTTTAATTTTGGACCCTTTGGACCTCAATGTGGACCAATTTAAAACGGGCCCAAAATCAAAAACTTAATACACGGTTAGATTCAGCATATTAAAGAACCCCAAGAGTTCAAGAATAAAACCCCATTGAAATTGGTCAAGAAATAAGCAATTTATACAAAGTATCTTCTTTTGCACAATACTGTGCAATTGAATATTTCTTGCAATTGCGCAATACTGTGCAATTGAATATTTCTTGCTATTGTGCAATACTGTACAATTGACAATTTCTTGCTATTGTGCAATATTGTGCTATTGGATATTTCTTGCTATTGCGCAATACTGTGTAATTGAAGATTTCTTGCTATTGCAATACTGTGCAATTGAAAATTTCTTGCTACTGCAAAATACTTATTATATAATAATTTACACATCCTGTTTGGTGTGTATCTCTTGCCATATCATTATTATTTGCTTTTAAATATAAATCAGAAATAACCAACTCAAAATGGAAAATTTTAAAGAAAAAAAAGGAAAAAGGAAAAAAATCCCCCAATTTTTGAACCCCTTATGATTCATCACCCCAAACTCAATCCCAGCCTTCCTTTGAGGTATGGTACCTTGCAGTACAATTTCAGAGAGAACCATACACTTGAACACAAGTTATTGTCTGAAACTAGAAAATGCTTATTTTGGCCCCTAATTCCTAAACGTTTCAGGCAATTAAATGAGGCAATTACCCCAAAATCCAAAATGGAACCTCTAAATACATGGTAAGATTCAGCATATCAAAAACCCCATATATTCAATTTTGTTGAAATCAAACAAAGTGTAATTTTGGACCCCAATTTGGACCAACTTAATACTGGGCCCATAATCAAAAATCTAAATACATGTTTAGATTCAGCATGTCAAAGAACCCCAAGAATTCAATTTTTGTTAAAATCAAAATGTTTAATTTTCGACCCCATGGACCTTAATGTAGACCAATCTAAAAACAGGGCCCAAAATCCAAAAAATTAATACACGGTTAGATTCAGCATATCAAAGAACCCCAAGAATTCAATTTTTGTTAAAAACAAACTAAGTTTAATTTTGGACCCTTTGGACCTTAATGTAGACCAATTTGAAAACGGGACCAAAATTAAGAATCTAAATACACGGTTAGATTCAGCATATCAAAGAACCCCAATATTTCAATTTTGATGCAATCAAACCATATCATTATTATTTGCTTTTCTATATAAATCAGAAATAACCAACTTAAATGGAAAATTTTAAAGAAAAAAAAAGGAAAAAATCCCCCATCCCCAATTTTTTGAACCCCCTTATGATTCATCACCCCTGAATTCAATCCCAGCCTTCCCTTTGTGGTATGGTACCTTGCAGTACAATTTCAGAGAGATCCATACACTTGAACACAAGTTATTGTCTGGAAACTAGAAAATGCTTGTTTTGGGCCCCTTTTGGCCCCAAATTCCTAAACGTTCACGGCAATTACCCCAAACTCAAACCCAGCTTTATCTTTGTGATATGGAACCTTGTAGTACAATTTCATAAAGATCCATACACTTACACACAAGTTATTGTCCTGAAACTAGACAAATGCTTGTTTTTTGCCCTTTTGGCCCCTAATTCCTAAAATTTTGAGGCAATTACCCCAAAATCAATCCCAGTCTTCCTTTGTGGTATAGTACCTTGCAGTACAATTTCAGAGAGATCCATACACTTGAACACAAGTTATTGTCTGGAAACTAGAAAAATGCTTGTTTTTTGCCCCCTTATTCCTAGAAATTTGAGGCAATTACCCCCAAAATCAATCCCAGCATTCCCTTTGTGATATGGAACCTTGTGGTACAATGTCAGAGAGATCCATACACTAACACACAAGTTATTGTCTGGAAATTACAAAAATGCTTATTTTTGGCCCCTAATTCCTTAACTGCTGGTACCATAACCCCCAAAATCAATCCCAACCTTCCTTTTGTGGTATTAAACCTTATGGTAAAATTTCATAGAGATCCATTCACTTAAACTCAAGTTGTTGTGCGAAAACTAATGTGTCTTCGGACGACAACGATGATGCCAACGTCATACCAATATACGACCCCAAAAATTTTTAGCAGTTGTCTTAAATAATACATACCCTATTTCTTATCCTAAGATGGTCATAGGGTATAAACTCTGGTCTTGATTCATCTTCTGGATTAACCACCAAAGCATAATATCCAAGAGTTATAATTGTTGGTATCGTAAAAATATAGCATATCTTATACCACATGCTAAGATCAGCTAAAAAATAAAAAAAATAAAAACATGTAACAATAACTTGAAAAAGAATTAACGTTTGATACTAAATGAATATATATATTATATACAGCAGTGTCATAGGTAGAAACTGAGTGCAAGGGACAGAGTCTCCAAAAAGGGCACTATTGTTTTGCAATCAGTTTTTATATTGACAAATTATTAATAATAGCCCCTTTGTTCTGTTTACTGACCCAACATGTCCAACCTCAACTTCCCTCTTACTGAGATATGTGTTTTACCTTTGCATTATAATTTCTTTTTCTCTCTCTTGCCTTTTTTGAATGGTTATTTATTTCCAAATACTGCCATTTATTCAAATGAAGATGTCTCGCCAATTAAATTATTGTTAATTATTTGAAGGTATTTATCCTGCTTCACATCTCTCTATCTTATAACTTTGTAGTCTGGTTATGAATCGTAAATAATGGTCTACCAAATAATCATTTTTATCAATCAAAAGAATTCTTAAAAATAAATATAATTCAAAGCTATACTCATTTTCATGAAAATGGTTATATCAAGCAATTAAAATGTTAACTACAAATATAATTAGGTTTATGGTTTAAATTATCAATAAACATGATAAAGACATTTAAAATTGAGCAAGTAAACATGATTATTGCATTATGATAAAAGTGACAGGTAATTAAGGTAAGGGAGCTACCATTTTATTTTTATGGGGGGACTAGGATGAAATTTGAAGAAAAAAAGGCAGGACAGGAGTTTTGAGTAAAAAAAAAAATGCAGGATGAGCAACTTGGCCCCAAAAAAAATATGCAGGACAAAATTTTTCATCCTAGCCACCCCCATAAGCCAAATGGTAGCTCCCTAATCACTCCATTTTTTTTTCCTCTCTAGTTTCGTTCCTATTTCACCACCTATTCTAAAGTGAGCCAACAAATATGGGAAAAAGCCAAAAAGTTGCCCAAATTAACTACCCTAAATACCATGAAGACCAAAAGCGCCCAAACCTGCTAAAATCCTGAAAGCATCTTGATATTTTCTGAATGTGCTTCTTTATATGGTCTTATACAGCTGGTAAGATTGATAATTAAGACTGTAACAAAAGATAGGTTTCGATTAGCTGCGGAAACGTTGGCTCTTAGGTCTGAAAATTGTCAAAAAAATATCACAAGGACCATTAGAGCTATGGTTCGGCAGCTACATGTAGGTGTCGATAGTGTTATTAAGGTTGAGTTATTTCCTTTGGTTGCCGTTTTGGAGGTGAAAATGGTTGATTTTCTTATTTGACTAACCAATCTGATAAATGCTGTACCAGTCTGCTTATGTGTCTAAACAAAGTTTTTCAAAAATTTTCTAGTCAGAATAAAATTTTACTGGTCTTGGGCATCACACTAGTGGCTAACAGTGCAGACTGCTGTACAAACAAGTGTGATAAGAGAATAATAGATTGTAGAGAGGGTTTAATAAGCAATTGCAAGGCTTAAAGAAATTAAAATATTTCAGAAAAAACTTTTTCTTGATTCTAGCGGTCAATACAGGGATGGGGTAATCATAATCGATTGTAATTGATTACATTTTTTCAAGTAATCGACTATATTTTCGATTACATGTAATCAATCGTAATTTAATCGATTACAGCAAAAAATATGATGTAATCATCAATTACTTTTCGATTACATTTCAATTACTTCAGTAAAATAGGTTGACGAAATATGACCTAGTTTAAATAAAATTAACAGCTGCATATATGTATCAGTTTATAGTACAGATAAAATAGAATGTAATAATTGTATTAATGATACTTGAAAGTTTATTAAATACCTTATTTAGATCTGTTGTCTCAAGCTGCATCATAATTAATCAGATCTAACAAATTTTACTGTATTTCAAGCTTTTGAAAAAAGACTTTCAATGCTTGTCAATATTTTAAGACCTTTTATATTAGAAATAAGAAAATAAGTCCTGTACTACTAAGCTTATTTGTAATGAAATTCCTTAAATCATAATTTCCAATAAGAGTTAGAATTTTAGCTTAGAAATGATAAACTATTGATTCTTCATAATCATGATAATGTTATGATATAAATTTTAAGAAAGTATACAAAATTCTTTTGACGGTGAACCAATGCATTGAAATTCTTGTTTGGTAATAGATACATTAGAAAATGAAAGGATACCATATTGACACAAAAATATATATTGTTTATAATTTTGAATAGAGAATAAAGAATTCTCAACAACCTTTTGTTTTACTAATCAGATGATCATAGACTTCTAATTAATGAGATACAGACTTTGTTTTGATTTCAATTAATGTCTAATTAAGTGAGAGATTTATATTATATTGCCCTATGTTATAAATTGTACTCCATTGGCAGTTTTATAACCTGTAATTAGGAAGGTTATCCAAACAAAAGTATAAATTCATTCATGTGGTGTCTTCTGGCTATTCCTACATTTTGTATTTTACTATTCTGGCTATTCCTACATGGGAGATTATGGGAAGAACAATAGATGTTGTTATTGCAAAATATGTTGTTTTAGTCATTAGACTAATTGGGTCACAGGTAAATTTACCTGTGGAAATTAATTAAAATAAATTATTTATATGAAATTTGTGTAAAAAAGGGTTTTTTTTTGTTTGTTTGAAAACATTTATCATGTTTATCAAGTGTTATTATTAAGTGTTTCTACAATTGAATTAAAATGAATATAATATCAAAAGTTGTAACGCAGCTATTCCAAATCTTTTTACAAAAATCCGCATGTGTTTATCTTTAAAAACAAAAAAATTAAATATGTATATCCAAAGGATAGAAATGTCCAAGAAACCGAAATTTTAGGTAAATGTCTAAAATTTCGACCCCATTTATCTCTAAATTTAGCACATGAAGGTATAGTTTTATTACATTTTTGAATTGATCAGGTGAAAAATAGCTTGTATGCAAATTTTCGTAAAAAAATCACCGTGGGATCTAAACTGTATCGTATGCCATAGTACTTTTAGGTGCTTTGATTCAATGAATATGTAGTGTAACTCAAAATTTAGTGCTTTGTTTCAAAGAATAATTACTACAATTTTAATATATTTATATTTCAATTGATATTATTTACATGTATATATTATTAATGTTTTCACCAAAATAATTTCAATTGCTTGTGAATAACATTGTGCCTATAAATTCATATTGCGCTTTTGAATATTATTAACACAAAATGTGCTATGAAATTACTAAATAAAATATTGTTCATGTTGTAATATAAACTATTCTTTTCTTTATTTTCCACAAGATTTACCTTGGATCATTAGTTTAGTGTTGTTACAACATAATCCTACATAATCCCATTGTTTACATAAAAATTCTGGGAACTGCCAGAATAAACAATTCATGTAATTAGAAATTATAAATTTCCATCTTTAAAATTAACTGAACTAATCATTCTACATTTTATATATATTTTTCAGAGGAAACCTCCAAAATTGCAATGAATTATATTCAAATATACCTGTTTAATAATAAGTAAAACAAAAACCAAAATTAAAAAATTGGCAAAATATGGAGAAAAAATGACTTACAATATACAGAAGCAATTGATGCAATGGTCTCTGTCATTTCAAGAATGTTCTCATGTTTATAATAACTCACTCAAGATCGATAAAGAGGTTGAATTCTTGGTAAGAGCTTAGCTTTCATCATTCATCTAGAAAACAACTGTCAACATAACATTTGGAAACAATGCTTTAAAAGCTGTTTTTGTAAAGTTTTAAATTTCCACTAAAAAGGTTGAACAACAGACAGTCAGGGGTACTACTTGTACAAGTAATTTTTATTTACTTGAAGAAGTAATATTAATATATGTATATAAGTAAATTTGTAGGATACTTATATAAGTGTATTTTATTTACTTGTATAGGTAAATAATTTTTTGGCTTAGTTATGTCCCTTAGACATTCAGATTTTTTTTTTACTTATACAAGTAAAAAAGTCATCCTATCTTCTTTTCTTGAATTTCTTAGGACTTCTTTGCTCTAAAAGAATTTTTATTGTCTGTCCTTTGCAGATGTCTTTACTAATCATTTAAGTGTAATTTCATGGACAATGAAAATCTCATTTGTCTGTTATCTTCAGAACACTGCTCATTTACAAGCCCCAAGGGGAATTTTTGAAGGCCTTTCGCAAATACTTAAGATCTTTGCACAATTAGTTTCTTTGTTGAATTAATGAGATGAAACATTGAACTCTTATCAAAAATTATGAGCTTACCTGAGAAAAATTGTTAAAGGCATGTTTTTAGATCTCAAAACTTGAGAATTTTTCAGGATTGTAAAAAAAAATTACTTATACAAGTAAATTTATGAGAAAATTAAGGGGAGATTATTCAAACATTATAATTTACTTATATAAGTATATTATTATTTACTTCTTCAAGTAAATAAAGATTAATTGTACAAGTAGTACCCCTGACTGACAGAATTGTGTTTAACTGTCTTCGTTATTTTCTTATATTATTGTGTAGCATGTAATTGACAGTTATCGGAAAGTAATGTAATTACTTTTGATAAAAGTAATCGATTGCAATCGATTACACACAAAAATCTGAGTAATCGATTATTAATTGATTGCACAAAATCCTTCAAGTAATCGATTATTAATCAATTACATTTGTCAGTAATCGTGCCCATCCCTTGGTCAATATAACAAGTTGAATTTGGCTGATTTATAGTAGGAACTTGTGCATAGAGACCTCAAACATGGCGACAAAAGGGCAATAACTCTTGCTCAAATTGTGTCAACACAAACTTATCAACATGATCAATATCATGTATATCATATGGCGGACGTAATTTCCTAACTAGAGTTCTGTACCTTTAGAATAATTACATTTGGCTTAGGCCATGTAAAATTAATTGATAGATTTTCATCCCCGCCCGCCCCTCTGAAATTTTTTTATTTCAAAAATTTTAGATTTCTGGATTTTGTTTATTTCTGTTACCGGTAACCACCAGTAAATTCGTTTCATTCAAAACTTCCTGTAGCAAATTTTGGTTTTCGTATTTCTTCATGTAATTTAACCAAAATGATTAATTCAACATATTCTGCTGCTCTACAATGACAGACTACACGAATGAATTTTATTTTTACAGGACATTCGGTCTGGTAAACAACCTAGCTTTACCAGACCGAATGAAATTTTACCAGACCAATTTTTTTTACATCTAATTGTATATTATCCGACAAAATACTACAAACTTATGACTTGTTGTGCCCTACTCCTCTCCAAAATGCACAAAAACAAAATCAATATTTTGATGAAAGTTGTGCACAATTGCTTGAATGCATTTCAGTGATAAAGAAAAGTAATGTCACATTTTATTGGATTTTGACATGAAAATTATTTGTGAACTAAAAATAATTTAGAGTTTCTGTATAAAATATTTCCTGTATCTTCTTTCTTTTTCATATATCTTTTGGTTTTAAATTCTAGTGTTTATATTTCATAGCTGTATTTTGTGAACCTGCTTGGATTTTTTTTTATTTGTTTATTGTATGTGATCGGCAAACCCGGAATTGGCCTTATCCGTTCCCGGAATCTGATCCTGTATTGTCTATATTTCCGGTTGATGGTAGCCATTGTTGTTTTTGGTCAGTCAGATATGTTTTTACTCAGATTTACATTTACATTACTTGTTGGTGATTTTTGGCATAAAGCTAGCGGTTGAACAAAACAAACATCGCTGTCAAGAATAATAAAGATGACATGAATTTTGAGATCGTTTGGGAATTTTGCTCCCAAAATAGGGAAAAATATAGGGTTTTTAGAAAAATCAACAAAAAAAACAACACCGGACTTTCGGACCAGAATTCAACAAAATTCTACCAGACCGATCCATTATTCACCGGATTTTTCCGACGAATTTCGTGTAGTCTGCGATGACAACATTATCTTCTGAGAATAGAGATTGATAACGAGAAGGGCATGAAATATTCGGGTCACCAGTAATAGGCGGCGTCCAAGAACGCAAATCGTGTGCGGTATGTCACAAATTTTGTCATTAGAAAACCGTGGATTTCTTTATTTATACAATGACTTTGTATCAGGAAATTTGGACTGTGAATGATATCCAATGCACAAAAATCGTTGAACACATTGGTACAAAAACATGACTTCGAAAAAAAGAAATTGACAGAAAGCACAAACTTGTGCAATTTATGACTGTATATTGAGTACAAAGAGTCAACCAACGTACAAAATGTATTATAGCAAGCCCTTCGCTTTACCCCAAGGCTGTCGTTTTTTTGTTGACAAACAGCAGACACCCTCTGTCCCCAGCCTATCAACAGAGTCATTAAACAACTTCTTCTTTTGGTTCCTATCAATAGAGTCATTAAACAACTTCTTCTTTTTGGTTAAGTTCATGTTTTACATTGTAATTATATTTGCACCTTACATAAGAATCTTAAAAGCATCAACCCTAGTATTTTCAACACAGTTTAGAGTTTCCATTTCACTCTGTACTCATAATACTTCTGTTGCATACAAATGATTCATTTTATGAGCACTACAAACCATAGCTTAGAAAGCAAAATAAATTTGATGTAGATAGTCTAAAAGAGAGCATTTCTCCACGATTTTGCTATTTACTAAAAATAGGTTTCTAAAGCTGCAATTACATGTAGAACAGTGATTGCCAATCAGAAATATTTATTCAAGAATTTGAAAAATTATGTAGAATTCCTTATATATACATGATATAAGCTTCTTATAACCCTTGCATATGAAGAACACGCCACAATAGGGTTTCAGAGGAAATAAAAATTAAAAAATAAAATCCTCCCACCCACCCCATTTTTTTCAAAAATCTGGATGAAAATCTACTAATTAATTTGAGTTGGCCTTACTGTTATACAAGGAACTGGCATATTAGACAAAAATGGTATTCCTGAAGTTAAATTGTACTTTTATTCAGTAAAAGTGACATACATGTATCTCAAAGTCATTGTCTTTATTATCATTATTACCTGTATTAGACCAAATAAAAATCAAGGCGCTTTCTGCTTAGAAAATAGTTTTAAGGGAGCCTAGGGTATTCGGATTACCCTAATTTATGGAACTGTTAACCAATTTTGGTGGGTCACTAGTACCCAACCTGTTAATGGACAATCACACAAGAAAAATAGCTGTGCGACGGAAAGCAAAAGGATCAATTGTGTGCCTTTGATTTTCTTTTTTTAAACAAGACAGAGATACAGGTTTCTGAAACAGAAGCCTTTCCTAAAGGCGACGACCTTGAAGGATGTCATTACCAAGTTCTGCTTGACTCGGTTCTTCAATTGTAAATCGAACTTTTTTGAAATCGCTAGTTGTGTTAATAGCCGTCACATTTTCTGGCGTAGCTACGGGTGCATCAGACTGCCATCTTTGAGAAGCAATTCGTGGAAGAACTGCTAATCGTCGTGCCAAAGTTGATAGGCCTAGAGACTTTCTCGCCAACATAGAGGCCATGATTGTTATTTGAATGGTAAAGTGTTGATTTTATGTTCCAACAAACCAACATTTAAATTTACATTTTTGTACATAAAAAAACAATGATTATAAAAGAATACACAGATATTTAAAGTCATTCTCGTTTTTTTTTTTTTTTCAATTACCTGGATGGGATATACAGAATACCAAATAATTGACAAAAAACGAAAGAAAAGAGAAAATGGGCAAAAAGGTTATAATTACAGAAAATGGGCGAAATATAAAGAATAGGGAAACGAGGGGGTGGGTTACTCACAATTTACAATTGTGTAAAAATAACAATGATGTAAGGTTAAACCTAGGACATCAAATATTACTATAATAGTCCTAGGTTAAACACATACTGCATGATAACAGAAATAAATGATTTACCGGCAGAATAACGAAATTGTGCGCTTTCTTTAAATAAAATAAAATAAATCATTGATCATAGTAGGAAAAAATTGTCAAGCTATGGTCATAATTTTAGGAGGCATGTTCCACTTTACAGAATAAGCGTTTTCTAATGAATAGAGAAAAAATTGCATAGAAATGAAAACACCCACCCCACCTGTGACGACCTCATATATGATTCGAGAGCCGGACTGTATGTACCGAAAAGGAATAAATTATGTTTGCAGTGTAACTTGAAAACTTAGCTTTGGGTGTTTAGATAAATATTTCAGATATTAGCTTACTGGAACTGTGATGAGATAAACAGACTTATCACCGAGTTCAAGTTGTACTTACATGAGCAACATATATGACGGGTGCAACTAGCATGTGGAGCAGCATCTGCTTACCCTGCTATAGCATATGAGATCATCCCCGGTTCTTAGTGTGGTTAGTGTTGCTCAGTCTTTAGATTTCTATTGTGTTTTGTATATCATGTAAACTGTTTTGTCTTTTGATCGTTTTTCGGGTTTTTTGTCATAGCGTTGTCAGCCGACTGGTTTGGCATCGACTTATATATATATTTTATGTGACACTATAATAAATTATTCTGATTCTGATTCTGTTTCTGTTATAAGTTTGAATAATCCTTTGGTTTTTCTGTCTCTCATTTTAAAGGTATCAAATTTCTTCTGGAAAACGTCTGTGTATAAGAGAGAGACGAACTTTACCAAAGGGATAATAAACTGACTCGTAAGTTGAAAACGAACTGACAATGCCATGCTATATGTTTCTGCAATAAAGCTTATCGACAGGTAATAATTGTCACTAGGTATTTCTATGTGCATCGGTTGTGGCCCAGCAATAGCAGACTTGTTCATGAATGAATCACTGTATGGCCATACCCTGTAAAGATCTGTCTTAATTACTTTTAATATTTTATTCCCATGAGAACACTTACCGTTACCATTATGATATTTTCCTTTCAATAATCAAGAATTGTGAAAATTAATATACTGCGGAAATTTATCAAAGGGAATTAACTGACTTAAATAAATCTTTAAAATTATTAACCTTTACTGTTTAGTCCATTTTTGGTAATATCCTTTTGGCGTGGCTCGGTACTTATGCATGCCACCAATGTGTTGTAGTGATGTGGTCATTTTTTGTATTCTTGTCTTTCATTTTTGCTTATGTGCTTTGTCTATATGCCATTTTGTTTTTCTTTGTTGATATATTTGTTTGTTTTTATAGTGATTAAGATTATAACACGATGTTGACTGCTGTACCCCTATTTTTGACATTTTTACCTTTCATGTCTGTTTGTTTTCTTCACACATTATTGTCAATATAATGGAATTTTATGCGACTGTCATGCAAGTGTGAGGTTTAGCTAGCTATAAAACCAGGTTTAATATTCCATCATTTTCTACATAAGGAAATGTACCAAGTCAGGAATATGACAGTTGTTTTCCATTCGTTTGATGTGTTTGAGATTTTGCCATTTGATAAGGGACTTTCCGTATTGAATTTTCCTTGGAGTGCGGTATTTTTGTTATTTTACTTTTTTCTAATATAAACAGCCGAATAATTGTCGTGTTAAAGATTTGTATATTTTAGTTTTACATAAGAAACTCCGTAAACAAATTTCCGACAAAAGAGAAATTATTTTGTCCCCTACTTTTTAATTTTCCATTGTGGACCATGATGCTCCTAACGTCCCTCCCTTTGGTTCGAATATTTCCAAACACGTTCGCTATGTCTGTTTTCTTTGATGTTTTTCCATACAACAAATAACAGAAATACCAGAAAACTATTCGCCAATATTTCTCACATGCATCATTTGTAACATGATAGAACATAATCCCGCTGAGGGAAGAACAAAAATTTTCTAACGCAAATTTGAAGATCTAACATTGTTGGGCTAAATTTGAGACGAATTATAATACATACTAGTATATATACAGTGTATATAAAGTGCGAATCCTGTTAGTTCATTTTCACTGTCGTATGCGAGTATGTCTATTGTAGAATAAAGGATGATGGGAAAAACTGCGTTTGTTTACTTTTTGAAAATACAAAATAATTGATTTGAAAGTATGTTTTAACACAATTTCATTAGAATATAACTTTTTAATGTATAATAACAGGATCAAAGTCCAAAAAAGTGTAACTAAAGCAGCTGAATCCATAATATTGATTACTGAATGCGATTCATTTTAACTATACATGCGATGCATTATTACTGTAAGTGCGATCATTTCTGATGTGGAATTTTTGGAGGTGCGATGAATTTTCAATGTTGTTTCATATGATAATTCGACATGCAACAACTGAAAATAGACTTTTAATGACTTTAATATTGATTATATTTACAATTTGATGCAAGTTAGTCGTAGATGTTTTATACTTGAATATACACGGGTATAACCAACGTATGGTTTATTCCGGACGTTGTGCGTTGTGTGCCGTTCGTCAATTTTGTTTTCAGCACGTTCATTGCGTGTTTTCGTCAAAGGTCTGTACCGTTCGTTAGTAAAACATCGAGAACAAAATTAGCTGCTTCTATTGAAATACCTATCTTATGTTTTTGGTGGAAGAAGACTTCAAGTCTTCTGAAGGCCTATGGTGCCGACTTTAAAATCATTGAACCACCTCCGTATGCCGCATCCGTTTCTGTGTATTACAATTTCATAACAACTTCCGATTCTTGACACCGATTTTTACACATGATTAAGCATCTGAATCATTTAATTTGTAAATTTGGATTGAAAAACAATCACTATCGTTAATATTTACCCTTTTATTTATGTAATTTATTAGATTTCATCTCATCTACATGAATGTTATTTGTTTACTTGTAACCGGATGTTTTAATGTAGATATTTGTAGTACCCATGCGTGAATTTGGTATCGGGACAACTCGCCCTGTTTACATGTTCGCCCTTGGTCTGTTCGTCCTGAGTTCTTTCGCCCGTATAGTACGTTCACCCTGTGTTCATTCTCTTCACTCTTATCTTACACAACGTTTTATAATACGTCCTTGCATTTATTAAAAATATTGATATTAAGGGTATCGTTAAAAAGCTCTAAAACACGATTTAGTGAAAATCATCTGTTCCTTATTTTGTTCCCAAGGTAAGACAATAGTGTTCAACCAATCAAATTCTGTGTTTCTCATGATCAAATTAATAAGCCAATCAAAAAAACGTTTTCTCTGAAGATTATTCTAACATGCTAGATTTTGAACTTGTGTTGTTTTCATCTAGTACTTTAAACTAGAGGCTCTAAAGAGCCTGTGTCGCTCACCTTGGTCTATGTGCATTTTAAACAAAGGACACAGATGGATTCATGACAAAATTGTGTTTTGGTGATGGTGATGTGTTTGTAGATCTTACTTTACTGAACATTCTTGATGCTTCCAATTATCTCTATCTATAATGAACTTGGCCCAGTAGTTACAGTGGAAAATATTTTGTAAAATTTACAAAATTTACAAAATTTATTAAAATTGTAAAAATGACTATAAAGGGCAATAACTCCTTCAGGGGTCAATTGACAATTTTGGTCATGTTGACTTATTTGTAGATCTTACTTTGCTGTACATTATTGCTGTTTACAGTTTATCTCTGTCTATAATAATATTCAAGATAATAACCAAAAGCTTCAAAATTTTCTTAAAATTACCAATTCAGGGGCAGCAACCCAACAACGTGTTGCCTGATTGGTCTGAAAATTTAAGGGCAGATAGATCTTGACCTAATGAACAATTTTATCCTCGTCAGATTTGCTCTAAATGCTTTGGTTTCAGAGATATGAGCCAAAACTGCATTTTACCCTATGTACTATTTTTAACCATGTCGGCCATCTTGGTTCGCGGGCGGGGTCATCGGACACATTTTTAAACTAGATACCCTAATGATGATTGTGGACAAGTTTGGTTAATTTTGTCTTAGTAGTTTCAGAGGAGAAGATTTTGTAAAGATTACAAAATTTACAAAAATGGTTAAAATTGACTATAAAGGGCAATAACTCCTTAAGGGTCAACTGACCATTTTGGTCAAGTTGACTTATTTGTAGATCTTACTTTGCTGAACATTATTGCTGTTTACAGTTTATCTCTATCTATAATAATATTCAAGATAATAACCAAAAGCTTCAAAATTTTCTTAAAATTACCAATTTAGTGGCAGCAACCCAACAACAGGTTCTCCGATTCATCTGAAAATTTCAGGGCAGATAGATCTTGACCTGATAAACAATTTTACCCATGTCAGATTTGCTCTAAATGCTTTGGTTTCAGAGTTATAAGCCAAAATATACATTTTACCCTATGTTCTATTTTTAGCCATGGCGGCCATCTTGGTTGGTTTGGCAGGTCACCGGACACAATTTTTAAACTAGATACCCCAATGATGATTGTGGCCAAGTTTGGTTAAATTTGGCCCAGTAGTTTCAGAGGAGAAGATTTTGTAAAGATTACAAAATTTACAAAAATGGTTAAAATTGACTATAAAGGGCAATAACTCCTTAAGGGTCAACTGACCATTTTGGTCAAGTTGACTTATTTGTAGATCTTACTTTGCTGAACATTATTGCTGTTTACAGTTTATCTCTATCTATAATAATATTCAAGATAATAACCAAAAGCTTCAAAATTTTCTTAAAATTACCAATTTAGTGGCAGCAACCCAACAACAGGTTCTCCGATTCATCTGAAAATTTCAGGGCAGATAGATCTTGACCTAATAAACAATTTTACCCCATGTCAGATTTGCTCTAAATGCTTTGGTTTCAGAGTTATAAGCCAAAATATACATTTTACCCTATGTTCTATTTTTAGCCATGGCGGCCATCTTGGTTGGTTTGGCAGGTCACCGGACACAATTTTTAAACTAGATACCCCAATGATGATTGTGACCAAGTTTGGTTAAATTTGGCCCAGTAGTTTCAGAGGAGAAGATTTTGTAAAGTTAACGACGACGGACGACGACGGACGACGACGGACGACGGACGACGGACGCCAAGTGATGAGAAAGCTCACTTGGCCCTTTGGGCCAGGTGAGCTAAAAATACAAGTGAAAACAACTCCGTTTCTACTTGGTGTTCCTAATTGGAAGGAAATACGAAGAAGAAGAAGAAGTTGTAAAATCGTGAACATGGCATGTGAATTTTCATCTGCAAGGAGGTTCTTACACAGCTTAAGGATAAAAGCATGACTGATTGACCAAATTCAATGATGCAGTACTACCATAAAGATAATAAATAGTATTTTTTTCACTAATTTATTGACATTATACTTTTTGTAACATATGTTATTTTTGTATTCAATTAAATCATTTAAAGCACAATGTACTATTCTTTTTCACAAAGACAAACAAACAGGTTGGGACCCCCACCCCCACCCCACCCATTATGAGTGGTGTCCCTTAAATGAGGGACTGTCCCTGAAAAAGGGTCATTTACTGTTGAAAAAAAGAAAGAAAATTTTAAGATTTTTAACTCAAAAGTGGGAAAATTCATTATATTTGGAACAACTTTTCTAAATGAGGGTCAAATTAATAAAGAAGATATAAGTTTAGAAACATCACAAAATTCTTTTGACATGTTTTGACACTTTAATACTTGATAGATGCATAGTTCTTGGGAAAAGTTTCATCAAATAATATGAATATAGAGGTGCTCATTTTTACAGTGGGTTGTAATGTTCTTCTAATGAGGGTGACACATCTTTGCATAATTCAAAATTGGAAATTTCAACAAGCATCTAATATTCTTACACAAGAAAATAAACCCTGGTCTGCTAGCTACATGTTCATCTTTTCTACTGATTTAAAACTTAAATCATGCAGACTCAAGAAAAGGCATGTAAGCTCATCATACAAATATGACACTTTTTCAAGACAATCCAGATCGTGCAAAATACTTCGCTAAAAATTGTAACCTTTAAAATTGTTGTCGCACACTAAAACCCCATGGGAAATTTCAAAAGTTGGCAGGTATGTAACAAGTCTTACTATTTTTATGCCCCATTTATGGGCATTATGTTTACTGGTCTGTCCGTCCGTCCTGCTTCAGGTTAAAGTTTATGGTCGTGGTAGTTTTAATGAAGTTGAAATCCAATCAATTTGAAACTTAGTACACATGTGTTCCTTATGATATGATCTTTCTAATTTTACTGCCAAATTAAAGATTTTACCTAATTTTCACGGTCCACTGAACATAGAAAATGATTGTATAGATTGAAATCCATGTACTTATGACACATTCTTGTTTGAAGAAAAAATACATCATAGCGATAATGGAACAAAGCAGGCTGGGTTAGTGGGGCTGCTTTTATGGTAATTCAAGTTACCTTTAATTTATTCACCTTCTTCCACCTCAGAGCTATCAGCTCTTTGATTGTTAGCAAGCATTTGGAACTACTAAAACTATTTGACATTTCTAACATTTCATATTGAAGATTAAAAAACCTGAATTTTGTATTTGTTTGACGTGAAACAGAACTTACTGGAGCTAGAGAAGCCCACTCATCGGCAGCGCCTGATTGCAATTCAGTTTTTTTAGAAATCCAGTATTTTGATCGTGAGGACAAAGGTCAAGCTCATACGAAGGTCAGGGTGATATGCGTCAAATCGCCTTAAGATGATACACGTTCATATCATGCATATTCAAATATTTTTGGTGAGTTTATATATAATTAATTTGCTATTAGTGTGTCATGGATCCGAAATTATACTGGAGTAGAACATCCATGAATATAACGTTTTTTAAAGCTTTGTAAGCTTTGAAAATTTGTCACGCCGTTTCATACATATTTCCACCATATTGATAGGCTTTTGCACAACGAACGGTACTAAAGAAAGCAAAAAAAACTACAAAGAGAATAAATCGTACAGTGCCAAAATTCTGAGGTCAGTTTTTCAAGTAAATGTCTGCAAATAGAATAAAACAACGGGTTTCTCATTCGCATTTTGTATTTTAATCAACAACTAATACACAGAGTGTTCGTTTTGCGATGTTTACAAGTAATTCACAGACCTGTCTATTTAAAATAGTCAAATGGTGTTCATGTAATATAAATAATATATATTGCTGTCAGGGGCAGTACACTTTGTTTTCATAAACATCGAATACTTAACTGAACAGTACGTCAATAAGTCTTTGGTGAAAAATATTAGGACGGTCTATCTACCAATATCGCTTTGCGATGCAGCGATTAACGTCTGGAATCAACTGTACGGCGGTTATACCCCGAACCATTTGAAAATGTAATAATAAACTGTATTCAATATATCCCTTTATTCGTACAATTACGTATTTGCATATTTGTAACAACGATTTATAAGAAATTCAAACATAAATTAAGGTGACTCAATTGTTTCTCGAACTTTCTTTACTGTATAAGATGTATACGCAATAGCATGAGAAATACCAATTATCAGTCATCCAAGCGTCAAATGTAAGGCAATTGTTTGTGCGAGATGAAAACGTTACCACTCACTCAATCGTGAAATGAAGATCGTTTTTGAATGCTCTTCAATGTTATCTAAGATGCATCCATTAGAGCTATTTTCCTAATGCTTGTAGTTTAAAGGTTTGGTTGGCTTGCTTGCTTTGTTTGTATAAATGTTTGCTCAGCTTAATTACAATGCTTAAGCATTTATACAAACAAAGCAAGCAAGCCAACCACACCTTTAAACTACATTAGGAAAATAGCTCAAATGACGTTTTATTAGTATGTAATGTAGATTTAGACCGAAACCGAAAACTTTGCTTTTTCGGTGACGTGGATTGCCTTAACTGTCCAATATATATGTATTTAATGATGGCATGTCATAGGAAAGGGTAAATTTTATCCTACATATAGATCTGGATCTGGACAAATTATTAGAGAAAATAGAATTGACAATATTAGCAATAAATGCTATTTTTACGGAATTTATTGATATATTACCTCAGACTTTCGCTCATAAAGTATGCATATATAATCAATCCTTCTGACTTCATCAATTTTGTTAGAGAGTCGGCTGAATTAAGACTTTATACGATGAAAATTAATTAATTTCCTTCTGTGAAAATGCTTCGCATCTACAATAGAAATGAATCGCCCCTAAAGTGAAAATGAAAGTCTAGTATCATTATTCGACAGTTAACATGAATCGCATAACGAAAACAGCATAGTGGAATTTAATTCAATATCAACAAGCTGAATAACAAAATCTGTTTTAAGTTATACAACATTAACAATTATGTTAAAATGTACATTTTTCTGCAAATGAAACTTAACTGCTGCTTTTCCATCTCTTGCACGCTCTGTACGTGAACTATTCTTAATATTTATCTATTTGTGTATCAATTTTACACCTGGATGGCTGTAGGCGCGATGAAAACCCGTCCGCATTTCATACCTATATCATGAATTTATAAAAACAGTACACATTATGTATTATTTCTTATTTTACTCATAAATCATGAATTTGTCGTCTGTTTATTTATCATTCTACATTAGAAATTCATAACGGATACAGTAAAAATGGTATTTCAGGATTCGCACATTATATACACTGTATATATAGTGCCTATAAAATCGACCTAACAATGTTAGAGTAGATCTGATTCTTTACTTCCTCCCCGAATATTGACCAACAGTAACACTAAGAAACATGCATTGACAAAAAACTTACCATGCATACTATCATGACCATATTTTACACGGCTTTTGGAGTAAAAGATTATGTGAAACACAGCACCTTGAACATTGTTTAATGTATTGACGATTTATAAAAATTATAAAGCAAACTGTTCAAGTAAGTTTTGATATCTCCAAAACTTTCGATAAGGTTACCCCGTAGTTTCCTGCAGTGACTACATATTTATGGGACGAGAAGTAAGATAAATAGCTGATTAACGGAGTTTCTTTCAAAGTAGTAGTTGTGAAATACCAGACATGCAGAGAGAAGGTAGAATACGCCAGTGCCATGAGGGATCAACTCAATAGTCAGACGATTCTGAATATATATATATATATATATATATATATTTATCAAAGGTATTGTACTCTTGGTAGAATACACTGCACTTTGCCTTTCAACTTTAGTTGAATAATTTCATTAAAATTGAATAAAATGGGCTTCTGTCCTGGCATGTTTGTAAAGTAAAACTTTCTAACAACATTGTATGTCAGACGTAAATTTTGCCAAACATATTTATTCTTGTTTGCTTCCAGCTATGAAGATTTTACACATAAAAAATGAAAACCATGATGGTGGATGTCGTGACAGAGTTTTGAATTATAACACTTCATAATAGCATTAACGGTACCAATTTTAATGCAACTGTATTGCACCAGATGCGCATTTCGACAATCATTGTCTCTTCAGTAATAACCGAGGCCAAACGGTATTTGAAAATCCGTTGAAAACCTATTACAATCGTTGAAAAGCTGATAAATCCAAAAGGACCTAAGGTAAAGCTCAATCTAAACAAGGGTTAATCATGTTAATTAAGAGCTGTGCATGAGGGAAAATTAAAATCATTTAAAAATTGTAAAACAGCAAATTGCAATCAAACAATATCCGTATCATGCCAGTACCGAAGTTCTGATACTATGCTGGTGATATCATGCATTGCATTGGGGACTACCAGTCCACCAACAGAGGTAACTTGACTAAATTTTCTCTTCAAAATAAAACTTTAAATTTTACATTGAGACATGATTTCACATATAGTTTGAAAAAAAAAATATGATAAAAACTTATAAGCTACTGTCCCGACAGACTTTTAAAAAGATAACGCTTTATAATTTGTCAATTCTAATATTTTCATGAAGCTTAATGATATTCTTTTATCCATACAAAGGAATAATAATTTCATGCAGATATGCATTTTGAAGAAGAAATTCAACTTTATAATTGATGATTTTGAACAAATGTCTTGAAATATGTGACATACAATAATTTAGCTGCTGTCCTCGGGGGGTTTCTTATTATTAAAACTAAAACAAAAGCATGGAAAGATAAGGTGTTTTGGGAGAAGATTATGTCTTGAACCTATAAAAGTGCAAAAATATGGTAACAGACGGTCTCAGCAGACAGTCCTTCCGTGGAAATGATTTCATTTAGAAATCATGAAAATCCGTCACATTTAAATACAAAATTTCAGGTCAAAATTAGTCAGCATTGGATGAATGAACATTTTTACCAATTTTTACAGAAACTATAATTAACTGAGATAGAGAGCAATAGTACTGAAATTCCAAAAATGTTCAGCGAAACAAAATCTACAAATACGTCAATATGGCCGAATTATCAATTGACCCCTTATAGCAGGTTTTGCCTTTAGAAGATTATTTGTACCTATTCAGTTTGCTTGAATTTTCTTTGCTTTTCACAAACCTTAAATATAGATAGTTATATATATATAGAAATTGTAAATAGCACATACATGTGTAACCATGATTACATTCTTCAAATTAGTCTTGGTCGATCCGAGTTAATTTTAGCTAAATGTGATATGATTTTCATCATTAATGGGACTATTATACTATGTCCCAGATCATTAGTATTAGGATTTTGCTGAAAATTATTCCACCAGGCTTTTATGAAGCATGGCGAATTTCCCGTACTATGAGTTACCCTGTAGATACAGAGAAATCGTTACTTTACCGTAAAAAAATTCAAGACAAGTGGCAACTAAAAGATAATAGTTGTAATCAGTTATCCCCTACAATAACAATATAAAAATGATTTGTTATGGAAAACCTAATAAAACTATCCTAAAATGAATATTTACATAGTTTTTAATTTTCATCGATTCTCCCTTTTATTTTTCAATCTAAATTTTCGATTTCAAGTTTACATTTCTTTGAGACTTATTTTTGTCGGCTCAATGTATGCTTCCTTCCGGTTGAAGATTGTAGGATTGAATGACTTTTTTTTTATTTTGGAACTTTTAAAACATGTAATCAAAATGCACTTGTTAAGCTATGGGGAACAGCAATCAGAAAAATCCCCTAAGAAAAGCCCAATCGGTTCCAGAATCCCAGGTGAATGTCATTTGTAGAAATATTGAAAACAGAACAAACATGACAAAGAAACATGCATATTTTATAAGTATATATACATTAATAAACAAAAGTATATTTGATAAAGCATAAAAATGAGACAGATACAAAGACATGGAAGTTCGATTTGTCAAATTGACATGTGAACACATACAAGTGGCAATCTCTTCAGCTTTAAAACTGGAAGAAATGTTACCTTTGAAAGAGGACGAATTCCATATGTATATGATACATGTAGCTATAATGTGTAAAGTTATACCACCAATCAAGAGTTGTTTTTTATGAACGTGTTACACTGGTTGACCCAAGGTTAATCGGCGTAAACTATGTCATAGAACAATCAGTTCTTACTCAATGTTGAATTATTATTAGATTTTGCAAATTTGTATCAACGTTGAAATCCTACGTTGAATCAACATTGATATTCAACTTTGAATCAATATTGAATAATGGTTGCTTCAACATTGTTAAAACCAATAACTTACCTTAAATTCATCTAAACAAGGGTTAATCATGTTAATTAAGAGCTGTGCATGAGGGAAAATTAAAATCATTTAAAAATTGTAAAACAGCAAATTGCAATCAAACAATATCCGTATCATGCCAGTACCAAGTTCTGATACTATGCTGGTGATATCATGCATTGCATTGGGGACTACCAGTCCACCAACAGAGGTAACTTGACTAAATTTTCTCTTCAAAATAAAACTTTAAATTTTACATTGAGACATGATTTTACATATAGTTTGAAAAAAATATGATAAAACTTATAAGCTACTGTCCGGACAGACTTTTAAAAGATAACGCTTTATAATTTGTCAATTCTAATATTTTCATGAAGCTTAATGATATTCTTTTATCCATACAAAGGAATAATAATTTCATGCAGATATGCATTTTGAAGAAGAAATTCAACTTTATAATTGATGATTTTGAACAAATGTCTTGAAATATGTGACATACAAAATGTAGCTGCTGTCCTCGGAGGGTTTCTTTTGAATTCAGGGTGAATACCATATTCAACACAGAATCAAAATTGGTTAGTGGTTGTGTTCAACTGTGTTTCCACCTAAAACTTAAGTTTCATTCATCCTGTATTTTCTGTGTTCATTCCATAATTTTATACTGTAGCAATATTCAAGTAGTGTCTTCTCAAGGCTTAAGTTTCAAATTCATCCTGTATTTTCTGTGTGTTGCATTCCACAGGAAACTTTATCCAATAACTGCTCCATCAGACCAAAGTATAAAAATTAATCTCAGAAAAAATTTGATGAACTTTTAATAATATCATTGCCTGGTCATATTTGACATGGTGTGGGCTTTTGCTCATTGTTGAAGACTGTATGGTGACCCAAAGATATATTAATAATGTTCTTTGGTTGAGGATTGTTTTGTTAACAATAGGTTACAATAAAAACTTTGAATATATGCCATTTGCTGTCAATTACTCGTAGAAGAATTTTCAACAATAAACCTGAGAGACCACATTCTTGTGATAAGAGCATGGCTTGACCATGATGATGTCAACAACAAATCAACTGAATAACAAATATGCGTGTTTAGGGCTTTCCTACGACCCATAATTTAACCCCGAATATTTTTTTAACATGTAACGATATGCATATAAAAACACAAATTATCATCCCAGAGAAATATTGAAAAAATCAGCCAAAAAATTTTTTTTTTTTCCAATATTGAACTACCGGTATCCTCATTTTTGAAAGCACACAACCCTAAATACACATATTTTTTGCCCACTGTCTATTCTAAATATCTGAGTGATCAAAGTTTGCTGTTCCTACATGTACTCCATGTATTCTAATGTCCAACCACTGATTATAGAGAAATATTCAATACGATAAAATTAAAATAAATTTATTTATTAATAGTGAAAACTTCAACTTCTTTCTTCTCCCACCCTGTCTTTTTGGAGCCCATTTTAGAAAGGTTGTTGTTTGGTCAGACACTTGTTGTTCCGTGATTCCATAGGTCTTCATGATGACATCTACAAAATCAAAAGTTATAACATTGTCAAGTTTAATACTGTTCAACACATTTAACTATTAATAACTTCATAATGATGATATTTAAAGTATAAATTAAAAGCATAAGAACTCGTGAAAACTAAATGAAAGTTAAACTTCCATCAAAGTCCCCAACTACATTTCCTTTTTATAGACCAGAAGGTATAATCTGCAAGAAAATCCTAAATACTACATTTTAACTTAAACAAATTGAAGGTTTATCCTCTTATGTCTTTTTCTGTATTACTTGTGCTGCTGCATGGATATCTGTCTGATTGACATATACGAGGGTTGTACAGGGGGGTTCTTAACACGAAAACACGTAAAATAAAAATCCCCAAACCGCTGCACGGAAAATAAAAATTAGGATAAACGAAGCACGAGAAATAAAATCGTAAATATTAAGGAAAAAGTACTAGAAGTTATTACTCAGTCGTTCTTGGAGATCACACAGTCATGATAATGGACATGAAGACCCTGTGGTCACCTTTTCGTGTCCGCTAGTTGCATCTGATTTGAAAAAAAAATTATTCATAACTTGGTAGCAATTAATATCCTTGGAACACATAATTTAAAAACCCAGACTGACTTGGAATTTAGTCCCAGTTTACTTTTTTTATCAAATGTTGGACAAGCACGAGAAATTAAGAGTACCAACACGAAACACAGAAAATAAATAAGGGAAAACTAGAAATAAAAAGGCCAAAAACGTTGCACGCAAATAACTCTTTACCACCCTCATATATATATGATATACCCTTCATCTTTGATTACCTTGTCAAAACACTACTTTAATTTTGACAGTAAAATATTAAAGGTCCAACTTGGTGAGCCATATAGCTTCTGACCTTTCCATCCCAATTTTGTAAACAAATCAAGCCCCCTTTTTATGAGATTTCGTGTAACTGAATTGAACAGGTAAATAAAGATGAAATTTCTTTTTACTTTTGATTCAACCATAGGATGAATTCAAATAGTCAACGATAAAAATTCATGAGACGTTGCAAGGTAAATCGGGAATTGTAACATGCTAAACATCCCCCTTTTCCTCGTGTAAAACTTTCAACTTTTCATTACAGTTTTCATAACAACATGATATGCTCACATTTCTAAAATACGATACTGTATTAACTGTAATCACAACAATTTATATATACTTACGATAAAATATAAAGCTGTATACAGGAAAGATATTGATAAAAACTCTGTAGAATCACCTTGTGGTCTCGAAAGCGGATATTCAAACTTTGGCAACAAAAACAACTGCGCATTTGTCTTAAAATAGAAATGTTAAAATGCCGCGAAAATTTAAATCACTATTCCAATAGATCTATCGGTTGTTTATATTACAAGTTATCAACCATTGTTTATGTACTGATGTATACGCTTTCTCTTTAGATTGTTAAAAGAATAGAAAAAAGGAATGAAAACAAGATATTTGACATCAGCAGCCACGGAAAAAGGGGCATATTTTTAGGGAAGGGTTATTCACAGATATTTGTATTAACTGTATGATTCTGTATGCAAGCTGGTTCTATTAATTTATTATGTTTTGGGGTTGGGTGAAATTTGTGACGTAATAACATAAGCATTGTGATATAGCAAATATACGGGAAAGTGCACAAATTTAAAAGTCGTCTATTTTGGTTTGTGAATCCATGACACTTGACCAATTTTATAGTTGGAATTCAAAATTTTAAGGAATACCTGTGATATCCAATAATGGTGTGAATATCAATAATAAATAGCATTATTTAAAGATATATGATGATGAATTCAATATTATTAGCTATTAAAATTTGGCGATTTCAGAATAAGTCTCCCCCTGTCAAACCCCCAAAGTAAAAAAAATGTTGAAATCCATTATCTTCCATAGGGGTTGAGAGCAAAAAAATGTCTGGAAATTCAATCCTCATATATGCATCCATTTATAGGATGGGGATATGTAATTATCATATTAATTTTTCCTAAATACTGACTGCTTTTATCATCTGACATGTATTATAAACTCCTACAATGAAAAAGTATTAAAATTTATATGATTAATTCGGCATGTTCAGTCAGGGGTAGTAGTTAAACAAGTAACTTTCAAAATTAGCTATTCAAGCTTAAGCTTAAGTTATTTTTAAAATAACATTTGTCACTGAATGCTAAGAAACTATATCAATATATATCTAATAATCAATCATTCACTTGAAAGTCATAGCTAGCAGTCTTCACGATAAACTTTTAAATCTACAGGCCAAAAGCTCAATTTTTGGAAAATTTTAGATTATGTCATGTATGTTGGCCTGTAGAGGTGATTTTTACAGGCCTGAAAGTAATTTTACAAGTCTGGGCTGCTGGGCTTGTAGTTAAGCGTGAAGACTGAGCTAGTAGGGAAAAAATATGTTTGATGCCACAGATATACATAATAAATAATTCATGGACAATTATTGAATGCATTTATATTGACTTGAAAGTAACCCCATTGAACATTAATTTTCTAGAATGAAGATTGGAAATTTATTAAAATTATCAATTTATTGATTGTTTATGTATCATGCCTCAGTAGTACAAAAAACTATATCATGTATATTATGGAATAAATATCAAATGGATGTTGTAAATTGAATATGAAATAAAATTGAATAAAAAAAAGGTCATGACACATGCATGAAGGGGTAGGATGTGACATAAACTGTTATCACAGAGATATGTCTCGCTTTTTTGTAATTTTGATTATGCAAATGTTGAAATTAAAATGGCAATACTTAACAAGTTAGGCTAATATTCAAAGTCAATGAACCATGACTGAGGTACTTGGCTAAACCATCTCCATGTAAATGAGATGCGCCAATGCTAATACAACTGCATACCAAATATCATTGACTTATTATAAGTTGTTCCCTTTAAACAAACCTAAACACAAACATTAACTTGTAAACTATGCAAAAGATTCAAAGTCAATAGGCCATGACTGAGGGGATTGGGCCAAATAATCTCCAGGGAAATGAGATGTGCCAATGCTAATACAACTGTATAACAAAAATCATTGACCTACCACTAATGGTTCCCCATAAACTGACCTAATCACAAACTAATACATTTAAAATAAGCAAAAGTTTCAAAGTCATAAGACCATGACTGAGGGGGCAGGGCCAAATAATCTCCTTGGAAATGAGATGTGCCAACCTACAACTTGTGGTTCACCACAAACTAGACCTAATCACAAACTAATACATTGTTGACACCGTCGTTGTCGCCGACGCCAGACACAGCATACCTTTGTCTCGCTTTTTGACTCCGTCAAAGGAGACAAAAAACAAAATGACAAAAATTTTAACTGCCCTTAAGAAATATATACATGGTTGAGTAGGGATGGAATTTTAAGACTTTTTGGTGCTTGGACGTACATCTACTCTCTTGTTGAAACTGAGAACATATGTTGCACAGCCATACACATGATACATCAAAAGTGCACATTTAATCATACTGCATTTTGAATATGCTTTAATATAAAATTCTATTTTTCAGTTTTTACAAGAAACAAATCCTGATTTTGTAAGAAGTAAAACAAGAGCATCAGCTCGACTGAGTCGTGGAAAGTCACATGAACAATTAGAGAATGATTCCTCCGCTCCAGACAAACCCAAGTGGAATAATGTTCCATTGGTTGAAGCCTTGTTCTTGCCAGATTTTCCAGTACGAGGAGATTTTAAACAACAAGAGTTTGAGGTACACTTGTGTTTTGAAAATTAATTATCTATAGTTAGTCATTGCACCATAACATGAGTTAGAGCATTATGTAAGTATGATATGGATATTTGTTCTCTTGTAAATCCATTCCCATATCTCTTCTCTACCCATTGATAAATTTAAAAAGTGAAAGATGAGAACTTAAAATGTATGAAACTTAGCTAGTAAATGATTGTTGCATAAAAAAAACCGCACATAACTGACATTTTTTTTGGAAGTTTAAAACTGTTTACATAAAATGTTCTAAATTAAAAAAAGAAATGCACACAAATAAAAAAAAAAAAATCTCAGTTATGTAGATGTATACAATACATATTATGTACCTATTCATCACTTATAAATCTGTCTTATAATTTTCCTTGAAAGTTTAAATAAATGCCACAGTATTTATGAGTGCATCACCCACAATCAACATCATTCACAGTGCAAATAACCAGCACAGATGATTGTTAAGTATGTCACCTTGTGTGTACTTGTCAGGTTTTGTATTAGACAATTTTTAAGAGTGTCACCTTATGCATGTTGTGTGTACTTGTTTTGTATTTCAGGTTATTGATGTTATAGCTAAGGGAGCCTATGGTAATGTGTATTTGGTTCGGAGGGAAGACGAAAAACAGAACTATGCAGTTAAAGTATGTGGTTTAAACTATTTATTGTTATATGCAGGCATGTAATGTTTCATTGTGTAATCAATTATTAGATCTGCCAATCACTCACTTCTTACTTCCTGTTTGAAGACTGATTTTTTTCTGATTATTAAAAGGAGATGTCAGGTATTTCATGTATTTGTTAATGAAACAGCAACTCAATGAATCAAATGACTAAAACTCATCTAGAGGTCAACATACAGTATTCAATAATAGACAGGTCTATATACAATATACCAAGCTCTAAATTGTCCCCCAACAGACAAGTGTCCAGAATAAATGTTAAGCTTTAATTGATAAATTATAGTTATAATTTAAACATATTTTATTGTTAAAAAACTAAATATGAATTGTGCAAAGTAAAAAAAAAAGATGTGAATAAATTGAAGGGAAACTATCTAGGATCTGCCTTCAACACCAAAAATAACAAAATACATTTATGTGATTGAGATATAATCAGTAGTATCACACAAGGTACATTATCATACCCACTAAGAATGGAAGTTTTTGTCAATTTCTAAAAACAAGTATACTTTGTACCACATTGCATGAAAATTCTATTTTTAAGGTTGGTTGGAGTTTTAATAAAAGGATCATAATATCTGTATTGTACATGTTGTAGGTTATGGGAAAACTCAGATTATTGTAGAGAATGCAATACAGCAGTGTAAAGATGAGGCAGCAATCCAGGTAAATACATACCAAAATTTAACAATTATTTTTGCCCACTTCCTTAGTATTGTTATTAACCCTCACCACACTTATCATAGCATTCATCACTCTGAAGTGCAGTTTCAGTGGCTGCAGATCATAGCATGTGTTATTTTATAAGGACATTTGGTTTCTATGAACAGTACAAGAACACACCTTTGTCCATAACTGAACAACCTGATGATCTTTAATACAAAAACACAGATTGTACATAAGAAGTTGGTGTCTTATTAGTATCCTTGTTAATAAACAATTATATAGAGAGTCCAATAATTTTGTGTACCATATAAATAAATCATGCTACTAAATACCATATTCAAACAGAAGTCTTGACACAAGGAATGGTTCCCTACACACAGAAGGCAATTCTCTTTTTCAACAGTTTCTTACTGATTCCTTTTTCATTTCTTTGGAATTGTTTTAGCCTCTATGTATTTGATGCTTTTGCAGTAGAATATTGAAGCTATTGAATTTAGAATTTATTTGTTTTGCAGGCAATGCTTGGTGATCATCCATTCATTGTAAAGCTTCATGAATACTGGCAGTCTCGTAAATTTTTATATATAGGTAAGATTCTTCTGATTACATATCTGTTGCTATGGCCTACATTTAAATGACTGGTTAATTTTTGCATTTTGGGATATTTTTTGGAAATTTATTTTACTATATAACAGTATTTTATAACAGCATACTTCCTATCTAGTGATGTTGGTTAAGTTTTATGGTAACTATAGTAATATAAGAATTGAAACGAGTAAAAGAATATGTAGGGTAGCTCATGTCATTATAGTCCTTCTGTATAATGCATTGCTGGTCAGCATCATTTTAGTCACTTTGACCTACATTTCATGCTATTAATGACCAACTGGTTTATAAGGACATATATTTAGATTGGGGAGACCCGTTTTCCTTTTTTCGCTTAACACATTGTATATATTTAGGATTTGATGATTTTTTTTTCAGTATTAGATTATGTGCCATTTGGAGACATGTTTACATTGTGGACATTCCATGGATATTTTCCTCAACCTTTAGTTAAGATTTATGTTTCACAATTAGCTTTAGTATTAGGTAGGTAAATCATTTGTTTTATCTTAATGAAAACTTATTATCAGTTTCTGGAATTTATCTTTAATGTATACCAGTGTTCTCCCCAGGGCCTTAAAGCACTGAGGTACCCTGGTGCTATATTTTCTACCATAGTGCTATCTTGGATGAGGGGCCATGGTGCTATATTTTTTTGAAAACCCGTGCTATGTTAATTTCCATGGTGCTATTTGAAAATTCTGGGGAGAACACTGTATACTAGAATAAATGTTTTTAATGTATACTAGAATAAATGTTTTTAATGTATACTAGAATAAATGTTTTAATGTATACTAGAATAAATGTTTTTAATGTATACTAGAATAAATGTTTTTAATGTATACTAGAATAAATGTTTTGATGCCAAATACATTAAACATATAAGATCAAAACATGAAATTGAGAACGGAAATGGGGAATGTGTCGAAGAGACAACAACCTGACCAAAGAGCAGAAAACGGCACAAGGCCACCAATGGGTCTTCAACATAGCGAGAAAATCCTGCAACAGGAGGCGGGCTTACAGTCGTACATTTCATCAAAATACTGTCATTGGTGTATAAGGATGAGTTATAGATACAAATTGCACCTTTAATAGTCATAGCAAAATCTATGTTTTGCTATTGGAAACCACAAAAATAATTTGGATAAAAAAAAGAATTAAAAGGTGTATAATGCCAGTGGATGGAGGAAAGTTTGAATGAATGAAAAAACAATAAATGAAGAGACACACTGATTCCTATAGATACCCCTCTTATATAGTACATTTTGTAACAGAGGATATAAAATAGAGACTTTTATGTGTAAAACTTCTCAGTCTAAGTAACAAACTGTTCTTTTTCAGATTATTTACATAATGCAGGAGTTATTTATAGAGATCTGAAGGTAAATAATGATTTTGTTACTTCCTTGTTATGCATAATTCATTTTTGTTTATATTTGTCTCCCCTGCGATGGATATTGCAGTAAGTGTTACATATTGACAAAAATCCAGTGACTACAGCATAAACTATTTGTATGAAATTTCATATTTCAGAAGGTGGAAGAACTTGATGCTTCATATCATGTGTAGAGGTGTTTTATGTTCTGAAGTTTCTGTCTGATATATGTCTGTTGTCCTTGACCTCAATTTCATGGTTCAGTGAAAGCTTCACAGTTATTATTTGTACAACATCTATATTTAGAATATAGAATCATTGGAAGGTACACATGTCTATCAAACAGGGTTCATCTGACCTTAACCTCATTTTCATGTTTCATAGGTCAATGTTATGTTTTCTTAGTTAAAAGTCTGTTTCTCAGATACTTCATGTATAAGCTATTCTGTTTCTCAAATGCTATAAGCAATAGGTTAACTATATTTGGTGTACAGAATGATTGTATGTTGTAAATGTCCATCTGGCCAGTTTCATCTGATTTAAAAACTCGACATAGAGTTCAATCATGATCAGTAAAGCAGGTGAGATGTTTCAGCATGTGCACTGTTGTTTTTTATATGACTAAGATAAAAAAAATCATTAAACCAGTTGTCAGATATGTATCAGGTAGACCTCTTATCATTAGGGTTGTCAGAAATGGTTCAGCATTGAAGCTACTTTTGAGTACACACTATTTTGATTTTTTCTCTCACTATTAGTAGAATAAATATTCTAAACAGATAAAACAAGAAAATCATAAAAAAGACAATATTTCTATTACACCTCACCTACTTTATCTTGATTATATAGTGATCCTTGTGTTCTTATTTTTTTTTCAGATGGAGAATATTCTGTTTGATCAAGAAGGTAGGTGTAGCCATTTTTCCAAAACATATTTAATGTCTTTCATGTTAAAGAAATTCACCTTGTAAAAGATTGCTTATTTAATGGCCTAATTTTATTATATGACATGTTTAGTTATGATATCATGCTTGAAAACCTTTTAGCTTATAACTGCAATGAACAGTTTTACTAAAATAGGGACATCTGTACGTGTTCTATTTTCTATGTTTGTATGTCAGAATGAATTGTTGGTTGGTGCGGTCTGTTGTACTGTTCAATATGTTTGTATGTCAGAATGAGTTGTTGGTTGGTGTTGTACTGTTCAATATGTTTGTATGTCAGAATAAGTTGTTGGTTGGTGTTGTACTGTTCAATATGTTTGTATGTCAGAATGAGTTGTTGGTTGGTGTTGTACTGTTCAATATGTTTGTATGTCAGAATGAGTTGTTGGTTGGTGTTGTACTGTTCA
Organism: Mytilus coruscus; assembly: GCA_017311375.1. Lineage (NCBI taxonomy): Eukaryota > Metazoa > Mollusca > Bivalvia > Mytilida > Mytilidae > Mytilus > Mytilus coruscus. The sequence continues at coordinate 17,860,190 of CM029598.1, forward strand.
ATATGTTTGTATGTCAGAATGAGTTGTTGGTTGGTGCGGTCTGTTGTACTGTTCAATATGTTTGTATGTCAGAATGAGTTGTTGGTTGGTGTTGTACTGTTCAATATGTTTGTATGTCAGAATGAATTATTGGTTGGTGCGGTCTGTTGTACTGTTCAGTATGTTTGTATGTAAGAATGAATTGTTGGTTGGCGCGGTCTGTTGTACTGTTCAATATGTTTGTATGTCAGAATGAGTTGTTGGTTGGTGTTGTACTGTTCAATATGTTTGTATGTCAGAATGAGTTGTTGGTTGGTGTTGTACTGTTCAATATGTTTGTATGTCAGAATGAGTTGTTGGTTGGTGCGGTCTGTTGTACTGTTCAATATGTTTGTATGTCAGAATGAGTTGTTGGTTGGTGCGGTCTGTTGTACTGTTCAATATGTTTGTATGTCAGAATGAGTTGTTGGTTGGTGTTGTACTGTTCAATATGTTTGTATGTCAGAATGAGTTGTTGGTTGGTGTTGTACTGTTCAATATGTTTGTATGTCAGAATGAGTTGTTGGTTGGTGTTGTACTGTTCAATATGTTTGTATGTCAGAATGAGTTGTTGGTTGGTGTTGTACTGTTCAATATGTTTGTATGTCAGAATGAGTTGTTGGTTGGTGTTGTACTGTTCAATATGTTTGTATGTCAGAATGAGTTGTTGGTTGGTGTTGTACTGTTCAATATGTTTGGTTATTCCTGCTGTCCACTTTATGTATATACATGTTATATGTCATCAAATACAAAGGATAGAATTTAATTTTGAAAAAAAACAAGCATTTTTATATTTTTAAAATCATATCAGCACTGAATCCCTAAATGTAATTTACTGTAAATTCAGAAATATCTGTTTCCACATATTAGAATGATAGCAGAATCCATGGCCTTTTCAAATTTATGATATCATGATAGTACAGAATTTATTCTTTGAAGTTAACAAAATTGTCCTTCTTTCATTTGTTCAGGCAATATACAGTTGACAGATTTTGGATTGTCTAAATGGTTAACAAAAGGAGAGAAAACACGGACCATATGTGGTACTCTTCAGTATATGGGTAAGGATATATCTGAAATCTTGAAAGCTTACTATATATAGGAAAGTGTATTTCATTGATAAATATTTGCTCCAAACCAATTGTTCGAAAGTTAGATTGGTCTAGAAGCATTGCTTTGAAAATGTTTAAAGACTAAATTACATACATACATTCTCAATAGTTTAAATGTTTGGACAGGGAATAACTTTTAAGACTTAGTCTGTTACAACACACATTCTTATAGATATTAATGAAAGTATATGTGGGGTATACATCATGTATTCTTATAAAAAGACAACTTTTTATGCAGATTATGATTGAAAATAATCACATACATACTTCCCCTGCTTATTTTGTATTTATAAATGCTTTAACAGTACCACTGCCTAAAATAGACACTAGGATTGCTATAGACCACTGCCTAAAATAGACACTAGGATTGCTATAGACCATTGTATAAAGGATGGATTGATATTCAATGTAAGCAGACATTCTTTCAACAATATTCAAGATCAAATCAAGGTTATGTTATGAATATGAATTCTTTGCTAGAATAAACATGCTAGCTATAAGATAACTTTCTTCAGGAAGACACTATTCTAAGACCTAGATGACATGTCTTTGGTGTCACTCCTGACACTATTCTAAGACACAGATGACATGTCTTTGTGTCACTCCTGACACTATTCTAAGACACAGATGACATGTCTTTGGTGTCACTCCTGACACTATTCTAAGACCCAGATGACATGTCTTTGGACACTATTCTAAGACACAGATGACATGTCTTTGGTGTCACTCCGGACACTATTCTAAGACCCAGATGACATGTCTTTGGACACTATTCTAAGACACAGATGACATGTCTTTGGTGTCACTCCGGACACTATTCTAAGACCCAGATGACATGTCTTTGGTGTCACTCCTTTATGGTCTATGCTTAGTGGATAAACATTAAGAACAGCACTATTTTCAAGTATCTGGTTTGACATACTTGCTATAGGGAATCAAAAGTGGCATGAGAATAGAAATATTTTGTTCATTTTCAAAATGTGTGTCAAATATTATCCTGATTATTGTAACATTTGGGTTTTGTTTCCTTTAACATTCTACTTATGTTTATTGATAGCAAATATTATTCTCCAAAATTGTATGGAATTAATTTATTCATACATCAAAACTCTCTTGAGTCTTTATAATTCTACATGACTAAATCTCATTCAAATAAAAAAAATCATCATTAGTATATGATATTTATCATTATTTACACCAAGATGTCAAATGAAATTGGATACCCTGCATTTATCATGCTTTTCAATAACATATGGTCAAATCACTGAAAGACCCCCTCCTAAATTATTGAAAACTATCATTCTGCATTGACAATAATATCTTGGTGTAAATTAGATACCCCCTTCCGGCTTATACTTGATTCCCTTTTACAGCATTGATATAATTGATATTGTATGTGTTTCAGCTCCTGAAGTGCTAGTCTCCCATCCTTATGGTCATACAGCAGATTGGTGGTCACTTGGTATATTAATGTTTGTAATGTTAGCTGGCAAGGTAGGCCTTTATTGAAAATGATGGAGAAATCAATTTAATATAGGTGTATGTAATAAAAGATATGTTTGAAAATGGGAATTTTTCACTTAATTTAATTCTGTAAGAGACAGGTTGTTCAAAAAAGTAGCATGTAAACAAATAAATTTGAGTTCCATAAAATTTTGATACAAAATTAACACATTGCTAATGTACTAAATACAAGTGATCATGAAATTCATTCTCAGTATGAATTATTTGTTTATGTTTCAATTTTTTCCAAGTCACTTAAGTTTTGTTAATCTATCATTAAACAGTCTCATATCTGGTTCCTTTTTTTGATCCATTCCAGTATCCAGCAGAGGGCGCTCTTGACCACATGGAGATGACTAAGTTAGTTTGGGAATGTGATTATTTACTCCCTAACCACTGTAGTGATTCAGCTCAGGAAGTTGTCAGCAAAGTAAGCTTTTGTATAATTCATATCCTGTATTTCAGTATTGCTTTCTAGCACAATTTGCATGAGTTGTCTCCCATTTAGCACAATTTGTTAGAGCTGTCTCCCATTTATGTAGTTGGTCATTTAAATTTTTTTTTGTTTTGAAAAATTTCTTTGAATTACATGACAAACATACTACATCTGCATTAATAATAATCGCTTGTTACAACTTATATTTTCATTTGCCTCAAATGGATTAAGGTGACTTGAGGGTTTAACATGGTAAAATATGATGTTTTGGTTAATAAAAGATTAGAATATGAATTGAAATGGAAAGATGGGGTAACCAACCATCTTAACTTTCTATCAGCTTCTAACAAACAAAGTGTCATAGTTACTTGTAGAATTTCAAAGTTATGAGTCCATGACTCATTTTTGAAAATATTAAGTCACAAGTAATTTTCACAAAGAATGTAATCCTCCATCTTTGTAAGTAGTAATCTCATATATTTTTGTCTTTACAGTTATTGATAAAAAGTCCTGAAAAGAGGATGACAGATCTATCTGCTTTACAAAACCTTGCATTTTATAAAGGCATTAATTTTACTGCTGTCATTGAGAAAAAGGTATGACTATGTTTTGCATAAACACAACACCCTGTTCTTTTTTTTCTTTTGATAAATAGTTGATTGGTTGTCTATTATCCAATGGGATTATGACATGCATTTTCAGGGCAAGAAAAATTATTTTATATATAATTTCTGTACATTTTGAAAAATGGATGTACAGAGTGTACAGGGGAAGAATATTTAAAGCCATGAGAAATGGTGGCATATTTAAATTTAATACACATTTTCATGACATTTGGTCACCAGTTTCATTGGTAGTTGCTCCATTGATCAAAGTTGAGTAATTATTTTCTCAAATCATCATAAAAACAATGGTAGAAACAAAGTGTTCATCTGTTTTGAATTGAGATATCCCTTTAATCACATTAGCTAATTGTGATAAACTCACTGAAGCTTTTATAAGAGGGATTTATCATGTAAGAGTGATTAATATTGGGTTGTTTAATAAGAAAGGGGTAAAGTTTTCATAGATAATCAGGACTATTTTCATATTAAAATGTTCACTGTAAACTTGAAAAACTGATGGTAAAGAAAAAGTCTTTCAGTATAATGTTAGCAGTATAGCTGCTTAAACAAATATTCATTGATGGTTATATCAGAAATGCACTGACTTGCCTTACAAATTAAACGAAACTAACAGACTTGACAGTATTTTATGAGATAATTATTATGATGCTACCATAAAATGTAAACAATGTGATTTGATTGTGCGTTTATCTGTTGTAAACTCTAAGGTTATCTGCATGCTGTTCATTTTGATATTTTTAAAAAACATATAACATTGTTATTTTTAATTACAGATCTCACCAAAGCAATCAGTCCCTGTTGACTTTTTCCCTATGTCAGGTGTTAGTTTTAGCTATGCTCCAAATACTGACCCGAGCTCTGCTTATCTAGTGAATGGTAAAGATCCGTTTGCAGGGGTAAGGATATTTTGGCATATATTAACTTTAGAAGTAAATATTTTAACATGCTGTTTGACAGATCTTTGTGACCTCAGGTTGTGTTTTAAAATGACTTTTTGTCTCTTATTTTTATGTAAGACAAATAAAAAGAAATTTTCCAGCATCGTGACAGAAAGAAAAAAAACAAATATAAACCCAAACAAAAACAAAATATACAGAAAAAATACATTTTGAGTAACATAAATTTATCTACTAAAAATGGACTGAACTATTTATTGATTGATTGTGTTTAAAGCCACTTTCAGCACTCTTGGCTTTATCATGTTGGCCAGTTTTTATTGATGGAGGAAACTGGAGTTCCTGGTGAGAATTAATGTGAGCTGGGAGGGTAAACTATTTCCTGTCTCATCTGGCATATATTTAAACTATAATTGACTTGATCTTTTCATTGTAACTACATCATTAAGAAATGTAAGTAGAAGAAGCTGAAATCAATGATTTTTATCATTTTTCTGCCAAATGGTCAACAGATTATGCATGAGTCTTTTCAGGTTACTTTTACATTACAAAGAAATATGAACATATTTATGTCTTTTTAGTTTGATTGTGTATGGAATCTACCTCCAGATGCAGAAGAAGCTGTGTATGTATGACACATGTCAGTCATGTGACCATCTCTACTCAAGTCAGCTGATCTACACTTTAGTAATCAGAAAACAGACTATCTTCATAATCAAAGATATATGTACACGAGAAAGATTTATGTATGCAGGATAAATACTAGTCTCATATTGTGCTATTGCTTCATGTATTAAGACAATGAGAAGTACTTTTTGACAATCGCTTGTATATGATTTGCATAATTTAATCTGCATGATGTTTTTACAGGTATGTTAATGTTTGATAGGAAATCTGTTAACATTTTCTATGATGGGCATGTTGATTTGTTTTGCTGTGAACATGATTATGATGGTGCTAAAATATGTATAGTAAGCTGACTACAGAGTTACAGCATCACATAAAACTTATATAAAACCAGAAATCCAGATATAGAAAAAGATTGTATAGTTCAGAATATTTCTGTAAAAACACTATATTCAAGGATGTAGGAAAATCTTTAAATGATTTCTTTGAGTACAGAGAGCTGGGTTATTTTATTTGATTTTGTACAATAACATTAAAACTTTACAATACTGTGAAAGGCTGCGACTTAAAATCTTTATATATAGAGACAGGTGTTACTGAATAACAAGAATCCTTCGTTTAAAATGCAAAAATAAAAAGAAGATTTTGAAAAATACTTTCAAATTAAGATTTATTAAATTTTAATATGCAATGTATTCATGTATTCAAAAAAGTTCTTGGAATATAATAAAAGAACAAGATCTGGATCAAGATAGTTTAAGCAATATAACAAGGTCAGTTTTTAGTTTTTATTTATTTGCATACAATAGATTCTTTTATTATACCTTTCTATTTAAAAAATAATGAAATAGTTGTGCTATTTCATTTTACAGACTATTTGCCAGACAATAGTTTCAAAGACTATTACCCCGGTTAATAGTTTTATAATCAGAATTCCTGTACTTTTTCGTGCTTATTTTGCATTGGACAATAATGATGTCATTAACTATTCTGCTTGGATTTGTGTGCTTGGCAACGTCATTCTCTGATATCGTAAACGGTATAATATGTTTGTGTCGATTGAAGAAGCAATTATAAAAGAGAAAGAAAATCTTTGCGCGCATTTTTTAAAGATCTAAAATATAGTACCTTATTTATAGCATGGGTCTGTCGTCGTATTCTAAAATCGTATTTGTATTTGGTGTACTTTAGCTAGAATCATATGCACGGAAAGTTTAACACAAGTATTTCTAGTCTTGATTGCAAATAATGAAATATTTAGAAATACAACAAGTACTATAAAAAACCCGTATAGTTCATCTTGTGCATGTCAAGTTATGTGACAATTTTCTTTTCTTTCAGATGATATATGTAGACTTTTAGAAAATTTGTTAATTTGGTATATAAAAACACATAATGACTGTGTTGTTCAGTATAATAAAACACCTAATGACTGGTTGTGCGAGTAATAGCAAGTTTGTTGTCCCTTCGCATACCAACTATTGCCCTCGGCTTTGCCTCGAGCAATAGTTGGTATCTCAGGGACAACAAACTTACTATTACCCTCACACCCAGTCAATAGGTGTATAATACTCTAAACAAAACTGAGTAAATTAACACTTTTGAGATTTTCCCTTGGTCAGTGGTATCAAATAGTTGGTTTTTTCTTTAAATCAATAGTTAGAAACAGTTAATAATAACTTATATTTTTGTATGGACTACAATTTAGTTATTTATTAAAAAATGACTATAATGATAATGTTATGTATGCCATATTGTGTATGATGAGCTTTATATTAAGGCAAAATAAACTTGTAATTTTGAAATATAATTTTATTTTAAAGATAGAAACTTGTACAGATACACAAATACACACATGAATGTAAATAAATACATTTTCATATACTGCAGATATACCAATTTTTGTGGATTGATGAAAAATTGCAATTTCTTGGATATTTGATTTCCTGGTTTTGCCAAAGTCTGTATACCAGCTTATAGAAAATTGTACCTTGTTGAATATTTAAATTTTTTGTTCACCTATATCCACAAAAATTTATATCAAACGAATGAAAATTAATCCACAGTAATTGAAACTGATCTTTATGTAAAATTGATATTAATTTTTTTATTATATTTGAAAAATATAATCACATACTTCAAACCCAAATAATTTTCGCCCAGCCAATTTCATGGGTAGAAAAATATTGTAAATATCTTGCATTATAATTTTCACATTATTTTTAAGATATTCCTCAAAAAAGAAAGTCTTGAAAATGAATTGTGGCAAAGTTGATTACAGAGTGCTGAAAGCGAAAAAAAATTATCTGAAAATAATTTGGTTTAAAGTAATAAAAATATATTCTAACTAAAGGGCTGGGTTTAGAGCAATTTTAGAGTTAGTTTTCGGTGTTAAGGATAATGTTAGACTTTCGACAAAGGTAGTAGTGTGATATGATTTTTTTGAAAATCCTTTGAAATAATTAAGTCTATATGTTATTATTTACTGATTTTATTTTAAATTCTCATAAATCCAAATGAAAATATTCTTATGATGTGTTTTGGATAACTTGATTTATAAGATGAAGAAAAGAATATTTCCAAGATAATAATAAACAAAGAAAATACATTCTAGTAGACTGACTTTGAATTCATTTATTAGGTTTGTTTAATGCATTCCATTTAATGCATCATTTAAAAAAATATTTCAGCAGACTAATTCTACCCATTCTAAAATTTTCAAAAGAAATGACAAGGTTGCACAAACATCAATTTAAACATTGTAAACTTAAATTGATGTTTGTGCCACCCAGTCCCGATTAATATATCTCAATGGTGTACCAGTTGATTTGATACTGAATTAAATTCCATCCTTCTTTGATTTTTATACCACACCATGAACATGACTGAAATGTCCAATAATAATACAGATAACTTACATTGAGTGTTGACAGTTTAAGAAGGTTGTAGTAGGTTTTAATTTATTAAGCATGATTGAGAATGTATGATGCATAAATGTGTTTTTAAAGCTTTCTTTGACTTAAACAGTTATCTTTTTATTGTTTTTAGTGAGCTGTTTACTAAAACCAGATATATGTTATTACTTACAAATATTTAAATATAGTGTATGTTTTAGATGTCTTTTTCCATGACTGATAATATGCAAATTGTCTCTTGTTAGTACCTTAATGTACTAACAGTTACACTGTTATGATACTGATAAAATCCATAATATTGAACTATTTATCAATGCAAGCTGAAAGTCAGCTTTTTAGACAAATTGCTAATGTTGTTAATGTTTAGACCCCAAAAATGTTCTCTAAAGAACGATTTAAAAAATACATATTTTAACTGTCTTAGCTTAAATGTGGCTTAGAAAAAAGTAGATTTACTCCTGTCTGTCAACTTTGTAAAGGTCTGCTTTAAATCTGTAAAGAAAAACTATTCTTAACCTCTGTAGATGGACAAAAAGAAATTGGATTGTAATAATTGAAAAAAAACAACATTCCAAAGTTTATAGATTCCATTTTACACTTTACTTTTTGTAGCATACATTTAGATATTATTTATTTATACCTACGCATTTATCTTCCAAGTTGTGATATATTTCAAACTTTATCTCTACTTTACTGATATCTTATAATTCTTTTTTACTATTTTATACCTGTATGCAAATGTGTCTGATTGAATGGACTATATATTATCAAGGATTTTAAATTTGTAATTTTAGATAACTTTTGAATTTTTCATTTGGACTGACAACTTACACATATTAAAAAAATGATTACTGTAAATTCAGAAATTATTGCGTGCATTTATTATTTGGATTTTTAAAGAATGAACACAAAATGTGAAATTAATTATTCTGATTTCAGGAAAATCTTCATACAGATATATGTATCAGATATCAGAATGTGAGTTCATATTATTGCGATACTCAACCAGTTGCATTATTCGCATTAATAAAAACCTCGCAATAATTTCTTAATTTACAACAATCAAATGAATTTTTCTAGCTTTTTACGAAGACATAAAGGTGAAACTTGTTTTGGTTATGTCCATTGGAAGAGGAAGACCCCAATTGATTCTGAGATCAATAGGTCAAAGGTTTCCCGTTATTATCTTTGGGATCATATGTTCAACTTTGACTAAACTTGGTTTATTAATGCCTTGTTGGATGGAGATGATCAATAATTTGGGCTATATAAGTCAAGGTTCACAGCAGCTATTGATTGTATGAAATTTGAACAATTTATTTGTTTCCAGATTTATGTTTAAAACTATATGTCCGATTTTCCCAAACTTGGATTTGATAATGCAATATCCAGAGATGAAAAAAAAACCTTCATTATTGACCAGTAGTGCTTCTGTAATAAGAATTAGGTTATTATGAATTGATAGCTGATATAGATTTTAAATGAATACACAATAATCAAGCTTTTATATACAATGATGTAAAGAATAAAATTTGAATTGCTAATAAAATATATGTGTATACATAAAACATACCAAATGTTTACACTTTTATCAGTATATTCAGATCTGAGATAAAGATAAAATTTCTATCAAATGAATTTTACTATCAATACATCTTTTTCCAAAGAAACTTGAATTATTGTAGCTCTCTAGACATTTTCGTATTATATGATAAAAAGCAGATGCAGGGAAGAAATTAATAAAACATTTAAGTTTTGCAAGAGTTTGAAATCAACTGATTTTTAGTAATCAATTAGATGTTAAGAAACATGAATTGAAGAAAAAAAATGTTACTTCATTTATAAACAGGATTTATAAATAGGTAATCAGGTTTAGAAAAAGGATGCCATATAGTTATAGACATATATATAATTGTAGCTTCTTGATAAGACAAGAATATAATCACATGTACAGTTGCTGAAAACTCTTTTTGTTTTTGTTTTGAATTCTTGATCGGTGGATAATTAGAGTTCGTTTTTCATTTTACATTCATTGTTTTACTCGTTATTGATAGATACTATAAGATGATTTTCAAATCACAAAATGAACATAAATAAAAGAGTTACACTCTTATAAATATAAATTATTCAGAGAGGATGCATTCATATACAACATCAAGCAAATCTTCTTTGTAAATTTTGATATTAGTTTTTATATGATCTTTTATTAATGTAGATTTTCCCACTGGGTTAGTATCACTTTTGCTGGACTATCCCTGGGGGAACCATCTTAGCAGAAGCCAGTGCTTTGGTATTGACATGATTTAAATGAAACATTTTGACTGCAAATATCTTGTTTATAAATAATTAAATTTTTCTTAAACTAAGGTTGTAACTTTATTAAGCAAGGTTGACATTAGAGGGTTTTGGCCTTTTTTCATGTTATAGTTGTTAAATGTTTTGTATTTTTGTCTTCAGTTTGATATAGAATTTTGTGTCATGCCCTTAGAAATCTGTATCATACAGGTATACATACCACATGCCCAAGAACCAGTGCATTAGTACTGTCATGATTCAGTTGACACAGTTTTAATGTTAATTTCCAGTTCATAAACTAAGGTTTGCCACTCCTTCAGGCAAAGATGACCTTGGAAAAGTTTTGCATTTCATTTTTAACTTTTTTTTATTGGCTTTCTCAACTTTTGGTATCTGGCATACCTGATGAAGTTTAATGTAGAAACAGGTGTAGTGTTCATAGAAATCGGACGGGTATAACACTTTTTCAATCTAAAAGATTTTATATTATGTATTAAGACCAATATTTTACAATATAATCTTCCATGTTTTATATAAAACAAAACTAGGGATGTCAACGAGTACTCGAGTAATCGAGTATCGCTCGGTAGTACCGAGTATCGATTACTAAAATGATACTCGACTAATCGGTTAGCTGTTAGAATGTTGTTGCTTTATTAGGCTTAAACAAACAAAAAAATGCTTTTATTGAGAGAGCCTCCCGAGAAATTAGATATTAATCAAAATTAACAAAAATTAAAATACGATTCGAATGTTTGCGTGTTACTATCATTTAAAATTCCCCGAAACAGAGTTTGAATATATGGACAAGAGTGTTTTTTTTTACCAAGGCTTACACTTTTAGCTAATCTTAGTCACTCCCTCACCTCTGTGTCGTCAGAGCATATATTTTCATCAGCAGGACTGTTAGTTAACTTACAAATTTGACAAATCTCCTTGTAACAGAAAAAGTTGACAAGACAATATATTCTTAAATAAGAACAAATTTTAGCCTTGTGTTGACCCTCAAAAATTATTAATGGCATCAGTAAGTTCTAATCATCACTCCTTTGTTGATCATTAAATGTGTTTATTTACGGTTCCCAAATACTGTTGTTTGAGTAATAATTTTTCTAAAGATATTAACTAATTACTTGATTAGATTATTACCAGTTTACATAATTAATACATGTAGTAAATGAGCTATTAATTTTGGCATAAAATTCCTCGGACTATTATCTAGTCCTAGGTAATAATGTTGGGGGTTTTACAATCATAAGACAACGACCCAAGTATATAAAATGAGTTTAATTTTGTGTTTCCATTTTATAAATGTTTTACTGAGCAAGTACTCGAGTATCGCTCGGTAAATCAAACGAGTAATCGATTAGTAAATCTTCACAAAGTTGACATCCCTAAACAAAACCCTAATTTTAACTTGCTTTTTTAACACATAAACAGGAGTACATGATATGTAGGACAATGCTAAAACCATTAGATTGTCATTTTGTGATCAGAAAAGCCTTGTCAATAATATTGATTATTTATAAACATGTTAGGTAAGATGTACATCAAAACTGTATAGATGTCAAGCAGATTCTCTTTTTAGTAGAACATTTTACAAGTAACATTATTATACCTCAAATGGAAGAAATGCTCACTTTCCATTTTGTTGTTGTTATTTATAATACATAATTCTGATGAAGAAATATGAGCCATTTAGTGTATGAAGACAATAGGCATATATTGTTTCACCTTTTTCCAGTATGGGAAAGGTGTTTTATCTAGTGGGTTGTTTTCTTAGTAATGAATGTTGTTATTTGTGAATTGTTGAGAATAAAAAAATATGCAATAGTAAAAATATCAAAAATCAACCAGACAGATAATGTTGTTTTTCTTTAATTGAAATGAAACATACAAAGTGTAATCAGCTGAAGACATTGTTAGCAGAAGCAACTGGTGTATATTATGGTAAATATATCATTTTCTTGTATCATAATATTATATATTAGTTATATAGTGACTTACAAAAGATATAGAGACAATATAGGGTGAATAAAAAGGTAAGAAGTAGCTGAGCCCAGACCAGATTTTTAAGGAACCCATATATTCCTACATACTCCTTTTAAGTCACTTTGTAAACACTATAAATTCATCCCACTGAAAAGCAAAGGAACAGTGCTTGTATTGCTGTTCTACATTTTAAAGTCGTAGTGATGCATTCAACACAGAGCAAAATGTTGCACCTCATGCAAATTTAAGACGGCCTGTTGCAACGGTTTTAGTATATTATTTGCTAGATTCAATCGCCCTTCATCTGTACATTAAAGAATACAGCTATAGGGTAATATAACAAATAACATATAATAAATGGGACAAAGAAATCATAACAAAAATAGTCATAAATAGCTACACAACATCTAAAACCATGACCTGTCCTCTCTGTACTTTAGCAGATTTTTAATTTACCAATTTTTGTCTCGCCTTGACGGAGTCAGAAATGCTGTTTCCGGCGTCGGCGGCATCAACAATGTATTAGTTTGTGATTAGGTCTAGTTTAAGGTGAACCACTAGTGGTTGGTCAATGATATTTGGTATGCAGTTGTATTAGCACTGGCACATCTCATTTCCATGGAGATTATTTAGCCCTGCCCCCTCAGTCATGGTCTATTGACTTTGAAACTTTTGCTTAGTTTACATGTATTAGTTTGTGATTAGGTCAGTTTATGGGGAACCACTAGTGGTAAGTCAATGATATTTGGCATGCAGTTGTATAAGCATTGGCATATCTCATTTCCATGGAGATTATTTGGCTCCGCCCCCTCAGTCATGGTCTATTGACTTTAAAACTTTTGCTTAGTTTACATGTATTAGTTTGTGATTAGGTCAGTTCAAGGGGAACCATTAGTGATAGCTATAGGCCAATGTTTATTGGTATGCAATTGTATAAGCATTAGCACATCTTATTTCCATGGAGAATATTTGGTCCCGCCACCTCAGTCATGGCCTATTTACTTTGAAACTTTTGCTTTAGTTTACATGTATTAGTTTGTGATAAGGTCAGTTCAAGGGAACCATTAGTGATAGCTATAGGCCAATGTTTATTGGTATGCAATTGTATAAGGATTAGCACATCTCATTTCCACGGAGAATATTTGGTCCCGCCACCTCAGTCATGGCCTATTTACTTTGAAACTTTTGATTAGTTTACATGTATTAGTTTGTGATTAGGTCAGTTCAAGGGGAACCATTAGTGATAGCTATAGGCCAATGTTTATTGGTATGCAATTGTATAAGCATTAGCACATCTTATTTCCATGGAGAATATTTGGTCCCGCCACCTCAGTCATGGCCTATTTACTTTGAAACTTTTGCTTAGTTTACGATTAGTTTGTGATTAGATCAGTTCAAGGGAACCATTAGTGATAGCTATAGGCCAATGTTTATTGGTAATCAATTGTATAAGCATTAGCACATTTCATTTCCATGGAGAATATTTGGTCCCGCCACCTCAGTCATGGCCTATTTACTTTGAAACTTTTGATTAGTTTACATGTATTAGTTTGTGATTAGGTCAGTTCAAGGGAACCATTAGTGATAGCTATAGGCCAATGTTTATTGGTATGCAATTGTATAAGCATTAGCACATCTTATTTCCATGGAGAATATTTGGTCCCGCCACCTCAGTCATGGCCTATTTACTTTGAAACTTTTGCTTTAGTTTACATGTATTAGTTTGTGATTAGATCAGTTTAAGATGAACCGCTTATGTTAAGTCAATGATATTTGGTATGCAAATTTATTGGCATTTGCAAGTCTTGTTTCCATGGAGATTATAAAGCCCCACCCCCTCATCATGGTTCATTGACTTAACTTTTACATAGTTTACAAGTCAATGTTTGTGTTTAGGTTTATTGAAAGGGAACGACTTATGATAAGTCAATGGTATTTGGTATGCAGTTGTATTAGCATTGGCACATCTCATTTCCATGGAGATTGTTTTGCCATGTACCTTTAGTCATGGTTCATTGACTTTGAATATTTGCATAACTTACATGATAAAGTATTGCTACTTTAATTTCAACATTTGCATTATCAAAAGTACAAAAAGGCGAGACATTATCTCTGTGTTAACAGTTTATTTAAATCATATTCATATGTATATGGTATAGCAATATTCTGTAACAAAAACTTAAAACTTAAGTTGGTAACATTTGTTATAAAATGTATGACATGGAGACACATGTTTCTTATACTGCCCGTAGAAACTGGTAAACGCAGTCTCATATATAGGTTACGAGATTCTTGTATGGTTGGTTAAAATAGTTGTCTTAGAGATCAGCGAAGCAAACAGCTGCTAAAACGTATAAATTAAAACAAGCATGGATGTATTGAGCCATTCAAGAAGTAAATGCTTATGTGACTATGTATGTACTTGCTTATTCTTATAAGGTCACTTTTGGTCATATATTTCCTTTAGTATTAAAAGTATTTTTAAATCTTTGGCTTTAACAATTTTAGGGTTGAGCGTTCCTGCTGAAGGTAAATCCTGAAAGCACATAGGACGCATCAAATGTTTAAAGGGTTATTTTCATTTGCCAGTGTTTCAAACTTAAGCCAAAGGTCATTTTCACATATCCTGCCAAATGATATGCTGAATTGGTTTACTATACCCAAATGCATAACATGTTTCCAAGACACGATGTAGAAACAATATCGACGATATCATACCGATATTTGGTATTCACTTTATCCAAATTTAGTCCTTTATATTTGTCACATGTGATCAGATCTAAAGTTGCATCACACATGCCTAACACGCAAGTCAACTGCATCAAATCCGTGCAAAGGATCATGAATTCAACGGATTTAACTGAGACCAGTGATAGGACAGACATTCTTTGAACTTGAGTATTTTGCGGCAATGCTACATGTATATATTATAAAAAGTTCATCGGAAGATACCAAGACCTTGTTGATAAATATCCCGTATCAACTTCACGAATAATACATGATGGTCTTGAAGTATAGATCCTGGGTACCGACGTTGTTTATCATCTTAATTACGTGTTATAGTGTTCTTTTATTTGTCTTTGTAAATTATTAACCTTAACTGTTTAGTCCATTTTAGGTAATATCCTTTTGGCGTGGCTCGGTACTTATACATCCCGCCATTGTGTTATTGTGCAGTGGTGATTTTTTGTATTCCTGTCTTTCATTTTTGCTTATGTGCTTTGTCTATATGCCATTTTGTTTTTCTTTGTTGACATATTTGTTTGTCTTTATAGTGATTAAGATTATAACACAATGTTGACTGCTGTACCCCTATTTTTGACATTTTTACCTATTATGTCTGTTTGTTTTGTTCACACATTGTTTTCAATATAATGGAATTCTATGGAACTGTCATACAAGTGAGAGGATTAACTAGCTATAAAACTAGGTTAAATCCACCGTTGTCAACATAAGGAAAAGCCTGTACCAAGTCAGGAATGTGCCAGTTGTTTTCCATTCGTTTGTTGTGTTTGAGCTTTTGATTTTGCCATTTGATAAAGGACTTTCCGTTTTGAATTTTCCTTGGAGTTCGGTATTTTTGTTATTTTACTTTTATCTGTTTAATAGATAAATCTGTCTGCACATGCATCTTAATATCTGTCAAACGGAACAGTTATAACAGATGAATATTTCCACCTTACATGTATATTAAAATAATTGCATATGTACTGTTTGTAAAAGTATAATCACTAGGCACGTGTCATTTATTGTTAATTATCACCAAATGCAATAAACACCATCAACGTTTAGACACCTCTGGCTATTTAGGAGTATCTTATATATTTTTAAGCTGAAATATTTAGGTTTTTGTGTCCAAACCTAAGACATTTCATTTAAATAAGTGCGTTACAATGTACCATCATATATTTAGATAACAGTCCACTGGAAGTTGACATGAACCGGAAAGACACGTACAACAGTAACATAGAAAACTTGCCATAGGAAATCCCAACCATATGTTACATATCCGTGCCCGTTAACCTCATCACTTTTCCAGTTCCTAGTGCAGCAATAGCATGTGGAAATTTGCAGGAAAATTTAATCCTAGAGTTGTGGAAATTGCATTGTCAAAATATTTTGGTATTTAAAAGTTATTTTTGAAAGATAATATTGGTACTAATATTTATTGTGATGGACTATAGAAGAGAAGATTTATACCTTGGTCTTTCTCCGTTGAGTTCAGCCACTACCTCAGATGGTCAGATAGGAGTTAAATGGACAATTCGCAATTTTCAATATCTGTTTCTACGACAATAGATGAAACTTTGGATTGGATGGTTCAATACAGGTCCTAGCACCTGCTGTTTCAGTCAATTAAATCCCCTCATTGGCCCTAAAACTCATCTGGGTCATAATTGACACTGACTCAGGCTCAGACCATACATACCTTTAGTAGGCCTGTAGACATCAGAGTGGTCAGTTATGACCAGCTCCTTTAGGTTGGAGGAAGATGCATTTCATAGGTCTAGGGGACCGTTAAACTATTTATATCAACCTAATCCATCCATTCCTTCTTTGATCCATATAGAGCACCACCTTATGTCAAAGAAGGCCAGTCTTTTTGGGTCAAAGCAATCTTAAAGAATCTTCTACTAAAAAAGATATAAAGGCGTTGGTTCATTTTATGACCCAATTTCAGGTAACTGCTAAGCCACAATACCTGATATTGGGTATTCTCTTATCTAACTGAAAAGAAATACCATCATCCTATCATTAGCACCAGAGTCAGTGAAGGTAACAATAAAAGCGGAACAGGATCCTATCTCCTCGGCACCTAAACGTATTTTTTAAATTTCATGATGGACTTTGCTCTCCAGCTTCAAGGAGAAGGCCCATTCCTTCTTGTGCTTTGGTTGTTCTATCCCATCTTTTGATGATGGATCTTCCGTTCAGGGAGATGGTGCTAGCTTTTTGTAGAGAACTCGGGAGACTCTCAGAAGTATGGTTTACTCTATTAAACGTGAACTCTCTAATGTTCCTATGTCATCGTCTTGTACTTGCCCCTTTCCACTTTATGGCTTCCTTTGGTTTGGTAAATGAGAAACACAAAGCGTAAAGATCCATCCGTAAAGAGTCTGTACATACATAGTCCGCCCTTGATTTGGTCAATGAGACCATTTCTGAGTATCGTTCCACCAAAGGGACAGGGAACAAGTACAATTGCTTTAGTCAGACCACTTAGGTCCATGGATTTTAATATTCATGAGTCGTCTTTAGGCAAAAGGTGCACGTCCTGTGATAGAGTATATTCTACTTACAAGGGACAAACATTGTAAAGGAACTGGTTCTTAACCAGTCCATCCTACCTTAGTCGGAGAGTAATCTTCGACTTATGTCTGGGGTCCTTGGAACAGAAGAGCATTTTTCTGCTGCTTGGTCTTTATTAAAGAAGAAAGGAGAGGAGTTCAGCATATGCTTATTTCCGAATCACTATCTAGTCTATATTATGCAAGTTCCTGAGGTTTATATGGGAAGATCAAATGTATGCTTTCAAAGCAATCTATAACCTATCTATAACCTCTCTGGTTTTTACAAGAATTTTCCAGTTAGTAGTTTCGTATTTACACAGCCAGTCAATTCTCATCCATTCTTATTTGGACGATTTCCTTATGAAGAATATGTCCCTATTCCTTATTGGGGATCACACTCGATTGGCGATAGATTCACTGTTCAGCCTTAGTTTTCTCCTTTCATAGAAAAACTCACCAGCTTAGATTTCATTTTCTAGGAGAACATTATCAGACAGACAGGGTCTAGTTCCCCCTGAGGGAAAATTGTTCTCCTTTTCAATCGAATGAATCGGGTTTTCTTTCAGATACCAACAGTAATCGACAATTTGTACAACTGGTGGGGTTTCTGGTTGCCTGATTGACTTCATATTTAACTTATTCAGTGGTACCTCATGGAAATCTGGCAGCCAGTGACATAGATGTGGGATACACCTATACCAGTTCTTCCAGACTATTACCTCAACTGCAGTGGTGATAACATGGGGAATCTTTTAAAGGGGTGTCTCTAGATCCTCTAAAACCTACAATTAGGCTTTACACAGACGCTCCCTAACATGATGAAGTGCTTTCTTAGAGGGCAGGATGGTATCGTGTCTATGGAAACCTCTTCAGTTACAGGAACACACATACACATCTTCTAGAAATGATGGCAGTTATACTGCCATTGAGACACGTTAAACAGGTGATTCAAGAAAGTGTTTGCTGATAGCTACAAACAGCTCAACAGTATACTGTGCAGAGAAATATTCTGGTTCTACTACAGCCTCCAGTCTATTTTGTCAGAGAGACATATCCCAGAACCTGATAGCGATTACTATATAATCTCGATCCCATGTTCCAGTGAATACGTAGCGGCAGTTACATACGATTGTTTTTAATGTTATCCCTCTGAAGTTAAATCGCCCCCTGATTGATCTGTTAGCTATCAGTTTGAATCACAAACTTGACATGTACGTTTCAACAATCCCAGATCAAAGGCATGGACAGTGAATGCAATGATTCGTTCTTGGAAAGGGATGTTCAATTATATCTTCCCACCTTTTCGATTCCTCTACAAAATAAGGGGAGAATGTTGCAAGACAATTCCTATTGCTCTGACTAAGCCATGGCAAGCTAGTTTTCCGGACCTTCTTCAATTGTCTTGCGCATGACCGCTTCATCTTGCCATTCAGAGATGACCTGTTGTCTCAATTCAAGGAAAAGAAGCTTCGTCTAGGGTTTGAGGACTACATCATCACGCTTGGTTGCTGTCAGGTCGTCCCTTAGACAGAAATGATTTCTGATAAAGCAACCAAGAGTATCACCGGAGCAGTCCGGCAATTTATAGGTGCTCTCTATTACTCAAAATGGTCAATTTCAGTTCTTGGTGTTTGTCAATGAAGATTAATCCATTTGGAAGCACTGTTAAACAGCTAGCTGTTTTGTTTTTACATGTCTTTGAAGACAAGTGCAATACCCCTTCCACTATCAAGAGCTATTGACAAGCTATTTCTAGAACTATCCATTTATCTGGAGGTCCAGACTTTGGTGATAATGAATTTTTGTGTAAGTAAATAAAATATATTTTTGACAGAGACATCTTGTTCCTCTTTGGGCCCTGGGTGTAGTTCTTAAGGAACTATAGTGTTATCCATTTGTACCTATAGATTCGATTCGGATGTATTTTTCTTTAAAAAGCTGTTTGCTCTTGGCGTTAGCTACACGACGCAGAAGGAGTGAACTTAATGCACTTTCTATTTCTGAATCCTGTATGTGTTCTGCAGCAAACAAGTCGTCAGTTTCGCTTCTGATCCATCATTTTTAGCTAAGAATTAGCTTTCTGATAAAGGAAACGAAAATGATTTGTATGTTTGCTTTACCTTGTTCAGATAATCAGGGACTCTTGTTTACTGTGAGAACCCTGCATATATATTAATCTAAGTCCTCTGTTTTCAAAAATCTACTTTTTGTTCCTTTGAAATAGGTGGTAAAAGAAATGTCGACAAAAAGTATTTCTACTTGGATTTACAATACAGTTCTTATGGCTTAAAGCCCTGCGGATTCGACTTTACCCAAAAAATCAAGTAAAAGCTCATGCAGTTAGAGCAACAGCTTCTGCTAGGAACACACAGCTTCCATTTATCAAATTTTATCGGCTTGATTTTGGAGGTCAGAGAATAATTTGTATTCTCACTACATGTGACTATCCATTCAGACAACCTCTATCTCTGAGGGCTTAAGAGTCAGTTGAAAAAGTTTCCCTACAAAGTTTCCGGGGATTCAGCTCTACACTAAATTCTGTTATCTAATTTTATGATGGTAACGTATTTATTGTAATAAAAACTTAATATTTAGTATTAAAATTTGGTTTTGTAAAATAGATACCTTCATAAATCAGAGGTAACACCTACCTCCCGTTCATACCCTTTTTATACTTTTTTTTTTCGTTAAAGTGATGAAAGTAGAGGGCACGCGTATGCCTCATAGGGTTAGGATTGTCTAGGGAAGGATTTGTTTGCGTTGTGTATCTTTCTGATTCACGTGAGCCGCAAGTTGACTGTTATTTAACATTATGATGGAAAGTATTTATTTTACAAAACCAAATTTTAATACTAGAAATTAAGTTTTTATCAGGTACGAGTATGTTGTCATTTTCTTAAAGGAGCAATTTCATAATAATTAGATTAGTATACACACAAGATAATTTTGTGGTACGTTGCTTCGATTTTTTTTTTTTGATTTTTTGTTGTTGCAGTTTAAACTGTATAGGTAAATATAATGTAAATATATATTTTTTGTTGTATACTAGTAGATAGAGTTTTTTTTTGTGTTTGGTAGTTTCGTGCTTAAATGATGGAGAACTTTTCTTTTTTCTAGTTGTAGTTACAAATCTTTTTTTATATTTGTCTATCTTTCGATAACAAGCCCTTGACACACAGTTTTCAGTATTAGTAACAAGCCCTTGTACAGTTTCTATTCTGTAGGAACAGCCCAGTGCTGTACATTTTTACTATTTGAGTAAC
The DNA here is from genome assembly GCA_017311375.1 of Mytilus coruscus. Lineage (NCBI taxonomy): Eukaryota > Metazoa > Mollusca > Bivalvia > Mytilida > Mytilidae > Mytilus > Mytilus coruscus. The sequence continues at coordinate 17,881,164 of CM029598.1, forward strand.
AACCCAGTGTTAATTTTCTATTTGTAAGAACAAGCCCTCGTCGTATATTTTTTATTTTGGCTTTGATATTAACGATATCGATTCGACATTGTCGATATCGACGATATCAACATCAGGTTTGTCATGGATGTCGTCATCGAAATGGACATCTGGATATGTCATGAGTGTATAAATTCGTCGATATTGTGTCGACATTGTCGGTTTTGACATCTGGAATAATCTTGAACTGCATAGTGTACATCAATGATAACCACGCTTGCTATCTTAGCATAAATGTTCTTTACTTATATTGATTGTTTGATGTTTGCTTTATGTCCAGTGGCAAATTGTTTATGTACATCCAGGAAGAGCCTTCCTTCAGTATTTCATAGTCATGCTACATGTGTCTCATTTTACTATCAACTGGCGTCAGTGACATATCAAGGCATATTATTATACTGTCAACTGGCGTCAGTGACATATCAAGGCATATTATTATACTGTCAACTGGCGTTAGTGACATATCAAGGCATATTCATTCACTCCTATTAATCACATTGGCTTAACATATACAATGTAATTTAGGACCACATATATCTAATGTAGACTGGGCTTATATTTTGTCATGTCTGAAATTGTCATCAAGAATACGATGTCAATGAAACACATTTTACGTATTTATAATAGGATTAGCATGACTAAGTCATTACAACAAAAGAAAATAGCACTCTATTAATTTTATGTTTCAGAAGCGCTTTGCTGAATTTAAATTCATCATGAACGCACAAAGCCAAACATTTAAAAGCTAAGGATGTATAAGTACAGAAACACGCGAATAGCAGCTATATGTTTGGGAATAAGTTATTTAACTGTGCACATTTATGAAGATCTTTTCATTGAACAATTTCTACACTCAACCTAATTGAAGCCAACATAATGGTCGTAAGATGGCGCTATGATTGAATATTACAGGCTACTGTAACTTACCAAACAATCTAGTCAATCGTGAAATCAATTATTAATTTTCACAAAGACTTAAGTGTAAATAGGGAAAAACTAAAAATAAACAGACTATATTAAACAATAGAATGAATTTTAATTTAATTATTCAATGAAACATTTTTCAAATATGCTACGGAGTTGTTAAAATTCATTTAACTTTTATTTACAATTTGCTGCAATAGATAGTGTAAGGACAGACATATTTATTGCGCAATATAAGACAATACAAGAATACCAAAGATGTCATTTTTCGCGTTCATTCTAGAGATAAGATGCCGAGTTTGAAAATGATAAATTCATCTCGTCAATTACTCTATAGTAAATGGAAAGTTATTATGTTTACTCCTTTAAAGACCTGATATACTTGCTTTTTTCTTGTCGATATTATAATTTTAAGATCGAGGGGTGATATGAACAATTAAAATAAGGTAACTATAACTGAATACGAAAACAAATACTAAATAAACACCCTCTAAAAAAATTATACAAGAAAAATCCCCTCTGCCTTTTCCTAGACAGATCTTCCCTGTCGTTTTTAGACGTTTCAGTTGTAGGTTATTGGTACTTTGTCGAACCGACGATAAGAAGGAGGTATAAGCGTTGTCATTATCTGTTTCATTCATCTTTTTAAAATGTAAAACAGTTGTTTTGCATGAAAGTGAATAATGAAATGTAGATAATACTGTTTCTGGTAAAAAGATGAATAAAACATTTCAAGAAAAGTGAAATGCATATCGACAAAAGTGCAATAGTGATTAATACGTTTCTTTATTGCAGAAATGAGATTTTCAACACTCTGCAAAGATATTTATAGTTTCTTAGTTGCGTAATATATTACCTTATATTAACATCTGTGATATTTCTATAGCGTACAATATTTGTTTGCTGTGAATGATTAAATATAATAAATAAGACATTCAACCAAAAAGGCAACATTTATTACACATTAACATTTGTTTAACTCAGCTGTCGTAATTTCGAAAGCTCTGGAGAAACGCAAGCCATTATATTATGGTACGTAGGTGTAAGGTTGTCAGAAAAATTCGATAGGATGAGATACATATTTACCGGTCAGACAAAAAGTAAAAAGTTAACAGGATGCACCATTACTCTAACAGTACAACCGACTTAGGAATATAGTTGTGAATCAGCCAAAGTAGAGGTTTGATTACTGAGACTTTAATTGGTTCGTTCGTTTACAGGACAAAGTTTTGACAGAAATGTCAGGAAAAGTGAGATATATCTTCATTCTTTGACATGGTATACACACGTATTGAAGTAAGATACAATACAATAATGTAGATGATGTTATATTGACGTAAATTAAAAAAAAAGCAATAATAACATTTATTACTTCATATAGTCTCGAATTCCAATGGCTATAATGATGTGGTTGGCACATTGACATGTGTATGCTGAACTTAAAATGTAGGAGAAATAAAATGAATAGTTATAATTTGTAATGGGACAGATTATGTGTCTGGCTTTTGTTTGATTGACTGTTATTTGAAACATGTGCAAAATCCGAATAGTGAAAAACCATTGGTGTCTGATCAAGGAGGTAATGAGTGGAATGCATATGAACTTTTGTGGTATGTGTCAATGAGACAGCATCAAAACGACACTTTAAAACAACAGATATCAAGATTGTTATTTGCGTGTTTCCAACATTAGACAAAGCTTTGTTCAACATGTCAAAAGCCTAATCGCCCCGACTCTAGACATGTACTCAAATATAACCTAGACTACTAGTATTAAAGGTTTACCATTTAAAAATCGAATTCCTTAAAGGACAAAAGCAATAAAATAAAGCCGGAGACGATGACTTTAAAGGTTCCTGAAAAGGGGCACATTTAATGGGTCCAACTAGTTTTAAAAACATTAAAACCTCTCCCGACTAAATTTGGCAAAGATAATTTGTCCTAGGCATCAATATCTCAGTACGGTTCATTACAAGGAATTGTCATATATTTTACGGACAAAGATTACAAACAAAAAAAAAAAAAAGGAAAGGAAAACCAATAACACACACATTTTTTCATAGACAGCATAAGATTGGGCACACTTACACAATAAAGTTCGAAACATCAAACAATTTTTTTAAAAGTGAAAAGGTAGTTGTTCTTTGAATATCATTTATCTGATTTGCACTTATTGATACCGTCTATGTTGTAACGTAATTACATAACTCTTTTCTGCATCATTACCACAGTAGCTCTTTTCTAAGTGATTACTATTCCTAATGCATTTTTTAATGACTCCTTTATTGTCGTATATTAAGCAGAATATGATTACTTACACGAAAAACACCTATGTAGGTAACTATTTTTTTTCACTTAGTTTTGTAAGCATTCACCCTATCCCATTTAATCAGAGGAATAAAATTTGTAAACCAAATTTCATCTGAAATGATCATTTTGATCCGAACAGCTCTTAAACCAGTAAACAATAAATTATTAAGTCATGTTTAGTCTTTCAGTCAATTTTCAGACTTATTCACTACGGTATATTCAATACTGTTCAGACTATTTGCTTGCAGTCAAGTTCAGTGTGTGTTCAGAATGTTCAATAGATTTTATTTTTTATTTACCTGTACTCATTAACATCACACTGAAATGTCCGAAATGCTACAGTACTGAATTGACTACAAACGAATTGTCTGAACAGTACTAAATTTAATGCAGTGGATAAGTCTGAGAATTGACTGAAAGACTGAACGCTATTACTGTCCTTATCCAGAAGTCTTTGGCCTATTACTATACTAATTGCTTAAAAAGTTAAACCCAGTTGCAGTATATATTCACCTCTACAAACTGATCACTGGTAAAACAGTTCAGCAAATTACTTCAGTTAAAGGTTGTTAGTGTGAAGAGAGTGCAGTGAAATTATTTATAATGCTTACCATCCTAGTCCAGTTATTTCATGTCTGTATCATGAAATTGAAAAATAATCACCTACTATAATATTAGGCACTGGTTTATAAAGGTCTGACTTGAATATGAAAACGTCTATCCTAATGATATCTTATACATAATTAGTTCTAAACATTGGTTTGATTTGTCTTCATGCTATAATTTGATCTGTATAGTACATGTATTGTTATATTTAACTATACATTGGATTTAGGAATTTTCCACAGGTGTTATGGTCAAATAATTTGTGAGTAGTTTAAGGTGTGTCTTGTTTGAGTCTTTGTATTGGTTGGATATTCCTGGACTCCTTTGTTTTCTGGTTGGGAATATTTTCCCGCCTAAAACTATATTGTTGCCATTAGGTTCTTTGTCTTCAGATAGTTTAGACATATTTTGTACTCATAGAGTTTGAAGATATTGTAGACTTTATATTCTTGTGACAGATATATAGTTATAAGGTAGATATTCTTCCTTCTAACCATTTTCCTAGTTTTTACCCATGTTTGTGTGAAAGAGCATGAGTGATAGATTTATTGAAAATGTGTGTCTTTTTGGTACATTATGGTATTCATTGTTAGATAATTTTAAAGTAGTATTCTTGTAATTGTGATTTATTGCAAGTATAATAATTAGAACTTTTATTGGAATAACTGATAAAGAATTGTGTTCTGTAGCTTCAATAAATTCCTTAGTTCCATGATTTTAAAGATTCAGACAGTTATAATATTTTCATTGTTCATAGAGGTAAAATGTTATTACTTTATATTTTTCAGATTATATTTAGTAGACTGATTAAGGAAATAGTAAATAGTTACTGATACATATTACCAGTATAAAACCTGGTCCCATAGACAGGTAATTACATGTTCTTGTATTTGTCTTGTGTCATGTCAGTTTTGAATGTATTGTTCGACTGGTTGTATTTTATGTTATTTTCAAATTTACTCTAGTTTCATAACTAAGTACCAAGCGTATTAAGCAAAACACATTTTGATAAGCTACATGTATTTTTGTATACTTGATTCTGTGTATTGTATTGTATTATCTTACTAATAATGTGTACATGTCTATGTTTAATTTGTGTATAACTTATGTCTATTTATGTACTTGCAGGGTTAATGTTTATACTGTCTTAATAAAAGTATTGACATGTAGTCTAGTCTGCCCTACCGCCTACTATACCATACATCATTGTGTAAATCACACAGATTCCTCTGTAAATTACGAGGGTATCAGCACTTCTGTGTTGACATTAATTATCATTGATATGGTCAAAATTATAAATTATCTGTTTACAAAATTTGATTTGTTCAAAATACTAATGATTTTCTACCCCAGAAATAGATTACCAAAGCTTTATTTGGAAAACCTTTCAAAATTTTGGTTCCTCTGTGTTCTTTCATCTTCATACTTTATTTGGAATTTCAACCTTTTTAATAAGAGCGCCACCGATGAGTCTTTTGTAGACGAAACATGTGTCTAGTATACAAAATCATAAGCCTTAAATCTTTGATTAGTTTTTTTTTCTATATACAATGACTGAATTTAAATTATTTCCCTTTAATGCCAGCAAAATAGTTATTGTTATAGAAAAAAATATCCAGATTAAAATTATACAATAGCTTTCTATTTAAAACACAAAGCAATAGATTATTGACCAGCCAAACAATGATTAGAATTAATTATGTATAAAATGTCATTAGGATAGAAGTTTTCATATCCAAGTCAGACCTTTTTTTTTAACAAGTGCCTAATATTATAGTAGATGATTATTTTTCTTTCAATTTCATGATACAGACATTAAATAACTGGACTTGGATGGTAAGCATTACTTTTAAATCACTGCATTCACTTAATTCACACTAAAACATTTTACTGAAGCAATTCGCTAAACTGTTTTACCAGTTGATCAGTTTATAGAGGTGAATACATTCGGACTATGAAACAAATTATTTAACACTGAAAATGATTTTGTTATACCATTTGTCTGTTTTTTTCAGGATAGCTGGAACTAATACACCTTCTCGCTATTTGTCTGCCATTACTGGATATCTCAAAGGTTCCATAAAATTTTGACGTCATAATAGATAATGTCTGACGCCACAAAGAAAAAGTGATTGTCGTATGACGTCAATAATTCAAGTGTCGCAGATTCTCGGGTCAAGTGTCGCAGATTCCCAAATAGCGATGAGGTCTATTGATACCGTCTATGTTATAACCTTTCTTGTACCTATTCCCAATGTCTTCCGTAGTGACCCTTTACTATCTTATTTTCATTTAATGGAATATAATTACCTACACGAAAAACAAAAAAAAGGAGGTTACTAATCTTTTTTGTCAAATAGTTAAGCATTAAAACTCCCACATTCAATTTTTATCTGTGGAATAGACGAGTATTCGAGAAAACAGGTACAAAAATTATCCTAGCAGAAAACGCTATTTATAATAAACGGTATTGTAGACAAAAACACGTCCAAGTAAAATCAAACTTTATAATACAACACCATCAAATTGTGCACTTACAGAAAGCAAACTTATAGTAAAAACCATGCTAATGAAGAAACCACGTTTTCTTCACTTTGATATCGGCTGCTGTACATCCGATTAGGGCCCAAATTAACATTCAGTATTTATTCGATTATTTCCAGATAAAACGTCAAGTTGATGCATAAGCACGCGAGAATACTATTTAAAGTTAGATATTCTAGCTTTTAAAAAGAAAAGTCTTTTCACAGCAATGTCGCCAGTGAACATAAGGTATGTGCTACAAAAGATTCTGAACTCTGACTCTCAACTTACATAATAAATTTTGTAAAAATAATTAGGCCAATACATCTAAGTACGGTTTAGAACAAGATATGGACGTATATTTTAAAGAAATAGTGAGGGAAAAAAATAAATGTGCAATGCTATATATAAAATACACCAAAGAGGTGACAAATTAGACTGATGCAAACTAAAAATAAGAAAAGAAAAACAATAATACACAAAATATTTCATAGAAATCTTAAGATTGCGTAACATGTGCAATCAAAATTTGAAGAATGAAATAATTTTTTAAAAGTAAAAAGTTGTTCATTGAAAACCATTTATCTGATTTTACAGAATAAATTGCACTAATTGATACCGTCTATGTTGTAACGTAATTATATAACTCTTTCTGCATCATTAAGCAGTAGCTTTCTGTGTAAGTGGTTACTTTTCCTAATGTTTTGTTTAATAGTCCCTTAATGTCGTATATTTAGCAGAATATAAGTATCTACACGTGAAACACCCAGGTAGGTAACTAAAAGAGTACGTAATGTTTCTGCGGACGTTTGCGTTTTTATTCACTCTCTTTATTATATGTAGATACAGCAACAGTGACCGTATTAAAGCCAAAACTAATTTGCAGGGTGTGCTCCTTACATAAAAACTGCTCCACCTGAGTTATGAGGAAGAACGAATGAAATCGACACTACATAAGTTTTACAGTCACCACCACGAATCGGTTGACCGATACGATGTTTTATGTCTCAACTGAATTGCGAAATATTTTCGAAGTCTTTGATCTTTGGAATCATTTAGTTTTGTAGGTACCAATTATCGTTGGTTGATGGACATTTTCATTATTTTTTGGTTGTTACCTTGATTTATCGGCTATTTGTACATTTTCCCTTTGATCTGACTGCCTACTATTTTAAAGATTATGGACAGGACTTGATACTCGAAAATATTAGGCAATGACGTCATGTATCAGTGCAGCAAGTCGTGTAATTAAGTCCATTTGCGTCAATTTATCAATGAAATGCATGCGACTTCATTCATACAACCGAACAACTATCAAAACGTTTTGTACGCGTAAAAGTTGTTTTACTTTCTATTCCATTTTACTTCATATTCTAAACGCAAAAAAAAAAACATACAGTTAAGACATATTGCCGATAAAAGGAATAATGGTATTTTATTTTTTTTATACTGACTTCATCAGCTCGAATATCAGCTCGCCCTAGCGGGCTCGCTTGATATTCTTGCTGATAAAGTCGGTATCAAAAACAGAAATGCCATTATTCTATATTTGTTTTCTTAATCGATTTGTGAGATTTGCACATCGGTAATCTACTGTTGGCTTAGATATATATATAAACTAATTCTATCATTTCAACACAGAATGACACACACAACTGTAGCATAATCTGCCCAAGTTGATAAAACAGGGATACGATACCAAGGGGAATACAAAAATCATAAATCGAATAAAAACAACACACAACACCATGACCAAACAAAACGACTAAAAGACAAGCAACATTCAAAAACATTACACATTAAGAGAGAAACAATTAAGCAACTCGAACCCATCTAAAACACCGAGGATGATATCAGGTGCTCTGGAAAGGTTAGCAGACCCAACTCCACTAATGACACCCGTCGTGTTACTTTTGTAAAATGATGCTTATAGGTCATATCAGGTGATCTTGCTGTACATAATAGTAGTTTGTGAATATCTCTTGTTTATTAACACAAAGATATTACATATTCATAAATTATCTGGACAAATTCCCTAACTGAAATTGAAATTTTGAAATAAAACAAAACACCATAGCAAACTAACCAATTATAGTGTTATATTGTCAAAAGTTCGCGAACTTCCAAATTGAACAGAAAATTCACCAAGACATTTTGGAGTTTTATTCCAAAAGACTTACATATCGTCAATTATAGATACATATATCGTTCCAAATTGATAATAGAAGCTAAATGTGATATTACAGTGTTCAAAGGACTAATCCAATTTGTATTTCACTGTTCTCAGTTATCAATTCTGTGATAGGCCTGGTGTGTTCTATTTTAACCTTCTGACTATTTAACAATTACTAAATTTTGAAAAGAGTGTATCTATAAACAAAAAGTAATCGTACGATATAAAATATAGAGATGTGCTACGATTGCCAATGAGACAATTATCCAACAGAGTTAAAATGAAGTGGATTGAAGCTACAGGTCTCTCAACGACCTTCGTCGATGAGAAAAACCCATACAGTAAAGTCTTACAAGTAACAACATGACAAAATGACAAAAATGAGGATATGTTAAAAGTTAAAAATAAATCACACGATGTTAAATTAGACTGAGCTTCACAACCTGAACATTGCCTTATATGGTTTAAATCAAATGGTTGTAACTTCAATATACGTAACTTTATAATATGTTGTTTAATGGATTTCTTAAACATATTTCATTCCTAACTGTAATTCTTCTCTTGAAAGTTTTGATAACTGACACCAAACATATAAGGACGAATAAAACATAGCAGAAACCTCTATGCATTAAAATGTAAACTAAATACTTTAAGATTGGTTACACTGTAAAAACAGAAAAACTCCAATGGGTTTCGTATGAATGCATATACGATATGCAATTCACACCAATCTATTAGGAAAAAAAAAGGAATTTTCCAAATCTGAATCGTTAGGGTTCCTGGGAAACAATAAGTGATCAAATATTATTTTTGTACGTCTATTTTTAAGTGAAAATGTAGGTGAGTGTTTTTTAAAGATTGTAATGGAGGATAACTTGCACGTATTAATTACCAGCTATGTTAGTTTGTTATATAACTACTTTCTGCACCATTAATCAAATAGCTTTCTTTGTATGCAGTTGTTAATTGTAATGCCTTTCTTAATGGCCATGTACTGTCGTGTTTTGTAGTGGATTTGTTAACAAAACATGACTAACATCTAGGTAGGTAACTTATATTGTAATTAGTTTTTTATCAACGGTAGAACAACGTTTAACTTTCCCTATCGAATTTTGAATTTAAGCGTTAATCTGATTTATAGATATTTTAAAGTTGCCGTTTTAGAATTTTAAGGACCATGTGCAATTCCATCGTTTGAAAAGTAAAGAACTTTGGTAACTTATAACAGAGTGTTTGGTGTTCATTTATTACATATTACCAAGAATGCATTAGATACTGAAACGGTGAATAGTATAAGAAACTTGTATGTAGTGTTGTTGTTGAATGCCATATTTGTGTTTTTTCAATGTCGTCTACGAAAGTACCTTAATAATATAAAGATATCATGATCTAAAGACAAGCCTTTACGTTTGATGACTTGAGTCCATCTTTTCGTTCATAATTAAAAAAAAAGTTGAGTGGTGTCAATTTAAGAACAAATACTAGTTGTAAATATCAAGAGAGTCAAAACTATTTCCACTGACATGGAACACTAGAAGTCAATTTCTAAGTGCTGGACATATCGAAACAATGCAGATATACTAATTATATATATAATGATTAAACCATTTAATTTTATGGAGAGCGCAAGATAAAGGAATCAAGAGATGTTTATTTGTGGCATTTTATTATATTTTGTAATTTGAAAAGACAAAACCAGCAAATCATTTTTGACATGAATGAAGTTGAATTAATATTTTAGGTACAATTCTTTAAAATTTCTCAGTATTTAATTACCATGGTGAAGATAAAACTACGTGTTAGCATAGCTTCCCACTTGCATGAATTATTTTACGTAAAATGCCCATTTTATTTGTATATGATGTATTAAAAAATTATTTGGATGGGTTGTAACTCAAATAATCCAAAATCCTTAAAGATTACTTCTTTTTTTTTAATTTAAACATATTTTATTTACTCAAAGTAAAATGAATTGGACACAAGTAAACCATACTTATGAAGTCCGCTCCGAATTACAATATATAACAATACATCATTAATATGAACATGCAATATTTCCAAATATACAATACTATAACAGAAGCTACAATGATCTGAATTGTAAATCAACAAATGTCGTCTACGGATTAGAGTGGATTGGTATTCGTCAGTGAAACGAAAGGAAGGCTAAATAAACGCATGTGCGGCCATAGATCAGACATCAACAACAATGCAAGCGACATTGTTTACCAGCATTTTAACCAGCCTGATCATTCAATCCTTTCTATGCAAGTTCGCATCATCGAAAAAATATACCACAGGACAACGATCTTCATCTTGCAACACCTCTCCGTAGACAAAAGAAGACTACTGGATTCGACAATTGGGAATACCTAAACTACATAAGTATCCTTACAAATAACGGTATATTGCTGGGTCTTCCTAGTGCTCCATGAAACCTCTTTCTAAACTATTAACATCAATTTTATCAGCAATCAAAGCCGGGCTTCAAAGTTATTGTGAAACTACCGAATCTAGAGGTGGCGTGAATCAGATGTGGATACTGAAAAATTCCAAAGATCTTTAAGAGTACATACAATCTAAGACTATTTCATCTTGCAATAGTATTAAAACATTTGACTTTTCTACACTCTACACAAGTATTCCCCATTCCAAACTAAAAGACAAATTGAAAGAGTTGGTCTTGCTTTGTTTCATAAAAAATAGCCAACGTAGATACAAGTACCTTGTCTTGGGGAGGGATAAATCCTAATTTGTAAAAAGTCACTCTGATCCAAACAAAAAATTCTCTGAAACTGACATTATCAAGATGCTTGATTTCTTGATTGACAAATTATTTGTTACGTTTGGAGGACGTATTTATGAACAAACAATCGGCCTTCCCAAGGGAACAAACTGTGCCCCTCTTCTTGCCGACTTGTTCCTTTATTTTACGAGACTGACTTCATATAGGAACTTCTAATGAAGAAATAAAAGTAGTTAGCAGTATCCTTTAACTTTACTTTCCGCTATATAGATTATGTTCTCTCACTAAATAATTCAAAATTTGGTGACTATGTTGAACGCATCTATCCAATCGAACTTGAGATAAAGGATACAACAGATACAGATAAGTCTGCCTCATATCTTGACTTACATCTAGAAATTGACAATGAGGGTCGGTTGAAAACAAAACTTTACGACAAAAGAGATGATTTCAGCTTCCCAATTGTGAACTTTCCATTTCTATGTAGCAACATTCCAGAAGCGCCTGCATACGGAGTATATATCTCCCAGTTGATACGATATTCCAGGGCTTGTATTTTCTATCATGATTTCCTTGATAAATGGTTGCTGCTCAAAAGGAAGCTATTAAACCAAGAGCACCAAGTGGTGAAGTTGAAATCATCCCTTCGTAAATTTTACGGACGCCATTACAAGTTGGTTGACCGTTATGGAATATCCGTTTCATAGATGATAGCGGATATGTTCCAAATGTCGTAACTACAATCCCGTCCCCTTTTTCCCGAATGCGACCTACCGATTTAGACTTATTACCAGGTTTGTACTTACATGAGCAACACGACGGGTGCCACATGTGGAGCAGGATCTGCTTACCCTTCCGGAGCACCTGAGATCACCCCAGTTTTGTTGGGGTTTGTGTTGCTCAGTCTCGGTCTTCAGTTTCCTATGTTGCGTTTTGTGTACTATTGTTTGTCTGTTGGTCTTTTTATTTTTTAGCCATGGCGTTTTCAGTTTATTTTCGACTTATGAGTTTGAATGTCCCTTTTGTATCTTTCGCCTATCTTTTACGAGTCTAGCTTTTAAAAAAAGATAAAAGAATAATAACGGGAACATTGGTAATGACGATGATGTGAATGTACCGTAAATACACTATTCAGTATCATATGACACAAAATCCCTCAGACCTTTTAATAAATTCGAATACATGTTTAAATATCGTTTTGTTCATACGGGAGATTCTGATTACCAGATGTTAGTATCTTAACATTCAATATAAGGTCACCAGGGAGCCATCTTAGATTGTTCATCCGAATTTCTCTCTGGTCTGTATATAAAGAACAGTCGAAAAGGAAATGATGAACAGACTCAATATTGCCCCAACAAAAACAAGCTGGGTTAGCAATTATATTGACTTTAAACAAGTCATAATTCATGAAGATGAGGAGCATCTTAATTGAGTTAGAATTATATTAGTTTCCTCGGTTCATATAAATAGTGGTTAGGTACATAATATTTATAGTATTTAGCCTTTTTAATTGGATTTTAAATTTTAAGATATAATCTGCTTTTCGAAAGGACAAATTAGTATGATTCCATAGTCTTATAGATTATTTCAAATACTAGTACATGTATGCATTATATTTGTTTTAAGTGAGAGCTAATGTTTAGATACTTCACTGTTTAAGCAATGTAAGAAGAATTTTTTTGAATTAGATAGTTGGGAAAATAGAATCAAGATGACTTTACTTCAAAACTTTTGTATTCATAAACCAATTGTAATGAACTGATTACGAGACAGATAATTTAAAAGCACTGCTTCTCTGTATAGTAAGGGCAAACCAATATTGCCTCAAGCATTTATCAGGAAGCAGAATTTTTTAAGTATACTCTAACACAAGTTTAACCTTTCCAAAAAGGTAGGGAGTGCTTCGCAGTATATTAAATGAATGTTTTTGTTTGTTTTTTGTTGTTGTGTGATTTGCAGAGAAAATGCCAGTTTATGTCATTGAAGTGACTACACCTGCAAACCCGACCTCCCCGTAAGTCGTCATTTGAGATCACCTGCGCACGCCCAAGCTGATCTCAAAAACCTTACCATCACTATCATAGACCACAACGAGGGTTGGTCAAGGGCCGACAGACTTGCTCGGGAAAGGTTTTGGATAAGAAAGCTTAGGATAGTTTCCCCAGAGGGCATCAATGAAAAAAAACATAGAATGTGTCACATTTTCCCTACCATCACTTGTTTCCAGTAACGCAGGCTTCCGTTTTGGACTCTTACAGTTTTAAGAAATTTATTCTTCCTCCCAAACATTAATATTGAAAAAAATTACCAGCGTATTGATTATTGATAATTTGTATAGCTTTCAAGATTTTTATTTCAGTTTGACCACCACATGTGAAGATAAGATTCATTTTACATCTTACTGATGAAGGATATTAGGAAATATCTAAAATTTGTTCATGATTTAATTATTTTTGGTGATGTTGTACCCTTTTAGACTTGTTATATATTATATTTTGTAGTGTACTGTATCATAATTTTATGATCCATCGCCCCGCAAGATTTATCGTTGGTATATTATTCAGTCATTTTATATATATATATATATTTATAAGTATTCATTATTATTTTTTTTCAGATACTTTTGTTTAGATTCATTATCATTATCATGATTATTAGATGTTTTATGGTGCAAATTTCGACTTTACTTGGAATATGCTCTATTTTGAGGCTCACGAATAAGTAACGGTGAAAGGAAAATGTAACATGTAATGGTTAAACTAACAAATTATTTATAAGACGAACGAGGTTGATTTTCCCATTTGATAAGGGACTTTCCGTTTGGAATTTTCCCTGGAGTTCGGTATTTTTGTTATTTTACTTTACCAATGTATCTGCTCAATAAGAATGACACGAGATATCGTTAAATCTGATTGCATGTTTTTCTCTCTAATGCATTCAATTGTTTATGTCAGGTACAAGTAGATTGATACTCTCTAAAGTACGCAGCGAGAGTAACCTATAAATTGATGTTTTAGTTTAATTAACCATGTTCTGAAGTTACACGTTGACGTTATATACTTGTATGCTGGTTGTTCTGTTGGCTTGTTTTTAAAATTGCCGTTTTAAACTCATACTTTATAAATTGTATAATGTAATAGTTGAAGACTTTACTTTTGACAAAAAAATCTTATAACTACATATCGGTCAGCATCGAGTAAACGTGTCTTAGCCGCACCAACAAGCAATCAAAACTAACTGTTGTTTTCAAGATGGCGCTTATATCGACTGAAACTAAAAGTCATGCTAACCAATACTGTTTTTTTTTCAGCAAATGCGAATTTCAGGGCGGTTTCATGTTTCGAGGAAAGGGGGACGAAAATATCTGCAATGGTAAAAATAGCATAGAAGGGCGTACGCTTTATTTGAAATAAAACAAAAATGCTGCAATGTAGGGCAATTGATCAATTTTGGGAACATGTAGGTTATAAATAGATATCAAAGGGAACATCCTAGTGATTTGACCTTATTATTGGATTGAATATTTAGAATGAATTCCAAATACTTGTATGGAATAAAAAAGAGGAAGTCAACCTAGGGGGACAAATAAATACTTGCTATCTCTTTAAAAGTTTGTTCTACAGTCCCCAGAGTCTGCAAATATCAGATCTTATCTAATAAATGTTTGAATTATCAATACAGTAAATTGATACATTATTGTCTAAACATTATTAGCTAATTTACCACAGAAATATTGGCTTTGATCATTGACAATAACAGATGCTATTTTCCAGAAGGCAATCGAATGGGATGTAATTTTCAACGGGAGAATTAAATGTCATACTGATAACATATTATATAATAATTGTGTATTCATGCAGCTAAGTTTTATTACTCAAGGGTTTGTGGGGTTTGTTTGCTGACGTTTCAAACTATCATTTGTATTATCCTGTCTATTACCTAGAAAACAAAATATAGTCAAATAAAAACTGGAAAACTTCCTATCATATATTTGGGAGGCGTTATGTATTAATAGAATAATAAAAAATAAACAAAAGAAAATTTAGATTGTTCCATTAACTTTTACCGACATCTCTGAGTGTGTATGTAAAAATCTAAGCACTTATTTGAACATTTTGTTCAATATTTTATTAACGATAAAAGGAATATATTTATTTGACTACAGAATCTACTTGAAATAAATGTATCAAGTACCATCACAATAATATTGCGGTTTTTTTTTATCCCAAAGACAAAAAATAAAGAAAAGACCTATTTGTTTGATAATATTTATGTTCGTTTCAAAATAAAGTTTTTTTTTTGAATTTCAAACACATTAATTTGTTTTGTTTCCTGCTCGGATATATAATATTTTTATATATAGTAAAAGTATGATTGTTAGAAAATCGTTAATATTGTAATAATTTGTATCATGTATCTGGTATCCATACAAAAGTGATGCAAGTGATATTATATGATGTCCTATTTTAAGTGTGTCTAGTATTGGTTTTAATTGATCCCAAAATGATTTCAGATATTTGCATGTTAAAAGTAATGATCATAATCTTCAATGACATTATATATATTACATAAAGGAGTTTTAGTTATTTTCCGAGAGAAAAGTAATAAAATAAAGATAATAAAATTAAAGTTGATCGGCTTGTTATTGGTATTATTTTGAGGAATAACTGTCCCTTCTTATTGTAGACTAATTCCTGTTATGTTACACAGTGAATGAATTTTTGATAATATCTGCATGTGATTAACGATATATTATTTGTAAAAAATCAAGATATATATATATCTGAAAAATTAATTTTATCAACCTCAATTCACTCTCACTAGACCAGACGTTGAATAAATAGTGAACGAAGTTCCTTTTTAGACCTTGATATTAGATGTTCACGTGGTAATCTTCCTACCAAACTTCAACCCGACGAATTTTATCTTCATATTGTAAATTTTCCTTTCCTTGATGGTGATGTTCCGATTGCTCCTTTTCATGGCGTGTTTATTTCTTTTTATGCAGTGACGACTTGGATTTCAATGCATGTCATTAAGAATGAATTAAACAGTAGAGAATTAGATAACATAAATTGGACAACATTTGTAGGAGAATTAATGTTGATGTATGCAACCACATGCAGGAACCTAATTATAAGAAACATCTCTAGTGATTTCTTAGCTTTTATACCCAGTTGAAGGCCTCATTGCGACTTTGATATAATATATAGCAATAAAAGTGAAGTTCCTTTGCTTCGGATTTTGTCAATTTTGTGTCTTAAATTTAGACACAACTCCCTTTATGTTCAATGATACTCTTTTAAACGATATCTAAATGAAGATTAAACGTGGCGACTTTAACGTCTTTTATGTGTATTTTTTGTTTAACTTTACCAAAAGCGCTCAAAGTAGGAAACAATTGTGAAAAATAAACCCCCCCTCCAAAAAAAAAAAAAAAAAAAAAACAACAACATAGATTTATAAACGCTTGGTGAGCTATTAAATCAAAAGGGGATATAACATACCTAATACCATCCGAGAAAACTGCTTGAGGGAGTAACAACCTTACTTTTGGAAAAAGCAATAATCAAACATTTATCAAAGAGGGGCGAAAGATACCAGAGGGACAGTCAAACTCATACATTGAAAATAAACTGAAAACGCCATGGCTAAAAAATAAAAAGACAAACAGACAAATAATAGTACACAAGACACAACATAGAAAACTAAAGACTAAGCAACACGAATCCCACCAATCCCAGGTGCTCCGGAAGGGTAAACAGATCCTGCTCCACATGTGGCACCCGTCGTGTTGCTTATGTTATTACAAATCCGGTAAATAGTCTAATTCGGTAGGTCACATTCGTGAAAACGGACGGGTATTGTAGTTACGACATAAGGAACATATCCGATATCATCTGTGAAACGGTCAACCACCTCGTGATGGCGTCCGCAAAAATTTACGAAGGGATGATTTCAACTTCACCATTTGGAACTCTTGGTTTAATAGCTTCCTTTTGAGCAGCAACACTCTATCAAGGAAATCATGATAGGAAATACAAGCCCGGGAATATCGTATCAATTGGGAGATATACTCCGTATGCAGGCGCTGCTGGAATGTTGCTACATAGAAATGGAACGTTCACAATTGGGAATCTATCAAACTTCACATAATGCATAATAGTAAGCAGATACCCATAGGCAGTCAAACCCAATTAGTCAAATTAAAGATGGTTGATTGAGATCATGGTCAAAAGAAATAAAAGGTAAAGATGGACAACATTGTACATAATCCAATACAGGAAACTAAAATATTGAGCAACACCCATAAAAGGCGGAGGAATGTCTGGTACTCCGAGTGATTTAGAAGTTCCTGTTTTTGTTTGAGCTTTGGACTTTCCGTTTTTAATTTTCCTTGGAGTTCGGTATTTTTGCTGTTTTACTTTTTCTTGTGAAATACGTCGTGTTATTATTACAAAATCTAACATACAAGATCAAATAGGAAAGTTTGAAATAAACACATTTTTTTCGGGTAAATGTTTGAAAAGATCCGTAGCGATTGAAATAGTCCAGACTTTTAAAACTAGCCATCTCAACTTACAACATAGAAAACCTAAACCAAACCAAAACTTATCTCATGAAAAATATGTGGTGAACCTAGGAAATATAGAAGGATAAGAAGTTCTTGGTACAAATAGAACGGTCGTGCAGCCCATAACAAGTTAAATCCTAGTAAGTTATTATCGAGGAAAAGTAGTCAGGAATATGACAACAACAAATAAAACATTTTCGTTATCATTTCCGACGGTCAATCAAATTATACTGGCGTCTCCAATTCTTTCGAAAATATAACTTAACCGTTACGATAACCAGCTCTCTA
The DNA here is from genome assembly GCA_017311375.1 of Mytilus coruscus. Lineage (NCBI taxonomy): Eukaryota > Metazoa > Mollusca > Bivalvia > Mytilida > Mytilidae > Mytilus > Mytilus coruscus. The sequence goes on from CM029598.1 coordinate 17,899,349, forward strand.
CCAGGAAACACAAGCTTTGAGATATAGTATAAATTTATCTATATACATTATTAAAGAAACAGCGCAATTGTAACTTGGGCTGTAAGAGTCTGGTATAAATCTGTTTCTCTTTCAATAATTTTCTGACATATTAATGACCATCTAATTCAAGGACTGTGGATGAATGTTAGAGTTTTCATTTCTTGAACAATATTTGTTTCATATCCTTTGAGTACAAAATATTGTAATGAACGTATGGAAACCAATATTTATCAAATGTATTGAAAAATCAGCTATATGTTAAGGTGCATTTGTTATTGCTAATGATAAGCTGATGAAATTGCTATCATTTTACAAGCAAGATCAATCCAGGAATAACTTTTGATGAAATCGGTAATCACGGGTAATTGGTTCAAATAATATTTGGAAGTTATCTATGAATTTTATGAATTAGAGAAACATTTCTACAAATACTCGGTTTGCATCATGTGCATTTACTAGTGTTAAACAGGAGACAAAATAAAGACGATTGTAGGGCACGTTCAAATAATCTTCCAGAAGACTTGAAAATAAAATTTAGGATTGAAAACGACATTTAGGACATTAACGGACAGAACAATAACAAAATATCTGCCTATAAGTAGATTTGTGAATAGTGTAACCATCAGATACTATATGCCCTGTAAGAAATATGAAACGACACAAATCAAATTGTAAGCATCAAATCACATTTTTGCCTTTTCTTATCGAATTTATCGAAGTTAAAGAAAGAGAGGCGAAATATATCAAAGGCAATTCAAACTCATAAAATGACAAATAACTGATAATTATGCCATGACAAAAAAAGAAAAAAGAAAAAAAAAAAGATCAACAAACGGTATACAAAACATTACGTGGAAAACTTAAGACTGAGCAACACGAACCCCACTAAAACTGGAGTAATACATTGAAAATAAACTGAAAACGCCATGGCTAAAAATAAAAAGACAAACAGACAAATAATAGTACACAAGACACAACATAGAAAACTAAAGACTAAGCAACACGAATCCCACCAATCCCAGGTGCTCCGGAAGGGTAAACAGATCCTGCTCCACATGTGGCACCCGTCGTGTTGCTTATGTTATTACAAATCCGGTAAATAGTCTAATTCGGTAGGTCACATTCGTGAAAACGGACGGGTATTGTAGTTACGACATAAGGAACATATCCGATATCATCTGTGAAACGGTCAACCACCTCGTGATGGCGTCCGCAAAATTTACGAAGGGATGATTTCAACTTCACCATTTGGAACTCTTGGTTTAATAGCTTCCTTTGAGCAGCAACACTCTATCAAGGAAATCATGATAGGAAATACAAGCCCGGGAATATCGTATCAATTGGGAGATATACTCCGTATGCAGGCGCTGCTGGAATGTTGCTACATAGAAATGGAACGTTCACAATTGGGAATCTATCAAACTTCACATAATGCATAATAGTAAGCAGATACCCATAGGCAGTCAAACCCAATTAGTCAAATTAAAGATGGTTGATTGAGATCATGGTCAAAAGAAATAAAAGGTAAAGATGGACAACATTGTACATAATCCAATACAGGAAACTAAAATATTGAGCAACACCCATAAAAGGCGGAGGAATGTCTGGTACTCCGAGTGATTTAGAAGTTCCTGTTTTGTTTGAGCTTTGGACTTTCCGTTTTAATTTTCCTTGAGTTCGGTATTTTGCTGTTTTACTTTTTCTTGTGAAATACGTCGTGTTATTATTACAAAATCTAACATACAAGATCAAATAGGAAAGTTTGAAATAAACACATTTTTTCGGGTAAATGTTTGAAAAGATCCGTAGCGATTGAAATAGTTCAGACTTTTAAAACTAGCCATCTCAACTTACAACATAGAAAACCTAAACCAAACCAAAACTTATCTCATGAAAAATATGTGGTGAACCTAGGAAATATAGAAGGATAAGAAGTTCTTGGTACAAATAGAACGGTCGTGCAGCCCATAACAAGTTAAATCCTAGTAAGTTATTATCGAGGAAAAGTAGTCAGGAATATGACAACAACAAATAAAACATTTCCGTTATCATTTCCGACGGTCAATCAAATTATACTGGCGTCTCCAATTCTTTCGAAAATATAACTTAACCGTTACGATAACCAGCTCTCTACCAGGAAACACAAGCTTTGAGATATAGTATAAATTTATCTATATACATTATTAAAGAAACAGCGCAATTGTAACTTGGGCTGTAAGAGTCTGGTATAAATCTGTTTCTCTTTCAATAATTTTCTGACATATTAATGACCATCTAATTCAAGGACTGTGGATGAATGTTAGAGTTTTCATTTCTTGAACAATACTTGTTTCATATCCTTTGAGTACAAAATATTGTAATGAACGTATGGAAACCAATATTTATCAAATGTATTGAAAAATCAGCTATATGTTAAGGTGCATTTGTTATTGCCAATGATAAGCTGATGAAATTGCTATCATTTTACAAGCAAGATCAATCCAGGAATAACTTTTGATGAAATCGGTAATCACGGGTAATTGGTTCAAATAATATTTGGAAGTTATCTATGAATTTTATGAATTAGAGAAACATTTCTACAAATACTCGGTTTGCATCATGTGCATTTACTAGTGTTAAACAGGAGACAAAATAAAGACGATTGTAGGGCACGTTCAAATAATCCTCCAGAAGACTTGAAAATAAAATTTATGATTGAAAACGACATTTAGGACATTAACGGACAGAACAATAACAAAATATCTGCCTATAAGTAGATTTGTGAATAGTGTAACCATCAGATACTATATGCCCTGTAAGAAATATGAAACGACACAAATTAAATTGTAAGCATCAAATCACATTTTGCCTTTTCTTATCGAATTTATCGAAGTTAAAGAAAGAGAGCGAAATATATCAAAGGCAATTCAAACTCATAAAATGACAAATAACTGACAATTATGCCATGACAAAAAAAAAAAAAAAAAAAAACGATCAACAAACGGTATACAAAACATTACGTAGAAAACTTAAGACTGAGCAACACGAACCCCACTAAAACTGGAGTAATACCATGTGCTCCGGAAGGGCCTGCTATATTGAAAAATACGGCCTATCTAATTTTATAAATCATGAAAGTGATTAAAGACCTTCCTAGCGTTTAAACTTAACGTAGAAATGGTTAGACAATAAAGTTTTACATTTTAAAACTAATTTGTTTTATATTGCGATTTTGCATTTTGCTTTTATGTTCTTTGTTTGCGTAAACTGAGATATATTTTATGCAATTATTACATCAACAACAACAAAAAAAAAAAAAAAAAAAACAAAAACAACAGACAATAAAATAAAACTTATAATATTATAACTGATATTAAGAATAGATTTATATGGGAATCATGATTTATTTAATAGTTGCATTTGGCTATGAACTAGCTTTCAGTAACTGCGAGTACTATTAGATCGGTAACTTGCGTCTTGAGTTTTTTTGTTAGTTGTTCTTCCTTTGTGTCGATCTGATGAGTCAAGCCTTTTTAACTAATAATTGATAGCTTGTTCATATGTTGTACTGTTCCATCAATGTTCACGGTAAGGGGAGAGTTGATATGTTTAAAACCCGCCAAATTCTGTTTGTGCCTATCTAAAGCAAGAAACCTGTAACTCCGTGGTTTTCGTTGGTTGCTGTGTATCATAACAAAAAGATTTCAAAGATAACATATTTATTTTTCGTTTGAATTATTTTACATTTTGGGGCCTTTTATAGCTTACTATATGTATGGGTTTTGTTCATTTCTGGAGGCCGTGCGGTGACCTATAGTTGGTTACATTTACGTCATTTGTCTCTGGTTGGTAGTTGTTAAATGACAATCAAATCACATCTTCTTATGTAAGAACATATTAAAAACTAGACATTTCATGTATTGTCATTTCCATTTTATCTTTTTTCATTTTCCAAATTAAAAAAAATAAAAACAATAAAAGTGTCTAGTTTAAAACATCTGACCTAAATAGATAAATTTAGCCATTTTGTTGGTAGTTATTCATTTTTCCAGATCAATTAGATAAATATTAATTTCCTTTCAACCTTCACAATTGATGAAGAAGTCTTAATATGTCAATTAAATATTATTACAAGATAATATATCTCCAATATGTTTGGACGTGATATGGCTAGTGTTTCAATTAAAATCGAATTTATCGTTTGCAAATCGACGTGAATAGAGTAGAACTGTACTCCCGTTGTACATTTGGCATTTCAATATTGCTATTATGTTTTGAAACAAGTTTAAGTTGTCTTTAAAGCTTTAATTCGAACAACCACATGTAGCTTGCAGATGAGTCTAGGTCGATCTGGTAATGGTATTTGGAAATATATACTTTGTTTACGGAAAATTGAATTTATTAAAATCATCTATATTTGGTGACAGTTTGATAGGATGCAGAATATACAATAATTAGGACAAAATGCATATTATGAAATGTTCTTGATAAAATGACACTTTTATTGGATTTTATCTACTTTATATTTAGTTTCCAAAGTTGATTATGGAATTAAAAAATGCAGGAACTGTTTGAAAAGATAACATGGAAGCGGCACAAAACGTGTACCTTGATATATATACTAATGTATCAGTGCGTTAAATTTTTCTTTTTAATTTTCAAATTTTGAAACATCATTATTCCATTATTTTATTCCAATGGGCGATTTCTTGGTTGTGTCTGTAGATCTGCAAATAGTACCAATAAAAGCAGCTCTTAAAACTGTTGATAAGCACATTCCAAATCAACTCTACCTCTGTTTATTTTAAAAATCGAATACACTGTATTATGTTGACAATGTTGGATATTTGTACTCTTGTAGAACACCTACTATGTCATTGACAGACACAAATACATTGTACTTGTAATATGTAAACAAAGGAGTTCAACCTCAAGAAATAGTCCAGACTTTTAAAACTAGCCATCTCAACTTACAACATAGAAAACCTAAACCAAACCAAAACTTATCTCATGAAAAATATGTGGTGAACCTATGAAATATAGAAGGATAAGAAGTTCTTGGTACAAATAGAACGGTCGTGCAGCCCATAACAAGTTAAATCCTAGTAAGTTATTATCGAGGAAAAGTAGTCAGGAATATGACAACAACAAATAAAACATTTTCGTTATCATTTCCGACGGTCAATCAAATTATACTGGCGTCTCCAATTCTTTCGAAAATATAACTTAACCGTTACGATAACCAGCTCTCTACCAGGAAACACAAGCTTTGAGATATAGTATAAATTTATCTATATACATTATTAAAGAAACAGCGCAATTGTAACTTGGGCTGTAAGAGTCTGGTATAAATCTGTTTCTCTTTCAATAATTTTCTGACATATTAATGACCATCTAATTCAAGGACTGTGGATGAATGTTAGAGTTTTCATTTGTTGAACAATATTTGTTTCATATCCTTTGAGTACAAAATATTGTAATGAACGTATGGAAACCAATATTTATCAAATGTATTGAAAAATAAGCTATATGTTAAGGTGCATTTGTTATTGCTAATGATAAGCTGATGAAATTGCTATCATTTTACAAGCAAGATCAATCCAGGAATAACTTTTGATGAAATCGGTAATCACGGGTAATTGGTTCAAATAATATTTGGAAGTTATCTATGAATTTTATGAATTAGAGAAACATTTCTACAAATACTCGGTTTGCATCATGTGCATTTACTAGTGTTAAACAGGAGACAAAATAAAGACGATTGTAGGGCACGTTCAAATAATCCTCCAGAAGACTTGAAAATAAAATTTATGATTGAAAACGACATTTAGGACATTAACGGACAGAACAATAACAAAATATCTGCCTATAAGTAGATTTGTGAATAGTGTAACCATCAGATACTATATGCCCTGTAAGAAATATGAAACGACACAAATCAAATTTTAAGCATCAAATCACATTTTTGCCTTTTCTTATCGAATTTATCGAAGTTAAAGAAAGAGAGGCGAAATATATCAAAGGCAATTCAAACTCATAAAATGACAAATAACTGACAATTATGCCATGACAAAAAAAGAAAAGAAAAAAAAAAAAAACGATCAACAAACGGTATACAAAACATTACGTAGAAAACTTAAGACTGAGCAACACGAACCCCACTAAAACTGGAGTAATACCATGTGCTCCGGAAGGGCCTGCTATATTGAAAAATACGGCCTATCTAATTTTATAAATCATGAAAGTGATTAAAGACCTCCCCTAGCGTTTAAACTTAACGTAGAAATGGTTAGACAATAAAGTTTTACATTTTAAAACTAATTTGTTTTATATTGCGATTTTGCATTTTTGCTTTTATGTTCTTTGTTTGCGTAAACTGAGATATATTTTATGCAATTATTACATCAACAACAACAACAAAAAAATAAAACTTATAATATTATAACTGATATTAAGAATAGATTTATATGGGAATCATGATTTATTTAATAGTTGCATTTGGCTATGAACTAGCTTTCAGTAACTGCGAGTACTCTTAGATCGGTAACTTGCGTCTTGAGTTTTTTTATTAGTTGTTCTTCCTTTTTGTCGATCTGATGAGTCAAGCCTTTTTAACTAATAATTGATAGCTTGTTCATATGTTGTACTGTTCCATCAATGTTCACGGTAAGGGGAGAGTTGATATGTTTAAAACCCGCCAAATTCTGTTTGTGCCTATCTAAAGCAAGAAACCTGTAACTCCGTGGTTTTCGTTGGTTGCTGTATCATAACAAAAAGATTTCAAAGATAACATATTTATTTTTCGTTTGAATTATTTTACATTTTGGGGCCTTTTATAGCTTACTATATGTATGGGTTTTGTTCATTTCTGGAGGCCGTGCGGTGACCTATAGTTGGTTACATTTACGTCATTTGTCTCTGGTTGGTAGTTGTTAAATGACAATCAAATCACATCTTCTTATGTAAGAACATATTAAAAACTAGACATTTCATGTATTGTCATTTCCATTTTATCTTTTTCATTTTCCAAATTAAAAAAATAAAAACAATAAAAGTGTCTAGTTTAAAACATCTGACCTAAATAGATAAATTTAGCCATTTTGTTGGTAGTTATTCATTTTCCAGATCAATTAGATAAATATTAATTTCCTTTCAACCTTCACAATTGATGAAGAAGTCTTAATATGTCAATTAAATATTATTACAAGATAATATATCTCCAATATGTTTGGACGTGATATGGCTAGTGTTTCAATTAAAATCGAATTTATCGTTTGCAAATCGACGTGAATAGAGTAGAACTGTACTCCCGTTGTACATTTGGCATTTCAATATTGCTATTATGTTTTGAAACAAGTTTAAGTTGTCTTTAAAGCTTTAATTCGAACAACCACATGTAGCTTGCAGATGAGTCTAGGTCGATTGGTAATGGTATTTGGAAATATATACTTTGTTTACGGAAAATTGAATTTATTAAAATCATCTATATTTGGTGACAGTTTGATAGGATGCAGAATATACAATAATTAGGACAAAATGCATGTTATGAAATGTTCTTGATAAAATGACACTTTTATTTGATTTTATCTACTTTATATTTAGTTTCCAAAATTGATTATGGAATTAAAAAATGCAGGAACTGTTTGAAAAGATAACATGGAAGCGGCACAAAACGTGTACCTTGATATATATACTAATGTATCAGTGCGTTAAATTTTTCTTTTTTTAATTTTCAAATTTTGAAACATCATTATTCCATTATTTTATTCCAATGGGCGATTTCTTGGTTGTGTCTGTAGATCTGCAAATGGTACCAATAAAAGCAGCTCTTAAAACTGTTGATAAGCACATTCCAAATCAACTCTACCTCTGTTTATTTTAAAAATCGAATACACTGTATTATGTTGACAATGTTGGATATTTGTACTCTTGTAGAACACCTACTATGTCATTGACAGACACAAATACATTGTACTTGTAATATGTAAACAAAGGAGTTCAACCTCAAGTGCTCCAAAAGCTTGAATAAGATCTGATCTAGTTACAGTATTTAGATAAGGCTAATGTTACAACGATTTGATATCAGAATAATCTTTAAAAACAGAACTTAATTCTTCTTATCTAATAACTGCACTAGTACAAGAACAGTATAAAGCGTTTTATCAATTTATCAAAGGTCAATGTTCACTTATTGGTCACCTGTCATGAAGTATTAAAAATTACTTTTCTTTTTCCAAATTAGGTGATCGGTTAGATGAAACGGCACCTGGTATTTGTAGACGTCGTCAAAGACTACATGCGTGGTATGTCCAACTTATGTAGCCCCAAACATACAGTAAATCTCGGTTTCAAATCCAATTCAGAGAACATAATATAACTTGCTGGCTGTTTAAATATCCGTTATTTGTATCACGGAATTTGACATTCGCCTTTCACTTCTAAGGAATAGCAAACACTTAACATGACTTTCACATATTACATGTATTAACAAGAATTTTAGAACAAAACTAAAATAAAAAACTATCATAAAGAAATATTATTAGCGACTCTCAGGACAATGTAATTACTTTACAATACATTGACATTTGATTGTTCTTAATAGTGATTAAGATTATAAAACAATCTTGACTGCTGTACCCCCATTTTTGACATGGTTACCTATTATGTCTGTTGGGTTTGCTCACACATTGTTGTCAATATAATGGAATTATATGCGACTGTCATACAAGTGAGAGGTTTAGCTAGCTAGCTATAAAACCAGGTTTAATCCACCATTTTCTACATGATGGAATTCTATGCGACTGTCATACAAGTGACAGGTTTAGCAAGCTATAAAACCAAGTTTAATCCAACATTTTTCACATAAGGAAATGCCCGTTCCAAGTCAGGAATATGACAGTTGTTTTCCTTTCATGTGATGTGTTTGAGCTTTTGATTTTGTCATTTGATAGGAGACTTACCGTTTTGAATTTCTCTTGGAGTTCGATATTTTTGTTATTTTATTTTTTGATACCCTGATATATCTTAGAAATAATAATTGCTATCAAGGAAATAATTGTTCATTTGATTAAATATACTGGATAAGGAACAATGTATACAAATTAAGGGACAGAACTGTAAATACAAATGTAGAATATAACAAACTCAGACATAAGTCTTCGTGTTATATCTTATAATTTTCAAAATAGGCAATGCATGTACTTACTGCGTTATTCAATTTAAAAACTGTTACGAAGACTTAAAAGCAGGCAATTGCCGTTATCATGAAATGCAGGTCTACGTCCACATTTTGTAACTAAATTAAATGTATACAACTAATATTAAATGTGATTATACACAATAAATTATTGTTATTGAGATATCAACAGAATATCCTTATAATTATGTGCGCAGTAGAATCACTTTGTACAATATGCTCAAGGTCTAATTGTTTTATATACTGGTATTTCAAATGCAGGTAAATAATAATAATGATATTTTATTTGAAGTAACTGATTCCATACTAGCCAATCAGTGCATCGTAAAACATTCTTTTAAAACGAACGACCACAATTATGGTGTTGGTTAAAATTGGTTCATATTTATACAGTAGTTAGTAAAAGAATTTTTAATATCAGTTGAAATAAGAATGGTTTTTGCTTTAGTACTGAATTTCAAAATAGAAATGTGATGATTTAAATTAAATATATGTCGTATTGTTGTTTGCTACTCCTGGAGTCAAAAACGGATTAATTCATTGACTCTCGTAGTTAACCATTACCTTCTATATTGTAATTCTTATTATTTATTTAGGCAAGTCTAAATTGTTTTTGTTTGAATGTGATATGTATTTTCTGCATTCCCAATCTAGTTCTCGTTTTTAATTTCGTCTTGGATTTCTCCCATTTCCTTTTCTTATGAAATTGAATTAATTTTAACATTTTCAACTGAATGTTTTGAACACATTGTACAAGAAAAGAATTCAAATTGCCTTTTTATTCATACAATGATATGCAAGTAAATGTTTTTGATTTGATATACTTCTTTAATTGCATTTTGAAATATTTCGAAATAAATCTTTTATAATAAATTTTCTGTTTAAACATCTTTATAAAGGTATCATACTACTATCTATATTCAAAACATGTTCCATCCTCAACTGAACACTTTAATTTTGTATTGTCAATATTTTAGTACAGTGTTCTCAAATAGTGTGTTGCATATAGAAATTATGTCACATTTGGAAATAATGATATAAATGAACTATTGATAATTGTTCCTTAAAGTCTATAACGTAAACTTGCTAACATAAAAAAACTGAGCACATTAAATAGATAAAAAAAAAAAAAAAACCTACGCATGGCAAACATTTGAAGGCTTATGCCAGAACTTGTTACATTTGATTAAACTTCTAATAATGCTGCTTGCATAAAATATTGTAAACAAAACAATAAATGACTCGAGTTAATTTAGGGATATACAGAGTATTAATTTTTAGTCGTTGCAAATATCATTGACACATATTTAGTGGTAGGAGATATATTACCTAATGAATAAAATGGTCCATGTATAACTATTTAAGATCGAACATGTCAAATTTCAACAATGTGTATGTTACAAAACATGTTTTATACCCAACCATGCATAGTGGTTGTAACTTTGACCATCTGCTAAGTAAAAAAGTCCATATATCACTATGTAGGATCTAATTTAAACAATGTGTTTGTTACAAAACATGCTTTATACCAAACCATGCATGGTGGTTGTAACTTTGACCGGTTCTGTATTCCTATAACCACTTTTCCATATTTTTTTTGTTATTTTTAATACTTAATATTCGTCGATAACTCATATCATAAAAATATTTTCCATCACATAATTTGTAAAAATTAAATATAAAAAAATGAGATATTTCAAATTCTAGAGATTTTAGTAGTTTCTTGTGCGCATTCAAATGTTTGTTTAAATTTTGCAGTAAGTATCGCATTTTATTATTTTGTTTATCAAATATTATCAAATATATTAACATAACATTATGTTCTTTTCTCCTATATTAGCACCTAAATACCATTCACGCATACAATTAAATAGTCAAAAGCGCAAACCTATATTAAAAATTTGATTTAATTTCTTAGCGATACATGTACAGTTTTTCTACTGTTATTTGTCTTTGGTTTCAAAATGACAATCAATTTGTGGTTTTGCACTGATATTACTTTGTTATCATGCTTAAAAGATTCGTTGAAAAAAAGTAGGTCATGGTAGAGAAAAAAGGACTTGCTGCATTAAACCTTCACAAAGACAAGGGTTCCCGTTCATTAGCTTGTTCTTGTATCTTTCTTTAAATGCTATATTAGGTTTCTTGCTTATCTAAACTAAATACTTTCGAGTTTTAAGCAACACTGATTAAAACTGTTAAAATGGTGTATGGTGTCTCAGATTAAATTCGGCATTTTTTTAATTTTGTCTCATTATTGAGATTTTCCTTGAATTGCTTGATTAATTATCAATATTTACACTTTTTTTTTATAGATTTCTTTATAAACTTTAACCAAACTTGTTAATATCTAGTATCTCACATTTCAATTTATTACCGAACTATATCGGACATATGCTTGTTAGGAAACTTAAAAAGTCACAGCGCCTTCAAGTAAATTTGTTCCATATATTTGAATTTGTCAAAACAATATCAGGAAGTGTTGTTGTTAATTTTTTTTTATCTAAATATGACTTGAAAGTCTATAGGATTAGAATGTCCCCTCTAGCATTTGTTTATGTTTCATTTTTCGACATTTGGCAATATTTTCTCACAAAACTATGACAGTTACATTTTGTTTATCCAATTTCAGATATTGAATAGCACAAACAGCCACATTTGCAAGATTGAAAAGATCTTATTTTTCAATTGTGTTCGCATAAAAATTATAAATAGCAATGTGTTTGAATTAAAGTCGTTTCTTAAGCTTGTTGTTTCGCATCAGGTCGATTCTAAAGTTTTAAATTAGATGCGAAACATACAAAATTATTTAAAGTTGACCCGATTGAAAAAAACGTCTAAATATTACAATTTTCGATGTTAGTAAGGAAGTAGATTGTTGCTATTGAAAAAATACTTATCGATTGCATGTTATGTATATTCAATAACAAAATGATTTTTCGCCTTTTAAATAATTTACCCGGCTTTAACTCATAAATTCCGTTATTTCTAAACAATATTTACCAGACAAAATCCAATCATGAATGAAAAAAAAAAATGAAAATTCTGTAATCGTACTACAGTACGATACAAAAAGAGCAAAATACATGTAACGGATACAATAATTTGTATTCGGAACATCATATTTCTAGATAAATCAGGATGCAAAGGGTCGATTGATATACTGTTTCATATTTGATTTGGACATGATTTATGAAAGCTTTTATCCTACCTATTCTAAAATTTACATTTCCCGATAAAACATTAAAAATTTAATTTGATTAGCTGTATTATATTTGTTTAATTACATTAAACCATAAAATTAACAAAATCATTTAAACACACTAATATCATCGAAATATCCGATGGAAACTACAGAATTGAAAAATATTATCTAACAAATTGAACTAAGGATAGTCCTACAAGATATTAAAGTACTCATTATCTAACAGATATAATAAGGAGATATATCATAATCGACTAAAAGTACCGCATACCTGCACTTTTACGGATTGATACTGCTGCTGTAAGAAAGCATACATCGATTGATATCAGTTCCAAATTGAGTAAGTGCAAACAAATATGTCTCACATTTAACTTTTATTTTAGTTATCATGATATTGTTTGAATAAAGGTTTTGTGCCATCATGTACCATAACTGACCTGGTAACTCTGATAGCAGTAATAATACAACATTATCTTTCTGCACTGAGATACACCATTTTATATTAAGTAATGTGACTGAACCAATTAAGTTCAAGTACAGATGAATTATCATGATCGATTCAAATAATAACATAATGACAGAATCAATGGAATGCAATGGATATTTGCAGATGTATTTCATCATTCCACAGCAGACTTATTAAACATTATATGACAGAAATCCTCAAGTTTATACAAAGTAAAACATTTATTTAGTCCTGGCTAGATCTGAATGGAAAAGCGTTGGCTACTTGATAGAATCCTACTGCTACCACAGCGTCATTTGTGTTCTTAAAGATCTTATACAATTATGGCCCGTAGAAAAGGTGAATATCCAAAATTGTCAACTGCGCCCTCAGTGAAATAATTTTTTAGGGTTGATAATTTTGGATAGTCATCGCTTCTAAGGAGCCACAATTTGTTTTGTTATACCGAATGAACAGTGGATGATCCGTTTCAACTATTGAAGAAGATCTTACCTTACTGTAGTAAAAACACAAAATAAAACGTTTGAAAACAAATGTGTGTCTTAGAATTTCTCGTATGTACAACAAAGGTAGAATCTTTTTGTAAAATATTGATGGCCTTGAAAAGGACCGTTTATAAGAGATATCCGCGGCACTAGATGTATTTCCAAGCCTTGTTTCCTCGTCACTCGATGGACTACTTTCCTGTAGCGTGAACGTTGCCATTTTGTTTACTAACGTCTGTCACTTCATTTTTATGGGAGATAACTCGTGTACTAATCAAGAAACCCAAAAGGTTATTCGCCGGTGAATAATAGGGTTATTCACCGCTGGGTGTGAATGTTAAGGGTCATTCGTCCTTCCTTGCATTTAAATGAAAATTAACTAAATTATTCCATGGCAAGTGATAATGTGTTACCCAATAGAATTGTTTATAATATATGTAAGGTATAATAACAATTATTTTGGTGTATTTCCGAACATGTTACTGTATACATAATTAAATATGGTTAAGACCTAGTAATTTAATCCAAATTAGCCCTTTTACATACCAACTCGGACACAAACCATGCCCTTTTACATACCAACTCGGACACAAACCATGCCCTTTTACATACCAACTCGGACACAAACCATGCCCTTTAACATACCAACTCGGACACAAACCATGCCCTTTTACATACCAACTCGGACACAAACCTGCTGATATCGCTTTTATTAGAGGTAAGCTTCTACAGAGTAACCGTCCCTGCTATGCAGTCATCGCTCTCCATGCGAATCCAGATTCAGACCTTGCGGTAAAGTTTCAGATCAGAGGATTATTCTGGTGTAGCAAAAATGTCATTCTTAACATTAATCAATATTATATAGGTAATACAGCTTTGTATTGTCCTTTAACATCTTTAAGATACAAAATTTTATCAACCTTGGTTAAGGTTATCTTCTAAATCTAAACAAAAAGATTGCAATTTGATGCGTTGTACCTTTGTTTTGAGTTTTAACTCGCGGTGGCAAAATATACCTAGACCAGAGACTATATGTACGCTATGTTGGTGATGAATTTCAAGTGTTATTTGTATGTAAAAAGAGGTGGGAGATACAAACATGTACCAAGGTGAACATGGTTCGATAGTTAGTTATGAAACAGAACATTTAACTGTTCACTATATTAATAATCAAACTGCAGTAGTATGGATAATCGTCTATTTGTAATCTGGAAATCTACAAGAGACTTTCAATGTTTATAAAGAATTTTTTTTTTAACAATATTAACAAATTTATTAATGCATGGTTGTGTTTACAGTAATTACCTCATGACCATTTTGTATTTTATTGTACTAATGCACATGTATTATAAGTTGACCTCATGTAAAACATGAATATGTCTGCGCGTTATCGGTACTGGCATTAACATACGGATATTGTGTTATAAAAATTTAGGATTACAAATTTTGGTAATTATTTTAAACCGAGAAATATATTTCCCTCATGCAAAGCTCTGATTCATTGTCCGTCTTTGGATATACTTTTTGTCCTTTTTGGTTTATAAATAAGCTCTTAATTTTTCTAATAGGTTTTGGGTTTTCAGATATTTTGGCCTCAATCATTAATACAGAGACATCTATTGTCAAAATGCGCATCTGGTGCAATAAAATCGGTACCGTTAATATTACAATCAATAAATCTTGTCAAGTTCCAGTACGGATTTTGTGTCATTAATTGATAAACCATATCTCTCATTTTCCATTTCATTTTGATAGACCTTCAACATATTTGTTATTGTGTATAAAAAAGATAGAATTAATATTCATGCAAAATGCTAATAGATATTGACAGAAAATTTCTACTAAATCGTTTTATCCCTATTGGGAATGGATTAAATTCATTCATTTTAAACAAAAGAAAAATATTTTTCACGTGTCAGCAGTCTTTTTTGTGTGAATTTCAAATAAGTAACAATATGAATTAGTTTTTAGGACTGCTTCAAAATAGAATGTGATGATTATTTTATTTTTCCAATATGAATTGTGCTATCAACATAACGGCATGGATCTTTATGAAATTTTCCATTACGCTAAATTTTATGAAAATCCAAAATTAGGAATTTGTGGCATACAAATGTTGCTAGCTGTACTACTTGCATCCCCTCAAAAAAAAAATCGCTCCAAAAAAAACCCCCCAGTTATGATGAATTTGATTAAAGTAATCATTGTATGTGTATTTTTGTGTAAAATTGAATATTTAAAAAAAAAGTTATGTTCACAACCTTTTGAAAATAATACTTTGAGATAAGGCTTCGATACGTCAATTTATTTTTTTAAATTGATTAACATTACTATCCCATCCGGAATCATAGATATTAGTCAACTTTACTTTACTACAAAACGTGCGCAGAGATACTGTTTTGGTATCTGAAAATTGGTAAGTGTCCAACTTTAAGAAATTTTGACCTAACATTTATTTTAGAATGTGTATGTTTGTTTGTTTGTTTGTATATATTGCTGAAACTTACACAGTGATTGGAACAAATATAAGCAATCGCAGTAACCTATGATAAAATGATGATAACAAAATCTTTAATCATTTTTAAATAGACACTGCCAAGACAAAAACAGATTTAAAATTACATTGGCACTAACATCGATTTTGTCATCAACAAATTAAAAACATAACTAAATTTGTATTCTCTTCGAATGGTATTTGGGATGTATAAATACACTTCCACGTTTATTTTCCTTTTAGAAATTGCTTTATCTATATATAACATGATACATATTTATTATAAGGTTAAATCCTAACTATCCTACAGCCTGTCGATACTTTGATTTTGGCATCGCACAAGTCATGTCTTCTTTGACTGTTCATGGCGTTAAAACACTAAATCCCTGGGATAGGTTTTAATTAATTTTAGTCTCTAATGCATGATTTTTTATTAATTGTTTTTGGCTTTTAACTAGCTTTCAATAACTGCGTACTTTCGTGTTAATTTGACCTGTTGACACATTTTGTAATGCATTTCTGTTATTCAATGTTTACTTATTTTGTCTTATATCTCGTCTCACTATTTTTAATATGTACCACCTTTGATAAGTATTTAGTATGACGATCAATTTTCACTTCTGTACTCGTAACGTCAATTTGTCCCAGGTTAAAGTTGTCTTTTTGACATTGTTCTACATCTTTTTTTTTTATTAATATTGTATTTATATTTTGTCATAGATCAAACTTATTCGTTCAGTGTATGTTTACTTGTTTTTGTTCATATGCCTTTTTGATCGAGTTAAGCCATTTCAATTGATATTTTTAGTGTGTCTTTTTATGTTGTAATGTTACACTACTAAAAGATTTAGAACCCGTGTGTTCATACTACATCGTAATGTTTTATTGTTGTTATTTATAATATAAAAAAAAAATAAAACATCGTACATTTTAATGCACTTCTTAATGCATAAAACGGATTTTATCTATTCAGATACTACTGTATCCAGCCTAGGTTCAACTTGATCGCGCTTAAATATGTTTTCAAGAGCTCTCGACAATATCCATTAATAACCTAAAGTTTTTTCTAAATGTTGGGAGTGTAATTTAATATTTCATGCATTTGGTTAACAACTCGTTCATTGTTTACGATGAACACGCATTTTGTCTCGCTCCTTTTATATTTCGATCGAATCCCTTAATTTCTGTTTTGTCTCCTTGATTTGTCTTCTTAATCGATTTATGAGTTATGAACATCGGTAAACTAATGTTGCCTATTTTTTACCATACAAAGGGTATCCGGTTATTATTTTTACCATACAAAGGGTCTCCGGTTATTATTTTTACCATACAAAGGGTCTCCGGTTATTATTTTTACCATACAAAGGGTCTCCGGTTATTATTTCTACCATACAAAGGGTCTCCTGTTATTATTTTTACCATACAGATAAGATAAGATAAGATAAAGATATTTTATTTCCTAATCATAGGGCTCATAACAAGCATGTAATCACATAAAGTAAAAATAAAAACCTTTCTCTCGCACTCGCATACACTCACACATACAACTATCGTTCTGATTAAGGATGATTGGTTTAACAGTACAACATGTAAATAAAAATAAAATACAGATAAAAATACAGACACAAATGTATTTTATTTTTTCGCAGAGATACTGTTTTGGTATCTGAAAATTGGTAAGTGTCCAACTTTAAGAAATTTTGACCTAACATTTATTTTAGAATGTGTATGTTTGTTTGTTTGTTTGTATATATTGCTGAAACTTACACAGTGATTGGAACAAATATAAGCAATCGCAGTAACCTATGATAAAATGATGATAACAAAATCTTTAATCATTTTAAATAGACACTGCCAAGACAAAACAGATTTAAAATTACATTGGCACTAACATCGATTTTGTCATCAACAAATTAAAAACATAACTAAATTTGTATTCTCTTCGAATGGTATTTGGGATGTATAAATACACTTCCACGTTTATTTTCCTTTTAGAAATTGCTTTATCTATATATAACATGATACATATTTATTATAAGGTTAAATCCTAACTATCCTACAGCCTGTCGATACTTTGATTTTGGCATCGCACAAGTCATGTCTTCTTTGACTGTTCATGGCGTTAAAACACTAAATCCCTGGGATAGGTTTTAATTAATTTTAGTCTCTAATGCATGATTTTTATTAATTGTTTTGGCTTTTAACTAGCTTTCAATAATTGCGTACTTTCGTGTTAATTTGACCTGTTGACACATTTTGTAATGCATTTCTGTTATTCAATGTTTACTTATTTTGTCTTATATCTCGTCTCACTATTTTTAATATGTACCACCTTTGATAAGTATTTAGTATGACGATCAATTTTCACTTCTGTACTCGTAACGTCAATTTGTCCCAGGTTAAAGTTGTCTTTTGACATTGTTCTACATCTTTTTTTATTAATATTGTATTTATATTTTGTCATAGATCAAACTTATTCGTTCAGTGTATGTTTACTTGTTTTTGTTCATATGCCTTTTTGATCGAGTTAAGCCATTTCAATTGATATTTTTAGTGTGTCTTTTTATGTTGTAATGTTACACTACTAAAAGATTTAGAACCCGTGTGTTCATACTACATCGTAATGTTTTTATTGTTGTTATTTATAATATAAAAAAAAAATAAAACATCGTACATTTTTAATGCACTTCTTAATGCATAAAACGGATTTTATCTATTCAGATACTACTGTATCCAGCCTAGGTTCAACTTGATCGCGCTTAAATATGTTTTCAAGAGCTCTCGACAATATCCATTAATAACCTAAAGTTTTTTCTAAATGTTGGGAGTGTAATTTAATATTTCATGCATTTGGTTAACAACTCGTTCATTGTTTACGATGAACACGCATTTTGTCTCGCTCCTTTTATATTTCGATCGAATCCTTAATTTCTGTTTTGTCTCCTTGATTTGTCTTCTTAATCGATTTATGAGTTATGAACATCGGTAAACTAATGTTGCCTATTTTTACCATACAAAGGGTATCCGGTTATTATTTTACCATACAAAGGGTCTCCGGTTATTATTTTTACCATACAAAGGGTCTCCGGTTATTATTTTTACCATACAAAGGGTCTCCGGTTATTATTTCTACCATACAAAGGGTCTCCTGTTATTATTTTTACCATACAGATAAGATAAGATAAGATAAAGATATTTTATTTCCTAATCATAGGGCTCATAACAAGCATGTAATCACATAAAGTAAAAATAAAAAACCTTTCTCTCGCACTCGCATACACTCACACATACAACTATCGTTCTGATTAAGGATGATTGATTTAACAGTACAACATGTAAATAAAAAATAAAATACAGATAAAAATACAGACACAAATGTATTTTTATTTTTTTATGAGGAGAGTCAGTTGCCTACATTGTATATATGGAACGAAGGATACATACAAAGGGTCTCCGGTTATTATTTTTACCATACAAAGGGTCTCCGGTTATTACGTCACCAGGACTACATTTGTATATCGGTAAACTACTGTTGCTTATTTTTTACCATTCAAAGGGTCTCCGGTTATTACGTCGCCAGGACTACATTTGTATAGGGACGATGAATATAAAATATCCTTTTGTGAATGTGTAATTTTATGATTGAAATTATCAGGTATTATTTTCGGTACTCACTTTTGGTTGAAACTATTGGTTATATTGATAATATCCAAACTCATTATAGCGAGTTCGACTTTAAAAAAACTACCTTTCTGGTCATTTATAGAAGTACATTGTGTAGTTGTCACTGGTTAGAATAGCATGTGATTTGCAATATCCAAATTAATTACAACCAAACTGTACTTAGCAGCAATTTTATTGAGAAGTCATTAACGGAATTGAGGTTTTTAAACAGTGGAGAGCAGATCATTTAAAGACATGATATGAGTCGCAGGTGGTGGGTATTTCCAATAGCTTCGACTGCGGAGAACATATAAGTTGAAAGATTCCGATTGTTCTAGTGCAATGCAAAATCCGAGTATAATACAATTTGCATGTACAAAATGTAGCGTTCACCATATTTCAATTGAGTAAGTGGTAGACATTTTGCCTTTTATGGCGTCTTGAGTATTTCAAAGTTCAAATGAAATATGATAACAATTTGACAAGTTGCTTTTTAAAAAAAAAAAGACAATACGAGAACCGTAGAACTTTTGTATCCTAATTATTAATTAACTAAATTAAAAATTAATATCTCAGTGTTTTCATGGCCATATTTGTGCAGGATGATATTTTCTTTTTATTGTAAATCATGACAATTTGAAAGTGGTGTTAAATATAAAATGAGGAGAAAATAAATAGGGAATGTGTCCATGGGACACAGATGATGCACCCGCTTGCATATCATATAAAGTTATAAAGGGACATAACTAAAGAACGGTAAAAGTGACTCTACCCAAATTTGTAGTTGATCTGACTTTTGTGGTATTATGTATTATGTATAAGTTTCACAACATTTGGTTGAGGCAAACTTAAGTTATAGAACGGAATCTTTTACGTTTGTATAGGGGCATAACCCTAGAACAGCAAAATTCCAACTCGATCTGTAATTTGGGATAATAAACATTGTGTATAAGTCTCATCACATTTGGTTGAGGAAAACTAAAGTTAGAGAGGCTTAACTTTTACATTCGAGATACAAAAGATTTCATTAATAAAATTGAGTCACACGAGGTCAAAAAAGCATGTAAACGCAACAAACATATGAAAGATTACATTGCCAGGTAGTAGTTGTGAGACTCTTGAAAAGGGACCCATGCTTAAACAAGCTTAAAAATCCTGAAACACTGTTAATATTCTGAATTATAGGCAACAACCATTAGTTAGCAAAAAACGGTTTGGTTGAAGGAACCGCATACATAATTATTTTTAATTTCAAAACACTTAAATTATTTAAATCATAATTTCATCAATTCAGATATATTTATTAAAAGAATGTTGGTCTCAGTATATATGTATTTTCAATCTTAATTCTTATATTGATATATAATTGCTTAAACAAATACCCGAATGTAGGATAAAATTCGCCCTTTTTCTAACTTTACCATGTTTACAGAATTCATTGAGTACTTACATGTATGCTTATTCAGTGTAAAAATCTAGAGTTAATTGTTTTGTGCATTTGATTTTTTTTTCTTTTGCATAACATATTTTTGAAGACCTCATGGAAGATTAACATGCAATTGTTTAATCTATTTCCTTAATTAAAAATTATATAATATAATTTTATCATTAAGAGTAAGATTATTTCCTTGAATTATTAACGAACAGTCTTTATTTTATTTGTTTTATTAATAATTTTCAGTTTTGAAACGGACATTTTGTATATCTGATTTCTCAAAATGACAAGTGAGCATAAAATGTATTCATACAAATCAACAAATCCCAAAGCCCACTATAATTCATTAGATAGAAACCGCTGCATCATTAATATCTCTCTTTAATATCGAGACGCAGATGTTCGATACCATAGGTCGTTAAATGTTCTTTATTGTCACGTTTTAAATATCTTAGATACCCCGTATGGTGGTGCTCTTAATTGCAGGAGGCTAATACAGATAAGATTAATAAGTGTTCCGAATGAAGAATAATTTAGCTTCCGAATATTCCTCCATAGACTATATTTCTAACTAATTGATATGCGTGAACCCTCAGGGGTTCACGTAATAATGAATATTCTCAGCTGTCACGTGATCTTAAAATGCTATCAATAGATTTTGCATTTGTATCAAACCTTGATGGCAACATTAACCGCTTTTGCTGTATCTCAATGGAGGCATCAAAGTCATTTTCTTAATGTGTCTTACAAACTAGAAAAAAGCGGTTATCTAAAAATTTTCCACCAACGGATAACGTATGGTCCTAAGATCATGGTGACCTATGGACTAAAAATGTGCATTATTGCATCAAGTAGGATCTAGAAGTGTTACTGGTTTGAATCAGATTATCAAGTACAAATCATTTTATTAAGCAGCCGGACCAGGAACCTCGCATACAGTGATCAATAAATATTTCCGGGGAGGCCACAAGACAATTGAGGATTTATTTTTACAATTTTGTAAGAAAAAATACAGATAAAGATATAAACATGTCAAGTTTAATAAATGTATTTTTTGGGCTATTAAAACAATGTTTAGTGCAATGGTCTTGCGAATTAAACCAAATATATTATAATTCTATTTATAATATTATTACGTAATAAAAATTCATCAAAAATACCATGATTATAATTGTCTACGCCGGACGCGCGTTATATCTACATAAAACTCAACAGGGGCGCTTGAATCAAAGCAGTTGGAAAGTGAAATAAAACACTAAGCTGAAGAGCATTAAAACCCGAGAATTCCGAAAGGAAAACTTGTGCCAAATACGGCCAAGCAGTCTATCCCAAGGGTAGCAAACCTTAGTGTTTCGAATAATTCAACATTTTCAAAATAAACTAGACTTTATATATGATATCAGAAGTCCATTACTAGACGAAGTGTGCAAGCTGTGCTATATAGTAAGGCGATCACGATGTCCCCTTTATCAGTGGAAAGCGCCATAGGTGGTCCTCCCAAATCTCGTTTTAAAACTATGGAATCATGGGTAAAAATATTATCATATAACAGATAACTGCTAATTAATCTCCTTCAGTTTTTTGGTTAATTATCAGTATGTGAAAATGAATAAAACTAACAAAGATTCAAGTACACAGAGCAATACTTATTTAGATTCTTAACCAAAACCGAAGACTACAGCAACTGAATATAATGTGGCTTCAAAGACAACATCAACCAAGACAAAGAGTAAAATTTGAAGTTACAACAGCTTCTGTTGCAGTATTGGACAATTTTAAGGTATTAAATTGCGGTTAGTTGTAACCTCATACTAAGCAAGATTGAAATTTTACAACATACATTTTTAACAGTTTTAATGCAAAAGATTGGATAATATTTATCATAAATAAGGATTTAGTTAAATGATTGATCGGTGTTTAACGCCACTTTCAGCACTATTGTACTATTTCGTGGCGGTCAGTTTTATTAGTGGAGGAAGCCAGAGTGCCCAGAGAGAACCACCGACCTTCGGTAGGAAAAAGGATTTGGTTATAAACATGTACCTGTAAAATGAACAGAAATAAAACGATTAAATGTTTCCGTCATCGGATGGACTTTAAAGTCATAATTTATGTACGTTTCGGCGATAAAGTGTATCGTCAGGTAGTAGGTATTCCTATGGGCACTAACTGTGCCCTTTAATAGCAGATTTATTTCTATATTGCTATGAATCTCAGTTTATGACCAAACTCAGTAAAGACCCATCATTGTTATATTTAGTTGATACATTCAACAATACCTACCGTTACCTGGATGATATTTTTCGTTAAATAATTCAGAGTTCTCTAAATATACTTCCGAAATTTACCCAAAAGAACTTACTTTAACTAAATCTAACATAAACAGCAGCAGTTGCCCTTTTCTAGATTTAGACATTTCAATTTCTAACGGAAACTACATACTAAAATTTACGACAAAGAGACGATTTTCATTTCTATTGTTAATTTTCCATTTTAGACGGCGATGTGCCTTTGGCTCCATCATACGGTGTTTATATATCCCAACTCGTTCGGTATGCCCGTGTGTGTTCTGATGTCATAGATTTTAACGAACGTAATCAATGCATCACTGGGAAATTATTGTGTCAGGGATTTCGATACCATAAATTACTTAAAACTTTTACTAAATTCTTTCATAGATACAAAGATTTGATTAGTAAATTTGGCTGTACCTGTAGAAAACTTATTAAAATGGTATTTCACATCCTAAATTTTACGGTAATATTGTACTTAAAGCGAGGAAATCACTATGTGATCCGTGTAAACTCATCGAACCTTTAAACATACTTATAAGTAAGGGTTATCGTACCAATATTGTAATTAGATCTCTGAATATAGTTTACATTGGCACTAATATCGATTTTGTCATTAGCAAATTAAAACATAACTAAGTTGTATCTTCTTTTGAGGCGGGATGTTTAGAGACACACACGTTATTTTTATCTCTTAAGAAGTAGCTTCTCACTATCCTACTACCTGTCCATACATTTATTTTTAGCATTGCACAAGTCATGTCTTCTCTGACTGTTCATGACGTTAAAATACTAAATCCCTGGGATGTGTTTTAGTTGATTTTAGTCTCTGATGCATGATTTTTTATCATTAATTGTTTTTGGCTTTTAACTAGCTGTCAGTAACTGCGAGTACTCTCAAATCGTACTTTCTTTTAATTCGACCTGTTGATACTATTTTTAATACTTTTTTGTTATTTTATATTTTAATCTGGATCTTGTCTGTATACCAGCTTTGATTATTTGGAATATCTACTAATTTTCACTTCTTCATACTACATTTGTATGAACATCAAGATTATTCTCCTTTAATCTGTACAGGAAGTTTTATTGTTGATATTTACCCTTATGTATCTAGTGTTAAATTAGGTATTTATATGACAGACCTTTCTTGGTATTCCTAATTATTGGAAGATTTTATATAGACAGAAAAAGTATACCTAAAACGACAAAGTTATTTTTCATTTACCTGTATATATTATGAAAACCGGTTTTTTCAAAAGTGATTATTTTCTAAGGGTTTAATATTTCGCGGTGGTGTATTGCCATGGCTTTATTTGGACTTGTTTGTTTGCTTTTTGGCCTTGAATGTTTGTCCCTAATATTTTATTAACTATGTATTTACTTTCAGGTATCACAGATTGAATTTATTCGTTCATAGTGTGTTTATTTACGTTTTTGATTGAGTTAAGCCTTCCAATTGATGTTTTATTGTGTGTTTTTCTATGTTGTGATGTTATACTATTGTTTGGTACCATTAAAACGTTTAATCCCGCTGCAAATGTTTGCACCTGTCCTAAGTCAGGAATCTGATGTACAGTAGTTGTCGTTTGTTTATGTAATTTATACGTGTTTCTCGTTTCTCGTTTTTTATATAGACTAGACCGTTGGTTTTACCGTTTGAATGGTTTTACACTAGTACTTTTGGGGCCCTTTATAGCTTGTTGTTCGGTGTGAGCCAAGGCTCCGTGTTGAAGGCCGTACATTGACCTATAATGGTTTACTTTTATAAATTGTTATTTGGATGGAGAGTTGTCTCATTGGCACTCACACCACATCTTCCTATATCTATAGACAAGACTTCCGTTTAGATCAGTTTAAAATTACACGGAATTTTGGTAAATTTACAAAAAACACAGCGGTAATTGTCGTTCCAGTAATAACTAATTAACAAACAGTAGGATCTCTTTGACATTGAGCACCTGTTTAAAAATTCGTCAATATAAAACTTCCGTGACTTCAATGATAGGAAATACCAATAATAATATTTCGTATTATTGAAATCTGAATACCGAAATTCCACAAACTTGTTAGCTTCGCTTGTTATACATATAAAATTACACACAGTGACATCCGTACAGCAAGATGTAAGAATTTGAATCGCATTTTTGTTGTTGGAACATTACCTTGTCAAACTTAATAATTTAAAAGTGGCATCTCCTCCTTTCTTCTATGTACTGTATACGTACAAGTCAGTCAAGTAAAGAAAAGGTTATCACGAAACAGTCATATATATATATGCGATCATATGAGGCACATGTAAGCTTGACTAATTATAGGTGAAAAATACTATGGTTAACATGGTACATGTATCTCCATTCAGAAAATGATATATAGAACTTTTATTCTTTTCGAGGTATAAAAGGTTAAAGATTCGGAAAATACTAAATCATTTATTTCTTAAAATCCTGTCTTACAAATTATATTAAATTTATGTTATACACTTGTCTGTATCTCCTGACTAAAGCCCTACTGGGCGTTCACATGCTCACGTTTGCACATCCATGCTTAGATACACATTAATTTAGACATACATATAGGTGTAAAACTTGCATGTGAACGCAAAACGTGACACGCATGCAAATTATGCATGGACTTAATTTGCATGATCGAACCCCTTGATGCAAAACTGTAATTGCACATATATGCAAACTTACGCTTCGTGATTTTTGTACATATGAACGTAAAATGATATAAGAATACAACATTGTTTTATACACAAAGCTACGAAGTAGTGGTAAATAGTTCTTTATCTTTCCATCCGTCTGTTCGTCCGTCTATTCGTCCGTAAGTCACCTTGGTTTCCGGATACTAAATCAAACACATGTACTTTAATATCGTAATTGAAACCTTCCTTGAATATATGATCACAAATGAGAGAAAGACGTCCGAGTCTGAGGTCTTGTTAACTAAAATAGATCAAAAGTAATGCAGGAAGAAGTCCCGGACTGTTACTCTAGACCTTACAGAGTATTCGAAACAAAATTTTTAAATATACGAGGATAATTCCCTATCCATTTCGAGTGTACAATGGCTGGCTGCGGGAAAGGTCATATCAACTAAATATCGACTGAAATAAGTGCAGTAATATGCATTGTTTTCGAATAATAACCCCTAAAAATGTAAAAAAAAAAAAACACATTGTGATTTATATCAATTATGAATTAAAATCATTTTTGTTGCATTTATCGGGCGTTATTACCGGCAACAATTTAGCACATGACTGATGATATATAAAATGAAGGCTGCGTAACTGTTACTTTCTGCTCGCAGTTGATCATAAACACCATTAATTTTATTACCTATTACAAGGATTTACTATACAAATACTTTGACTATTATAAGTCCTGTTGAATTACCATGAAAACGTAAAAACAGAGATCGAGTTTCTTTTCTCAAAATTTACGATGTGCAGCTCTTGTAAAACTTTTTAGAGACATATTCATAAAAATCAGCCATTATAAACGTAACAATCACCATCAGCTATTAATTATCACAACCCACGTTCCATCTTTCTATGAGACAGTGCGTTAGTTAATTCTCGGGGTGTTATACATAAATCATCTCTACCTAACCTGAATAATTCAGTCGTTATATTCCGCTGATCTACGAAGGCTACATTAACGCCTGAACGTCTTCCTCGATAAAGACCGTCAACCGGAAAATTCACACCGCTATGCAATATGGGAATTTTGATTTAAGTTGGCAGCTAAAGTAGGAGGAGTTCCGGATGTTAATTGATGTTAAATGATGTAAACTGATGTTAATTGATGTTAATTAATTATTATCGGATTTGTGTTAATTGAACACACGTGTTTGGTAAGACAATTACAAGACAGTTGCGCAAACTCATTATCCTGATCGCCGCCGATTGGCTCTCTCTCACAGAGAGCAGGCGACGCGGCCAATGATCATAAGGAGTTCAAGCCCTCGTGTGGAGAAAATCGGACACGGAAAGGGCTTGAAATATTCGAGTTAATCTCTACCCAGAATGCATCGCAAAAAATTTTGCCATTGATTTTTGTTACTATTACTAACAATCTCGCTCAAATCCCGTTTCAATCACAGTTGGAAGTATGGGGACAACGTGATCGCCTTACTATATAGCGGGTTGCACACTTCGTCTAGTAATGGACTTCTGATGATATACTATGCGTTATGGTCTCCTAGTTTACACATGGGTCAATCAGTCATTTTTAATATTTTTAAAAAGTGATGTAGCGTATACGTCAACGAGACAGGCCAAATGACAACAATAGCAAAAAAAAAAAAAAATTATGAGGAAAAACATATGGTCTTCAACAACAACCAAGGGTCTATATGCCAAGCTCTATATCAACCCTAGTCCAGAAAAGGTATAAATTAATTAAACAGAGACTATTTAAGGTCTGCCATAACTTTAGACAGCCATTGACGAGATTCTAGACTTTGGACAAGTACATGAAGACGTTTGCAGGTTTTGACTATATTATTTAACATGTTCTGTGTTGGTAAACATCGACAACATTCATTAGATAAACAGGTATTTTACCCCAAACGTATGTTTTTCCATTAAACATAGCGTGATTATGTAAAAGCAATTGATAAAAGATATAAAAATAAGGAGATGTGGTATGATTGCCAATGAGACAACTATCCATCAAAGTTCATATGAAGTGGATGTAAGACTACTTGTTTATCCTTTTCAAAAGGGATATTTAATGGTTTTTGAGTTTTGAGTACTTTAGTGAACCATATAATGGCCTTTGTATGTATAAAAAAACGTTTTGATTGGAATTCGTTTAGACCAGATTTTTGTTTCAGTGTTATATAGTTTGACATGTCAGTGTTATATAGTTTGACTTGTCAGTGTTATATAGTTTGACATGTCAATATCTCTTGTCAGTGTTATATAGTTTGACATGTCAATATCTCTTGTTAGTGTTATATAGTCTGACATGTCAATATCTCTTGTCATCGTTTCTTCCTATTGTTTCTTGGTCGGTCACTTTTATTTTCTTGTTCTTTTATCGTCAATTTTCATGACTTGTTCAATCTATTTCAGATTTATGTTGATGTTTCCATCACCAACAATTATATAGCATACTATAATTACTTTAGTTTGACCGATTTCCAAATAAAGAACAAAACTTCTAATTGCTTCATCCGTATTAACCACTATTTCTAGCTTCCATGAAAAAAACATCCCATCTGCTTTATTATCAAATAAAGAAAACTTTAGTATATCTATGTGGGAACCTAATCAAACAGACAGAAGCCGGAATCATTGGGACCATAAAGTCACTTCAACGTTGTTCACACCTTAATAAAAATTACATCAGCATATAAAACCTAATTAGTATTTGATGCTTAAATGAAACAGACACAAAACACATCACTCAACAGTAGGTGTGAATGTTTAAATAATTGACATTTCGTTGCCTATTTATTGGTAAATAACTTTTGATGATCGAGTACTTAGCCGATAGCATTTCTGCATTGATTAGCGGAAATCTAACTTTAGATGCTGTTTGTATTAAGAATTAGCTTTTGACTGCCGGTATCGACATAGCTGATTAATGCAACTTTTTTTTCTAATGATTAATATTAATCTGTCCGAGAATATTTAATGGAAGGAAGACGGATTCCAATCAAGCTTTCTTGGTTTTGAAACATGGCACTTGATGAAATAAAAGCTCAAATTTGTGGAAAATGGAAATTAGATCGCAGTGAAAACTTTGATGAATTTTTAAAGGAACTAGGTAAGACTGATTTCTAATTTTTATTGACATAAATTGTTTAAGTTACTTTAAATACATAACATTCCGTGCAACTTAAATTTTGATTTATTTTCTGGTCTTATCTACATATATTGAGAGAGAGAGAGAGATGGAAATTAATAAAGCATCACGTATTTATCTATGTATCTATTTTATATTGAATTCCTTATATATAATTGTATTATATATTTTTACAGAATTTAACGGATAAGTTTCCAGTAAATTTGTAAAAAAAATAAATAAAATAACACTTTAAATTGTACCCGTTTGAAACGCTATTCTAGATTTAACTTCATCCGGAACGCTCGAAGCAAAACAAATATTGTAAGCCAAGGATATGTAAGTACTGAAACACGTGAATAGCTATACATGATCAAAAGGTATATAAACAAATAGCGTTATCCATATAAGGTCAACGTTGACTGAGGAAGTTGGAACCTTAGTTTCTTAATAATTTCTAGATGAACGGACCATTATGGAAAGGTTTTTATAAAGCATGCCAGTACCGAAGCACTGACTACTGAGCTAATAGTCCAGCAGCAGCTCCTAAAAAAACGAAAATTACACTTTATATTTTTTATGCGTCGAAAGCGCTTTTATAGATTAACCTTCATCAGGACCGATCTATGTCAAAAAATTAAATTGAAAGCAAAGGACGCATAAGTACCGAAACACGAAAAGAGTTTTATGACCAAAAGGGATCTAAAAATAATAGCCAAAACCATCGAAGGTCAACTTTGTCTGAGGAATTTGGAAGCTTAGTTTCTTAATAATTTCTAAACTAATGATCGGACAATTTGAGAAACTAAATGTATGAAATAAATCATGTCACTACCGACTACTGAGCAGACAGAACCCTCGGCGATAGTCTACTAGCAGCGCAATTGTCCCGGTGCTACAGTAAAAAAAAATGCATATAGATAATTTAGTCTTAGATGCATGATTTTTTTATTAGTTGTTAGTGGCTTTGAACTAGCTGTCAGATAACTGCGAGTACTCTCAGATCTGTTCCTAGTGTCTTTTGTTGTTTGGATGTACAAGTACCCTGCCACGTCCACTTGTATTTTGTCCATCTGATGAGTTAAGCCTTTTTCAACTGATTTTATAGTTCGTTCTTATGTTGTACTGTTATATCACTGTCCCAGGTTAGGGAGGTTGGGATCCCGCTAACATGTTTAACCCCGCCACATTATGTATGTATGTGCCTGTCCCAAGTCAGGAGCCTGTAGTTCAGTGGTTGTCGTTTGTTTATGTGTTACATATTTGTTTTTCGTTCATTTTTTGTACATAAATGAGGCCGTTAGTTTTCTCGTTTGTATTGTTTTACATTGTCATTTCGGGGCCTTTTATAGCTGACTATGCGGTATGGGCTTTGCTCATTGTTGAAGGCCGTACGGTGACCTATAGTTGTTAATTTCTGTGTCATTTTGGTCTCTTGTGGACAGTTGTCTCATTGGTAATCATACCACATCTTCTTTTTATATATAACACTCAATAAATGTTATGCTCCGAATCGCCTTTTTTATTTACCTTCATCAGGACAAAGCCAAAAAAAAAAACATAAAAAACCCACCAAGATAGTATAAGTACCGAAATAATTTAAGAGTTATATGACTAAAGGTGTTCTAAAGATAAAAGCCAAATTCCTCCAAAAGCAAATTTGCCCGAGGGAGTTGCTACAGTGTAGCGATACGTCGTGTGCAACAAGCTTTTAAAATAAGCAAAACATAAATGAAAAACTACAAAACATTTTTTTGTTTAATAACCTTTATAATTGTCTTGTCTTATCTAGATTGAGTACAGTATACGAACGATCTTCAAACGTAATTTTGATTTATCAAACAAATAGTTAGTCAGTACATCTAACTTGCGAGCATTTGACAATTGTTTAAAATTGCTATATCCCAATTGTACAACAGACACAACAAAAGCAATACTTCTTTAAGCGCCATATTTTGTAGTTCAAATTATCCCTAAATAATAATTTGCAATTATAAAAGCATGCGTATTTCCCTTTTATCGTTTGCTTTGCGCAACTCGGTAAAAAATGTTCTTGCTCCTTCAAATTTTCTCATTTGAATATTCCTTCGCAACTGTTTTCCACTTATTGAGATGCCTAACGAGTCAATATATTTCGGAATATTTCTTATTAAATCTTATCATTATCATGATTATATTATAGCATATTTACAGTCAGGAGTTGTTTTCTCGTTTATAAAAACGGACATTTGAAAAGGATGTGGTCAAACCGCTATAAATCTGACATTTCAAAATAAACAGTGAAAATACAAACAAAACGTAGCCATTTTTTACCCATTAATCTAAATTATCGTTATTTAAATCTTCCTACGTGTATGCTGGAGGTTATATGGATGGAATGCATGTGAAATAATTGTATCATCTAGCATCATTCGTTCGAGATAAACTTTGCCTCGTGGAGCTAGAACCATGGTTTCATTATTTAAAAACTGCGTTAATTGTCACTTAAAGTTCCAATCAGAACGTGTCTATTACATGATGTCGGTCACAATGCCTTCCTGGTTAGAAGATCCTTCTTATTGCAATAATCCCAAAGTGATCGAGGTATAGTAAAATATACGGTACAATCAGGGAGCACACTTCTTAACATCTTTAACTATCTTTACACGTGAATTTGATATCTTTTTTTTAAATTACCAGAAGAGTTGATCGTGTTGATTGAATAATTGACAAATATTTAGATAAACAGGAAGTGGTGATTAAATAAATTATTTTGGAAATTTGATTTATATCAGCATAAATTTTCACACTGAAATGTATTTTTGCTTAACATGCTATCAAATGGATCGTTTTTCTAAATATTGATTGAAATTGTCATTCATATATTTTATTTTCGAAATTCGATATCAATTAATTCACAAAATGTAGAAACCGACTCAAAATAGATTTAATTTGGAGATACAACAAAGTTTAATTTAGTTCATTTCACCACCTAAGTAAATAGCGTCTGTTGACTATTGTTATCAAACTGATATTTTTAGTTTATTCGATGCTGATATAATTTATTATAGCAACGAAAATATAAATATTTCTATATGACGCAAAATATTGCCCAATTCACTGCTTACGTTGACAGTTGAATTTATTCTCCTTTGTTCAAACATACTGCGTTTTTCTTCTCGTGTAATAATACTAGATTTGTGTTTGCTCAATAGGACATTGGGTTTATTGTTCTGTATTGTAAGCCTACATGTTGTCAAATGTGTGAACCATCTTCGCTATCAAAGGATTACGATACATAACCCTCCTCTGCAGAGACTAGCGGAAATAGCTGTAAAAGGTATCCCTGTTAATTTGATCAACACCCAAAGGGTTGAATGGAATAAAAATATTGTATTCCCTGGACTTCTCCCGTCCGGCTGTTAAACCCTAAGGCCCTATCTTAAAGTGAGGCGTCCGTTTGGGTGTGCGAGATGTATAAATACATAACAACGTCTGGTCGGGATGCGGACGTTAATTCCGATGCTTCGTGTGAGGTGATTGCTACACTCTCTGCACGTTAAAGAATCCTTGAATCAACTCTAAGGGGTTCTTAGGTGGCACTTTTTCACGTACAAATGTCTATCCAACATGTCCTCATTTCAAGTAGATGTCCAAATTCCCACCGTTGATCCCGGTCGACTTTCCTTGCAAAATCTACCTATGGTATGATACGAGTACAAATAACAACTGTATTAATTCTTAATTTGTTCGCATCTTGAATATCCATGAAATATTTGCCACCAGACGTTAAGCATGCATCAATCAATCACTCATAGATTGATACTCAATGACTGGTCAATACAACAGCTACATTTCTTGTACCTTGAAAGGATGCAGTCATGATCAAAGAAGCTAATAAGCAAGGATATATTCAGCCAACAGTAGATTGGTATTGTCTATGTCAGGACAAATATACATGTATTGTCAGTTTTTCAATTGTCAGCAACCTCTTCTTAAACCAATAAGATTTCTTTAATCGTCATTAAGCTTTGTCGCTACGTTAACTGGATTCTCTAGTTATGTATGTTTCCTCTAAAATAAATCATCTGCATATTTAGGAAACGATCTTTTAAAGGAAACAGATTAAGAAATTTCGTTGTTTCACAAGGGAACATAACGGAACGAGAACAAAACATTTCTTTTTCGAGTGAAATATGTTTCAACTTATTTTTTTTTTTTGCAAGAGCTTAAACACAGGCACGAGTGAGCTCTGAATATATATGACGTAACTGGCTTATACTAAATGAAATATCAATTACAAAATTAAGTTCTGGCATAGGGAAGGACATCTTCAATAATAATATAATTGATATGATACAACTAGACGGGATTGATTAAAATAAATGAATAAGCGAAAGGAAAAATACATACAAAATTAAGCAAAACTGTATCTGAATTTCCTATTGATAAGCGTGTAAGATTAAAAATAATCATTATTTATATTAAACGTTATATATTTGTCCAGCCAGTCAATAAAGTGGAAACACATTCGAGCTTTACAGGAAAAATATACATCATGTAGATTCAAATAGAAGAACAAAGGATATGGGATATCCATCCATGACCCAAAATCGGTACATGCACAGCAAAACACACAAAAAGCAAAGGAACAGCTCTTGTATTGCTGTTCTTCATCTCAAAGTCGCAGCGAGGCCTCCGACACGAAGCAAAAAAAAAAAAAAAAAAAAAAAAAAACTCATCTCACTGCAAGTTTAAGACTGCCCCTAGCAACGGCAGCTCATTTGAAAATATTTTGTGTATCATATGATACTACAACTTTTGAACTAAAAAGAAGGAGATATAGTTTGATTAATACGTTATTAATAACGTTGTTAATACGACAACTAGAAGTGTATCCACAAAACACCAAAGGGCAAGGTTGGCAGTAATTACAGGTTTACCGTACTCATCAATGAGCAAACTTTAAAATTGCGCATTTTAAGCCATAGAAGACCCCCGGATGACAAAAAAGGAAAGACAGAAAAACAACGGTCTAATTTATATTTAAAAAAAACCGAAAAACAATTATGACAGACAGCAACCAACGAAATCCACAAGTTTACTCAATCATGGTTGAGAACACTCAAATCTCCCCTAACCGGGGTCAGTGGTGTAACAGCACAACTGTACAAGTCAATTGGAAAGGGTTGACTCTTCGGATTGATGTTAATTATAGAATAATAAAAAGACTCAAAGTACTGATTATTAGCAAATACTGAAAATAATACAAAGCCAAATTTAAACTGATAAATTCTTTAATATTTTACAAAACTGATGCATTGAAGGATTATCGATATCCAGAGATTATAACTGATAATTTCAAATGTTCATCAGAAAGATAAAAGAATATATCGTAATAGAACTTGAATGTAATCCGGAAGGAATAAAACCAATTGAAATTACTTATAACGATAAGGATTAAAGACTTTGGAAATTACTTATAAAGACATCAAAATGAAGGTTTTTAAAAATGTGTACTTTGCCCTAAAAGATCGCTTTAATGTAAATCGTCAGGTCGCTTCAAAGACAAAAACTGAGAAAAAAAAATGATTTCGAACGTTCAGAAACTAGGTAATTGTTAGAATATTGTTGAGGGTCTGGATGGGGTTTACAGAATAGAGAATAACGGGCAACAAGTACAGACTAAAGGGCAAACAAAGTAAAGATTAGAGAACAAATATGTAAAAATAATAAAGCATAGAGAATAATAGGGTGCTTAAACAGAAAGAATAGAGAAAAATGGACAAAATAAGTAAAGAATTAAGAAAATGGTTCATAGAATTTAATAACAAAGAAATGAAGGACCCTCATCCAGACCTTCATATATACATGATGAAGTCCATTAAATCGATGCTGTAAACTTTTTCATTCAAGTCACAGAAAAGCATGTCTCGTATTTTCGCATGACGTATGTGCATAGAGTTATGAGTTATGAGTCCAAGCGTCGTGCTCTTTACTCTAAAACCCTTTGCAACTATACATTCTATGAAAATTCCGATTGACTCATTGTAAATCAAAATTCTGCATAAATAAAAATATGTTCTGTATATTTGAGGCGATAGGTTAACTTTTCTACCTTCATCCTGTTCGCTGTAGTTTGCAGAACCTACATACCTTATTTCTTTTTGTCATGAACATTATGAAATATTTACCGTTCGTTAAGCAAACAACAATCAATTAATCGCGGTTTTTCAGTTTATTAAGTGCTGTGTGGACACAATACATAAAAAAGGAAGATGTGGTATGATTGCCAAGGAGACAACTCTCCACCAGAGACCAGAGCATTAATATAATAGAAGATGTAGACAGCTCTGTTAAAAGAAAAAAAAACCTAACTGTTAAATATGTACATATGCTATGCCTTAGTCTAAATGGGAAACTTCACTGAATTTTATGAAATTTTACATGCAACTTGAGTATGCGGAACTGCACATCGAAAAAATGATACACGTAGCCTTTAAACTTTCTAAGATATAGCAAATTAACTATCTGGAAAATCGTAGTACAAATGTATAGAACACATATGACTATCCTAAATATCTAAAAAAAAAAGTTTAGCAAATTTGGCTTAAAATCAATTTTTCTCGAAATCCTGTCATACAATTTAGTTCCAATATGGTATGATAGTGCTACTGAAAATCCGTTTTCTCGATATAAATTCATAAGGAATCACCGAATTTGTTTTTTGAGTATGAATATTTGAATATTCTGTACCAGTACAGTGTTTAAAAAGCGCCGAAAAGACAAAATTGACTTCTGGACGCGAAATTTTTTTTTTCGATGTTTTAGATATTACAAAACCATTTGAATGATTTTACAACAAAAACTAATTCGATGACCATCTATAATGTCCATATCAATAAAAAGGAAATTTTAGTTGAAATGACATATTAATTTTAAAGAAAATTAGTAGGACAAGTTTTTGAGAAAAAGGGAATTTAAAGTCAAATATTCGATATTTTTGCGATATTTACGTGCATCCTATTCATTTGTATTTTATTTCTACAGAATATACAATTTGCTATATATAAAGCTACTTATACATTTTTTCAATATTTATATGTAGTTCCGCATGCTCTACTGATTGCAAAATTTTATGAAAAAAAAAAAAAAAAACGTGAGATCGAAAATGTATGTACCTGTTACCATAATGTCGCATGTTTGCCAGAAAAGCATGAAATTTATATTTTTACCAGGCCTTGAATTGCACCCATGACCTCCCGCACGCAAGGCTATCATGTTTCCTCAAGACCACCAAGGCGGTTGACTGACACACTGCCGATTCCTTTCATTATAATCTATGCTTATTCATGACACTTCACAGTAAAAGTTACTTTTGTTACATGATAAATTCTTTAACATATTCAATCCGTATAACTAATCTCGACATATTGTATAGCATACATGAATAGTAAACTACAATGCTTTCTCTCACTTATAAAAAGTAGCTCCAAAGACGTAATAGTAAATCTATTAAATATTACGTTTATTTAACCATGGAACGTGTGACATTCAAACCCGAAACCTAGTTTTTGTGGGATTAATTTTGGCAAAGGGGTTACAGAACACCTAAGGAGTTTACTCTTTAATAATCAGCTGACCGTTTTAATCACATACTATTAGTTAAGAGATATAAAGCTTCTCAATAATCATAATAAGTGATATATCCAATGAAATTATTTCTGTAAATTGTGTGGTTCAAATTTATTATAATTTTTATATTTTTGTCAACAGGTCAAAGTAAATATTTTGTCAAAATTTTATGAAAATTAAACGAGCCAAATCTATTTTAGTCAAAGTGTTTGGTACCCCCTTTAAATATATTAGATGTTAAAACTTTGTAAACATGTATTGTGATCATAACATTCTATAATTCCAAAGATACCTACATTTCGTGACGCAAATAACTGAACAATCAATCATTAATTTTTCTACGGCATCGCTGGAGATGATAGCGAAAGGTCAAGTATTATATAATGATTAAAGAATATCTATTTTTCTCGTTGATTGACAACCCTTAAGATGCACACATTACATAACAAAGTACAATAACACATGATTTTGTGACTAACATATATTTGCTTCGATTCAGATAGGAGAAATGTTTGATAACGTAATACATGTATATAAGGACAAAGGTTACACTTTAACTAGTTTGAAAATTGAGTTGATCGTTCATTGTTGTAAGTTATCATCGATTTCATGTCATTTGGACTTACAATTTTCATGTACTTGAAATCAATGCCACAAAGCCAAACTGTAGAATGGTACTGGTGTTTGGACGCCGGAGGACATTTTAGTAGAATAACAAATTTTAATAGTATCAAGACCGCACAATAGAAAAAAAAATCATGTCCACTAAAAAGTCTAAAAAAGTGAACTCAAATGTTTAATTGTAAATGTATGTCCCAATGAACGTACGTAATGGGCTCTTGCTATACCCCCTGTATAATACTGTCCATAAGATTGTGATAGGAACTGTGATATGGTGGTGTTTGTAATTTGATAATATTAGATCCAGAAAAACGTAAATGGCTGGGTGACGGTGCCATCACATATTGCACCAAATTGTCAATGCAAACAACTTAAACATTAAGCCAATATAAATCCTTGCTCTCGGTTTGAGTATGGTGTGTATTATCAGAAACATGCATATACATAGGGTTTTATATGCCTCTGGTATTATTCAACCCGGTAATTTTTGGCTGAAATGGGCTACCGAAGATACCTGTAAACAAATCAATCCGGCGCCAAAATGGGCTATAATGTCTGTGCTAAAATGTATCCTATAGTACTTTTAAATTTTATCAGCTTACATTTCTTGCGCCCGTTTGGAAAGACGACGACAAAGCTTCATGTTGGTGCGTTTATCTCAATAATTTTCTTGAGGTTCTGTTAATTCATTTAAATTATTTTAAGATATCTCAGTAGAAAAAAAAAACCGCACACAATTGATTAACTATATGCAATTCATTCAGAAGAAGATTAAAATACTTGTTCGCAGAACTCAAAGAGTATTATTTGAAACAGTATAATAATATTTTTTAGGTAACCACTACCGGTGTTTGTCTTGTGTTTGATGATTCTTCAATTTGTTGTTCTGGTTTTTTTTCTGAATTAATATACACAAATTGTGAAGTGAAGGCTTATTATCTTTAAAGTCTTTCACAACGGAAATTAACTTACGAGTAATATGAAATATACAATTTATTTCCTATATCATTCCGCAATGAAAGTCCAAAAACAATTGTTTCCCCATTTTTATAAATTTACTTTGAATTTTCATAATTCATTTTATCCATTTAAAAAAAACCTTATTAATCTAGGACGTTTTTTTATCTTTTCGGTCTATTCCTGGATTGTACATTAGGAGAAACAAGGAAATTCTTACGTTCCTATATATCTACCATATTGATCAATATTTAGGTCAAATATGAAAGGTCAAATGTACATAATTATTTTACATGGCCAATGTGTGTCAGTATCTACATTTTATACTCGCTTGCACATGCATATGTAAACAAATTCCCGACGAATTGATACCAATTTTAGAGTAATTTTTTGTCTGGGACCTATATGAAGAACTTGATACTACAGTCTCGACAATTGAAACACATTCACCTGTCACACAATACAAAGTAGAGATTTTTGTCATGGTTCATTTAATATTTGTTAATGACTTTGAACTAGCTTTCAGTAACTGCGAGTACTTTTCAATCCGTACCTTGTGTTTTTCTTTTTTTTAATAGTTTTTTTGTGTGTGTTTAGTGTTGACATTATGAGTCAGATTTCCTTGACTGATTTTTAAAGTTTGTTCTTATGTTGTGCTGTTACATCACTGTCGTTGAATAGGGGCGTTGAGCGCTCTCACACATGTTAATCACCCGTCAAATTATGCATGTGTCTGTCCAAGTCAAGAGCCTGTGATGCATTACTTTTCGTAAGTTGCTGTCTGCATTATCTGTTTTTCGTTAGTTTTTGTTATTTTTAGCATAAATCAGATGTTTGGTTTTCTCTTTTAAATTGTTTCACATTTTTTCATACCGGTGTCATCCACAGCTTACTTTAAAGTATGGATTTTGCTCATTGCTGAAGGCCTAACGGTGCCCCATAGTTGTTTACATCCTCTCCCTTTGGACTCTGATGGTTAGTTGTCTTATTGTCAATCATACCACATCTTCTCCTTTGGACTCTGATGGTTAGTTGTCTTATTGTCAATCATACCACATCTTCTTCCTTTGGACTCTGATGGTTAGTTGTCTTATTGTCAATCATACCACATCTTCTTCCTTTGGACTCTGATGGTAAGTTGTCTTATTGTCAATCATACCACATCTTCTTCCTTTGGACTCTGGTGGTAAGTTGTCTTATTGTCAATCATACCACATCTTCTTCCTTTGGACTCTGATGGTTAGTTGTCTTATTGTCAATCATACCACATCTTCTTCCTTTGGACTCTGGTGGTTAGTTGTCTTATTGACAATCATACCACATCTTCTTCCTTTGGACTCTGATGGTTAGTTGTCTTATTATCAATCATACCACATCTTCTTCCTTTGGACTCTGATGGTTAGTTGTCTTATTGTCAATCATACCACATCTTCTCCCTTTGGACTCTGATGGTTAGTTGTCTTATTGTCAATCATACCACATCTTCTTCCTTTGGACTCTGATGGTTAGTTGTCTTATTGTCAATCATACCACATCTTCTTCCTTTGGACTCTGGTGGTTAGTTGTCTTATTGTCAATCATACCACATCTTCTTCCTTTGGTCTCTGGTGGATAGTTGTCTCATTGACAATCATACCACATCTTCTTCCTTTGGTCTCTGGTGGAAAGTTGTCTCATTGACAATCATACCACATCTTCTTCCTTTGGTCTCTGGTGGATAGTTGTCTCATTGACAATCATACCACATCTTCTTCCTTTGGACTCTGATGGTTAGTTGTCTTATTGTCAATCATACCACATCTTCTTCCTTTGGACTCTGATGGTTAGTTGTCTTATTGTCAATCATACCACATCTTCTTCCTTTGGTCTCTGGTGGATAGTTGTCTCATTGACAATCATACCACATCTTCTTCCTTTGGTCTCTGGTGGATAGTTGTCTCATTGACAATCATACCACATCTTCTTCCTTTGGTCTCTGGTGGAAAGTTGTCTCATTGACAATCATACCACATCTTCTTCCTTTGGTCTCTGGTGGTTAGTTGTCTTATTGTCAATCATACCACATCCTCTCCCTTTGGACTCTGATGGTTAGTTGTCTTATTGTCAATCATACCACATCTTCTTCCTTTGGACTCTGATGGTTAGTTGTCTTATTGTCAATCATACCACATCTTCTTCCTTTGGACTCTGGTGGTAAGTTGTCTTATTGACAATCATACCACATCTTCTTCCTTTGGACTCTGGTGGTTAGTTGTCTTATTGACAATCATACCACATCTTCTTCCTTTGGACTCTGGTGGTAAGTTGTCTTATTGACAATCATACCACATCTTCCTACGTTTATATTAAGCTAAGGTATATTACCAGTATAAAAAATGAAATGGTTTAACTTCCTGACATTATTGAAGATAACTACTATTTCTAAATGAAAGGAGATGCAAACTAAGCTGCATGGATATGCTTACGCTGTCAGAACACTAGTCTCACTCCGTTTGGAGTTCGTATTATTCTGATTATTTTTACTCTCGAATGTGCCTGATTATTCCTTAGTACTGATTAAGTGAATAATACTTCCCTCAATGTTCTTTTAATTTTCCTCACCTGCTATAATTAAATTAACGTTTATTATAACAAGCGGAATAACAGTTCTCTAACTAGCATGTTCCGTCTCTTTATGTCTACATCAATAATCTAAATGCAGAACTGATTTTTTTCTTCAAACTTCATTATAAAACAATGATAAATGTTCCGATATCTACAGCTTCAAAGAATTATATAATATGACATCGTTTATATTGTGCAATTGATTGCATTTGCAGTTTCATATACAGAAATTTATTTAATAAATGCTATTTTTGACGTTAAATTGTTCATGAAACGACATGTTTGTGTAATGTTCATTGTCATGCAAATGTGTATCGTATAAATGATTTAATTGTGTCTACATCGTGGTAGCTAATGTGTTATTGAAACTACTTTGACTTCTAATAAAAGACACAAATGCTTGAACATGTCTATACAGCATATAATAAAACAGATGTTTAAAAACATCAGTGATAACTTTGAAAGTACACCCACTTTCTTAACTGCAGTTACATTTGTTCAAATAATCATTGATATTTATCGGTTAATATGAACAACTAGAACAAAACTGGATCATATCTCTTGAAAGGGTTACCGTTAAGAGAAGAAATCAGGCGTACAAAAAATCGGGATGATGTCAGAAACTGCAAAAATGTATGTCCATCACTGAGATAACAAACATGGCGTTCATGTCCGTAACTGAGATAACAAACATGGCGTTCATGTCCGTAATTGAGATAACAAACATGGTGTTCATGTCCGTAACTGAGATACACACATAGTGTTCATGTCCGTAACTGAGATAACACACATTGCGTTTATGACTGTAACTGAGATAACAAATATTGCGTTCATGTCTGTTACTAAGATAAGTAGCACATATGGTGTTCATGTCCGTAACTGAAGTAACACACTTGGTGTTCATGTCCAGAACTGAGAAAACGCACATGGCGTTCATGTCCGTAACTGAGACAACACACATGGTGTTCATGTCCGTAACTGAGACAACACACATGGTGTTTATTTTCCTGAGATAACACACATGGTGTTTATGTCCGTAACTGAAATAAAACACATGGTGTTTATGTCCGTAACTAAGACAACACACATGGCATTCATGTCCGTAACTTATATAACAGACATGGTGTTCATGTCCGTAACTGAAATAACACACATGGTGTTCATGTCCGTAACTGAAATAACACACATGGTGTTCATGTCCGTAACTGAAATAACACACATGGCATTCATGTCCGTTACTTATATAACAAACACGGCGTTCATGTCCGTTACGTATATAATAAACATTGCGTTCATGTCCGTTACTTATATAACGAACATTGCTCTCATGACCGTAACTGAGCTAACAAGCATGGTGTTCATGTCCATAACTGAAATAACACACATGGTGCTCATGTCATGTCATGTCATGTCATGTCATGTCCCTAACTTATATAACAAAAATGGCGTTCATGTCCGTAACTGAGATAACAAACATTACGTTCATGTCCGTAACTGAGATAGCAAACATGGCGTTTATGTCCGTTACTTATAAAACAAACATGGCGTTCATGTCCGTTACTTATATAACAAACATCGCGTTCATGTTCGTAACTGAGATAACAGACATGGCGTTCATGTCCGTAACTTATATATCAAACATGGCGGTCATGTCCGTAACTGAGAAAATAAACATGGCGTTCATGTCCGTAACTTATATAACAAATATGGCGTTCATGTCCGTAACTGAGAAAACAAACATGGCATTCATGTCCGTTACTTATATAACAAACATGCCGTTCATTTTCGTAACTGAAATAACAAACATGTCGTTCATGTCCGTTACTTATATATCAAACATGGGGTTCATGTCCGTTACTGAGATAACAAACATGGCGTTTATGTCCGTAACTGAGATAACAAACATGGCGTCCATGTCCGTAACTGAGATAACAAGCAGCATGGTGTTCATGTCCGTTACTGAGATAAAAAAACATTACATTCATGTCCGTAACTGAGATAACAAACATGGCGTTCATGACCGTAACTGATATAACAAACATTACGTTCATGTCCGTAACTAAGATAACAAACATGGGGTTCATGTCCGTTACTGAGATAACAAACATGGCGTTTATGTCCGTAACTGAGATAACATACATGGCGTCCATGTCCGTAACTGAGATAACAAGCAGCATGGTATTCATGTCCGTTACTGAGATAAAAAAAACATTACATTCATGTCCGTAACTAAGATAACAAACATAGCGTTCATGACCGTAACTGATATAACAAACATTACGTTCATGTCCGTAACTAAGATAACAAACATGGTGTTCATGTCCGTTACTTATATAACAAACATGGCGTTCATGTCCGTAACTGAGATAACATACATGGCGTCCATGTCCGTAACTGAACAAACATGGCGTTCATGTCCGTAACTGAGATAACATACATGGCGTCCATGTCCGTAACTGTTAAATTCCTAGGAAGGATTTGACTTATTTACTGGCTTTGCAGTGGAAAATCAGAAATTTGGTATTTTTTTTTACATTTTAAGGCATCTTCAAAAAACATCTTTACATTAGAAGTTATAAAAAAAATGCAAGTAAAATAATAAAATTGAATTACCCAATACTTTCTTGTACTTTTACCTTAGTACAGTCGGAAATGCTTCTGTGTTTAGTCAAAGAAATTGATATTGAGTTGGATGATACTTTAACATTTTAGACATACTGCCGTTGCAATACTTTCAATTCGCCTTTCATTTTTATTAATCCTAGATCAGGTGTGACGGTAAACAAAATAAAACTGTATATCTTGAGCTTCAGTATTATACCTATATTACTGAATATATAAAAAAATGTTTAAAAACCATATCACTTTCCACAACAGATTACTAGTTACTTGCCTTTAAACTTGCTTAAATTGCAGCAGATGAATATTAATAATATTATTCCTATTCAAAACTAAGTTGTGATTATCCCTCTTCTCTAATTTTCATGCTATTTTCACATTTCTCGATCGGTGTGAGAAAAATATTTCTCATCTCTAGATACAGAAAACTTTGTTCTCAGCAAATGATTGGTCCAAATTCAATTATGACGTCAAATTTTCTAGATTTCTACTGAATTACCTATTGTGACGTCATGAAAAAAGGCGACCATGCCTGATGACGTCACATATAAAGAACACAACTTTCTGCCAATCTTTGAAAAAGGAAGGATAAACTTTGTTTAGATATCGTCTAAAAATCAGTAGAGAAACAGATTTCACCACTATATCTCTGTGTTACGATATTTCTCCTCTCTCAACAGCTATTTTTCTAAATATTCAAAAGCTCGGCAAGCCTCGCGTTTTAAATTTTAAAATTAAACTGTCTCGAGTGGAGAAATATCGTAACACACGCAGTGGTGGAATCTATATTTATATGTTTCAGGATGAGTTCCCTATGTAAGCAGGCCAGTTTCCCAATAGCTTTATGAGGGTCTGGATGGGGGTCTTTCATTTCTGTATTCTTTAACTTTTTAGGCCATTTTTCTCTATTCTTTATACCTTTTGCCCAGTACTCTCTATTCTTTATATTTTCGCACCTCACAATTCTCTATTCTTTATTTTTTGGTCCATTTTTCTCTATTCTTTATATTTTTTGCCCATTATTCTCTATTCTGTAATACCCCATTCACACCCTCCTTTATGGAATTTTTAAGAAACTGAAAATTTGGATTATAATTTACTCTGATAGAAATTTGTTTTAATTGCTATAATTGCATCATGATTTTTTTAATCGAGCCATCTGAATTACTTAATTTTACGAGTTTTGAAATGTTATCAGTTACGGACTTCAATGAATATTTTTTTTTTCATTTACGTTACGGAA
This sequence comes from Mytilus coruscus, assembly GCA_017311375.1. NCBI lineage: Eukaryota > Metazoa > Mollusca > Bivalvia > Mytilida > Mytilidae > Mytilus > Mytilus coruscus. The sequence continues at coordinate 17,944,040 of CM029598.1, forward strand.
ATCATCAACATTGTCTATCGTTTTTTGTTTTTGTTTTTGTTTTTTTACATAACGGTAACCTATGCATGAAGTGCATTTCACGTACCAGTTTGTTTCTTTTTCAGATATACGCTTATAAACACACAGCAATCTTACGGAAGAATTCTTATTCTTACGATTTTTAAGAAATGTTTTACTACATCTCCATCTGCCATCTTGGGATCACAGTTACCGATATAAGATTTAAAATGTTTAAAACGACTGAAAGATCCTTATTGTGAAACATGGGGCAATCAGAAATGAATTTCTCCAATATAGCAAAGTATCATTATGAAATTAAAGCATGTAATGTTTTGACTGTTTTCTTGTTTGTAAATATCTAAACTGCATCTAGTGCACCGAAATGTGAAACCTTTTTATTGATTTTAAAACATAGTGTGTAAGCGCAACAAACCTTTTTTTTCGTAAAAAATTGTAATTAACTGAGATCTTCATTTATTTGTAACTAGTTTGAAATTGAAATGTCGACTCCAAAGCTATAAACACTGCATAAATCCGTCACATGTCTTTTTAATACTGACATTTCTTATCTGTTTCATGTATATTCTGTAATAAACCAAATTTAGTATCAATTGAATAACACTAAATATAACATTTTATTTCATTACTATACCAAACTAATAAGGAAAAATGAAGCTTTGTCTGAAAGAAAGAGATCAAGCGCCTTGTCTGCGCCGACTGCTATATTGAAAGTTCGACGGACTTTTTCTCTAAATGAGATCATAAAACAGAACCATCAATGAAAAGTAATTGAGGTGTCAATATCTCTACACAATTATCTTAGAAATCAGATGATAAATCATGTTAAAGGTACATAGTTGTTCTAACATAGACCAAAGTATAAGCTTAGGTCATAAAATAAATAGTATTGTCTAGTAGGCGAATTGACATGAATGACAACTAAATTAGAATGACTGTAGGAAGATCTATATAAATCGTTGAACTTGAAGACATAATACCATTTAATAAGTATTCTGTTACAGTTGTACTGTATAAAGTCTCACGATTCACGCAAGTGACGATAGTTGTGCCTTTTGTTTGCAATATCAATATGACGGATATTAATGCAAAATTCTAATATGACGTGCTTCTTTCGCTTTGTAAACAACACCGTGATAAAATTCTCGATATATCTATACTTAGCGCAGACTCAGAGATGTGCATATTCGTGGCTGTTACTATTTGCCTCCCACGTAAATCCAAATATATCGTAACCTATGTGCAAACACTATGTCGATTTCGTTGTGTTCAAATTGAAATTGAAAAAGAAACAACAGAACCGTTATTCCTAGTATAATGCATAACAAAAAGAATTAATGCACAAAAGCTTAAAAAATGTATAAAATCAAAATAAAATAAAATTCCGCGAAATTTCATGAATGATCTTGGCGCATTAACGTCATGTCACAACATGACGTCATACGAATAAAAACTCTCAAGCTGAACGTTTTCCGTTACGTATACGCCCTAAGTTCGGATAATATTGCATTAAAATGGAGTTTTGAGGTAGGTGTTGTTTCATTTTCTATTCTATTGCATTATTCGCACATTTGTGGATTTCAGCAAGTCAACATGGCGGCTCACTCCTTAGTTACGACATGTCAACTCTGGATTTGACAGTAAAAAGTAACCAACGGAAAAAAAATTTTTGGGTTAAGAATTATGAGAATTGAACACATTTTTCTAGTGTTTATTTAAGAAATAATTCATGTAAGACTTAGATTTATTTCAAATTTGTAGCTTTCATCTTACAGGGGGTAAAATAGAACAGCCATACACACGGCAATCCTACCTTCGCTTCAGTTTTTAAATTACCGTATTTGTCCTATTAGAATCGAAATAATTCACGGAAGCCATAATTTGTTGGACATTTACACATGGCCTGGGCCGTGATATTCGAATTTTATCCTGAGCGTTAGCGAGGATAAAATTAACGAATATCACATGGCCTTGGCCGTGATATTCGTTAATTTTATTCCTCGCTAACGCTCAGGATAAAATTCGAATATCACGGCCCAGGCCATGTGTAAATGTCCAACAAATTATGGCTTCCGTGAATTATTTCTTAAATAAATCTTATTAAAAAGATTCCAAAATATTTCGCAATGCCAATGACAGCACAGCTGCCAAATCGATTACTCAACACAGATTAAACGCACATGGTATTGTATTTTTTTTTATTACTTTCGATGAAGATTTCTTTCTTTCGTCCATAAAAACTTCTCTGCGAGGTCGACACATATATTTCATAAAGATGCAATCGAGCATATTTTGTAATTTATTTCATACAACCACACTTGTGAAAAGACCTTATGAAGCTTGTCATTTAATATATCCGGTTAAAATGAAGTGTATATAGCTATTTACACATGTGTCCCGTACAGACTACAAAATAATAAATATAATATCAAATATTTAAGTATATTTATTTGTTCCCTACAACTTAAGTAGTCTAAAAACGTAACATAAAGTATATGCTTTTTTATAAGAGAAAGAATACTCTGTAAGTCAGTGGTTGCCGTTTGTTTTCTTGTTTGTATTGTTTTACATTGTGTCACGTCAGCAACTTTTAATGGTTTATATACAGTATGGATTTTATTCATTGTTGAAGTCCGTGCGGTGACCTATACTTGCTTATATCATTTGGTCTCTGGTGGAAAGTTGTCTCATTGTGCCAATCATACAACATCTCCTTATTTGTATGTCCAATGTAAAACTATTCCCTCATCAATCAGCGAATTCTAAAATCATTGAATTAAGTGCTGATACATGTAAGTAGGTCCAGAAACTTTATAATAACGTTTATACATTAAAGGATCGTCTTTCATGTGGTGAAATACTTTAGAAATTGAATGAAACTTTTGGTTGATTTTAAAATACGCAAGTCCGTAAGTTCTATTTACATATTTCCTTCAACTAGAAAGCAGTCATCGTTCCACTTTTTATAAAAGTCTAGATATTTCACCTGAAGATAAAAAAATTGAATAGTTCATACATATAAATTTGATTGATGATGTTCAAAAGAGAAATTTGATTGATGCCCGTATTGCGCTATGTCCATAAGAAGAAAGACAGCTATTGTGTCACTAAAGTGCACGTTACAGTCAAATGTCAATTTTCTATATTTTATCGTTAATTCTAAAGTATTCAAATACAAATACATCAATTTTCAATGCTGCCTGTATTTTCTTATTTATTAGGTCTGAATGTTGTGTTTAGAAAAATGGCAGAATCGGCTAAGCCTGTAGTAGAGTTTACAGTAGAAGATAACACAATTAAGATGATATCCAAAGTTAGCTTCTTTAACCAAGTTATAAACATAAAACTAGACGGAGAATATCAACAGTCATTTGAGGGCACGGAAATGAATGTAAGTTAATGATGTTCGATGAAACTTACCAGTATAGCAAAATAAATCAGTGTCAGTTGTATTGACTCTTAAAGTAACTTTATACGTCAAAACATGTTGCTCGTCATCTTGTATCTTTTTGTATACTATGATCACTCCATTAATTTACTTTCAATTTAATTTTCGTGAATAAAGATATATACTTAAGATCAAAGGAAGGGATATATTTTAAAGGCAAAATAGGTTGCAACATTTTTCTTTGGTTTTTTTTTGTGTGTGTGTCTGTCAATGGCACTCTCTAAACAAAGCATAGGCTTGCCTAGCAACAGTTCAAATAATTTATTAAAGCATAGAACGTTGCATACCAAGACGTACAACAAGCAAAATATAAATACAGGAGGTAATTCGAGGCATATATATAACCGTTTGGATAAATGGGGAGAAACTCCGTTAAACTGTAATCTTCGGGAAGTTTTAGGGTATACACTGTCACTTTTGAAAATATGGGAAAAAAAGTTAACCAATACAATACAGTACAGGCCTAAAATGTTTATATACATCTATGTATACCTTTTTTTTACAGTGCAATTCGAAATGGGAAAATAATAAGTTAATCACAGAAGCTAATCCTATTGACGGTAAAGGGAAAACACAGAAATTCCAAAGAGAGCGTGTGAATGATGAATTAGTTCAGGTAACAATTTTAAAACTAGTTCATATTTAAAGCTTGATATATTGTATAGTACCCGGGCCTCCTCTAGATATATTGTATAGTACCCGGGCCTCCTCTAGATGTATTTTGTTTTTGGGTCGTATAGTTACTGTCTTATTGGCGTATGTATAATACCTCGAAACTCCATTTATTCATACTAATTGTCAAAACTCGCGTTGATCATATTATTTTCAAATTTTATTTTTAAACTTAGTACACAATATAGGTAATGTATTTTTAATGATAATTAACTTCTTAGTGAAAATATGGAAACAATAAGTCACATACCAATTGATAAAAAATCGTACAATGTCAAAAGCAAAAGAACAAAGCTTCTATTGCTGTTCTACATCTCAAAGTCAAAGTGAGGCCATCGACAAGGTGGAAAAGCCATACTTCACTGCAAGGTCAAGAGCAATTTGACCTTATGTTTTGGAAAAACATGATACATGCAGGATAACCAATTAGATTTAATGACCTTTTGGTAAATATCTATACTACTAAAGTAACGAGGTCCAATTTGTTAGCTGGCATGACGTAAAAACGACGAATCAAAGAATTCAACTTTATATATAACTAATATGGGACAATGGTGCTGATTAGAAATTACATCATTCCAGGCCCTTTTGTTTTCCCCCATAATTAATATTACCAATAATTAACAAGTTCCGGGTCGAATCCGATACCGATACCAATAGTGCCTGTTACCTGTTACCTAATCTGTACGTTCCGCCTATGTCAGGCACACCACCAAACGGTGTATTTGGGATTTGCTATATACACGGGTCATAATCACACCTGAACTTTGTCCTTATACAGAGATTGACACTACTAAATTCAATCATTGACACAAAAAATATATCTACAAGTAGTTTCCGGTTGTAGTAAGAAAACCTGAACGAATCCAAACAGAAAGAATTTGAAAGCAGAGAAAACTGTGCACCTTATAACCAGTATGACTTTATCAAATGACAATACGAATACAAAAAATCCAGGCTGAAAATAAGATGTAGGTACTTTAATTCAGTCACGGACCCGCGATGTCGTGGGTGTGTTCTAGTAATACTAAAAAAATACATGCATAGAAGGATTACCAGGAATGCATTTGATTAGTATGTAAATAAACTCTGGCAAATTACAATAAAAAGTATGAAAAAAGTATGGACAAGAAATGAGTTCAGTTGGCCAATACACAATGGAGAAGTGTAAAGTGTGGTATTTTTTTGAACATATCATATGAAGGCTTTCGTGATATACATATTAACAAATTCAAAACAAACTTTTAATTAGATTTTGACATTAATTACTTAATCATAGACAGTTTTATAGATTTCCATTTTAACTTATCGATGTTAACAAGAACAAAATAATTCATTTAAGATGCCAATACTAATTATATATGTCAATACCTATATCTTGGTGAATCTGTTCAATTAGTGAAGGATTTTTACAGGAGGATAAAGTATTAATTATAATTCAAACGTATTCTCAATTCTCGAATCAATTTAAACTCACATAGTATACATGTTCATACATGCGTTTTATGATCAGATTGACAAGACTCTAAATAAAAAAGATGATATTCGATTAGACATCGGAATTCATATGTTAAGCAAGAAAATAGTTTAAAAAGGTATCATAGATTTTCGATTTTATGTTACTAGATATGATGACGATATAGCAGAAGATAGTAGTACAGCGATGCATATATACATACGCTGAGTAAATAAAACTAACTTGATTACTCATTCCATTGTTGAAGACATCGTGTTATATAAGTTATAATTATGAAATTGTAATTAATTAATTTGAAACAATTTTAAACTTTCTTTCTCATATTATGTACTTTATTTTAATTGTAGCATAGTATTTTTTGTAAATATATTTTAAACCAGATCTGGCTAAAGTTCTTTTACTGAAATTATAATATATTTTCTAAACCTGTACTTTGGCATATAATGCTAATTAAAAACTGATTTAATTAAATGAATATCAAAGGCTTTTAAAACATAACATGAAACCTATCCAGTTACACCATGCATAAAGCAAACGTTTTCCGTATTGACATTTACCGCAGAAATACGCCAGAACGAATAGAGTTCAGCATGCATGCATAAAATTTAACATTTTAATTGTCCATTCATTGCATGATAGGCTTGATAACTATCTTTGATCTCAGATTGCTTTACTATTTTCAGACAATGTGGGCTGGAGATGTTGTTTGTGTCAGAACGTTTAAACCAACAGACTGATCAGATATCATGAAATATGAGGACCATTTTATTTATTGAATTTCACACAATGCCTTGCTTGTATTTTTGTGCTTAAAAGTACAACATCGTGGATTTGTGTATGGTACTTTCAGTTTTGTTTCAGTATTCTCATAATCAAGAAGAAAATGTCTGAAATGGTACAAAATTCAAGAGGTTTTCAGTTGTTCTCAATTTCCAAGTAATATTTCCATTTTGTAATAAGCTTTTAAGAACTTGCTTAGTATTCATGTAAAAATTGATGTTTCAACTTTGTTTCGTTGTAGAAAACTATTCATAAGAATTGTATGCCTAATCCGAAAAAATATATAATATGAATTATCGTGCTTCTCTTTGCCTATATCATCACCCTGCTAATCGATCCGTAATTCTCGTATCACGACTTTCAGACGTGAGCAGAACTTATCAGTGATGTCACGATGTCTGAGAAGAAGTTATCAGCAACGTCACAATGTTTGCAGAGACGTTATCACGACTTCACAATGTTTGAGAAGTCGCCGTCCAGTGACGTGACAATGCAAGATACAAGATATTTCATTAACCAATCATGGTGTACAAAATTTGAGCTATACAATCAAATGAATTACAAAATAAAGCACAGTATATGATTAGAATGATAAGAGTGATTAAAGTACATTTAAACAAAAACATGTATACACATTTAAACAAAGTAACATAAGTATACACAATGTCATTGACAAAACATTAAGTGTATGAGGAGGATTTATCAATCATACCTTTGTCAAGTGTAAAACTGTTTTAGTCAGGAGCCTGTTGTTCAGTGGTTGTCGTTTGTTGGTGTGGTTATTAAGTGTTTCTCGTTTCTCGTTTTTTACATAAATTAAACCGTTGGTTTTTCTGTATGAATTGTTTTATACTAGTCATTTTGGGGCACTTTATAGCTTGCTGTTCGGTGTGAGCCGTGTTGAAGACCATACTTTGACCTATAATTGTTTACTTTTTACACATTGCGTATAAATATCGTAAAATATCAACCGCTTGACACAAAATCAAGCTATTATTGCTCGTTCGCCACGCTCAATCGCCAAAAAAGTTTCACATTGTACGTAGCTCGCGGCGGATATCATACGATATCAATGTGTAGAAAAACCGATGATCTAAACAAACAGGACAACCTAAATCTGTATTTAAAATTGAATACGGTGTTTTGATATTAAGACTGACGTACTTGTTTTTATTTTTGTGATCGCAGTTATATCATAGCTTTTCTTTCGTTATTTTACAAACAAATAACTCTTTGTAGAATTTGGTAAGAAGCACCAGAACGTGCTTTGAAATTAGGGACATACAATTATAACTTAACTTATGAAACGCACGTACAGTTTTTGCCGCTTTAATCATATTGATTTAAAACTATATGACATTGTATTTAAAGGAAGTCATATAATAAAGTAAATAAAACTTTGTATTTGTTAATTTGAATATATACATGACTTTTTTTGTGTTCCTTTATTCTATTACGGTTTCTGTTGTAATTGGTGATCCATCTCCTTTTCAGTTCACCAATAGTCGAAAGGGCTGTTGTAAGCTATTGCCATCACCATTGCCGTCGTCGTACATTAACTTGAAACAATATTGTTTCTTCTATAAAACTTATGGGCCAAATAGATTCAAACTTGGCTAAAACCCTCCTGGTAAAGATCAACAGATCCCACCCGCAAACCAACATGGTCGACGTTGCCAAAAATAGAACAACTGTGTAAAACGCAAGTAATCGTGTACATCTTGAAACTGAAATAAAGGAAAAATCTGACAGGGACAAAAATAATCTAATTGGAAAACCTACCTATCTTTCATTTAAACCAAAAGTTTCAGACGTCTCCTTATAGGATATATGGCCCATAAATGATTAATTTTTAGCCAACTGTTGCATTTCTGCACATTATTTTGAAAAGCATAATAAATAGACGGAATCTGTACGGAAGCCCATTTAGGACCTTCCAAAATAAAATTGGAATTCGAAATGTATACAGCACACATTATCAGCAATTATCGAATTACTGTTAATATCATTAATCGACTCCTTGTGGGAGATTTTGTACCTAAATCATGGTTTTTAGTAAAAATGATGTCAACGAGTATTCGAGTATTCGAGTATCGCTCGGTAGTATCGAGTATCGAATACCAAAACGATACTCGACTAATCGGTTTCCTGTTAGAATATTGCTGTCTTCTTTATATATAAAATTGATGTTCCTGAGAAGCTCTGTCGGAAAATTAAATAGGCATCACTGATTAATCATACTAGTAAATAAAATACATTTTGTTTTGAAAGTGTTTCCATTAAAAATGCCTCCGAAAATACGTGGGCTATACTTAGGCTAACACTCTAAACTAAACATGTCTTAGTCATTCCGTCACATCGGTACCTTCAGAGCAAATATTTTCGTCTGCAAGACTGTAATTTACAAAGTTGCAAAACCGACTGTCCCTACTAATAGTTGAAAAGAAAATGTTTCCAAATAAAATTAATTCGTTGCATCCTCTGGTGACCCTCAGTTAATAGTTAAACTTCTAATCCTTATGCCTTTGTAAACATTAAATGTGTTTTCTTAACGATTAGTCTACCAAATACTATTGTTTGATATGGTTTTTCCTTGTTATAATTTTTAGATAGGTGTTCATTAAAATTATATTAATTAGATAATTGTTCTTTACTAAATTAGTACTTGTAGATAATGAGCTATTAATTATGGTGTGGTATTCCTTGTCCTAGATACTTATGTAGCCAAGATGGTTTTTCGTCCATTGAACAGCAAACCACAAATTGTAAAATACGTATTTTTGTGTTTCCGTGTTGTAGATATATTTCCGAGCGACTACTCGAGTATCGCTCGATAAAACCAACGAGTACTCGATTAGTAATTGTTCACCGAGTTGACATCCCTACTTTTACGTTTTTTTTTTACGTTTCTGCCTATTATATTGAAAACTGTTCTAGATAAACAGACATGATAAACAGCAAAATGATCAGAAATATTAGCTATATAATCGGTCAAAATAAATGAAATCATCATTCCACTCTTTCTGAGTGTTGTTGCCGTAAAATTACGATTTTAACCATGATTTTTTTTCACCCAATATATAGAAAATATATAATCGGTATCCATTAACTTTAAACAGCAAAATTTATCAGAAAAAGATCTCAAAGGTCAAACATGACCAAAACCATTTATTGACTCCTCAAAAATTGATACCTAATTTCACATTTTGGCATTTTATTTATCTTGAAAACTAAAATGGATACGAGCAACTATAAGCGTCAACGTACAAATAAATTTGGTATTCATATTCCCAGGTGAGCGTTTAAGGCTCCATGGAGCCTCTAGATTTTATCCTGACCAGTGGAATATCAACAGGAAAAAGGAAGCGCGGAGAACATATTGTAAATTTAAAAAAATCTTGACTTCAATAATAAAGAACGTAAAAATATAAACAAAATAAATATTACATCTTCAAAGAAATTTTCGTAGTAACATCACTAAAAAGTACTCGCGTACCGAAATAACTGAGATATTTAAACGCTGCATTTCGTAAGCAGGAGACAACGGAACATCATGATTAGAAACACATTACTTCTAATTTAAAAAAAATATCTTCAAATGACAAACGACAGAAATGGCTACGTTGCAATTTGAATGGCAATATGATTGTAATGAAACTAATACTTTTCTTTGATATGCTGAAAAGAGCTTCTTTAGCATGATCGATATCTAGCAAAACATCCGTGAAAACAGGTGCTAAGGACCGTTTTGAACTTGCGGTGTCATTGAGACTTACAGATGAATAACAGCAATAAAAAACGCATTTCTTTTGTTTCTTTTCCATATGCTTGAATTGATATTGGGCCACGAATAAATTAACCAATTCAGTTCCTTTTGAATGCTACAAAATGAGACAAAATCTGTAAATATGAACACAAAGTGAGTTGCATATTGTAATGTACATTAATTATCCATTTTTAGATGGTGACGTTCCCTTGTCACCATCTTATGGTGTTTATATATCTCAACTTGTTCGATTCGATCGTGTTTGTAACAACGTATTTGATTTCAACGAAAGAAATCTCTGTATTACTGAAAAATTATTACACCAGGGTTTTCGATATCACAAACTAGTCAAAACATTTACTAAATTTTATCATCGGTACAAGGACATCATTCGTAAATATAAATCAACATGTAGACATCTTAAACGTTCAGGTATTTCACATCCAATATTTTATGGTAATATTCTTTACAAAGCACAAAAATGTCGGCATTCACCTCAAAAGCTAACCAAACCTTTAAACAGACTTATTCGGAAAGGATATAGTTACGATACTGTTGTCAGGTCATTAAGGATTGCATATTTTGGTATTAATATTGATTCACTCATAGGGTCTTTGCATCGGAAATAAACACTTTTATTCTAAAACCAGTTGTTGGCATGATACGGGTTATGTTCTTCTCATATATTTTATGATTGTATGATACTAAACCCCTAACGGGAGGGATTGTACTTGATTTTCATATGATGAAGACATAATCTTTCAAACAGTTTAATTGAGGTCTGGAGCTGGCATGTCAGTAACTGCTAGTAGTCCTTTGTTAATTTATCATTTTCGTTTTGCTTAGTTTCTTTTGTTACCTATTCTGACATCGGACTCGGACTTCTTTTAAACTGAGTTTTACTGTGCGTATTGCTATACGTTTCTTTATTATTCATTGGCTAGAGGAATAGGGGGAGGGTTGAGATCTCACAAAACATGTTTAACCCCGCCGCATTTTTGCGCCTGTCCCAAGTCAGGAGCCTGTGGCCTTTGTTAGTCTTGTATGTTTTTTAATTTTAGTTCATTTATATGTTTTGGAGTTTAGTGTGACGTCCATTTTCACTGAACTAGTACATAATTTTATTTAGGGGCCAGCTGAGGACCACCTCCGGGTGCGGGATTTTCTCGCTGCGTTGAAGACCCATTGGTGGCCTTCGGCTGTTGTCTGCTCTTTGGTCGGGTTGTTGTCTCTTTGACATATTCCCATTTCCATTCTCAATTTTATACCAACATTTTAATAAAATGAAAAATTCTGGATAACTGTAGAATATATAAAAATTACGCATAGCAGATACTCTCTAATTCCTGCCCGCTCGACATCCTTCATACTATAAGCCTATTTACGTCAAGGTCAAATAAAGACTACTGAAATAAAAAAAAAAGATGCTAGGGAGGCAGTCGAACATTGTAAATGGAGGAACGACAAACAGAATATTACCAAAAAAATTAAAAACGAAAAAAAGTCCTAGTTATAATAATAAAAAACCTATAGATAAAAAATACAGAACAAGCCAGATAACTGTGGATGATCTCATGTGTTTTGGACGAGTCAGCAGTCTAATGAATCTATTTTGTATATTTTAACTGTTAAAAGAAAGAGTTAAATAGATAAATTGTCCTTTTCAAAGAAAACAACCGAATAGGTATATCCTTACTGTGCACTTATCATGAAATTAATAAAAAAGGTAACTGTATTACTGTGCTTTTTGGAATAAACATGCAAGACAAATGCATTAAAAGTGCAGTACTATGATTTTTATATTTATAGAAATGGAAATATTTGCTGCATATTGATAAAAAACGATGATGCTGCTGATGATAAAGATGTGTTTTACTCCAGTGACAAATACATCAGACATATAATAACAACGAGAACATGTTAAAATGACATTAATATAAAACCTTATTTGTTCAAGACCAACATACTGGCATGGATGTGAAGTTAGCAGCCGGTTCGTTATTCGATATTCGATATTCAATATCCAACCGGCTGCTAGCAGTCGGTTCGATATTCAAATTTAGTTGAAAATCATAAAAAATATAATATTTGATAACATTAAAAGCATGATTTTTATAGTTGAAAGGAGTGAAAAGATACGAAGGAAATCGTTTTATGACCCCTTCAAGTTGTCTTAAACTCTCGTTGTCCTCAAATATAAACCCTTATCAATGTTTATGTAATTTGCATATTTGTCTTTATGTAATATAAAGTTTTATCAATAAAACGACATCAAAACTGTAATTTTATATCTAATAAAACTTAAAACAAAAACAAAAACCGATCACTCTAAAAAGAATTTAGAAATATAAATAGAAATATATATGGAAAGCCCCAAAAAAAGAAATACATAGTGAAAACCTACCTGAGACCGCTTAAAGGACGGTGAGACCGTCACCCCCTGTTCTTTCAATGTCCATAAAATTCGACGAATTCATAGACTCTGTATAAATAAAGATTGTATCAAAAGGATCTCCCAGAATAATGTCATCTTCGATATCTACGGAGGGCTTAGATTGTCCCTTTTCAACTAAAAATTGTCAAAATTTCAGGACAAAGGGCACAGGGCAATGGTGAGAGCCCCCTGATCTCTCAATCTGCCTAATATTAAGCAGACACTTAGTTAATAGGTAGATACAAACGTGACTAAAAGGAATTTGGATATACTTTTTGTCTTCTATGTTTACGGAGGGCCCAAAGTGCCAGTTGGATATTCAAAATATATAGCAAAAACCTACCTGAGACCGCTTAAACGACGGTGAGACCCCCCCTGTTCTTTCAATGTCCATAAAATTCGACGAATTTATAGACTCTGTATAAATAAAGATTGTATCAAAAGGATCTCCCAGAATAATGTCATCTTCGATATCTACGGAGGGCTTAGATTGTCACTTTTCAGCTAAAAATTGTCAAAATGTCAGGACAAAAGGCACAGGGCAATGGTGAGAGCCCCCTGATCTCTCAATCTGCCTAATATTAAGCAGACAGTTAGTTAATAGGAAGATACAAACGTGACTAAAAGGAATTTGGGTACACTTCTTGTCTTCTATGTTTACGGAGTGCCCAAAGTGCCTGTTGGGTATTCAAAATATATAGCGAAAACCTATCTAAGACCGCTTAAATGACGGTGAGACCCCCTGTTCTTTCAATGTCCATAAAATTCGACGAATTTATAGACTCTGTATAAATAAAGATTGTATCAAAAGGATCTCCCAGAATAATGTCATCTTCGACATCTACGGAGGGCTTAGATTGTCACTTTTCAGCTAAAAATTGTCAAAATTTCGGGACAAACGGCACAGGGCAATGGTGAGAGCCCCCTGATCTCTCAATCTGCCTAATATTAAGCAGACAGTTAGTTAATAGGTAGATACAAACGTGACTAAAAGGAATTTGGATACACTTCTTGTCTTCTATGTTTACGGAGGGCCCAAAGTGCCAGTTGGATATTCAAAATATATAGCGAAAACCTACCTGAGACCGCTTAAACGACGGTGAGACCCCCCTGTTCTTTCAATGTCCATAAAATTCGACGAATTTATAGACTCTGTATAAATAAAGATTGTATCAAAAGGATCTCCCAGAATAATGTCATCTTCGATATCTACGGAGGGCTTAGATTGTCACTTTTCAGCTAAAAATTGTCAAAATTTCAGGACAAAGGGCACAGGGCAATGTTGAGAGCCCCCTGATCTCTCAATCTGCCTAATATTAAGCAGACAGTTAGTTAATAGGTAGATACAAACGTGACTTAAAGGAATTTGGATACACTTTTTGTCTTCTATGTTTACGGAGGGCCCAAAGTGCCAGTTGGATATTCAAAATATATAGCGAAAACCTACCTGAGACCGCTTAAATGACGGTGAGACCCCCTGTTCTTTCAATGTCCATAAAATTCGACGAATTCATAGACTCTGTATAAATAAAGATTGTATCAAAAGGATCTCCCAGAATAATGTCATCTTCGATATCTACGGAGGGCTTAGATTGTCACTTTTCAGCTAAAAACTGTCAAAATTTCGGGACAAAGGGCACAGGGCAATGGTGAGAGCCCCCTGATCTCTCAATCTGCCTACTATTAAGCAGACAGTTAGTTAATAGGAAGATACAAACGTGACTTAAAGGAATGTGGGTACACTTCTTGTCTTCTATGTTTACGGAGGCCCAAAGTGCCAGTTGGATATTCAAAATATATAGCGAAAACCTACCTGAGACCGCTTAAATGACGGTGAGACCCCTGTTCTTTCAATGTCCATAAAATTCGACGAATTCATAGACTCTGTATAAATAAAGATTGTATCAAAAGGATCTCCCAGAATAATGTCATCTTCGACATCTACGGAGGCTTAGATTGTCACTTTTCAGCTAAAAATTGTCAAAATTTTAGGACAAAGGGCACAGGGCAATGGTGAGAGCCCCCTGATCTCTCAATCTGCCTACTATTAAGCAGACAGTTAGTTAATAGGAAGATACAAACGTGACTAAAAGTAATTTGGATACACTTCTTGTCTTCTATGTTTACGGAGTGCCCAAAGTGCCAGTTGGGTATTCAAAATATATAGCGAAAACCTACCTAAGACCGCTTAAATGACGGTGAGACCCCCTGTTCTTTCAATGTCCATAAAATTCGACGAATTCATAGACTCTGTATAAATAAAGATTGCATCAAAAGGATCTCCCAGAATAATGTCATCTTCGATATCTACGGAGGGCTTAGATTGTCACTTTTCAGCTAAAAATTGTCAAAATTTCAGGACAAAAGGCACAGGGCAATGGTGAGAGCCCCATGATCTCTCAATCTGCCTAATATTAAGCAGACAGTTAGTTAATAGGTAGATACAAACGTGACTAAAAGGAATTTGGGTACACTTCTTGTCTTCTATGTTTACGGAGGGCCCAAAGTGCCGGTTGGATATTCAAAATATTGTTACAGGCGGGCGAGTAGGGGTCGTGTGTACTTTTAATTCAGTATTAATTATCGATAGTGTTCCTCTAGATAGTCTTGTTTTAAGTGTAGTTGGTTGACTCCAGCATAATCATATATAAATGAATCCAGCGTAAAGAATGACTTTTATTCTTGTCCAGTATGTATTTATCTCAATAAATAGCTCATATAACAGCAATAACATAGTTAGTATAAATTAGAATAGTAAGATGCTGGCCTTCCGAACCCCATATGTAACTTAATATACAGATTTACAAGACTTTATCCTATCAATCATACTAGTTCAATAATGAGAGAATGAAATATACTTATTTCATTAAATTACGATATTATAGAAAGTTGTCAACGTGGTGGGACATCGTATCTTTACATCTTTAATAATTGTATAATTTGCCAAAACTGCTATTAGAAATTGTAAACATTGAACTGGTTCCGCATCTTGTCTAAATATGAAGCCACTTCCTGTTGAAGACCTGCTTAAGCGGGAATATTTGTAAAAACGGTATTGGTTCCTGGACGTCTTTATGTAAGCTTTTAGTTTAATATTCCAAAAGATGTAAAAAGATTAATATAGACTTGAAATGCTATCGCATAGCTGAAGGTAAAATAGCTTTATATCGAAATGCATCCTGTACCTAGATAGCTTTGTTCACTTTTAGGGTTGTTTTGTTTATTGTTCTGCTCAGCTTGACAGCCAGATACGATATGCCGAAGTGCAAGTGCGACGCTGTATTTATACTTGACGGTGAAATACATGCGCGACTCACAGAACTGAAAATCTACTATAACTTTGAAATGCTAACCAAAACTCTGGCTCATGTCACGAAATGGCGTTATAAATCCATAAAATCGCGAAAGTTTGCCTTTATTTCCAAAAGACAAGTGACATATTAAATATAAACCTTAAAATTCCATACTCGTAGCCTTATCACCTACGTTTTTCTATGACGTCATTGAAATCACAAAATAGTTCCTTAACGCGCTTGACAAAAACGTATCTAACGTAATTATATCATATTATTCAGTACCCTTAACAATAAAAGGAAGGCCAGCAAGTAATTTGAATATATCTTAATAATACTTTTATGTATTATTGTAACTTTATCCAGAAGTACCGCTACCCGGAAGTGACCATTCATTGGAATGGTAACTTCTAGTACGTAAACAAGCACTCGCCACGATGGAATTTAAAGGGAAAACTACCCCAAGGATGTGTCACATAACACTCAGACTGAATGAATAGGTAACAACAAACATGTTTTATAAACCCCTTACCCCTGAAAGTGTGAATTTAATGTAGACTCGTGAAAATTGTGATCGAAGTGCCTGTTCACTGACAGTTGAATTTTACCGCTATGTCAACTTGATAATTTGATAGACATTATGTTAAGTGTTATGTTATCTGATAAAAGTGGTACAAGTTATGAAAATGTGCAGTTTGATCTCCTAAATTGAGTTTGCCAAAGTTGTCTTAGTGCATAAAATCATCTAAGACCGTTATTTTTCAGGTTTTCAGATATTGATCCCAATAAATTTTGAAATATAAAATGTGTTGTTTCTTTGTGATTATTATTAATACCCATTTATAACACTTTCCCCACCCAATAAAAAAAGAATTCTCCTGAATTCTCTTTTGTATTATACACATGTTAAATATATATGCAATGAGCTAAAAGCATTAAAACACAAAAGAACAATAACAATATTAAAATTTGACAGTTCTAAGTCTCTCTGGATAATCTTGATCTTTATTCTTCTTACTCATGGTCATCAATTTCGATAGTATGAAAGGTGTTAATTTAGCATCATTTGTCCTTTTTAGCATCTTCTGATAATCTTAGAGGTACATTGTCTAACAGTTTCACTAAGTCGTTTGGTGGTTTTGATTGGGTGGCAGCTTCCAACATAGTGACTAATTCCTGAGCTTCATTCCCTACCAGTTTACCGAGACAAATTTCCTTCAGTAAGTTGTAGTTGGACAACAGAGCCTTTATAATTATATCTTCCCTGGTTGACTTGCTACAGCAGTACCTGGCAAGGCAAGCATGGCATACTGTCAAGCACGTCCTCTCTTCTTTGACGGTGTCGGCTCCATGCTCCCTTGCCAATGTCATGGCGACAAACCTCCAAGCGGTTAACTTCTGGTCGGCTGTCAGTTTCCTCCAGTCCCTGGGTGGCCAGAACATTGGTGTTGGTTTAATTGAAACCTGTAGCCTTTCTCCAGTCCACTGTCTCCTCCCTGGTGGAAATAGGGGCATCCCTCCTGCCTTCAATAATGTCTCCGCCCTCTCTGAAAGTGAAATCTTGGTATTTTCTTCCTCATCTGTTTCTATCTCAAACACCTCTTTTTGGCTCACCATTATAATCCGCTTGTCCGATGTCTCTGATGTTGCCTCCTCTTCCTCCTCATCCTCGCTCAGCATCGGTAAATATCTAACAGGCTCTTCATTGTCTGGCTTCTTTAGAGGGTGGTCTTCGATTGGAACTGGTTTAGGGTTGTTTAAGTTTTCCGTTTCTGCTGTAGGTACGTCTGCAGTTTTCTCTGAATGTTCTTGGTTTGTAGTGGTGGTCTTGGGTTTTTCTGGTTGTTCCTTTTCTTCTAAGTTACTTTCTATGTCATCAACCTCTCCTATGGAGTCCATGATCTCATACTCCGGCTCCTCTCAATATCTGACTTACCAGTTTCTTCCCTTGTTGTTTCCTCTGCCTTCTTCCTGGACTTAGCCTCAAACGTCACTTTTCCCTGAAAAGCTTCCTGACGTGTCTCTCACCAATCCCAGCGCCTTGGTCACCTGCTTTAAGTTGTGTTTGGATTCTGACAACTTTAATTCTGATCCAAAAGTTTGTGGCGGCTCTTGGTCTGTTTTGCAATCCCCATTCTTCTGACTAAATTGTCTTTTGCCCTGGAGTCCTCCATGACCCAATGCACCATCTCTACTTTAAACCAAATCTCGGCAGACGACTCTTTCATTCTGAGAAAGCCTATGTTCCCTCTAGAGGATAGGTCAATCCTGGCCACTGTTAGTTCTGGGAGGTCCACTAGAGGCCTGGATGGACTGTACTTCCGTTTCCGGGAGCTGGTGGGCTGCTCACTGGAAACGGAATGACCCAGTGCCTTCTTCCATCCTTCTTCCCATGTCTTTTTATGCTTGTCTGCTCCCTCCTTCTTGTTGGCTTCCACCCATCCCAAAAGTGCTGCCCTGGTCCTGATGGCAATGGTGCTAGTCCATTCTGAGGGTTTTATTATCCTAATGTAATCCTCTGGCCGCTTGGCCAACCAAAATCCATTCGGCTCTGTAAAAAAGTCCCCCTCCAGTAGGTCTAAGGTAAGATTGTTATGCTTTCTCTTACTATGCTTGGTCAGCTCTGACATTCTGCCAAACGTCCTCTCACTATCCACACACCATGGACACACAACTCTGCATACTGAATGTTCTGAAATGGCATGGCTCTTGAGGTCCTTTTTCTTCTCATAAGTTTCCGGACATAACCAACATTTTGTAGAAACCACTGAACTCATTCTGAAATACAAGGAATACTGCTATTAATTCCCTGTATTGTTTATACAATAAGTTAAAATCCTCCCCCCGTCCCGTTCTATAAATGTGTTCATGGAAGGCCAGCATCCGTAGGCAAGTCAACTCAACTCAAACCATGCAAATAACACCAACGAAACAACTCCAAAAATATCTATAACTGTTCATATCCAAAAATAAACTTGACTAGGCTCCTCCTTAGTCAGTCAGGATCCCTATCCTATATCTCAATGATTTGACTAGTGGTTGGCCGGACCACCCCCAAATCTCTCTCCGACAGATCTGTCATAAAAATATATACTGCAGTATATCCAAAAATAAAAGTATGAACAGGTACAGAATGCTGAGGACCTTTAATATTCCTCCAACATTTAGCCAACTGGCTTGTCAATTGCAGGTCGTTATTTGCTTCCTCTAAATCCATCATTCTTCGAAATCTGCTTGCCCACGATGGAACATTCCTCCCTTGATACAGTGCTAAACGATCCACATGGTAGACAGTAGACGGCTGCCTCAAGCTTCTCTTTACTCGGTAAGTAACATCATCTATTCTCTTTTCAATTATAAATGGTCCTTTCCATGTAGATGTGAGTTTTGAGCATACTCCCTTTTTCCTTATTGGGTCGTAAATCCAAACAGCTTCCCCCCTTTTAAAGATTCTTTTCTTGGCGTTAAGATCATATCTCTTTTTCTGATATATAGAGACCTTTTTGAGTGCTTTCCTTGCAAATGCATGATTTTCTTTTAATTTATTTTGTAGGTGTGCCACATAGTCATCTGGCGACCGGTTTTCTTGTATCTCAGTATCTGGCTGTGGAATCACAGCCTGCAGTGGCAAAGTTACCTCCCTTCCAAAGAGCATGGAATTTGGTGTCCTGGAAGTAGATGCATGTACAGAAGATCTGTATGCCATCATCACCTGTTGCAGATACTGATCCCATTGATCTTGATTTTGTTTACAGTACATTGATAACATAGAAGCAAGCGTTCTATTAAACCGTTCCACACCACCGTTGGATTGTGGTCTGAAACTCGTTGTTCTTGTTTTATGAATGCCAAGTAGTTTGCACATTCTCTGGAAAATATCGGCTTGAAAGTTTCTCCCTTGATCTGAGTGTAATTGAAGAGGGGCTCCAAATTTGGTTACAAAATGGTCAATAAATGCAGTACAGATAGTTGAACTTTCCTGATTTGGTAGAGCTATAGCCTCTGTCCACTTGGTAAAAAGATCTGAGATGACTAAGATGTATTTATTGCTTCGTTTTGTTAACGGAAGTGGTCCAAAAATGTCTAATGCTACTCTTTCCATTGGTTCTCCTGAGATGTATGTACCCAAAGGTGCTTTAGTTGATTCTTTCTTGGGTTTTCTTGCAAAGCAACTGTCGCATGAACGGCAATATGCTTGAACATATTCCTTCATGTTAGGCCAATAGAATCCGTTCTTGAGCTTCTCTAGTGTCTTGTCTACGCCTAAATGAGCAGCTGATGGTACGTCATGAAAATAGTGTAATAGCTCTTGTGTTCGACTCTTAGGAACAATCATTTGTTTTCTGGCTGCTTGACCAATGTTTGTCTCAAACCTTCTGTATAAAACTCCTCCATGCATTTCTAATCTGTCCCATTGTCCCCAAAGAGTTTTTAATGCTGATGTTCCACTAGAAATACTTTCCCATGGTGGTTTCTGGGGTCCACTTTCAAATGCAGCAAATATTTTCCCAATATCTTCATCTTCTAATTGCTGCTGTCTTATTTCCGATAGGTCCCAACCCCCTAAAAGAGCCTCATTGTCTTTCATTGCATTCTGTTGTTCCTTGAGCTCGCTCCTTGTAACAGCTCTGATCATTTCTGGAATTAGCTCTGTTATTTCAGTGTTCTTGATATCTGGGGTTTCATCTGCTTCAGTGAGGGGTGTAACAAGGTGTTCAACTGTTTCTTTTTGTTTTTCCAAATTTGAAAGGCATTCTACAGGGTGGTCACTTACTTCCCTAGCTTGAAAATTTTCAGCTTGATTTAAATCCTCTTGATGTTTACATGACTTACATGGATTCCTTGACATTGCGTCAGCATTTGTATGTTTCCTCCCTGCCCTATGAGTAACTTTAAAATTATATGTTCCTAATGTCTGAAGCCATCTTGCTACCTGACCCGTAGGATCCTTCAGACTTTGAAGCCAACTGACCGCTGCATTGTCAGTCCTAAGTAAAACTGGTCTACCATAGACGTATGGATGAAAATTCTTTAATGCAATGATTACAGCTAGTAACTCCTTTCGAGTTGTACAGTATGAAATTTCGTGCTTATTGAGTGCCTTGCTCATGTATGCAATAACATGCTCACGACCATCGTGTTCCTGGGAGAGAACGGCTCCCACTGCGTAATTACTGGCGTCTGTGTCCAAAATGAAGGGCTTATCTGTAACTGGGTAAACTAATATTGGCGGTGTAGTCAGTGCTTCTTTTAGTGAGTTGAAAGCAAGCTGGCAGTTTTCTGTCCAAATGAATTTTGTCCCCTTTTCGCATGCCTTATGTAAAGGTCTGGATAAATCAGCAAAACCCTTAACAAATTTCCGATAATAGGAGCAAAGTCCTAAAAAGCTCTTTATTTCCTTTGCATTCCGAGGGACTGGCCATTTTTGAACTACTTCTATTTTCTCAGGATCTGTTTGAACTCCATGCTCTGAGACTACATGCCCAAGAAATTTGACGCTTTTCTGAAACAAAATGCATTTTGATGGTTTTAATTTTAAGTTGGATTCTCTCATTCTTTGAAATACGTGCTCTAGCCTAAGTAGCTCTTCTTCAAACGTTGCCCCTGGAACAATTATGTCATCCATGTACAAGAGACATTCCTCCCACTGTAGTCCTCTTAGTACGTCCTCCATTAACCTTTCGAAAACTGCTGGACTAGTGGCTAAGCCAAATGGGGTGACTGTAAATTGAAAGAGTCCTTGACTGGTCGAAAATGCTGTCTTTTCTCTGTCATCCGGATAGAGCTCCACTTGATAAAAACCTTGATTTAAGTCCAGACATCCGAACCATTTGGCTCCTGCTAACGAATCTAAGCAATCGTCCACACGAGGCAAAGGATAGGCGTCCTTGTTAATTATCACTTCATTTAAAGCTCTATAATCCACACAAACTCTTGTACTTCCATCTTTCTTGGCTATAAGTACTGTCCTAAAACTCCAAGGGCTGTTTGATGGTTCAATGACTCCTCGGTCCAACATTTTGACTATTTCTTTTTTTTCTATTTCCCTTTTCCCCAATGGTAGCCTTCTAGGTACTTGTCTTATCGGATGTGCAGTTCCTGTATTTATCCTATGTTGTACTCTATTTGTCCTCCCTAAATCATCTGCTGATTTTGCAAAAACGTCTGAATATGCCTGAAGAAGTTCCTTGAGTTGTTGCTTTTCTTTTCCTTGTAAATGTACAATACTTCTGTTATATAGGTCCTCAATATGTGATGGTAGCTTGTCTGAACTGGTCCCTTCTGTTCCAATGTGATTGCATACTCCTACCGCTGGCATTTCGTAGTATGACTCACATACACCTATCTGTTCCTTAGCATGTACAGTATTTGGTTCTTCCCTAAAGTTAATCAATTGTACTCTAATGTCTTCCTGGTGTGGATCTAAAATTCCCCTAGTGATGTTATGTTCTGTTTCCTTTTTCTGAGTTTTATCAACGTATCCCAGTGGTCCTAAGTGTTCTGCATTTTCTATTATTACTGGAATGAGCATTTTAGATTTTCCTGGCAAAGTGACTGTCTCCTTTGCAATGACTCTACATATCGCATTTGCTTCTCCTCCTATCCAGCAACGTATATCTGTATTCTTAGTAGATAATATCTGTCTCTTATAATCAATTTTGTCTATATGATCCAATAGAAAATCCTGCCCCAAGATCGCATCTTGTTTGATATCACAGACAAGAAATTCTGTGTTAAAATCTGCTGTCCCTAAAAGGAGTTTTTGTTTAAGTGTCCCGCATGAGTATAAAGGATTGCCATTTACATCAAAAAGTTTATATGTGCTTGGTTCTAGTATTGCGTTTTTCAGTACATCAGCTAACTGTCTGTAAATTTTATAATTTAAGATAGAGGAGGTTGATCCATTGTCTATTAATATTGTCAAAGGTAAGTTTTGTAGGTATCCTTTTGTATAAAATCCGTTATCCCATATACCACATGTATTTCCCATTTGTCCTATCCTAATATTGTGGTCTAACGAGCCAATGGGGAACTGAAGTTTCCCTGGTTGATACTTGGTGAGGTTCTGTTATCGTGGTCCTTGGAGCCTTGCTGTCCTCCAGTATTGTCATGTCTTGCATTTTCCTGTTTGTATCGGAGATAAAATGGACAATATCTACATAAGTGACTTGTGCTCTCACAAATGAAGCATTTAGCTTGCCTGTTATTAGTATTTCCCCATTGAGGCCTTCTGTTATTATTATTTTGCCAAGAGTTGCTATAGTACTGTTTTGTACCTTCAAGCTGTGAAATCCTCCTTGTTAGTCCATTTATGCTATCTTGAAATTGGTTTTCCGGTTCCTGTGGAAAATTAGATGTTTCTCCTAAATGTGTATCTGTTGTCATTCTGACACTGCCTTTCTTCTTCTCTGAGCCATCTCCTATTATAGCTTCATATCTTTCTATTACCTCTACAGCTCCTGCAACAGTTCTACATCCCTGGTTAGTGCATTGGTATTTTACTTCAGGTGTAACGCTTTTGTACAGCTGGTTAAGTGCCAATACTTCCTGAGCCCTTGCATCAAGATCAATATAAGCTCTCTGAGCCATCTGGCGCAGATCGTCCGCCAACGCCGCTATTGCTTCTCCTGGGTTCCTTTTTCTCATTTCAAGACGAGAAAGCCATCTGTTTTGTTGTCTTGTGCTCCCAAATCGTAATCCTAATCTCTGAGTCAAAATACCGTAATCCCGTTTTTCAGTCTGTTCTAAACTAATGTAAAATGTCCTTGCTGCACCTCTTAACGCTGCTGCTAGCGCTAAAACTTTGTCTGCCTCCCGCCATCTCCCAAGTTCGGCACACACCTCAAAATGTGAAATATATTCCTCCCAATCCTCTCCTCCATCATATGGTTCAGGTCTAATAGAGACTGTGTGTGGGTTGTTGTATTGGAATCCGTCAGTATTCATCCCTCTTTGTCCTCTATGTCCAGCCATGCCATATTCTCTGTTTACGTCTCCCTCCCCATGTGCATATAAATTTGCTCTGTGTTCTTCTGAAGTTTCATTTGCATCCGCAAATTCGGTATTTCTCTCATGCCTTGCTTCTTTTTCTCTCTCTTCTGATCTAAATCTGATTTCCAGATCTGGCGACTCAGCCATGTTGAGACTTAGACTGATTTTAACCTAGATATATATACATATAACGTACAATAATTATTGTAATAAAATTAAATTTCCATCACGTTAAGATCCATCTTTATCGTACACGTTGACATACTGTATATTGCTATATAGTAGATAGTTGAATTTAAAAAAAATTAATGTGAGGTTCGCATCCTGGATGCCACTTTGGACTGTGACATCCCACATCTGACACCAGTTTGTTACAGGCGGGCGAGTAGGGTTCGTGTGTACTTTTAATTCAGTATTAATTATCGATAGTGTTCCTCTAGATAGTCTTGTTTTAAGTGTAGTTGGTTGACTCCAGCATAATCATATATAAATGAATCCAGCGTAAAAGAATGACTTTTATTCTTGTCCAGTATGTATTTATCTCAATAAATAGCTCATATAACAGCAATAACATAGTTAGTATAAATTAGAATAGTAAGATGCTGGCCTTCCGAACCCCATATGTAACTTAATATACAGATTTACAAGACTTTATCCTATCAATCATACTAGTTCAATAATGAGAGAATGAAATATACTTATTTCATTAAATTACGATATTATAGAAAGTTGTCAACGTGGTGGGACATCGTATCTTTACATCTTTAATAATTGTATAATTTGCCAAAAACTGCTATTAGAAATTGTAAACATTGAACTGGTTCCGCATCTTGTCTAAATATGAAGCCACTTCCTGTTGAAGACCTGCTTAAGCGGGAATATTTGTAAAACAGTATTGGTTCCTGGACGTCTTTATGTAAGCTTTTAGTTTAATATTCCAAAAGATGTAAAAAGATTAATATAGACTTGAAATGCTATCGCATAGCTGAAGGTAAAATAGCTTTATATCGAAATGCATCCTGTACCTAGATAGCTTTGTTCACTTTTAGGGTTGTTTTGTTTATTGTTCTGCTCAGCTTGACAGCCAGATACGATATGCCGAAGTGCAAGTGCGACGCTGTATTTATACTTGACGGTGAAATACATGCGCGACTCACAGAACTGAAAATCTACTATAACTTTGAAATGCTAACCAAAACTCTGGCTCATGTCACGAAATGGCGTTATAAATCCATAAAATCGCGAAAGTTTGCCTTTATTTCCAAAAGACAAGTGACATATTAAATATAAACCTTAAAATTCCATACTCGTAGCCTTATCACCTACGTTTCTATATGACGTCATTGAAATCACAAAATAGTTCCTTAACGGCGCTTGACAAAAACGTATCTAACGTAATTATATCATATTATTCAGTACCCTTAACAATAAAAGGAAGGCCAGCAAGTAATTTGATTATATCTTAATAATACTTTTATGTATTATTGTAACTTTATCTAGAAGTACCGTTACCCGGAAGTGACCATTCATTGGAATGGCAACTTCTAGTACGTAAACAAGCACTCGCCACGATGGAATTTAAAGGGAAAACTACCCCAAGGATGTGTCACATAACACTCAGACTGAATGAATAGGTAACAACAAACATGTTTTATAAACCCCTTACCCCCTGAAAGTGTGAATTTAATGTAGACTCGTGAAAATCGTGATCGAAGTGCCTGTTCACTGACAGTTGAATTTTACCGCTATGTCAACTTGATAATTTGATAGACATTATGTTAAGTGTTATGTTATCTGATAAAAGTGGTACAAGTTATGAAAATGTGCAGTTTGATCTCCCTAAATTGAGTTTGCCAAAGTTGTCTTAGTGCATAAAAATCATCTAAGACCGTTATTTTTCAGGTTTTCAGATATTGATCCCAATAAATTTTGAAATATAAAATGTGTTGTTTCTTTGTGATTATTATTAATACCCATTTATAACAATATATAGCGAAAACCTACCTGAGACCGCTTAAATGACGGTGAGACCCCCTGATCTTTCAATGTCCATCAAATTCGACGAATTTATAGACTCTGTATAAATAAAGATTGTATCAAAAGGATCTCCCAGAATAATGTCATCTTCGATATCTACGGAGGCTTAGATTGTCACTTTTCAGCTAAAATTGTCAAAATTTTATGACAAAGGGCACAGGGCAATGGTGAGAGCCCTGATCTCTCAATCTTTCTAATATTATGCAGACATTTAGTTAATAGGTAGATACAAACGTGACTAAAAGGAATTTGGGTACACTTTCTGTCTTTTATGTTTACGGAGCGCCCAAAGTGCCAGTTGGATATTCAAAATATATTGTGAAAACCTACCTGAGACCGCTTAAATGAGGTGAGACCCCCTGGTCTTTCAGTGTCCATAAAATTCAACAATCATAGACTCTGTATATTTAAAGGTTGTATTAGAAGGATTTCCCAGAATAATGTCATCTTCGATATCTACGGAGGCTTAGATTGTCACTTTTCAGCTAAAATTGTCAAAATTTTAGGACAAAGGGCACAGGGCAATGGTGAGAGCCCTGATATCTCAATCTTTCTAATATTATGCAGACATTTAGTTAATAGGTAGATACAAACGTGATTAAAAGGAATTTGGATACACTTCCTGTCTTCCATGTTTACGGAGCGCAGTTTGTCGAATTTTATGGACATTGAAAGAACAGGGGGGGTCTCACCGTCGTTTAAGCGGTCTCAGGTAGGTTTTCGCTATATATTTTGAATATCCAACTGGCACTTTGGGCCCTCCGTAAACATAGAAGACAAAAAGTGTACCCAAATTCCTTTAAGTCACGTATGTATCTACCTATTAACTAACTGTCTGCTTAATATTAGGCAGATTGAAAGATCAGGGGCTCTCACCATTGCCCTGTGCCCTTTGTCCTGAAATTTTGACAATTTTAGCTGAAAAGTGACAATCTAAGCCTCCGTAGATATCGAAGATAACATTATTCTGGGAGATCCTTTGATACAATCTTTATTTATACAGAGTCTATAAATTCGTCGAATTTATGGACATTGAAAGAACAGGGGGGTGTCTCACCGTCATTTAAGCGGTCTCAGGTAGGTTTTCGCTATATATTTTGAATATCCAACTGGCACTTTGGGCCCTCCGTAAACATAGAAGACAAAAAGTGTACCCAAATTCCTTTTAGTCACGTTTGTATCTGCCTATTAACTAACTGTCTGCTTAATATTAGGCAGATTGAGAGATCAGGGGGCTCTCAACGTTGCACTGTGCCCTTTGTCCTAAAATTTTGACATTTTTTAGCTGAAAAGTGACAATCTAAGCCCTCCGTAGATATCGAAGATGACATTATTCTGGGAAATCCTTCTAATGCAACCTTTACATATACAGAGTCTATGATTAAGTTGAATTTTATGGACACTGAAAGACCAGGGGGGTCTCACCCTCATTTAAGCGGTCTCAGGTAGGTTTTCACAATATATTTTGAATATCCAACTGGCACTTTGGGCCCTCCGTAAACATAGAAGACAAAAAGTGTACCCAAATTCCTTTTAGTCACGTTTGTATCTGCCTATTAACTAACTGTCTGTTTAATATTAGGCAGATTGAGAGATCAGGGGGCTCTCACCATTGCCCTGTGCCCTTTGTCCTAAAATTTTGACAATTTTTAGCTGAAAAGTGACAATCTAAGCCCTCCGTAGATATCGAAGATGACATTATTCTGGGAAATCCTTCTAATACAACCTTTACATATACAGAGTCTATGATTAAGTTGAATTTTA
The DNA here is from genome assembly GCA_017311375.1 of Mytilus coruscus. NCBI lineage: Eukaryota > Metazoa > Mollusca > Bivalvia > Mytilida > Mytilidae > Mytilus > Mytilus coruscus. Next base: position 17,971,721 of record CM029598.1, read on the forward strand.
TGGACATTGAAAGACCAGGGGGTCTCACCCTCATTTAAGCGGTCTCAGGTAGGTTTTCACAATATATTTTGAATATCCAACTGGCACTTTGGGCGCTCCGTAAACATGGAAGACAGGAAGTTTACCCAAATTCCTTTTAGTCACGTTTGTATCTACCTATTGACTAAATGTCTGCATAATATTAGAAAGATTGAGAGATCAGGGGGCTCTCACCATTGCCCTGTGCCCTTTGTCCTAAAATTTTGACAATTTTTAGCTGAAAAGTGACAATCTAAGCCCTCCGTAGATATCGAAGATGACATTATTCTGGGAAATCCTTCTAATACAACCTTTACATATACAGAGTCTATGATTAAGTTGAATTTTATGGACATTGAAAGACCAGGGGGTCTCACCCTCATTTAAGCGGTCTCAGGTAGGTTTTCACAATATATTTTGAATATCCAACTGGCACTTTGGGCGCTCCGTAAACATGGAAGACAGGAAGTGTACCCAAATTCCTTTTAGTCACGTTTGTATCTACCTATTAACTAAATGTCTGCATAATATTAGAAAGATTGAGAGATCGGGGGGCTCTCATCATTGCCCTGTGCCCTTTGTCCTGAAATTTTTACAATTTTTAGCTGAAAAGTGACAATCTAAGCCCTCCGTAGATATCGAAGATGACATTATTCTGGGAAATCCTTCTAATACAACCTTTACATATACAGAGTCTATGATTAAGTTGAATTTTATGGACATTGAAAGACCAGGGGGTCTCACCCTCATTTAAGCGGTCTCAGATAGGTTTTCACTATATATTTCTTTTTTGGCCTTTCCATAAATATTTCTATTTATATTTCTAAATGTTTCTAAAGTTATAGGTTTTACTTTTTGTTTTAAGAAATATCATATATAAAAGTACATATTTGAAGTTGTTTTAGTGATAAAAATCTATATTACATAAAGACAAATATGCAACATATTCGAGGACAACGAGAATTTACGACAGCTTGAAGAGGTCATTAAACGATTTCCTACGTATCTTATCAGTCCTCTTAACTATGAAAATCGTGCTTTTAATGTTATCAAGTATTTAATTTTTTTATGATTTTCAACTAAATTTTGAATATCCAACCGACTGCTAGCAGCCGATTGGATATTGAATGTCGAATATCGAATAACGAAACGGCTGCTAACTTCACATTCATCATACTGGCCCGAATTATTAAAGTGCTAATTTTCGTAGAAAGACATTTCATCCTTTCCAGACACATTATTCTGATATAATTCAAAAGAAAGTTAATCGCAAGAATAAATATCAATTGAAAGTTTCAACTATTTGATAAAATATTAAGAAGATTTGGTATGATTGCCAATGAGACAGCTATCCACCAAAATTACCCAAATGGCGAGGATGTAAAGAACAAAAGGATATGAATGATTTTCGACAATGAGCTAAACCCATACCATAAATTAAGCTATACAAGACACCAACATGACAAAATTTGAAACAATCCAAACGAGAAAACTAACGAACTGATTTATGCTACAACAATAAACGGAAAATGAATATTACAAACAGCAATCAACGACACTTCATTATATTGCACATAGACGTACGGACTCTTCCATTGATTCGAGGTTCGACTCCATAACTTGGAACAGTTGTAAGGCATGGTTCGTCCTTAAATTCAACAAAATAAGGAGATGTGGTATGCTTCCAAATGAGACAACTATCCACCAGAGATTGATTGATTGTTGATTGCATGTCTAAACATTCAGTGGCTAATATGTCATGCATGTTCAGGAAGATCCATCAAGAAACAAATGACATGGATGTAAAATAGGTTACTTTAAAATATATAAAAATTACGCATAGCAGATACTCTCTTCTTCCTGTCCGCTCGACATATACTTTAAGCCTATGAACGTCAAAGCCAAATTAAGACTACTAAAATTAAAAAGATGCTAGGGAGGCAGTCGAAAATTGTAAATGGAAGAACGACAAACAGCGCCATAAGACCAAAAGAATTAAAAACAAAAAAAGTCCCTTAGATTAAAAATACAGAATAAGCCAGAAAACCGGGGATGAATTCTGGTTTATGTATAAAACAATAAACGAACAAAATTATCACAGGCAGCAACAAACGACAACCATTGAATATCAGGCTCCTGACTCGGGACACACACATGAAGAATGTGTGGGAGTGTAACAGCAAACATAATAACAAAATAATGCGTATAATAAATAAAATAATACTTCTGGTTAATCTGTTTTATTTATTTTACATATTTAGCACTTTTCATTTGAATATGCAATTTCAATAAATAGGGATATGCATCCATATGTACAAATTGTATAATTATTTACAATTGGAGAAATAAAAGTACATATTATTATGCAGTACAATCTATAACACAGTTCTCATTAAGAATCCGTTGGTAGTTTTACTATTCCGTCTGTTATCAGTGAGGTCTAGTGTGCTGCATGACCTGGAACGTGGTGTGTAATATAGCAATTCTGGCTGGTTAAATGATATTTCCTGAATCTGTAAATATAAGAAATGTGTAAATAAGAAAACATATAATTATGTTAGAGTGACAAGTTGTTTTTGGTTACATTGCAAATTAAAAACTGGAAAGGTCAAATAGAAAATTACGGAATACACATTTTAATGAAAATGACTTCACACTTGTCAAATGATAACTAAAATAATTCTGCTCTCAAAATAGGCATTGTATTAATGATAATTCAGATTGAGTATTGAGATAGTGTCAACAAAATCTATAGCATTGATACACTTATTAAATGTCTTTGATCTCGCATGAAATTCACAGAAACATATAGGATATACATATTGTTTTGGAAATACTCAAAATCTCCCAGTATACTGACTAATTTAAAACATTGATTATATTTTAATAAAGCAGAACACATTATTAATTTACCTCTTTGAGTAGTTGATTGGTCAGTTTACTGGTAGAGTACTCATTCGCTGAAGCAATTAAATCATGCACAAGATCAGGTCGGATACAACTAACAGCAAATTCCCAGCATGCATTCTTTAAGCATTCCAATTCGAAATTCTCAGCAGCATTCAGCAGTCCTACAAAACAAACATGTAAATGAATACAAGGATCCAAATGTAAAATCGTGACATTAACAGATCGAAACTGTGTGACGAAGAAAAAATGTTCGAAAAGGAAACATTTTTTTGAATATCTCAGATATTGCTCTCAATTATACGTAATTCTGTTGATACTTTCTACATTGTGATTTGGACAAACCTTTTCTTTTAATTTTAGAAAACGTTTCCAAATTTCAAACATTTTGTCTATTTCATACCATATTGATTAAAATTAACTATGCATATGGTAGTATTTGTTTATGCTGAAAATATTCCTAGGCAACACAGTTACGGAAATGTTAAACAAAACGAATTAACTTTATCAAATAATATTGTGAAGACAGTTCTTACCTACTACAGTAAATACATCGACCGAGACTACACCGCAGTGAATGTAACGTAGCAACCTCTCAAATACACTAACTTCATACTCTTCTACAGAAATGGTTAACTTTGTTGGTAAGGATTTTAATGTTTTGTGTGACGGTTTGGAGATAAGCAGTTTGCGTATTTGTTTCAATTTCTTCATGAATCCTATTTTCTTCTGTGAATCTTGAATTTTTATTTCCTTTTCTTTTGCAAGAATCATCAAGTAGAATATCCTGCAATAAACAATAAAAACAATTGTCATAAAAGACAACAAGGGAACATAATGATTAACTATCGTAAGACAGACAACACCATAAGCAAAAGAAAGAGAGAGTACATATTGATGTAAAAAAAAAAAAAACCAAAAACATTACAAAGTAGGCTAAAGATTGAGCAACAAGAAACTCACTTAAAACAAGAGATGAAAAATGTGTTTCTCTAATATTGTCATGAAAATATCTGTAATGTTTGCCACTGGTAATTTAATTATAGATGACAATTAGATTACACTAAATTTTGACTATTTGACGATGTTGACTGAAGGATGAACATTTATAAGATACAAATAACATTTTTACCTGCTACGGGAAGCTAATATCGCCCTCAGTCCGTGAACGGGATACTGTTCTTGACCAACAAGAAATGTAACATCACACAGATCAGGAACGGACAGTATATATTTTAGATCTTCACACAAGGCATGCTTATCCTTCAAAACCATCAACTTAGATTCTTCTTCGTTAGTACAGGAAGTATAAAAGTCATCTAAAACATAAGATATGTAAACGTTAATTAGACGTTTTCAATAATTTAAATATTTTCAATTAATAAGTTCACGTCATGACAATGCTTGCAACAAAATATTTTCAGGCATTGTTCGAATAAAAATTGTATTATAAATTAAATGAATGTGTCTGCTGTTAAAAACGAAAGTTGATATTCCGTTTTTTTTATGATTTTGCCTTATTAAACCATGATTTAATAAAGTATGAACATATGATGTTATTTTTTTAATTGTACATCTTGAAACTTTGATTTTAATAAGAATAGGGAATGTTGAGCTCATTTAACTTATTCAACTGTAAATATTAAAATAACAATTTTATGCGAATACAACAGATATGCAGATTATGATATTTTGTAAAACACATTTTGAATTGAACAATGCCGACTTTTTCCATTCTGATATATATAAACTGTTAAACTTTATGAAAAATAAATTAAAACATTTTTTCGTTGCTTTAAGCTGTATTGATTCTTTTTTTTTTTGAAACTTTTAACTCTAGTAATATTTGAATAAATAGATATGACAAAATTTCAATTAAAAGTCTATTAGAGATTCTTTTTAAAGATCGCACTTTTGAATATAATTTACTTACCTTGGAATGCATGATTATAAGACATGTTTGTAATATTTATCGATTTTCTATCTTTAGTACTGAGTATGAAGACAGTTAATGAATTCATTAAAACTGGTTGCATACTTATAATAAAAAAATGTTTATGTAATTAAGTAAATCTTAAAAAGAGTAGAGATTATTAAGTAAATCTTATAACGAGTAGAGATTAAGTATGTACTCTGTTATAAAAATATAAAATCGACAGTACTCAGCTTGGTGTTGTAACAACAACATATATCGTACTGATTAATTCTGTAATGATCCTTTCACAAGACAAATTCTTTACCAAACCTCATATATGATAATTTGTATTGTCTGTACTGTACAATAATGGTCCATTCAAAAAATGAGCTGCGTCAGATAAAAATCGATCTTATGCAAATAAATATTAATACAACCGTAAACTTATTTCGGCATGAAAAAAATCTTGATACAAAGTCTGTAGCCGTTTTAAAAATGAGTTGATATAAGAACCCTACAAAACAAACCAAAATTCATCTTTTATTTCGTATTTGAATTTTCTAAAATCAATCAAAGTTTTATACGTGCATCTGTTTACGTGCACTTGCACAAGGCCGATTTCTATCCGACGCAGCTTAAATTAAAACAAAAATGAAATCCACGATTTGATACTAAAGCTCGATAAATTGGGATATTAAGATTTATCCACTAAATATTGTTTTGATACTAATAATTGTAGATCATTATACAAATAGACCAGACATGTGTTAATAATAATCATTGTAATAAATTATTTGTAATTATACTGCTCTCTTAGGGCGTTCTTGATTGACAATAAAAATATTGTATTGTGTAAAATTTAAGAATTTTACTGTCTGTTTAAATACTGAGCATCTTAAATTAAATAATTTATAAATAAAATGAGCGATTAAAAAGATAAACAAGCAAATTAGTGCGTCACATATGTTTACTGTATATAATTTTTTATCTATATAATTTTCAAATCGTGCAGCAAAACATTCATTGTTTATTGTCACAAAGAATTCAAAAGCATATACATGTACATTTGTAGTTATGAATTACTCAATACTGGGAAACCGAGCAATTTATAAACTTGTCTACCTAATTTGGCAAATAGTCTGAAAGAATAAAAAAAATCAAGAATAGATTTCGTGTGCATTTATTGGCCGTCGTATGATGTTTCACTCAGTACACCCCCTTGTTCTACAATCAAATACGTTTTTTTTGTGTGCATCTCTCTCTCGGAAAAATATTTGTACAAAATTGTCTTCAAAACCTGGATAGTTTGAATATGTATACGTTCGCTGTGAAATGTGTACAATGCCAAAGTTCTAAATAGTATCTGATATACATGTATTTCCTTTTCACTGACACATATACGGGATACATCGATTATGTTCAATTGATATACGGTCGTAGTTCTGATTCGATTATGACAAATGTTACAGTACAAATTAGAATTGAGTGGGATGCAAAATCCTTCTTAACAAATGGGAATTCCAATTCCAAATTGTTGACAGTCGAATTCTTTTCTAATTAAATCCAGTTCACATTTGAGATTCAAACATCTCCTTGGAGAAATATGTATCCATATTTGTCATAAGTCTTGAATTAAACTGTTTAAATACGTATTATATACACAATACAAATTAACAGTCAGAGAAAAACATGACCTTGTGCAATGTCAAACTATAAGTATCGACAGAATGTAATACCGTGAAAGTAAATATGTGTAATATTTAGTATGGTTTTAATTTACTGATCAAAATCAATATCTATAACAATAAAAAAAAAAATAATATTCAAAGATTTAATTACAGTGTTGAATAGGTGACCTTTTAGAATAAATCAATTTAAAGGATTGATAAGTTTAAAAAAGAGGAAGAAAGATACCAGAGGGACAGTCAAACTTATAGATCGAAAACAAACTGACAACGCCATGGCCAAAAATAAAAAGACAAACAGACAAATAATAGTACAGATGACACAACATAGAAAACTAAAGACTAAGCAACACGAACCCCACCAAAAACTGGGGGTGATCTCAGGTGCTCCGGAAGGGTAAGCAGATCCTGCTCCACATGTGGCACCCGTCGTGTTGCTTATGTTATTACAAATCCGGTAAATAGTCTAATTCGGTAGGTCACATTCGTGAAAAGGGAAGGGTATTGTAGTTACGACATAAGGAACATATCCGATATCATCTGTGAAACGGTTATTCCATAACGATCAACCAACTCGTGATGGCGTCCGTAAAATTTACGAAGGGATGATTTCTTTAACCGGATCGTATCTAAATTTCCGGGCTCGGTTTACAACATCACCGTAAAATTTAGGATGTGCTATACCGTTTGAAACAACCAAATCTTTGTATCTATGGAAGAATTTAGTGAAGGTTTTAAGTACTTTGTGGTAACGAAATCCCTGACTTAATAATTTACAATAATACATAGATTACGCTCATGAAATCCAATTTAAACGTCACTACAGACACGAGCATAGCGAACGAGTTGTGATATATAAACACCGTAAGACGGTGCCAAAGGAACATCACCGTCCAAAAAGGGAAAATTAACAATATGAAAAGAAAAATCATCCCTTTTGTCGTAAATTTTTGTGTAGAGTTTCTGCTGTAATACTGAAATATCTAAATCTAGGAAAGGACAGCTATTGCTGTTAATATCTGATTTATTTAAAGTATTTCCTTTGGGTAAATTTCAGCAGTATATTTAGAGAATTCTTGATTATTTAACGAAAAATATCTTCAAGATAAGGGTATGTGTTGTTGAATTAATCAATTAAATGGAATTCAAACGGTTATTTACTGAGTTTGGCCATACACTGTGATTCATAACAGTAAAGGAACAAGTCTGCTATTAAAGGGGCAAAATTGGTGCCCATATGAATACCTTCAACCTGTCGATAAACTTTATTGCCGAAACGTACATAAATGTTGTCAAGGAGAAATTTTAGTGCTTTAATCATCTCATCACACCTCCAGTAAGTATATCTAGCATATTTACCTTTCTCATTAGAGAAAAAGGCTTTATATGAATTGCAGCAAATAAACTTGCAACCAGATTTATCATACGATCATTTAATTAGATAGGAAAACTTTTGTTTAATAAGATTGTGTGGAAGTGTAGTATAAAGAGGGAAAAAGTCAAAACTGTCAACCGAATCAAAAGGACCACCAAAAATACGTAATTTATCTAAAACATCCAAAGATTTTTTTTGCAAAATGGTTAATTCCACTGTTTTCATATGTTTTATTACAAAAAATAACGATACTTATTTTACATTTAAACCATCGTATCAGTTTGTCACAAATGATGGAAAATATCAAAACATGTATACATAGTCATAAAAGGTTTTATTAGGACGCAAATGTTGAACGAGTATCAATAATGGAAAGAAAAAAACTGTAACAACATAACATAACAACATTGGTATACTGAATGACAAGACAATATCTGTTTATGTTTCACCACATAAAACATTACAAAATCCAAAAACAAGAATCACTCTAACAAAATTTACAAGAGACATGTTCGAGTAAATAAGGTTAAAACATTGTATCATTGAGGACTACGATCCATAAATTATAGCACACAGTATTTTTATCCACGTATCTTGACGTTAAAGCTACCCAGTATTACCAAAAAAAAATAAGTCATCGGTGATGACAAGACATATATAGATTCTACCACTGTATTGAGTGTGATATAACTCTTTCTATAATCTGTTTCTGTTATGTTTTTTTTTTAGATTATTTGTATCCAAACTTTTTTTTCTCAAGAAAATTGCATAAAGATCGTGTACTTCATATCTGACGATTTTGACGTCATAACTGAATTTTGACCAACAACGAATTGACATCAAGCTTACTAAACGGTCATTATAAAAAAATAGATTTATTTACCAACTGTAAGAATTACAAAAAAATAAAACGAAAGTGACATTGCACAGGTGCCCCTCTCTGATTTTATTAATGTCGTTTTTTACTGATATCATTGCTTTTCGACCTTTAATACTTGTAGACATCAGACATGTGGTGTCAAACATCATTTTGTTTTTAAATATTCGTTTGAAAAGGCATATATTTTAAGATCCGTTTTATGCTCATTAAATCCTATCATTTCCAGCTCCAAGAAGAAAATGAAACAATACAAATACCAAAGAGTAAGCATAAAACAATACAAATAATAATGGTTTGTTTTCGCAAACTACAGTTAACGTTGCAATAACATATATTCTGTTTGTTATCTCGTTTGTTTATCAGGACTGAAGCACACACGAGCAAAAGTTTTTCTGTCAATATCTGTTCAATGTTTAGATTATTATTTGCCCTTCTTATAGCTGAAATAAAAAAAAAATAGTACTGTTATAAAACTTTTTCTGATTGTCTTACAATAAAACCAAATCTTCGTTTGAAATACATGACACAGAACATACTATCTATTGAACAATAAGTTAGTGTTACGACGCATGAATCGTAAAATTTAAACCATCGTGACAGTCTTTATCTACCTATATATATTTTTTTATTTGAGTTGGTTGCTGCCTCTTTGCCGTTTAAAGAGAGATGCGAGTTGTTCTCTCGGGGACCACTTCCTGTTACAAGATGATAGGACGTGCCGCTGGAATAGGTCACTTTTTCCGGCTTGAGAATATGTGAATAGGTGGGGAAATCTATCAGAAATATATGATAAGGTCAATAAAGTTCCAATTACTTGTATATGAAAAGCCCTGTCATTTTTTCAAAGCCGAAAGTAAACATTACATACAGAATCTTAGCCCTAAATATTCCACTTTTCCAACACACCACTCGAAACCCAACCAATATGGGAAAAGGTTACATTTTTACCTAAGCAATATATGACATATATTTTCCTGTCTCTTTTATTGAAATATAAACGTTGGTACCAGCATTTCTTTACTTTCAGCATTGTCCAGAATACTATTCATGTCCATATGTTGAAGGGAAAAAAAACACTTACGGACCGACCGTTTAGCTTCAAAAGGGGGTATCTTCTTTTCTGAGTAAGAACATTATTTATTTTTTCAACGCTATCACCCAACTATTTTCATTTTTTTTTCGAAATTAGACGATTATATACGGTATACGGAAAATCGGGAATCAGAACATTATTTTGTCATCTGCTTGACAACAATATATTTTTTCTCATAAAATTGGGTATCAAAATATTTTTTAGAAAAAAGACATACCCCCCTTTTTTTAAGTTAAATGGTCAATCCCTTAGTGTAGTGATGTGAATAGTAATTTACTGGAATTGTTTGAAATATAGTTATTGATGCTAACGTAAATATTTTAATCAAAAGACAGGAAATATGTCGGTGAAACAAAAGTTCAAATCTAATTGAAATTTAAAGTGCCCATGAACTCTTTGATCATGCACGAGTGATTCTATTCATAAAAGTGTCCGTGTAACAACTAAAAAGTGTCCGTGTATCATCTTAAAAGTGTCCGTGTAACACCCATTAATGTACTGTTTTTCTATAGCTCTGCTGGGGGTAAAGTCGTACAAGAAAAGGTATACGTTTTAAGATCTAAATTATATGATAAGGGTGGGGTAACAGAATCCCAGCGGCACCCCTATCAATTAAGTATTGAAGTGCCCCCTCCTGAGGTTCTACAATAAAAGCAGATTCATTTATTTAATAAAACGAAAGTGACATTGCACAGGTGCCCTCTCTGGTTTTATTAATGTCGTTTTTACTGATATCATTGCTTTTTGACCTTTAATACTTGTAGACATCAGACATGTGGTGTCAAACATCATTTTGTTTTAAATATTCGTTTGAAAAGGCATATATTTTAAGATCCGTTTTATGCTCATTAAATCCTATCATTTCCAGCTCCAAGAAGAAAATGAAACAATACAAATACCAAAGAGTAAGCATAAAACAATACAAATAATAATGGTTTGTTTTCGCAAACTACAGTTAACGTTGCAATAACATATCCTCTGTTTGTTATCTCGTTTGTTTATCAGGACTGAAGCACACACGAGCAAAAGTTTTTCTGTCAATATCTGTTCAATGTTTAGATTATTATTTGCCCTTCTTATAGCTGAAATAAAAAAAAAATAGTACTGTTATAAAACTTTTTCTGATTGTCTTACAATAAAACCAAATCTTCGTTTGAAATACATGACACAGAACATACTATCTATTGAACAATAAGTTAGTGTTACGACGCATGAATCGTAAAATTTAAACCATCGTGACAGTCTTTATCTACCTATATATATTTTTTTATTTGAGTTGGTTGCTGCCTCTTTGCCGTTTAAAGAGAGATGCGAGTTGTTCTCTCGGGGACCACTTCCTGTTACAAGATGATAGGACGTGCCGCTGAATAGGTCACTTTTCCGGCTTGAGAATATGTGAATAGGTGGGAAATCTATCAGAAATATATGATAAGGTCAATAAAGTTCCAATTACTTGTATATGAAAAGCCCTGTCATTTTTCAAAGCCGAAAGTAAACATTACATACAGAATCTTAGCCCTAAATATTCCACTTTTCCAACACACCACTCGAAACCCAACCAATATGGGAAAAGGTTACATTTTACCTAAGCAATATATGTATTAGATATAATACAAAGGTAACAAAGAAACAGGCCGGTAACAACCGTTGCCGGATAGTTTTCTGCACGAGTAGTCAGGTCAAGGTCCGAGGCGCTAGCCGAGGACCTGACCTGACTAACAAGTGCAGACAAACCATACGGCAGGTTGTTTCGGCCTATTTTTGTTACCTTTGTTTTGTATCTGACTTGTACGACGTTTCAGGAAGGAAGTAGTACATTTTGCATTTAGAAGAGGTAGCAAACTAAACATATTAGAAACTTCAATGGCCATATACCAGTTAATGTAAGTTACAGTTTAAACACTTTTTTTTCACTTCCTTAAGCCGAGAATTTTTTCTAAAAATTTCAAGAATTTAATAACTTTATAAAAAGAACCATTTCAAGGAAAAGATGAATGTTGTTTACATTTGAGACTTTTAGAATGCAACTTCGCTAGTAGTAATTCATAAAAAAACAGAGCTACCATTTGATTTTTTATTGTGGAGAAAAGGAAGGAAAGGGGGGTGTTAATCCATTTAAAATAAACAGAACTGATATTAAGTGAATGAAATGTTATGAAAAACTGGATTTTGTCTTGTTATTTGATATATATATATAGACATATATTTTGGATTTTTTTAATAGTTCATACATATAGGTTTTTTATATGTCTCTGATAGTGTTGATCAGGATTTAACACGTGTCACTATATGATCCAATCGAGGCTTACCGTTCAAAATTGATGACATTAGTTGAATGATTTTTCTTCACGATTTGCTGCATATTTGAACATGTATTACATGGACACTTTTTAAAAAGGTATACATTTTAAGATCTAAATTATATGATAAGGGTGGGTGATAACAGAATCCCAGCGGCACCCCCTATCAATTAAGTATTGAAGTGCCTCCCCTCCCGAGGTTGTTCTACAATAAAAGCAGATTCATTTATTTAATTTAAGTTTAACGAGCGTTTCGTAAATGAATATGAATCAAATAGAAGCAAAATGTAAATATTAAAGTGATTAAAATTTTCATTTCTCCTTTTGGTATAAATATCAGAAAGAGGGCGAATATCTTCTCTTTTTTATGTCGAATACAAAAATTACACAATTATAAAGGTTATATAGTATACCAAGCGACCAAGTATGTGGCAAATAGAAAGTTGTTGAGTGATGAATATGAAAATGCGTCCCACAGAAAACCATACTCACTGAAAGGTTGCTATCAAATTTAAGGAAGCTCTTGATATGTATTTCCTGTGAATATTGCGACGGAATTTTCATACATGGCCATTTTGTGAAAAAAATATACAAGTATTTGGAAGACAGGAAATGGACGAGTGATGAATGTTAAAATGTTTCACACGGTAAATAATGAAGCTTTAACAAATTTAAGGAAACACTGATTTGTATTTCTGGAGAAAAATGCGACTGAAAATTTATTTTACGGACAAGGGGGTTGACAGTATTCCTCTAATTTGGAGCGGGGTATAATTTTTACAGAGATAATCAACGATAACCAATGGACTACAGGCTCGGCTTTGGAAAAAACACATGAAGAATGTGGCGTTGTTATTTTTTTGTGCGCGCTCAACCCCATAACCTGGGACATGGGGTGTTACAGCACAATACTGAAATAAGTTGAATTGAATAACCCACATTTCAGTGAGCACTTGTATCACATATATCTTAGGGGCATGAAATTAAGTATGCCACTGAAACAAGAAGGATGGACGACATTAAACTAGCCTCAATGGCAATCGTGACGAAAAATTCTTTTTTTCGAATTATATAAACTTCATTGACAGGGGTATGCTCCAAACGCAAAAACTGCTCCAACAGAGTTATAGGGAAGAACGACTGAAATCGACACTTTACAAGTTTTACGGAATGCATTTTCCATGATGTTTTGACTTAAAAATGGATAGGGTGGTCAAATTTCACCTTGAAAAGTCAACTTATCATTGTAGTACTATTGTTAAAAAACATTCTTATCCCGGCCTCGTTAACGTTAGTATATAGCATTTCAGTGATAAGGTTAATACTTGTTAGTACACAATATACATTCTTTGAAGATTATAAAATTAGTTCTAGAGGTTTCCATTAACTATGAACGTGCCCATCGTGGCTGGTAAATGGTGGTAAAACATCAAAATTCTGAAAAAGTGTAATTCCTTCTGCTTCATTCACGATAATGTAAACAGCTTAATTTTATAACCAACCGTATTGTACATTGTTTTTGTCTAGATGGTTACCGCAACACTAAAGTCTAATTTATATACTCATTCAAGTCTACATTTTCAAAATGTTTAACAGTCAAATTTGGAAGACACGAATGTTCAATATGAAACTATTAAACTTACGTGTGATTTGCAGGTTGTTGTTTTCTTGCACATTAATCTCATATTTCTTCTCATTTTTATTATCTAACACCTGTAAAAGGAATTGTATATAATCCTTTAATGATTCGTTTAAAGGTTTATCAGTTTAAACTAAACAAAAACACTACCGGTCACCCACCTCTAATAGTCATAGTTTTTTTTTAAATCCAGGGTTACTCTAAAAATTCAAGTAACAAACATTGTTTTTCAGTGTGCTTTCAAATTATGTATTCCGACATTTACTGGCATGCAGATACGGATATCATTTAATTTGGTGTTTCAAATATTTGGAAATCATATTAAATCAAGAAACATATCTACCTTATGCAATTTTTCACTTATCAATTCTAATAATTATCATCTACAAGTGTATTTAAACCATTTTAACATTTGCCATTTACATACTATATCGAATCATCGGTCTCCAAAAGAAAATTAACATTTGTGAATTTTTTTCCTGGTTTATTTATTCTGAATGTTCACTCACTCGTTTTATTGTTGAAATGTTCGCCCCAGTTTTAGTTGTATTTGAGTGTCTCATTTTTGATCTTCTATCTGATTTTTTTAAGATTAATTTTTGATTATTGTGTCCATATTGCACGTATAACTTCTTTTATTTAAGATATTTTAATATTTTGTCTGTATCGTCTTATTTTGTAAAATGACATTTATAAAATGTATCTAAAGTATTTCACACTGAATATGAGGATTTAACTACATTTAAAACTGAAGTAAGATATACCTGGAACGGTGCATGACATTAACGCGCATTACCATTACAATTGTGAGTAAAAATAATTACATTTGAACGCATTCCTTTTAGAGCTAAACAAAGGAAAGCTGTATTTATTCATATAACTATAAAATCTAAGATGCAAATTCAAACATAGAAAATTCACTGTCGAATATTTGAAAATAAAAGGAGGTGTCCATGGGACACAGATGATGCCCCGCTTTCATATAACGTTATAAAGGGGCAATACTCAAGAACGGTTAAAGTGACGCCACCCAAATAAACTTGATCTATGTTTTGTGGTAATAAGCATTGTGTAAAAGTTTCATAACATTTGGTTGAGGCAAACTAAAGTTAAAGAACGGAAACCAATTTCGGGACGGACGTACAAGGTTAACACCGCCACCACGGGGTAATAGAAAATAGCAAAAACTTTTGGACGTTATCAGAAAACGCAACCGTTAAAGTAAAATAATTCGGATACGATCACAGTCCAAGATAAAGTTCGATATGTAATTGTAATCATTTAAAGCGGCATTTGGAAGTACCGAATAAGCCGGATCTGTGGACAATGCAGTAAATGGTAATTTTCTAAAAACAGAGTAACGAAAACAGAATAGAATGAAGTATTTCTCCTCTTCAATAGATCCAGAGCTGCACATTTTGCAGACTCGTTGTTCGATTTGAATGTTTCTATCGCGTCTTCGTTCGACTTTTTAAAAGTGGGAAGGTACTACAGCGAATTCCAGCGATTGCTGATCTTTGAGTCCTCTTTAAAATACCTTTCTATATACGACTCGACACAAATTTTTTTGTGTTTTTTGTGTGTGTGTATTTCCTCAACTTTGGCATAATGTTAATTCCGTTATACCACTTATCTTTAAAGTCTGCCACAAGTTTACTTTTCAAAGAATCTAAGACAAATCTAGCGGAGATGTCGGAGTCATATCTTTATACTTACCAGTACGTGTTACTTTTAAAAATAAGCACGCGCAAATGGTATACAATATTTCGCGCAATCGTTAATATAACAAATCCCAAAATGCCCGCAAAAATTATGTATTATTGTTTCTAAAAAATTGTTGATCAGCAATTTTTTTTCAATGCATACTAAGTATAATGCAATCTCCAGGAATATCTCAGAGGCCAATACTGAAAATCTGCAAAACGCTATTCCTTTGTTACTATGTTCTCATATTTCGTTTAGTTTTAATTTGAAGCATTTTTTTTTATCTAATATTATTTTTTTTAACTACTTACTATAAAATTTTGGAAATTTTCAGAATCTTGTTTAATGCAGAATACGTATTTCGACTTGGCATCATGAATTTCGTATCGGAAACCACATGGCGTCCAACTGCAAAATAGTATAATAAAAAAATTAAACGGGAAAAAAACCTGTATCGATCATCTGTATCACTGCATAACTGCATTACTGACGACCGAGTACCACTAGCATTAAAGTCAAAAGAGACGAGTTTCTTGTAATTATAATTTTCAGGAAATTATTGAACCAATGCATGCATATATACTAAACTAAGTCCTCTATAAGAACCCATAACGAATAAAAGACGAAAAAAAAGTTTCATTCAATGATTGTTGATCGCATATACCAGCTAATTAATTTCTGCGTTTATTGTCGAAGTTTACCGGATCGTGACATTGATAAACAATAAACATAGAGCCATGGAGCACGTGAACAATAAGTGAGTTTATACAGTGATGTAAATTTATTTTGTATATTTTCCATACGTTTCCTTTTGTTAATAAAACTTTGCCATAATAGTTGTTTAATAAATTGGTGTATTAAAGTATTCTTTCATAATCATTAACACTATTTACCTTCCAGTGCATGTTTGTTTACATTCTTTTAATAATAGGTTTTCCCTCGCAATGGCACTGTGCGGTTGCCGAAGTTATATCGAAAGGTCCCATGATTATTGTCACTGCATACGGAAAAGCTATTGACGAATTAGAGTACGGGAAAAACAATAATGCAATAACAGTACATTTTTGAAGATTTTGATAAGATAAAGGATTTCTTTCCAAGAAAATCCATGTACACTTGTTTTATAATAAATTTGCTCGACAAAAATAGGTTTCTTTTCATGTAAAGTTTGTATGTAAGAGAAAACAATCAATGATGTTTTTCAAATAATGTACAAATTCAAAGAACCATTACGCCCGTTAACGCCTTTTTTACTCAACATTTTTTTTCAAACTATATAAGATATTGTTAGCATAAGCCTCAAGGATGAGGCGTTTATAGGGCAATTTTTCTCTTAATTTTATGTTTGTTCTTATGTACTGAATTACTGAAACGAATAACACAATTTGCAAAACACAAATGCATAGTGGCCTCTAAAGCGATTTTGGTCATTTTTTTGTTTTGATGAGCTGCTGCTTCGTTGGCGCTTACTCCACACGTTTTTTTCTAATTCAAAATTATTTTCTAGATTTGTATGTGTTAATGTCGCTATTTTAGTTTTCTTTTTTCCTTCTTTTCTGTTTATTTCCTTTTTTGGCTGCCTTGGGATATCAGTTAGACAATATTGAAACTATTATACTTACATACAGTGTATAGAGCACCATAAAATTATACCGAGTAAAACATTGACTTGGCGTACCACTGTAACAATTTGTGAAATGCAGTTGTGTGTCTCGTTGTGTATCTTAAGGAAATTCTGAACCTGTCCACCATTCACAATTACTCTCATTAGCATTCTATTTTCTGATAAAAGTACATTTATTTTTGTCAATTTTATGTATTAACTCCTTTTCAAACGATTCAAACATCAGCAAATCTGACACAATAGTAGAAAGGTTTTGTTTACAATGTCAACCTCGTAAAAATATGTGCAAAAATAAAAATTATACTTGGTAAAAAGTAAAATAACAAAAATACCGAACTCCAAGAGAAATTCAAAACGGAAAGTCCCTTATCAAATGACAAAATTAAAAGCTCAAACACATCAAACGAATGGAAAACAACTGTCATATTCCTAACTTGGTACAGGCATTTCCTTTGTAGAACATGGTGGATAAACCTGGTTTTATAGCTAGCTAAACCTCTCACTTGTATGACAGTCGCATAAAATTCCATTATATTGACAACAATGTTTGTGAACAAAACAAACAGACATAATAGGTAAAAATGTCAAAAATAGGGGTACAGCAGTCAACATTGTGATATATCTTAATCACTATAAAAACAAACAAATATGTCAACAAAGAAAAACAAAATGGCATATAGACAAAGCACATAGGCAAAAATGAAAGACAGAAATACAAAAATTGACCATAGCACAATAATACAATGGCGGAATGTATAAGTATCGAGCCACGTCAAAAGGATATTACCAAAAATGGACTGAACAGTTAAGGTTCATAATTTACAAAGACAAATAAAAGAACATTATATACTGTCTTTGCTGAATTCATTTAAAACTTTTGTACAGACTCTAGCCGCTTTAGAGTATGAATTAGAGCATGTGTGCCTGTATATCATTACTGATAGAATCGTGAACTTAAGATGTTAATTCATTTCATTTTCTCGATAGATGGCTATCTAGGAAAAGTTTCTTAAGTTTCATATTTCAACAAAAAGGTAATAGAATATTCTTTTTTCAGATCAACAAATGTATTTGCATCGTATATGAACACAGTTATCGTCCTTTGTTTATATTTTCCCTGAAGTATTTTCCTTGTACGATTTATTATTGTATACAGGTATAAATAATATTTAATGAATGGCTATTATTTATTTTGATTTATTGAACCATAAAATTAATTTTGACTCTTCACATTGAATAATCCGCGAAGCGATTATGTAAATGAAGAGTCAAAATAATTTTATGGTTCAATAAATCAAAATAAATTATTGCCATTCATTATAAATAAATTCTATCAAAATAAGGCTCAAAAACTTTTATATTATTTATATTAACAATAAAACGTACACATATGTTGGCGTATGAATATACAACGTCAGAGTGGGCATGCGCCATAAAATTGACAACATTGAAAATAAAAGTAATACTTTTAACCAATCAGAAGACAGTAAATACACCAAATTTATTTATATTTTGATAAACAAGAGATAAAATTAATCAGATTTAAATATATCATGTATTTTAGTTCTTGTCTCTTTTGTTGGGAAAAACATACATCAAGAACGTTAAAAGCAATAGTTTGTGAAGCTAAATATTTATAAATACAGAGGTATGAAAAACAAATAGAGTGACGGAAGCTGTCATAAAGCTTTATTTTGATGGGAGGGATTTGAAATGTTAGTTTGATAAACAAGGAAAAAGCAATCAGATTCAAATATATTACGTAGTTCAGTCCTTGTCTCTTTTGTTGGGAAAACATACACCAAAAACGTTAAAGCAAAAGTTTGTGAAGCTAAAGATTTATAAATAAAGAGGTTAAGAACTAAATAAGACTTAAATTAATGAAAGCTGTAAAAAGCTTTTTTTCTGAGGAGAGGGATTTGGCAAGTTAGTTTCTATAAAAATAATACATTGAGAACTTATCAAATACCATGTATATGCAAAGTATTTCAGTGTCAAAACGTAGATGATACTGAGAGGAATTAACAGTCAACCAAATTTGGTATGGATTCAGTTACAGTGAAAACAAAATTAATAAATTCTAAAACTTTACAGTTAGCACTGATCAATCGTGTTGTGTGTGTGTGTATTTAAGGGGTGTGTAATTGTTTTTAAAAATAAATTGTTTCAATTGAAGTTTCTTAAAAATATTATTTGTTTCAGACGGTAGTTGCAAAAATAGTTCATTGCTATCAATACTTAAAACAAGATCAATTAAAAATAAGATATGACAAAACAACTGCTGACGAGATTCCGGACTTTGAATAGGCATATGAATAATAAAGGAGATCCTCCGGATGGATTAAAACGGACAAAAGCCAGCCGACTCTTCAAAAATAGACATACAACAAAGGCAAGTATCAACGTACAACATATGGCACAGAATCTGATAGGCGGAATTGGTAATGGTGAGGGATATGGTGTGGTAAACAAGTTTAAGAGCGGGAAATCATTCTCCATTTGAAATAGACGTATTTCTGCACGTTCAATGAAGCAAACATGCATAATTATTAATTGCGAGTAGAAGACGAGTACTGGTATGCAAGTTACTGGGATTTGTTAAACGAGTTAATGATAATTCATTAAAAGGCTACAGATCGGTTTATAGAATTCGTAAATAAGTGATGTATCACGTTATTTAGATGCAACTTGATCCAAACGCAGAGTTATTACCATAGGATACTGATTGGAAAGTTTGTTTTTATATATAATATTCCCTTATATCATAAAAGCAGAAATGAGAAACAAAATAATAAGAAAACGTACCCTCATCTAAAGTAATACTGATCCTGGTAATTCCAGCACATCTAACTTCAAAACCTGAACATATGAAATAAGATATAATGAAATAGTTTTCAACTGGACTGTCAGCACATGTAAGTTAGTAATATGGAAATAAGTTTTTTTTCCGCTAGAAATTTAGAGGACCCTGGAGTCTGTTAATAAGGAATATAAATGATAACTTCTGTCCTGCAAATACTCATTCTAACACAATCGAGTTTCCTTTAATTTATTTATTTTTTGTTTGTTTTATTTTACTATATTTCATTGTTCAATACATGAGCTACATGTAAATGTCTTTTCTTATAAACATTGTTTTTTTTTTCAAGATTTCATTTTCACTCACGAAAAGGTAAGATAATTTGCGTGTACCGATGGTTGTTATGCCTAGTAATGTCTTAGGGTATGGAAAGATGCATAATCATTATTTTCCCCAATCCTCTTATCATCGATTATGACTCATCAACAGATGTTAACAGGGCTAAACGATCTGTCTCTAGTGGAGCAGGAACTGCTTACTTTCCTTTTCACCTGAATTCACACCGGTTTTATTTTTATCCATTTTTTGGAAGTGTGCTTGAAGGGGAGGGGTTCCTTGTCGCCCATTCTTTAGTTTTCTATGCTATGTATTGTGGATTGTATTGAGTTTGATTTTCGTTTTTTGATTTGATGTGGTCTCTCAGTTTTCTTCAATAGTGATTTTGATTGCTCAGTTTGTATCTTCTCTTCTTTATATGTAATATCTACCTAAATGTTTCAATGACTTTAAGATGAAAACAAAGAAAATGCACTTTCATCTTCCTCTCTTATGGCCGTGATTCTTTGATTGTAGTATACACATGACAACACAAATAAAGTTGACTTCGCCAATACTTCCGAAAATAACCTAAATGTACCTTCTCGAACATTTATCAACGACCACAAGTTAAATCACCCCCCTTTAAACAAAAAAAGAAATGTAGTCTAATCTCAATTGTCTAATTTTCGTTCACCAATTTCTTAATTACTATGATATAGGCGATACTTATCTGGCTGTTCTTGTTTGACCTTATCAATTTCTAAACCGCGTCTCTTATATTCATTTACCTTATCAAAGTAACAAACGAGTTTGTCTTATAAAGTTGGATAAAAATAGATGCAACGTTTTACATAAAACTGTTTTATAGATAATTCTGTCTATTTATGTTCGCTTGATTAAGTGTACATTTTCCCTAAATACCCCTCTCTTTCCCTCCCAAAAAAAAAAAACTAAACAAAACAGAATACAAAATCTGACTAAAATAATGCTTAGTAACTAATAAAAATAACACAGTAAAGATTAATTTGTAGTAAAGATATTTAATAACATATATGTATGTAAGACAAAAGGTAAAATAACATAAATACCAAACTCCAAGGAAAATTCAAAACGGAAAGTATTTTATCAGATGGCAAAATCATAAGCTCAAACACATCAAAAGAATGGAAAACAACTGTCATATTCCTGACTTGGTATAGGCATCTCCTTATGTAGAAAATAATGGATTAAACCTGGTTTTATAGCTAGCTAAACCTCTCATTTGTATGACAGTCCCATAAATTCCATCAGACATGATCAACTACATATAATGTATGTGTATTTGTATTTGCCGTAATCAATACTTAAAAACGTATTCTGTAAATCAAAAAAAAAAAAAATAAATAAATACTTTCTTACCACTACCAACAGGTACAACATCCAATACATTTTCTAGTGCAACAGCTCTAAGTTCAGGATATGTAATAAGAAGCTTATTTTCACCCATACTCCCAAAACACTTCCTGAATCATAGTATAGCTAATATCGCAATGCATTCTTTCGTTGTCGTAGATAAAGATTGTTATACATTTTGTACAAACAAACGAGTTATTGAAATGAAATCTATAAATTGGACATCAAGTGTAATTAAATGTGATCACTATGCGTAACATTTAAAAGATATTGTTTGAAGATTACATATTGTTTATTTTTAGCATTTGTTTATCTATGTTCTAAAATGACTAAGTTATCTGCTTTTTTATATATATTTCATCCTTAAAAATTAATATAAGAACATGTAAATAAAAAAAAAATAAACGGTACCAATTTTGCAGCACCAGATGCGCATTTCGACAATCAATGTCTCTTCAGTGATGCTCGAGGCTAAAATATTTGAAAATCCAAAGCTTATTAAAAAAATGAAGAGCTATACACCAAAAAGGACAAAACAGTATAGCCAAAGCCGGGAAAGGAATCAGAGCTTTGCATGAGGGAGATACATTCCTTAATTTTAAATAATTTCCAACATTTTGTAACAGCAAATTTTAATAACACAAAATCCATATTTTCATGCCAGTACCGAAGTACTGGCTACTGCGCTGCTGATACCCTCGGGGACTATCAGTCCACCAGCAGAGGCATCGACCCAGTGGTAGTAAAAATATAAACGGTACCAAATTTGCTGCACCAGATGCGCATTTCGACAATCAATATCTCTTCAGTGTTGCTCGAGGTCAAAATATTTGAAAATCCAAAGCTTATTAAAAGATGAAGAGCTATAAACCAAAAAGGACAAAAAGCTAGGATATAAGATTAAACATGTATCCTGTTACATTAAGTAGTTGGATAGAAACAAGTTCATCACGTAGAATATCACGTTTTTTGTGCTTATTTGTCCTTTTCAACGGAATGGCGACGAAGTCGAACGCGGGTTTTAATACGATAAATTCCTTCCATGTGTCGGGCCCCCAGACGTCAACAATTTGGTTTCCGGACAAACGCTTAAGAAACATCTACTTGGTTTTATAATGCCCCATGTGAGAGGAAGACCCTATTGATTTTGGGATAATTAAATCAAACAACTATTTACAGACGGACGTTTTGGGCAAACATTTGGTTTTCAAATATCAAACTTTTATCAAACTGGGAGGAAAAAGACTCTTCTGATTTTGAGGTCAATAGGTCAAACGTCAACAGTAATTGACAAACTGATATTGGGTCAGCATTGTGGTTTCTAGATATCTTGTGAAGAACTTTTCCCAAACAAACCTGAAAAAGACCAGACCCTTCTGTGATTTAGGTCATTATGTAAAATATCAAGGTACCAGTACATATACATTGATTGAAATTTGGGAAACAGATCAATCCAGACTATATCGTTTGAGCCATAAATCAGTTCTATACCAAGTAAAAGCCACTGTGTGAAAGGTTAAGGTTATATCAGCTATTGATAGACCAAAAGCTTGACAACATTTTGGTTTCCGGATAATATCTTTTGAATAATTTCCCTCGGGGTCGAAAACATCCTTATAGAGTGAAGGGTCACTTAGTCAAAAGTCAAGGAAACACAAACAATTTTAAACTGAAATCTGAGCAAGTTTTGGGTTTTCCATCATTTGAAATACATTTTTAGCAGATTTAACAGTTTTTATTCAACAACAAAAAAAGTATATGACAAAAAAATGTTTTTTTTGTCTAATACAAATCTATAAATATTGCAACCGGCTAATGCAGCCAAGGTTCCTCTGAAACCACATAAAGAAAAGGCATTTTGCCAAGTTCTTTAATTTTATTTTCAAATGTATTGATGATGTCCTAGGCCGATCTGTAAAAATAACCAACATTTCAGTGAGTGATTGCATCTCATATATCCCATATATTAAGTACCAAACGTGATATCAGCCTTTCCATTGCCAACTTCCCTTTTCTAGGCAGTAACAGATACTAGTATCTACGTATTTCAATTGACCTATTACGAGCGTGTATGTTTACGGTATATTGAATTAATTAACAGAGATTTGCTCCAGATGCAGAAACTGCTTCCGCATGGTAAAGAGGAAGAACTATAAAAATCGAAACTAACCATGCTTACGGTCACCATCACCAATTGGTTGACCGATACGATTCCCAACTCATAAGGGGAATGTTGTTGCGGTCTTAGATCTTTAGATATAAGAATGTATTTCCCTTTCCCTATTGTAACAATTTTACTGAGTGAATTCGCGTGGCGGGTGAAGCATATACAGCAGGAGACGCTTACCTTATCGATTGCCTCAGTATTTTTTTTTTTATCTCAAA
This sequence comes from Mytilus coruscus, assembly GCA_017311375.1. Lineage (NCBI taxonomy): Eukaryota > Metazoa > Mollusca > Bivalvia > Mytilida > Mytilidae > Mytilus > Mytilus coruscus. The sequence continues at coordinate 17,995,756 of CM029598.1, forward strand.
TTGCGTATTCCAAATAGATTTACGAGACTTCAACTTGGGTATTTACCTCAAGCTGGCTGCAATACATTTCTCATTTCACAGCTTGATATTTGTCAGATGCCTCGTCCACAAAGACATTGTTTTTAAAGAACATCTTTAAACAAAACAAATAAAAACGTATAATCGATTTCCGCTGTTCTTGTTTCACTCAAGTGGTCAAAATCAGGAACATGTTCAAACCTTCTGAATGTTAATTATTAGAGAACCTTAAACGTTAGAGATTTTATAGCAATTTTACATATAAATGTATCCATTTAACCATAATGTTATTCAGCACGATGCATTACTGTCGGAAACATAGAATATTGCAAGTCATCTTTGGTTTTTGTTGTAAAACTTAGCATCAAATGACACTTATAAACATTTGTTAATGTGTATCTCGATGACAAAACAATAGCTTTACTTACGATAGTATGTCGGTTTTGGTGAAGAATATCAATCTTAATCACTTGTTTTAAATGACTCGAAATTGCCAAAATATATGAACATAAATTTAACAACTTATTGCCACATTTCAGAAAAATAGTGTATGTACGTTAACAGAAATTGCATTTAAGATTTATTTTTACTTTCTCAATGATAAAATGTTGGAGAACCATTTGGTATGGTTTTTTTTAGTGTTTTGTTACATTTTTTGTTGAGAACCTGAGTAAAATAGTGTCAACAGACCATTTGAATTTTGAGAAAAGGAGGCTTTTACCTCCAGAAGAATTTTTGCACAAAGCAATTTCAGGCTTGAAAACTGTTTTTCAAGTTTATATACAGTCTGAACTCTTTAACAAGTGTTTTAATTTTACAATGAATGTAAAATTGATTAGGGATTTAAACAAAGAACAGAATACACAAATAAAGTTCATGTTTCATTTAAAGATTTTCTTTTTCCTGTAAAATTATAAATCCTACTTTGCCTAAAAAAGTAGTTTCTTGATTTTCCATAGGAAACATTGATTTTAAATATTCATGCAATGCGTACGAAAGTATTATGCATATTGTTTTTCGTCTGTGCATCCATCCTTACATAAGTCATGTCCATCCGCTCCTTCAGGCGAAAGTATAAGTTTATTATAATTAATCTTAAAGTCGTGGTCAAATTAACTTGATGTTTTATTCATATGTTTTTATGGTGTCATACGTATATGCCAAATTAGAATTTTTATGGTTCACCGAACACGGAAATGTTATATTGCGAGTATTGTCGATAGCATTGAGTGTAACCCAGGTCTGCAAGTCTGAACTTTTGTTAATTGTCATACCATAATTTGAGATTCACGTCAACAGATTCAATTGAAATTTTAAATTGTTTGAAAGATCAATACAATATATCACCCCCAGTTTTTGGTGGGGTTCGTGTTGCTTAGTCTTTAGTTTTCTATGTTGTGTCATCTGTACTATTATTTGTCTGTTTATCTTTTTATTTTTGGCCATGGCGTTGTCAGTTTGTTTTCGATCTATGAGTTTGACTGTCCCTCTGGTATCTTTCGTCCCTCTCTTGTATGTAGCTTTCTGAATTAAGAATTGAATGCTTCTTTTTGTAATTTAATGGTGTGTAAAAGCGTTGACCGAAGCACATTTTGTATGAAGCGCAAAAGTATATATAAATATCCCTGATATGAACATTTTTAAAGCACAATAACCCAAAGCCAGTCATCTTTGTATAAAATTGCTAAATATTTTAATTCGCTTCTAATGAACGTAGATCACCCTGACCCTTTTTTGTATGGAAATGCAAAACCCCATTAACAGCAATCATTTTCTTTGTTTACCATAAACACAACTAGTAAAACAAAATGTTTTGAAGTCATATCCATTTAGTGACATCACTTTGCGTCCGTCGTCGCCGTTGTAATTTGTACAAAAATCTTCTCTAAAACCACTTGAGGAAATACAATCAAACTTAAACTGAAATATCCTTTATATCTAATATGAAATGTGCGTGTTTTGTGTTTTAAAAATAGTACATAATAGTAAACTATATGTATAGTCTTATATCTTGAAAACCATATTGGATCGAAAAAAAATCTGAAGAGGCAGAAATGCTCAAAATGTCAAGATATGCCACCTTCCTGTTTCCACCGAAATTATCAGACGATCCCTTACAGGAGTTAGTGCCATTAAATGATGATTTTTGACTAATTTGTGAGTTTTTTCCTTTTATCTTGAAAACCATAATATATATGATATATATAAGTAGAAACTGTAAACAATAAAAATGATAAGCCATACCAGATCTACAAAAATGCTGTTAGACCGAAACAATTATATGACTTTTTGTAGAAGCTATTGTCTTTTAATAACGGTTTTGACTAGTTTTAGAGTTTTTGCCTATTATGTTGAAATCTGTAAGAGGTAGAAACTGAAATCAGCAGTACAAGATCAGTTAACATGCAAACTGACGGAAACCATCGAATGACTACGTATATTTGTTATTGCCAATAAGAATTTTTTTGTACTAATTTTCTAGTTTTAGCAATTTATGTCGAAAAAGATAAATGATAGGTAGAAACTGAAAACTGCAAAAATATAAGCAATTCAGTATCTAAGTATGCCAATTGACCGAAATCGTTGGATGACCCTTCATCGTAGTTATTGCCATTTAATGACAAATTTTACTAATGCTCGGGTTTTTGTCTTTTTTATTATGAAAACTCTAAAAGTAAAGTAGAAACTAAGGTAAAAGGTTCACCAAAACAAGATCTACAAAAATGCCAATATGACTGAAACAATCGGACGACCTTCTATATGAGTTATGTTTACCTAGTCTCGAGGTTTTACCTATTATTTCAATTTTGAAAGATGAGCGATTCAGTCTCTTATGCGCCTCTTGCTTAACAAATACAAAAGTTTTTCAAAGTAACAGTACCCCAATTTAAAAATGTTTTAAATTCGATTATATAGAAATATTCTTCTTAATGAACGATGGTTAACAGATTGATTAAGATTCGGGTAATAAAACTAAGTTGCACAGAACCATAACGATATAAAAATATGAACGCACCTAGCTATCATATCATTTTTGCTTTATGGGTTGAAACCTTAGTTTCATAGTCACTATCTGCATATGTCCCACAAGAATCGATCTAAAGTCATCCATGAGCATAGGTCATTATCACTTAAAAGTCTACGTCATAGGTTTACGTTCTACATGCAAAATGCACATGGCAACTCTACTTTGGCTTTATAACCGCCACAATTGAATCGATCGTCAGTCATTGAATGGTATGAACTCTTTGGGAAGAAAATGATTATATGAACTGTTTCGAATCAGCAGAAATATAAGCATAACATGACCATTACCATTTGAATCGTGGAAAGTGGAAGGAATTGAATCTGAATACGCATGCGGTTGATGCATGCATAGCGGGAGACGCTTACCCTATAAACTATCCCGGTTCGCTTCGTTTGGAGGTCATGCGATTACCTCAGTTTGTGTTTGCTACCTCGATTTTTCTTCTTAATCAATTAATGAGATTTGAACATTTGTAAACTACTATTGCCTTAGTTTACATAAATTTACAAAGGGGAGACGACATCATGTACAACATTGAAAATGATCTAAAGTCATTTTGTAAAATTCGTCCTTTACATGCCAAACACTATCTGTGTTTGCCATCGGTCATACTGGTATTTTGTAGATCTTGCATTGTTGATCCTTTTTGCTATTTTCAATTTCTACATGTACACCACAGTTTCTAAATAATAAAAAAAAAATCAGTCAAAAAAGGCAATAACTACTCCAATTTTGCTTTTTCCAATTTCTACTTTTTTTGAAGATAAAAGACAAAAACTCGATAATTATTTAAAAACTTCATTTATCTGACAACTGCTTTACGATGTAATCCGATGGTGCCGGTCATATTACCATTACTTGATCTTGTATCTTTTCCAAATCTACCTATCTATTACAGTTTTGAAGATAATAGGCAAAAGCTAGAAATAAATTAAAAATCAAAGACAATGACACCTGTAAGTGGTTATCTGATAATTTTGGTGGAAAAATGAATGAGGTAGATCTTGACTTTATGACCACTTCTACCTTTTATGGTTTTTAAGATAAAAGACAATAAATTTATTTGACCCTTAAGTTCATTTTTTAACCACAGCTGCCATGTTGGTGGATTTGCAAGAAAAAAACAATCGCACCACATCTCCTTATTTTATGTTTAATACTACCACATCTCCTTATTATAAAAGTATAGTAAACAACCTGTTTCTCGATAATTCGTGTCTCAAATGTTCAACTATTCAAATATATTAGGCCACAACCGCAAAACTTATTTTTTTTTACAAATATGGAAAGATTGCAAAAAATTACTTAAAACCCACCAATTTCGTTTGTACCAAATTAGGCTAACTGGACCATGTGTTGTTCGTGTTGTTTGTCTTTGTTTGTACGTCTGGTTTTTATTTTCGGAGGAGTCGGATGTTTGTGATTGATGTACTGTCCAATATTTTTGTTGGTTCCTTTTTATGTATTATTTACATATATTTTGATATTAGATGAAGACATGGAATATACAGTTACAGTGGTAGAAAAGGGCATGCAAAATATGGTATTGCAAAAAAAGAATCCATCAAATTTTTAAAACATTCACTGCAAGGACGACTTAATTATAATTTTGCAAGAATTTTTTTGGAAAATGTAAAAGAATATAAAAATAGATATCAATGAAAACAAAGTTAATGTACATATCTCCTGTGAAAGTACTTTTATTCGTGGGGTACCAATTTTCGAGGTTTTTGTGGTCGGCTTTATCCACGAAATTAAGTGTCCAACGAACTATTACAACTGCATTCCAAATCAAGACATGCAAGGACCTACATGTAGGTTTAACTACATGGATACGGGCATATAATCTAGAGAATACTTCGAATTTCAGCAAACGCACTATGAACTATTTATACATGTACATCTTCAGACAGATTTGAACAATTTAAACTTTAACATTTATTTTTCATATAAAATTACGAAAGTCATACTTACGGTGATAACAGTTTCGTATTAAAAAAAAAATGATATAAGGCTTTCTTTTTAATTTCACAAACATTAATTGTAAATTTCAAAATACATTTGTGGAAATTTTGTATGTAACCGTTTTCTTTAAGTGACATGTTTATGGCACAATTAACACCTTTGATGATTGTTAATCTGTTGACCATTCGATCTCGGGTTAATTAGTGTCAACAATTCTGATTACTCGTGTGCAACAATTAAAATGTTTACTTTGCAATTTCCTTCCATCGGGACAATTGTAAGCATAGATGAATCGGCTCATTTCCGAAAGCAATTATTTTATTAAAACATTGATGAATGTTGTCAGTAATGAAAGAATGAATGCGTGAACAACAATGTTCGTTTGTGATGACTTCATATTCTACACTCGATTTTTTTTTCTTCAGAAAACTCAAATCCACGAATTTAAGAACCCACGAACATGCAACTTTTTCTCAAACCACACAAAATTGATACCCACGAATAAAAGTACTTTCACAGTATATAATTGCCATTAAATATAACACACGATAATATGATTGTTCTTTAACTTTAGATTTACAAGATATTAAAGTACAAATCAAATCTCCTACTGGCTGAAAAGCTGATATGTACACACTAGTTATGTTCAAAAGTAGACCGGATAAGTACGTGTAAAATATAAACAAAACATTATACACTGGTATGATTCAGACTTTTGAATTTTGTTAATTAGACAAATTTAATCAGGGGGGAACTTATAATGACTTAGATATTTAGTGGGAGATGGAAAACACCGCACATATATGTGCAATACTCGAGACTATCTTAATAACTATTATTTTATTTTTTATTTGAAAATTATGCAAGATAAATATAATTTATGCAAACACGTCATATATGTTATTTATTTAAATATAAGTGATGTACAAAATCATAAAAGCTAGCCTCCTAGAATAACGTAGTGAAAATTAAAAAAAATCAAATAGAATATTGAATATTTGTTTTTATCCAGTATTAAATTCTGATTTATCACTGTGTGCAGTCCTTACAATTTCTGCCTCGGCAGTTCTACCAATGTTTTCTAATGCGTCTGCAAGTACTTCTACCAATGATGCATTTGGAAGGCTGTGCTTAATTCGCCATTCTTCGAAAACCTTGTGCTGAATTTTTCCTTTTCCTTTTTTGAGCTGAACAAGAGTTTGCTTTTCTAAACGCAACAATTTACCAAGTTCATAACATTCTTCATCCGTCAAAAGTTCTCCAATTCTCCTCAAAGACCTTTTTCGGAGTACATATATAGTACCTAAAGTATTGAAACATGCTTTTTTTTGGTTAATATTGCTTTTACCAAGACATTTACCGGCAGTTTCAATTTGTTGAAAAGCCGATGTTAAAGTATATGATAGTATATAATTAAATCATGTACTGGTAAAATTTACTCAGTCTGGTATTCCTCCGAAAGGAGTAAGTTCGGTAAGGGCCATATTTGGCCCCGATTATAAAGTTCAATTTTACAAGATAAAAAATGTTTTAAGTTGACTTAAAGACATGTGAGAAAGTAAAATAGAACTATTTGTGTCAAAGTTTTATTCTAAAGCGTTGATTTTTATATCCCAAATAGGTCAAGATAAGAGATTTTTGCAAAATTTGACAAAATCGGCCGGATTTCAACCAAATTTAGGACCAGGAAACATAGAGCGCAGGCGTCGACAAACTAAATATTCAAGTTAGACATGTAAAATGTCTTTACAAACATTATTTTAAAAGATCTTTTTTGTTGACGTATGTGCTCTATGTTTCCTGTCCAATAACCAATGCAAATTTACCCATTTTCCTTGATTTTTTCGTGGAAAATCAAAATGAGTACTATTTGTGACGTCATGAATAATACGCAGGAACGTAAATTTTCAACAAAAAGCTTATTTTCTATCTAGTCACTGTATTATCTATGATTCATTGTGATATTGGTCAATAAATCCTAATTTGAAATTTAAGCTAAAAAAGCGGGACATTTTTGAAAAAAATAAAACACAATAAGACAAGAAAAGAACAGCCTGTACTGTAATCTGTAATTGATTACATTTTTATAATTTGCTCTCATTGACAATTATACCACATTACTCAATGATATATTTACAGGTTGACATACTGTCTCAATAATAGACATTTGTTTTGTACAGTGTATTCAGTTCTAGACGAATAAACAAGTAAAACTACAATTTGTAATGATGCCATAAACGCCGTAAGGAAGATTTGGTTATGGCTACCACAAATGGTACATATCCGTGTTATACAAATTATTACAACTAAAACAGCAGTTTGAAAATAAATTAAAGCAAAATGTGAATTTTCTAAATTAGTCGTTTTCATTGTTTAGAAATCATGGATAAAGATTGTCCTGTTCAAATCTTTTGAGAATTTTCTATTAGAATAAACAGGTTTACACTGAAAGATGAGAGTACCCAAGTGTTAAACACAAATACAAAAAAAAACCCTCACTGCTTTTAAAACTATGCAAAAAAAAAATCTATAACAAGCAGTGGTTTAAGTTAAGGGTAATTAAAAAAAAACCACACGTAATTAATAGGGGCAGGCTTATCAAAGGGTCTCATTTTGCAAAACAAATCGTGATGAAAATCAAATTCATTAAGTAAATAGTTTGCCTTATATGAAAAAAGATTTATCATTAAAAAATTAAGCTTTTAAAATTGTAAATTTATTGCTGATATTTTGGGTGCCATTGTCGTTGTGGAAAGTAAAGGATTACGCAATGTTGTCAAATTTTGATAGAAATTATTGATGATTGGTAGTTGCGCAGTATGTTTAAATTAAAACAGTACGATGTTCTTTGCAAATAAAATTTTTTCATTATTTTTGTCGAATTGACAAGTTAGATAATGGTAATAACCTTCATCTATACTCTATGTCTTTAGAGAAAATATTGCACATTTAGTACCTTTTATAATGTTAAAATTGCTTATATGAACTTCTTATTTTTATTTTTCCGAAGCTCTTTTGTGTTGTATTGCAGTTGTACAAGTACATGAGATCTCACAAAAAGGACATCATGCGTAGCCAAAAAAACGTCAACTTTCGGACCTTCTTGAAATAATCAGGAAATTCGTTCTTATTTAATCTGTCTGTATAATTCAAGAAAAAGAGAAAAACAATCAATGGCATGCATATTTAATTGAATTATGCGTGGTCATGGTATCAATGTATGTATGAACTGCAAGTTAAAGCATATTTGTAATTAACCTCGGCTGGTAAAGTATAATATCATATAAATGTATGTACCCAATTCAGAAAATGGCAGTCGTTGGCTTTTCATTTCGTTTGTTTTGGAGGAAATACAAAATGCGTGTGTTTAATGATTTTATGAGGTATGTGGTGCTCAATTAATTATGTGAGTACACTTCTTATTACTGTTTCTCTTGCTTACTTTTGTGATAATGCTGTCAACCTTCTTTAACTAATGATTTCTGACAAACACGTGGCTATTTGTGTACCTTGCGATAAGCGTTCACAATTGTTGCTGTAATTTCATCTCAGTGATGAGTTATTTCTCACTATTGAAAGAGGATATCCTTATTCTCACTGAGTATCTTAGCTCACCATCTGTCAGTGATGCCAGGTCTTATATTGCAAGAAAAAAAATTTGCAGACTTGCAGTTATTTCCGTCAATTAACACTTTATCGTGATTGCTCAGTTTTAAGCTTTCTATGTTGTGTTTTGTGTACTGTTGTTTTTCTGTTGGTCTTTTTCTTTTTTAGCCATGGCGTTGCCAGCTAATTATCGACTTATGAGTTTGAATGTCACTTTGCTATCTCTTTTATGGATTAAAAAATTGGTCAGTCCAATATATAGTCAGAATAATATGCTTCAACTTCAGATTTTTTTGTTCTCTAAGATTTGTCATTTTCACATATTTTTTTCGATAATTATGTAATGTTTTGGAAAAACAAAAAATTTTATGAAGGTACAACGAGCTGAAATTTTCATTAGTAAACTGCATTATATAAAATTACTCAAATAAGAAAAACGAGTGACATGTAAGGTGTCAAATCTTACTGATGGAAAATGTTGAATATCGCATAGATGTTCATATGATAGTAATGTCATTCAGTGACTGGATATTCTTTTGTTTGTTGATCTTTTCAAATTATTAAGCTTGTCATAAGCCATGTTAACTGACCATATATTCATTGAATCCGAATATGGTTTTGAAAACAAATTATTAGACTTTTTTTAATTTGGAAACACACTTTATTCCTAATCTATGAAAAATAACTTCTTAAAATAATTCGAAAATAATAACAATTGTGTTAAACATTATTGCTGTGATTGAGGTGTGATGGCTTTGCTTCAGTAACCGATGGTATGATTCAATTAACCTTTGCTTTCGTACCCCGACGACCAAGTTTTCAAGGCACAAAAGCAAGTTTAAAAAAGCGGTTTTGTGTGCTTCATTTTAAGATAACATCTTCCGTTGAAAATTATAATGCAATCGCGACAGAAAATAGAAAGTGATATTTCTTAACTATTTTGGTTCAGTATGAATTACTTTTAAATATATAACTCACACTGCGGGTCTTCCGGGTCAACTTTCACTTTATATCTTTTATCTGAAACAGAAATCAAGACATTCACGATTAAAGTGTCTAACATTTTATTATCGGGACAATTTTATAGTAGAACATTATTCTACAATTGACTTATGGGTGCATTGTTAAAATAAGGATAACTGATATCGTCATTGTAATTCTAAAATAGAAAGTAGTAGTCAATATTACAAGTAGACCTACGTTTACATTTAGATTTATAGGGATGCATATTAGTTCTCCCGCACATGTCCTCGAAAATTTTGTCCGGTGACTCGTTTTTAATATATGATGAACATATTTTAAAATTTTTTGGGTTTAATTTGGCAAACAAGATCCGGAGTTATCATGATGATGGTAAAAAGATCGCGATTATTGAAATAATTCATTTGTGCTGTAGAACTCACATGTAATTTCTTTTAGTACTCTTTTGCTGGTGTCAATATCTGCAAAACAAATTAAAAATGTATTTAGTATAAGGAAATCAGGGAACAATCAAGCGCATAAACTGAATACGAACAGACAAGACAGTGTAAAAGAAGGAAGAAAAACCTAAGGCCACACAACACCTTTAACATAAGACAAAGAATGGAGCATCACATATAAATCCTAACAAAACTTATGCTAAGGCAGTTGCTTCAGAATGGAAAGCTGTACTATGCCCTCAATAACACATGTTATCAGCCAGTGATTTCATATTCAGTGATAATTCATCAATACACCTTTTGTTATCCCACTGATCGGCAAAGATAGGTGGAGGTTTTTTATTTGTTAAAATAAGAGTGTTGTAATCAAGTGTAATTTCGTTGCTACAATAAATATTATCCTGATTGGACACTACAATAATTTCAAATGTTGCGTTTCGAATGTGTTACGATTATAAGTTCACAATGAAAATTTCTTCTACATGTTTTAATTGTTTCACATAACAACAAATCATCCATATATGGACGAGGAGGTATCTCGTAACCATCCGTTTTAAAGTGAAAGGTATGATTTCAAATAGTACAATTATCCACCAATAACAAATCAAAGCCATTTAACAATGAGTTAAACTCATACCGTATATTCGTCTATAAAAGGCCTCGACATGAAAAAGAAAAATAACAAACAAACCGAACTCCAAGGAAAATTCAAAACGAAAAGTCCTTTATCAAATGGAAAAATCAAAAGATCAAACACATCAAACGAATGGACAACAACTGTCATATTCCTGACATGAAACCAATTCAAACAATTCAACCGAGAAAAGAAACAGCCTTATTTATGACAAAACAATAAACACAAAACACATATGACAGACATCAACCAACGAAACCCATTAGATGACAAGCTTCTGACAAAGGAAGAACACATAAAGAATGTGGCGTGGTTAAATGTGTAAGTGAGCGGTCAATCCCCCCTAACCTGGAACAGTTATGTAACAGCAAAACACAAAAAAGAAGCTGTACAATTAATGTAAAGATAAAAGTAACGATCTAACAGTATTCACAGTTACTGAAAGCTAGTGAAAAGCCAATTACAACTCATTAATAAAACATGTTTTCCAAAACTAAAGTATCATTCAGTATACATCCAATAGATATATAGTGTAAAGACGTCATATTCAGTCTGAGAAAAACTTGAACGTATGCAATGCCAGATCATTTGCACAAACTGGATGTAGGACTTATTTGTTTATATCAATAAATATTCAGTAATGTTTATTTTATAAGAAAAAAAACCATTAATTTAAGAACTGATAAACAATATTCAAAACATTTATGCGGTGTTCAATTGAAAACTTTTAAGAATAAAAACATAAGTTTATTCAAAGGATCAATGTGTTTACAGATAGTATCTAAGTTGATGGGCTCTTTAAACATCATTTCCGCAAAAAATAGGATGCGATAACCTGTCTGTTATTAGATTTCTACAAGTTGAGCCGAATATCCAAACCAAATCAAATCTTTGCATCTATGAAAGAATTTAGTTAAGGTTTCATGTAATTTGTGGTCGCGAACCCTGATTTGATATTTTACCAGTCACACATATATTATGCACATTTAAATCTAAAACGTCACTACAGAACAAGCTGCGAAATATACATACCGTAAGAAAGGGCAATAGTAGTTTTATAGTTTCCCATGTCAAACTGAAATATTTTAATCGAGACTAGGACATGTATGATTGTTTATATTATATTTATCTAATGTCTCTTTAGTAAATTTTCATAATATAACTAGAGTGTTCTTGATAATAGGAGGCGAAAATATCCAAAGTAGCGGTAAATGTTTAATTGTATTATTAAACGGAATTTTGACGGAGTTTGGCTATATTTACACTGTAATTGATAAAAAACACAGTAACAAGTAATAGCTTTTCTAATAAGCTAGCCGTCTCATAGCTGATGAAATTTGAAATTGTTTTTCCATGCAGAATAGCATTGTATAGTGAATTTCCAAAAAAAAAGGCAAATACTAATTTTGAGATTTTCCTATTTCTTTTTTGTGGGGAATTACAGGCATTTGTCTCTGACTTTTTCCGTATATACCTTAATATAACATTAAGGTATATATGTTATTTTTTTTTTAGAGACAAATGCCTGTGGGGGATGTATAAACGTCGAAAAAAGGGTGGATACTTACTCAATCATCTGCGTTTGTGTCTGTTTATCGATTAGGTTTTTTCAAAAGATATGTTATTCATTTTCTTCTTCCTAGATCAGTTGTATATTTCTTTGTGTTAGAAAAGTATGGCCACTTCTGCCTGTATCTGTTGCATGCATAGTAGGTCTCGAAAAGTGTATAAGAGTGCGAAAAGTAGTAAAATTTAAATACTAAAGAACAAAAATAGTTTTCACAATTATTCTATATCTAGCTTAACTTGGGAGGGTTAAAAGCTAAAAAAATATAGCTATCTTGCCACGGTAAGATAGCTAGTCATCGTCCAGCGCAAACCCTCCTCGAAATTAATTGATTTGGTTATATCCGTTTTTCAATTACATTGTTACCTTCGAATTATCTTACTAAGTATCAATATGTATAATTGAGGAAAAAAAGCATGTTAGTTGTTTCCCTAGGTTTTCATATACGTTTCAACTATAATGACTAAACATTCATAACAACGAGTGACTGGATAAAATGTGGAATGATCACGAGTGCGGTTTATACCTTACAAAATTGCAGGAGTTTCGGTTATTAATAGAATAATGTCCCTGTGTACCGATATGCATGATTGATCACGATGCAACTTAAATAACTAAAATGAAGAGTTCAAACCCGACACTCTGCGGGATTGAAGGACATTTACTAGGTTTCAAATTGCCCCAACCAATCAACAGACTTTTCCTATGAAAGAGTCAGTAATATCTTCCAATCAGGTAGTAAGAAAGCATTCAGTCCGAAGACTGTCCATCGTTCAACTTAAAAGACCGTCTCAGAGGAGACGGTATTAAGTATGCAGCAAATAAAAGGCCAATAGGAAACCCTACAACCTGTCGCTAAACGTTATTGCCGAAACGTGCATAGATGTTGTCAAGGACAAAATAACAGTTTTAATCATCTTATCACAGTTCCAGTGAGTTTATCTAGCATACTAATCATTTTTTTCTCGTTTTTTCGTTAAGAAAAGGGCGGCTTTGTATGAGTTTCAAAAACACTATTTGTTTGAACAAGAAAGCTTCAGTTTGCTCAGATTGTATTAAAGACTTGCAACCGAACTGAAAGGACCATAAAAGTACGCAAGTTATCTGAATCATCCAAAAGGTTGTGTTCACTTCAGAAATAATAAATTCCATCATTTTAATTTTGGTGTAATTGTGTTAAAAAAACCTGTCAAATCCCTCTTTTTTAAAATTTAAATGACGGTAAAAAGTCATCAAGTGAATATGATGATAACCAATCCTACAAAGTATGAAGCTTTTTATATATATATAATTACTCTAAATATCAGCACAACAATGTAAAATCGCAATTTTTGTTCTTCCCTCGCCGGGATTCGAACTCCTGCTATTGGGATACCGTGACAACACCGCATATATATATATATATATATGTCTTGCATCGTTTTCATTTACGACCATTCTTGTAAGTTTACACCTACTATTTAATAGCGTCTAAGCTCTGTTTCAAATATCTTATCGGTTAATTGAAGAGACAAATTACGACGTCAAAAAATAAAATTGACATTAAAGTCCTAGGTCCCATCTTTTACAACAACCTATCAAAAATCAAAACAACTTGACATTCGCTTATTAAAAAGAAACGAGAGAAAAAAAGCGTATCGTGTACTTAAATACACTGGATGAAGAAGCAATAGATTTGTCTTTTCGTATTGACATGTTTGAAAAATCATTGTGGGACTGCAGCAATATTAAATGTAATGGATTCATTATTAACATGTGTATTACCTTCGCCTGTTGCATGACTATCCTGGTGTATCGCTCTAACTCCGTTACTGTCATCTAAAAGCAACGAAATAGAAGTTTTATTGTTATTTTCATTGAAAAATGAATAGCCGTTCAAGATTATTTACATAATATGAGGTGAGGTTAACAAATTAATGAAATAGAATTCCGATAACTTGTACTCTCTTCGTATGTAGATGTTTGTGCTTATCGAATTTACTATTGGCACATAACAAATGCGTGGCTAACAGGAAACATACATCCGATTTTCACAGGGAATAAATTTGATCCAAACAATTATAGACCAACTGCTACATTATGCTGTTTTGGCAAATTGTTTACTTCTGTACTAAATGAAAGACTAACTAAATTCACTTATGAAATTTCCCTGATTGATAATGATCAAAGTGGGTTTCGGAAAGACCAATCGACTGTTGATAATGTATTCATCATTCATTCAATCTTAAACTTAATGTCAAATCGAAAGAAAAAGCTCTACTGTGCACTCATTGATTTTGCAAAGACCTTTGATAACAGCTGGAGAAATGGACTTTGGTATAAACTAATTCTCAACCACATAAACGGCAAAATGTATAAAGTAATAAGAAATATGTATGATAACATCAAATCAAGAGTTATCTATAATAACGAAAAATCGGAATTATTTCTATGTACTAAGTACCACTGGAGTTAGACAAAGGGAAAATCTATCTCCCTTGTTATTTTTTTTATATATCAACTATATGATAAACTTCTGATCCAGTAATCATATTAAAAGCCTTGAAAGCATTTCATGCACGTTTGAAAAAGACCTGTATAAATAAATCAACTTGTTTGTTATTCTATATGCAGATAATACTGTTTTAATGACAAAATCGAAAGACGATCTCCAAAGGCAACTTAAATGCTTTAGCGAATATTGTAAAATGTGGAAATTATAAGTGAATGTATAAAAAAAAAGTAATGATCTTTGGCAAAGGAAGACAACCAAACTTCATAACAGAACAAGATCATTTAACCATGCTATATTTAAAAAAATCTAACTGAAAAGGCTACAAAAGCTAGGTACGGGGTATTAAAAAAAGGTAGAACGTACAATCTTTTAATAAAATGTCAAATTGATTTGTTCGACAAAATTGTAAAACTCTTCTATGGAAATCGAAAGGACAAATCTCCTTCCATCATATTATTATACAAGACCAAATACCGCTAAATTTCACTCTCTGTTTAAAAGAAAAAAGGATTTCAACGTTAAAAAGACTGTGTAAATTTATTAGAGTAATAAATGTAAAAGTTAGTTCCTCTGGCTAATAGACATTTTATTATGTATCTATTTCTAATGTTTTAATTGTTTATTAAAATCATATTTCTGGGTTTCTGTTTGTTTCTTGATTGTTTGTTTGTTATTCTTTTTTTGTGTAGTGTTTTTTTTTTTCTATTTTTGTATTGTCTTTTGTATAACTTTACCCCATGTATCACCTTAAGCATTGTACGTTAATTTATTATGTTTCCTTCTGTCTACTTTTGTTTATTGGTTTTAGAGAATAAAGTATCTATTTATCTAGTGGAACTTGGTGAAAAATGAAAACCAAACAGAACAAAACCCAGAACGAACAAAAAAAAAAAAAAAAAAAAAAGAACATTTGTCTTTGTGTATTACCTCCGTCTACAGCAGCATTTATTTGACGAGTCGCCGTATGTCCTTTGCCGCCATCTACAAAGAGCGAAAAGAAGTTAGAATTGTTTAGAATTTGTATTTTTATCTTGTAGGGATGTTGCGAGAGGATGACGAATAACAACCATCGATTAAGAACACACAAGTTAACGTATAAATAAATGAAATACAGATTTGAAAATAAATGAATGAATACTAAGGTTTCATTTTCTCTGCATTAGCTTGAATTGTAATATAAAAGTAATATGAACTTAAAATATGGCGAGTGTATCTAGTTTTTGTATCTACTTTATGTCCTATACATGTTAATAAAACAACAATGAATACCTTTGACTGAATTGTCAGTGTTTTGCATGCCAATCGGTAATGTCAAGCATATCTCATATTCTATTTTTTGGGCTTTTAATATTCTTTATCCAACTGTTCTCTACAGTTTCAATTTTGGCTCGAAGTCATTTTCTTGTATCGGAGTGACTTGTCGCTCAATGTAAACATTTCCTTTAGGTGGTTTTTCTGATGATAGCAAATGAAACATTTTGTACTTCTTTCCTTGGTTTTATTAAAATACATATCCATCTTATTTTCACTTAACATAACATCATCGACAATGAGATCTTCTGAGAATGACATCTAAAAGAAATCAATAAATGAACGTAAAATCGATTTCAGTCCGAAAACCAAAAGCAAAAGAAATTCAAAACAAAACTAGAAAAAATAAAGATAAAAGAACGGGAAAAATCACATAAAGTAATCAAAACAATCAATAATAGTCGTATTTTAAAGAAAACATATTTGAAAGAAAAATCTATTTAAAATAATCTAACTCCACATAAAGAATTAAAAAATAAATAAATTTACAAGCATAAATGCACATGATATATAATTAACGAGGCTATATCTAAAATTTAAATCGTTTCAATTATTGACGATTCGTTCAATATTTCCTATAAAACTATGGATAAATAAATAAATGGAGTACAACTCCATTGTTTTCTTGATTTTCTCTGATCTGTGGTACTATTGATTTTTTGTGAAACAATCTTTCCTCTACGGTCCTGTTTTTCACATCATTTTTATTATCTTTCTTAAGACATGTTTTGTTTAGATCAGAACTGATTTTCTGCGCTGATCCTTTTGTTTCCTAGTATTGTTTAAAATATAATGTTGGATCTTCAAACTTCTGATCCTTACCATATCAAAAAAACACAACAAAAAAACAAAAATAGATAAAACATGAAAGTTAAAAAGAAATTGAAATAAAACAAGACGGGTAGAAGGACTCTATAATCCCTTTAAAAGTAGGTCAGCTAGATAACAAAATGTCAGAATCTGTAACTCATCGTATGAGGTCTGGACATGCACAATGGTCATCCAGGACGAAACGAATACTAGATCTGCAACTTATCACACTTTTATGTATAAAACAACATCAGTAACACTGGTTTGCACGAACGTCATTCAAAGTTGAGACTTTCAAGTTAATTATGAACCAATGAAACAGATTTAATCTAAAATATAGGAACATCATCGGGAACAAATATAACTAGAAAAATATTTGACTTGGGACGTGAAGTAATCGGGAAAAAACCAGATCGATTTCTTTCAATCATAATTACGTTACTTTTATCAAGTGCATGTAATACGAATCGTTCATGTTGTGATTTACACAAACTTTCGAATTACAAATAAATATAAGAATTCAACAATTCCATCGACCTTATGGTAAATATTTCAATTTTTTTTTAACCTTGTAGCAACGGTTATTTTGTGTTGTTAACGTTTTAGAAGACTGTTCTTCATAGCCTCTTTTTCTCCAATATTTCTTTCTTTCTTTTGCATTCCTCAGCACTGTCCACTCTATGACAAGATGGAAACTGTTTCCTGATTCTTTTTTAACATGGCATATACTTCTACTTGTCTTTCTCCATTTTCCTCTGGCTAATAGACATTTTATTATGTATCTATTTCTAATGTTTTAATTGTTTATTAAAATCATATTTCTGGGTTTCTGTTTGTTTCTTGATTGTTTGTTTGTTATTCTTTTTTTGTGTAGTGTTTTTTTTTCTATTTTTGTATTGTCTTTTGTATAACTTTACCCCATGTATCACCTTAAGCATTGTACGTTAATCTATTATGTTTCCTTCTGTCTACTTTTGTTTATTGGTTTTAGAGAATAAAGTATCTATTTATCTAGTGAAACTTGGTGAAAAATGAAAACCAAACAGAACAAAACCCAGAACGAACAAAAAACAAAAACAAAAAAAACAGAACATTTGTCTTTGTGTATTACCTCCGTCTACAGCAGCATTTATTTGACGAGTCGCCGTATGTTCTTTGCCGCCATCTACAAAGAGCGAAAAAGAAGTTAGAATTGTTTAGAATTTGTATTTTTATCTTGTAGGGATGTTGCGAGAGGATGACGAATAACAACCATCGATTAAGAACACACAAGTTAACGTATAAATAAATGAAATACAGATTTGAAAATAAATGAATGAATACTAAGGTTTCATTTTCTCTGCATTAGCTTGAATTGTAATATAAAAGTAATATGAACTTAAAATATGGCGAGTGTATCTAGTTTTTGTATCTACTTTATGTCCTATACATGTTAATAAAACAACAATGAATACCTTTGACTGAATTGTCAGTGTTTTGCATGCCAATCGGTAATGTCAAGCATATCTCATATTCTATTTTTTTGGGCTTTTTAATATTCTTTATCCAACTGTTCTCTACAGTTTCAATTTTTGGCTCGAAGTCATTTTCTTGTATCGGAGTGACTTGTCGCTCAATGTAAACATTTCCTTTAGGTGGTTTTTCTGATGATAGCAAATGAAACATTTTTGTACTTCTTTCCTTGGTTTTATTAAAATACATATCCATCTTATTTTCACTTAACATAACATCATCGACAATGAGATCTTCTGAGAATGACATCTAAAAGAAATCAATAAATGAACGTAAAATCGATTTCAGTCCGAAAACCAAAAGCAAAAGAAATTCAAAACAAAACTAGAAAAAAATAAAGATAAAAGAACGGGAAAAATCACATAAAGTAATCAAAACAATCAATAATAGTCGTATTTTAAAGAAAACATATTTGAAAGAAAAATCTATTTAAAAATAATCTAACTCCACATAAAGAATTAAAAAAATAAATAAATTTACAAGCATAAATGCACATGATATATAATTAACGAGGCTATATCTAAAATTTAAATCGTTTCAATTATTGACGATTCGTTCAATATTTCCTAGAATACTATAAAACTATGGATAAATAAATAAATGGAGTACAACTCCATTGTTTTCTTGATTTTTCTCTGATCTGTGGTACTATTGATTTTTTTGTGAAACAATCTTTCCTCTACGGTCCTGTTTTTCACATCATTTTTATTATCTTTCTTAAGACATGTTTTGTTTAGATCAGAACTGATTTTCTGCGCTGATCCTTTTGTTTCCTAGTATTGTTTAAAATATAATGTTGGATCTTCAAACTTCTGATCCTTACCATATCAAAAAACACAACAAAAAAACAAAAATAGATAAAACATGAAAGTTAAAAAAAAGAAATTGAAATAAAACAAGAAGGGTAGAAGGACTCTATAATCCCTTTAAAAGTAGGTCAGCTAGATAACAAAAATGTCAGAATCTGTAACTCATCGTATGAGGTCTGGACATGCACAATGGTCATCTACGACGAAACGAATACTAGATCTGCAACTTATCACACTTTTATGTATAAAACAACATCAGTAACACTGGTTTGCACGAACGTCATTCAAAGTTGAGACTTTCAAGTTAATTATGAACCAATGAAACAGATTTAATCTAAAATATAGGAACATCATCGGGAACAAAATTAACTAGAAAAATATTTGACTTGGGACGTGAGGTAATCGGGAAAAAAAACAGATCGATTTCGTTCAATCATAATTACGTTACTTTTATCAAGTGCATGTAATACGAATCGTTCATGTTGTGATTTACACAAACTTTCGAATTACAAATAAATATAAGAATTCAACAATTCCATCGACCTTATGGTAAATATTTCAATTTTTTTTTAACCTTGTAGCAACGGTTATTTTGTGTTGTTAACGTTTTAGAAGACTGTTCTTCATAGCCTCTTTTTCTCCAATATTTCTTTCTTTCTTTTGCATTCCTCAGCACTGTCCACTCTATGACAAGATGGAAACTGTTTCCTGATTCTTTTTTTAACATGGCATATACTTCTACTTGTCTTTCTCCATTTACTGCTTTCGTTGCTTGTACAATACCTTCAAAAAGATTGGGTTGTTTAACAGCAACATTCCTGTAAAATAGAATACAAATTATCGTTTCTGTTAAGTCTTACACAAACAGTGCGTTATGCTTATCAACCTATAAGCATTATGTCTTTTTTTTCGTTTTTCGCCATGGCGTTGTCAATTCATTTACGACTTATGAGTATTAATGTCCCTTTGGTATTTTTCGCCTCTCTTTTTATACGAAATAAACACAAATAGTGTTAAAGCGCAAAACGAAATGAAGCCATAGCGAAACTGAACTTTTATTTCAATTTGAGAATAAAACAAAATACTAGTATGTTTTACACGTTCTATTACATTCATGTTAGATAATTCAACTGCATTTCCATAAAAATAAATAAAATAATTTTATAATACAATGAACTCTAATTCTTACCACGAAAAATGAGACACTTCAAAAACTATTTTGGCATTCTCAATCTTTGCATTGGTGTTTTCAACAACTTGCCAATCGCCCTCTTCCGTTGGCATTACTTTACTTGAAGAAATGATAACAATTTCGGATTCCTTCATTGTCTCAGAGTGTAAAGGTAATGTCATTATTACAGTTTTTTTCGGTTGAGCTCCTCCTGCAATAACTACCTTCAAAACGTTTGTGTACAGTACATCAGACTTGCCGGATTTATCAGTTTTCCAGTCGTATGTTTCCGCTACCTAAATAGATATGAATAATTATGGTTAAATTGTTTTGTTTAGCTTTCCACTAAATTAATATGACGACACTTCTGATAAAGAAGCAGAACTTGAAATGTCTCATATTTTTCATGATTTTTCATTTGTAATATACTTTTATATTAGCATGAAAATGAAATATACCTATTGAAGGATATACAAAATTCAGCAAGTTTTGAAATTTTGACCATATTTCGCATGTATCGGTCTAGGAAAAAAATAAACAGGGAGATACCGATTTTTAAAAATTTTATCATGGTTTTCAGCTATATAAATAATAATTCAAACATGTGTTACATGAATCTTTTATCTACAATTTGATATTTTAACTTTTCTGTTATTTCAAATACATTATTATGGGTACGCTGAATAATATCCCATGCTGTGATAAGAGGTCTACAAAAAGGAAGATGATACCAAGGGCAATAGAAAACAACAAGTCGAAGAAACGCAGATCATTACGAAAAGAAAAAAGTCAAACAACATAACGATATACAGAACATTAAAATTGAGCAACACGAACCTCATGAAAACCTTGAGATTTTTGCATGTTTTTAAAAACATAAGAAATATGACTACCTTTGATTTCGACAACTTATAATAACAATCATAAAAAAAAAACATCACAGGTGATAAGTTACTCTATATCTTTATTTGTCTATACTTTCAAGCTCTTTGTAAAAATAAGATTACATGTCAAGACTGTCTTTTTAGAGTAAATGAGACCAAAATATGCAACTTCATCAATCTAGAGGTAATACGTCCTTCGATGAGAAATGAGTTAAATCGTCTACGTTCTCTGTCGTGCTAGTTATAGTCCTTGTTCGCTCTTTGCTTCTCCTTTCCAAAACACCATTAATACATACAAATGATGATAGAATAAGCCTAGGAAAAGACAGAGAACGGGAATTTAATGCTGATGTCATTTTAGATTTTTACAATGTTTTATTCAAGTCGAATTACTTTATGAAATACAAAATTTGCAAAGCTATACTTAACTAAACATGATAAAAAAAAAATAAAGAAGAACTTTGTATCTACATACATTCACACTCATAAGTTTTTCAGATTCAAATGTTCCTTCTGATATTTTAATGCAGGACCCTGGTTCCATTTTTGGCTCAATCTTGGTTCCAGTCTTTGGTACTTTGAAGATTTCGGGCAATATCGTCGCAATTGTAACAAATTGTATGTCTTCGTCCTTCCCATAAGTTTGACTAACCATCATTTCTGTTATCTGTAAAACCATCCAGCGTGCAAGTTTCAGGTAAATCAGATAAAACATTTACAGCTATATGTCATGACATTTGAATTACTCAATTCGTACAATATTCATGTTTAATAGTATTGAATAGTTCACATTTCCAAGTCAAATTGTACCAAGTCAGGAATATGAGTTGTTTTCCTTTCCTTTGACGTGTTTGAGCTTTTGATTTTGCCATTTTATAAAGGACTTCCCATTTTGAATTTTCCTTCGAGTTCGGTATTTTTGTTATTTTACTTTTTTCTATATAACGGAAATTCAGATATCTATAAATATATTTAGGCAAATTATTAGTATTTTATTTGTCTTTATGTGTTTCTTCAAATGAATCACACGTTCAGCGAAACATTGATTTTACGGAATTTGATACAATGAGTTCTACGTCTGGATTTGAAGAAAAGCATGCGGTTTATTGATAATAAATATTGATCTCACCAGATTCTTTTTATCCTCTGAATTTGTTACATTGTTCAACGTAACTTTTTGTTTCCCATCCACTGGTACAACAGAAAGACGTTCATTGCAACTGGACTGGCCAGGTACACTTATCTTCATTTTTGTTGACATTTTAGCATTGCCCCAACATTTAGTGTAATAAATGTCACTGAAAATCCGTTGCTTGTTTTCTAGATACCGTTCTACTGGGCTATAATCTGGAGATGTTTTTGAAATGTAAAAGTAAAAACTGTTACCATTTGTAGAGAAGTCCACTTCAGCACCAAGGCCAGACAGTATACTCTTATCATAGTCCTTTCCTATGTGAATCAACTTTTGTTTGATCAATCTACAAGATTGGAGAAGAACTATTATTTATATATTATATACAAAAAAACAATATACATAAGTGTCATCGCGACTATAAAAGAAATCATGTTTACAATTTTCAGATATGTGACGACTGTCTTATTCAAAGATATAAGATTTTGTTGGTTTTCTTCAAATTCTGTTTTATATTGAATAAACTGGTACTAAGTTATTTGAGACACTGCATGTTCTTTTCTAAACTTTATTTCTTCTCGGTGGTGCCGGTAAACAGAATCATTGCATAAGAGAGAATCAAACCGGATCAACTACAAAAAGAGGGACAATTTATGTCATGTATCCCATATGCATGATCAGGATGGCCATAGAAATAAATCATCAAAGTATTAATATGATGTTACAGAAGCACTTGGGACTTTATTAAGCTTACAGTCCAACAATCATCATATTAACATTGTGGTAGTCATACAAAATTCCAACATACCGAAGTGGTTTGGAGAAATAAATGCTACTATAGTTTACCCGTATGCTCGTGCCTTCATTCTGGTATTATGTTCTTTTACCAGTTCAAGTATAGTGCGATCTTCCCCTCTAAGCATGCCTATATTCATCAAAGCCAAACCCCATTCTGTGACATCTACTTCAGCACCGACATCGCACAGAAACTTACAGATGTCGATATTCTTCTTGTCTACAGCCAGAGAAAATGGGCTTTTGTGATTCTAAAATTTAAAAAATCAGTATTCAGTTACTGTGTGTTTATACTAGGGATGTCAATATTTTTGTCTGCAAGACTGCAATCTACAAAGTTGCAAAACCGACTGTTTCCAATAATAGTTGAAAAGAAAATGTTTACTAATAAAATAAATTCGTTGTACTCTGGTGACCGTCAGTGAATAGTTAAACTTCTAATCCATACGCCTTTGTAAACATTAAATGTGTTTTCTTAACAATTACCAAATACTAATGTTTCATTTGGTTTTTCCTCGGCGTGACTTTTTACCCCATGCCTAAAATACTATTATTTTTCAATAATATTTTGTTGAAACTGTTTTTTTTTAGGTATATTGGGGTATGTTGGGGTATATTGGGGTAAAAAGTCGCACCCGTTTTTCCTTGTTATAATTTTTAAATAGATGTTCATTAAATTATATTGATTAGATTATTGTTTTTTTTTAACCTAATTAGTACTTGTAGGTAATGAGCTATTAATTATGGTGTGTAATTCCTTGTCCCAGATACTTATGTAGATGGTTTTCCGTCCGTTGAACAACAAACCACAGAATGTAAAATACGTATTTTTGTGTTTCCGTCGATTAGTGATTGTTCACCGAGTTGACATCCCTAGTTTATACAGTTTAAGTTATTTGAAATATTGAGAGATCCTATGCATCACAGTTACATCGACAGGAATTAATCTATTATGACAGTTTTAAGTGCTGATTGGCAGTTTTGAACTGTTTTGTTAACCATACTTGCCTATAATTGCTGACATCCACTTTATTTGAACTTTGGTGGATAGTTGTCACATTGTCAATCATACCACATCTCCTTATTTTTATATTGATTCATCGCAAATGTAACTTTTAAGTGGTGCTTAACATTATCTCTAATCGTGTCTTATACCAATGCAATTTCGACGGTGTAATGTATTATGTTGATACTTACTTTGTCCTTGATATTAAAATCAGCTCCAAAAGCAACCAAGGCAGGCAACACTTGTAGTTGATTATGTTTAACAGCATAATAAATTGCAGTTTCTCCTTCCTGTTGGAATAATGAACAAGGTCAGTTTTAATGAATAATTCATTCTTTATCTTGTAAATGCAAAATTACTCAATTATTATATACTGGTACATAACTTTACTATTGAGATAAGTCATTTGCAACTGATTTTTACAGTTCGTTCTTATGTTATGCTGTTACACCGTGTACACCACTGTCCCATGTTAGGGAAGGGTTGAGCATTTAACATTCTTTCGTTAATTGAATTTTTGTAAATCATGTCGTGTGTTTTCCCACTGGAGTTTTTTTCATGTCGGGGCCTTTTATAGCTGACTATACGGTATGGGTCTTACGATAACCTATAATTGCTTACTTCCAAGTCATTTGAATTCTGGTGATCATACAACATTTCCTTATTAAATGTTAATATCATGAAACGTTTTCATAAAAATTACAAAAAGAGTAAACATTTTTACTTTAAAAAACGTTCCAGAAAAAAAAACCCTTCTGAAAATTTAATTAGAAAACAAATACTAATAATGAACTTTGTGAAGTCGATTAAGTTCTGTACATTTACCATAACAACATTCAAGAGTGGTGATATAAATAAGTGCAGTGCTCAGTTGTCTGTTTTGCCTAATGTGTATACTTACAAGGTTTTTGGCGTCAAAAACTTTTGTCTTGTTCTTTATATCCAGCTCACCAATTGCTGTTGTAACATCAACAAGACCATTTGATGAAGCATAATGTAGCACCGTGCAACCAGTCTTTAGAATGTGTTAATCAAATGTAACAAATAAATACATGTAAGTTATAAGTTAGGTGTAATGAATATTTTCACATCATTCTTATTTTCCACTTTCATTCGATATCAACTTCAGTATATATCTTACGAGCTCTTTTATTGTTCATCTAGTATTCACCAATTAGTACCAAACTTGTCTTTCTATGAAACTAAATACAAAAGTTTAATTTTCAATGTGCTTCCGCTATATGAAAAAATCAAACAATTTACAAAATGTGCAAATAATGAGTATCAAACAGACAACAGGTGATAAATGAATCATCAAACTACGAGTAGTTCTTTATTCGCTTGTCTTAGATGTTGTAGTTTGAATCTACCGTGTTTAAACAGCGGTTTTCTTCTTTTTTAAACGGATTGACGTGTATTAAGAAATACATTTGGAACTATATAGAACATGTGGAATGTTCAGTTAATCATTAAAACTTGAACCTAAAATGCTCACCTGATCGGTATGTTTGACATCAACACTTTCCTTCAGCAACAATAAAACCTCTTTCGACTTTTTAGCTTTTACAAGCTCTATTAGCCTCTGAAAGATTATAATTGAATGACGTCACAGCAAAATAATAGATTGTAAAGCGTGTTCCTATTAAGCTTTTTTTTATTTTGTGTCCATTTCAAAATTAAGTTGATTTTAACAAACTTAAAACACAATTTGGTCTTTTATTGATTTTCATTTACCCCTAATGTTTGTATTACAGAATAAGTACATGTAATGTGTCAATAACAGTAAAAATAGTCAGCAAATGATTCAATACTTTTAAAGATACAATGCTTAACACAATCATTATCAATATTACATAATTCCACTGCAAACATGTTCATACTTATGTAATGTCCGCAAGCAGGCATATTACCTTTGTGTCTGTATCTTGTTTGCTTGCCATCTATGCACGTCTTGTGTATACATGTAAACTACTGGATATAAACTACTTGTTTAATACCTGTTTGGTATATGAAAAAAAAAAACTTATATCAATACCTTGGGTGGAAAATTTCAAAAGACTTTTTACCAATCTCAGATTCAAACACGAATACGAACACATAAGAACAGACATATACGAACACATAAGAACAGACATATACGAACACCTCAGACCAGACATATATACGAACACCTCAGACCAGACATATATACGAACACATCAGACCAGACATATATACGAACACCTCAGACCAGACATATATACGAACACCTCAGACCAGACATATACGAACACCTCAGACCAGACATATACGAACACCTCAGACCAGACATATACGAACACATCAGACCAGGCATATACGAACACATAAGAACAGACATATACGAACACCTCAGACCAGACATATATACGAACACCTCAGACCAGACATATATACGAACACCTCAGACCAGACATATATACGAACGCCTCAGACCAGACATATACGAACACCTCAGACCAGACATATACGAACACCTCAGACCAGACATATACGAACACCTCAGACCAGACATATACGAACACATCAGACCAGGCATATACGAACACATAAGAACAGACATATACGAACACCTCAGACCAGACATATATACGAACACCTCAGACCAGACATATACGAACACCTCAGACCAGACATATACGAACACCTCAGACCAGACATATACGAACACATCAGACCAGGCATATACGATCACATAAGAACAGATATATACGAACACATCAGACCAGACATATATACGAACACGTAGAGTATAGTTTGAGCAATAAGAATTCCAAATCAAAATGAAGATTGATATCTGTTGCTCTGGAAGGGTAAGTATGTCATATTTGTTAAGCATGCGACAATCGTCGTATTGCCCAGTTGTATATACGCTGATAATCTAATTTGATGCTATATATTGTATAAAAGCAGTTGATTACTGCACCCTTTATAGAGGTATTTCTCATCCAAACATCTTTGCATCATTAAAAAGAATTGCGAGGTAGGGATACCGATATAATTTTGAGAAAGGGACAAACATACGTTGCAATTTATTCTACAAAAAAATCCTTAAAACTGGCATTGTCTAGATGCTTGATTTTCTGTTGACATAGCATATCTGTTACATTTGATGGATTTTTTATATTAAATATTCTGCACTCTTGCGAATACCGATTGTGCTGAATGAAATGAGACTAGCGTTATTCGCTTATTTCACATTCCGCAGTGTAGAAGATGACTTGATTTAAGTATTGTGACGACCTTTATCTCATCTATCTCACTGAACTTTAATAATAATAAATTAGAGGCTCTAAAGAAACTGTATGCTCACCTAGCTAGGTCTATGTTCATCTTCCACAATGGACCTTCTCCAACATTGTTGATTAGAATAGAAATCATGACAAAAATCTCTTTTATTGTTGATCTTGTATTGCTGATCAGTTTAACTGTTTATAATTTCTCTCTATAGTCTTTAGCTTTTGCCAAAAAACACAAAAAATGTTAAACCATTGTCTTTTGAGGGCCTCCTATAAAGAGTCTTCTAGCGATTTCGGCAAAATTTGAATTATTTGTAGATCTTGTTTTGTTGGTCAGTTTTGCTGTTTAAAGTGTCTATCTGTCTTTTATAGTTTTCAAGATAATAGGCAAAAACGTAAAATATTGGCAAAAATGGTCATTAGAAAGCAAAAACTCCCAACAAGGAGTCAACTGATGATTTCCGCTGTGTTGACTTATTAGTAGATCAAATGGTAAGCAACCGTTATTAAAAGGTTACAACTCCGATAAGCGGCCTACAAAAGATTTCAACCATGTTAATTTATTTTATAGATCTTGTCCTGCAAATCAATTTTGCTTTTTATGTTTCTATTCATCTATTATAGTTTTCAGATATTCAGCAAATACGCAAAAAATGGTAAACATTTTAATTAAAAGGCACTAACTCCAATAAGGGTCGTCTGATGATTTCAACAATGTATTTTTTTGTAGATCTTGTCTTGCTTACCAGTTTTGCTTATTAAGGTTCTATCTACATGTATTATTGTTTTTTTCTCAGATAATTGGCAAAAAAGCATAAAAATGATAAAAATCGTCATTAAAGGGCAATAACTCCAATAAGGAGTTGTTTGACGATTTCGGCCATGTTTGACGATTTCGGCCATGTTTGACTTATTTGTAGATATTGTATTGCTGATCATTTTTGCTATTAAAGTTTCTCTCTATCTTTAATACTTTTCAAGATAATAGTTAAAAATGAAAAGAATAGAGAAAGAAAAAAACGTTATTTAAGGGCAATAACTCTTATAAGAAGTCGTCTGGCAAATTTGATGTAAATAGACAATAGGTAGATCTCATCATTCTGAACATTTCTGCTCCTGTCAAATTTTCTCTTATCATAGCGGTTTTCGATATAATAGATATAACTTGCATTTTACCCCTATGTTCCATTTTTAGCCATGTCGGCCATGTTTATTGACAAGCGGCGCCATCGGACACATAAAAATAGATAACCTAATGCTGATTGTGACTACTTTTGGTTAAATTTTGCCCAGTAGCTTCAGAGAAGATTTTAAAAAATAAATGGACGACGACGGACGACGGACACCAAGTCATGAGAAAAGCTCACTTGGCCCTTTGGACCATGTGAGCTAAGTAGGATATCATCTTGATATACACCTAGAAACCGATAAGGAAATGCCAAAAATAAAGGATATACCACAAATACAGTTGTTAGGTTTGTTTATATCAAGACTTACACCTAAAACTTGACAGTGGGTGTCAGCTTAAAAAAGATGACTTCAAATTTCCGATTGTAAAAATGAGAAAGAAATTATATGTTTTATAATACAAAATTCACATGACACAAAACTCCTATACACAATAGACAAACTATACAATAGGTAGGAAAGCGATGTTATTGTTGTTCTCCATCTCAAAGTTACACTGAGGTCTCAAACACGGTACAAATTCACACTATTGGGGTAACATCATGATTTGGTTTACCGCTGTGTAATATTATTTTAACATTTGTTTATTTTTGTATTTTGTAAAGTACGATGCTTATGCAGGAATTTGTATTTGATTGATAGTAAAAAGCTATACACTTGATATAATATCAGTTTTGGTGTTGTGTTTCCTTCTTATTCATTATGAGATATCAGTTCTTAATTTTCTACGTAAGATCATGCAAAGTTTTAATGCAATATATCTAGGCTCTCATTAATTGTTATGGTGTTCATTAAAACCGCATGAGATTGTTAGAAGATCAAAATGTACGAATGAAAATAAATTACTGTGAACTTTAGTACTTTAAGACTTGTTGAAAAAGATCCTAGGGTTAAATAAATTGTGTTGAAATTACTCATTCGTCTTAATTTCATTAGGATTGGGAACTTTTCGATATAGGGCAAAAGTGATTCATTATCCCTGAAAAGCCCTTGGTATTTTTTTTAAATTGAGAAAAATTAAAAACCAAAAAAAAACTATTTTTCAACTGCTATAAACACAATAAATACTACTTACCATTTCGTGTTTCACAATTATAAATCCAATTGCAAAAATCAAACCAATAGATAAGGCAGTATTGAAATCTTCAGTCACTATGATTTTTTATCACGTTCTTCTGTTCCATGATACGTTTTATGCAAATTGAACTTTATACATTGATATAAAATTGTTTACCCCGTCATATGTCTTTTTTTTTTTGATAAATTAAATTTTACAAGTCAAAGTTTCACTTATGTTCTAGTTTAAACGCCTGCACCTAATAACTGTATGAGCATCGATTATAAGTCTAAACTGTGAAGTATAATATTTATTGTTACACGAGATTTATTAAATTAAAGTTATTGCATATTTGGTTTACCATAGCGTTTTGATTGATTTTTGAAAATATTCTGGCCTCCACTAAGCACATATCAGTACTTCCTTGTTACACCATTTACTTGTAAATCCCTACATTACCAGATACTTGATTTGATCTTTGTTCGGTTGAAAAAATTTCAATGAGTCAGTAGGGAGAAATTTTGATTTTTGATTTTGTTTCCACTGAGTCTCCTAAGTCTTTGTTAGTGTGTCTCCTCAACATTATTTTTCTTTCGTAATACGGCTGAATTTAGATTTCTGTTTCACGAATACATGAAATTACATCCGTAACTTTACAACATATCTCTGTTTATTTGAACTCCTAGTTATTCGTTATTCTACGAATGTAAGAATGTAATAACCGCAACGGAGATCGCTTCTCATGTGGCTATATATTTATATATATAACCTGACATATGCCGGGTGTGGTAATTTGTCCAGAGACATATAACTTTATAAGTGTATATATGTCTCTGATTTGTCCATGTTGTCTGTCAGTGAGGAAATTGTGGTAGACCAGAGGGTAGATTTGAGTTTGAAGTTTTGCAAGTATTTCCATTCCGATTTAATATCTTACTTGATTAACATTTGTTTCCTTATTGAAAGTTAAGTCTTCAGACAGTGAGTTTCTTATTTAACATGGGGGCAGCATATCGAAACATTTTTTTTATCCAAAAGTAGTTGTTCTGATTGATGGAATTTCCAGTAAATTAACACATGCTAGTAAAATAATAGTTGGTGTTTTACTCAGACTAGGAGAGCTCTGCCGTTACTGATTTTGAAAGTCTCCGGTCAGTGGCGTAGCTAGACAAATTTGAAGGTGAAGCCGAAATCGGCAGGGGGTCCGGGGGCCGCTTAAGGCCCCCAGTGGGTCCAGGGCAAAGCCGTGGTAGAGCCAGGGCGAAGCCCCAAGCTCCTGGATTTTAGGGTTTTAGACCCATAAAAATTAACTGAAAATATTGAATGCTAAGGTGTAGTCAAAAGCATTTTTGTTTGATACAAGTCAGATAATTTTATGAAAATTATATACTGTTCCTTAAAGAAACTGTAAAAACCAGAAGATTCCAGAGGGTAAAAAGATTATGTTTACTAAGACCAGTATAATAAAACCACACCATTATGAATTGTTTGGAAATGGAATGTACACAATATATTAAGTTTAATATAGTGGGTACCCAGGTTAGGCAGGGTTGGCGCTTTCAAATTAGTTTAACCCGCCACATTCGATATGTGCCTGTCCCAAATCAGGAGCATGTACTTCAGTGTAATGGTTGTCGTTTGTTGCTGTGTATCATATTTGTTTTTCTTTCATTATTTTGTACATAAATCAGGCCGTTAGTTTTCTCGTTTGAATTGTTTTACATTTGGCATTTCGGGGCCCTTTTAAGCTGACTATGTGGTATGAGTTTTACTCATTGTCGAAGGCCGTGATCTATAGTTGTTAATTTCTGTGTCATTTGGTCTCTTGTGAAGAGTTGTCTCATTGGCAATCATTACCACATCTTATTTTTTTATATTGATGGACAGCGGAATACAACTTACGAGGCCAACTAAATAAAAATAAACGGAGGTGATGGCTCATCCTTGCCTTTGGGTGTATTAAAGCTGAGCAATATTTATGATATAACATTATATATGATTCTAAGTTTCCTGCCATGTTTGTCAGTGAATAAACTTAAAAAATTGTCTTGTTTTATTTTAAAAATACAAACTCAGTAGGGTAATTGTTCGAGGAACATTTCACTTTGTAGATACAGCCGGTCGAAACCTTATGTGTGGATATGAATTATTAAGAGAGTCAGAGTCAATATCTCTCACCAGTGACTTTAAACAAAAAAAGCAAGCCTCCTGTCCTTTTTGGTTGCAGTCAATTACTTTATCAATGGGCGTCTCCTTGTATACATGAAGGATACATAGCCCCGAAAGTCGTTCGATTGTCATCGTAGATCGCAGATATGTTTTAACCCGGCGCATGACACTGAAACTGCATTCAGCTCTGGCATTGGTCACAGGCATTGTCAATTCTGCGTTGCATTGTAACTAGCAGAACACCCCGCAGACACAATATTCGTCTGCTATAAAAAGAGGTGTATATCGACTCGTTGACTTCTACAACTTTTTTTTATTTAACCGCACAGCGCCCATTTCTCTTTCCCTTCACTCTCTCTCACTCCTCCCTCTCTCTCATCCCTCTAGCTCCTTTTTATGTTGTTTTTTTTATTATGTTTTTTTTTTGACAAAACGATGTTGAAGCCTTGGCTTCCGAGCTTCCGCCTAGCTACGCCACTGCCGGTGCCATCGTTCTTCTCTAGAATTTTAAGGGAGGGTATCTGAGCTACACCCAGCAATGTTTCACTATGTAAAATGTAATTGTTGAATATAAATCTCAGAGCTCTCTCCTAAATGTGTTTCTATCTTATTTACAATTGATTCACTACAGAATGCCATGAAAGGACTTCAGGACACAAATTACTTGAAAATTTGACAGATATAAAATTTGTGAAAAATCGTTAAATTGGTTAAGTGTTATAGTAGTAGAATGATATGTCTACGATTTAGAGCTTCTAAAAGGTAACCTGTCTATTGTTCAAGCTCAACGCACACACTAGCGTAGTAACTGGAATGAAATCAAACTGCATGTAATATTTATATATGAAAAGTTGAAATAGGAATACTCGTTTCTCTTCCCTCTTCCTGTACGTCACGTTAAAGATACACAGAGAAAATCTATCTATCTATCAGACTATCTATGTTAAGATTCAATTATCAGGTGTTGTCGATTGTTAATGACAAATCTAACATGATTCCTGGTTAGAGCTGTTAGTTCAAACCAATAATATCAACTAAATAAGCATGGGTAAGCATATACTATCACATAAAAAGCAAGCCGGGCTTCATGATCTATTGTTCATTTATACAAATACATATAAATGAAATAAATTAAACTAAAAAGGGCATGCAAAAATAATGCAAGCAGATATATATCTTACTTGATTTCTAATATTCCAAGGTCAATGTGCATGAGGCATATTCTAGGAAATATAATAAAAATACTAGCAAAACTTAAAACCATAAAAAAATAAAGTAATTATCATGATTAAGCACTGGTGCCATATATTACCCATTTTCAACAGGTTGAATATTCTGGCAAGTTAGTTGTGCATGATATAAACTTGTTAAAAACAATATTGTTGAACACATGTTGAATATTGGTTTGCTAGACTGCTCATGATAGGAGTTTGTCACCATTGTCACTTGAGACTTGAATATCTCAAGTGACCTACATAATGACTTAGTTGTGCAGTTTCAACATTCCAATCCTTACGGGCTTTTTCGAAGCTGGACCATTTCCTACATTCTTTGGTAGCTAGCTGTAACTTCTATCATTTTCTACAGCATGTACAGGTTTAAATCAGGATAAAATGAATATGTTATTTTTTTTATTTCTTCCTATCATGCCAATTGCAAATGTATTGGGACAGGGTTGAGCGTATATATAAACATGATAAATATATACATCAAGAAGTTTTGTAAAAAGCAGAGAGAGAAGATAGTCCAAATAATTATGACATCTTGAAAGGCTATTATATTTTTTTGCTTTGACGCCTTACAGCGACGTTGTAAGGCTTCAAAGCAAAAAATATAATAGCCTTTCAAGACGACATAATTATTTGGACTAAGAGAGAAGACAGGGAAGAGAAAAGCCTCATTTATCTCATACATTATGTAAAATTGAAAATGGAAATGGGGAATACAGTACTACCTGTGACATTATCTTACTAATGGTGGCCATAAAAAATATGGTCACCATGATGGCCCTAAATGTCCATCATTATACCTCCTGTTGCTTAATTAATACACAAGGTATTAATCAAGAACTAGTCAAGTATAAAGGGAAATCATGACTGCATTGAAGTGTTAAAATTATATAACTTACAGGTAAAGTTTCTCAGGTAAAATATATGTATGTCAAATTTAATAACTGTTATTATGACAAGAAAATTCTAAAATAAAATGAAATAATAAAACTAGTTGAACATATAGCTTACTAACTTTTGTAAAGATTTTCTCATGACTATTTCTTTTGATGTTATACCTTTTAAATAATTCTATCAATTTAAGTTATTTTTTACATGTATATTTAGGCAAGTGAATAATAAATGAATATCATCTTCTAATATAATGCAAACTTTCACAACGCCTGCCTTTTTCCATTGAAAAGGTGTTTCTCAAATTAATTTTCTAAAATCAAAATTGTTTATACTAACTGTATTTAACATTGTTTAACAAATTTTAAGATTATCTTTAGGACTTATTCTAAATAAAATTTAGGCAATTCATTATTTCTCTATTGAATAAATACATGTATATCCAAAATATTCATTACAGAAAAATTTGATAATATTTTTATTGTCATATATAAACATATTACAATTTAATCAAGTTTCTGACAAAAAGCCAAAACAAACATTATAATTATAAAAGAAATAACAATTCTATAAAAATCAAAACACATGGAAAAAAAATATTAGGTTTCTGCCTCAGTTCTAATGACTTTTTTTTATAAAGGAGCTAATATTTTAAACATGTTCCATGTTATAGAGGTTTAGCATTTCTTTTACTTTTTGTTTTTGGTTAAGATTTTATTCATAAGATTCAAGATTTTATTCACAAACTGGTCAGAGACATTATTATGAGAAGGTAAACAATTTTCAAATAGATTATCTCTAAGTTGTTATGTTAATTTTACAAACAATTCTATCCTTTATAGGAATTTTTATCTACCATTTTCTATTTCTAAATTATGACCACTAATTCTTTACTAAGTGAAGCATTTGAGTTTACTGTTTTCATCAGAAGTTTTATTTTATTTTCAAAAATATTCTTATTTTTGTTCTTAAAATTCATTTTAATCAAGAGCTTTAAAGAATCTAATTCATTCAAGTCCCTGCAATTATTAGCTTTATCTAAAAGGCCTGAGTTGAGTGAAATATTCTTTGCACATGTATACCAAGAATATGTATCATGCATATGCCAGTCTTGCAGTTTTGACAATATAATACACAGAACAAAAATGATTTAATTAATAGACCATAAAATGTCACAATCTATATAGAAGTGTACTTTATTTTTCTGGAGACAAATTTTGCCTGTTAACTGACAAAAATAGCCAAACTGAAGATAACATATTTGATAAGTTTACAATTGTTTCAAAAAGCAAGACAATTTTTCTTTAAATAATTTCTTTTCATAAGATTTGTTTAATTCAGAGATAAGAACATTTTTCATTATGATTAGCATTTATCAAAGTTGATGATAACTAAGTAGCCATTTGGAAAATTAAAGTCTCTTTAGTGATTCTTCATGCACAACTCCAGTTTTGAGATTTGAAAATATAAAAGATAAACAAAAATAGTTTCTTCCTATACCATATAATGATATTTGTAGTTTTCCTGAATAATAATCATGATAATAGATTGTACAACTTTGTTAACAAAACTTATTGTAAAAGGCTTGATATTCATGATATTGATAATTTTAATTTGTTAAAAACAGGCTTGTTAAATTACTTGCTTCATGGTTCCTTTAAACATATCATTTGCATGATTATAAGTTATAATTAATAATAATTCATTAAATAATACACACAGACAATTGAATACCATGTACATCATGTACAATAACTTTTTTACTGAAAAATAATTATTTAAAGGATTCTCTGTTTTGTTTTCAAATGCTAGTCAATAACTCATCTTTGAATTTTTGTCATTTCTACTCAAGATTTTTCCTAGAAGAAATTAAAAGAATAGAAGCAAAAAACAAATAAAAATAAAAATAACATAAAAAATAAAAAAATAAAAACATTAGAAAAAAGGAAAATATGTAAATTTAAAGACAGAAAAATCAACAAATGATATAAATTAACAAAGACTAAAACAACATTCTATTCTACATGTTCAAGAAAAGGTGAAATGTCAATTTCAGAAGAAACCTGAGGTACCTGTACAGGTAAATTTTAATGAAACACACAAGCTGAAAACTTCAACCCTAATTGATTTCAACAGGTAACATGATTAGATAAAACATCAACCTATGTTTTATGACCCCAATAAATGGCCAACATTTCAAGATTGAATACCCAATAAATGGCCACCATTCGATGGTGACCATACAAGAGGGTGGACATTACTAAGAGGAAGTCACAGGTTGTACTGTATGTCAAAGAGACAACAACCGACCAAAGTGCAGAAAACAGTCAAGACAACCATTTGATTTCATGGATTTGCTAAAGTCTGCTTGCAAACCTATATTAAATGTGTACTGTGTTGAAAATTTTAATTCATGGTTTACCTTTATCCATTGAAATCCACAAAAATTGGAATCCCATGTCCAAGAATAATAGTAAAATCCACAAAATTGGAATCCCATGTCCAAGAATAATAGTAAAATCCACAAAATTGGAATCCCATGTCCAAGAATAATAGTGAAATCCACAGTAATTGGAATCCCAGGTCCAAGAATAATAGTGAAATCCACAAAATTGGAATCCATGTCCAAGAATAATAGTGAAATCCACAGTAATTGGAATCCCATGTCCAAGAATAATAGTGAAATCCACAAAATTGGAATCCTTGTCCAAGAATAATAGTGAAATCCACAGTAATTGGAATCCCATGTCCAAGGATAATAGTGAAATCCACAAAATTGGAATCTCATGTCCAAGAATAATAGTGAAATCCACAGGAATTGAAATCCAATGTCCAAGAATAATAGTGAAATCCACAAAATTGGAATCTCATGTCCAAGAATAATAGTGAAATCCACAGTAATTGGAATCCCATGTCCAAGGATAATAGTGAAATCCACAGTAAGTGGTTATTTTGAAAATAGAAATCAGATTTTTTATTTCTGTTTCACTATTTTACTATTTTGTGTCATAAAATTATAAATGCTTGTGTTGAATTAATATATTTTCTTCTTCTAGTTAACTTTTAATGTTGATGTATTTTAAAATATGTAAATTTAAAGACAGAAAATCAACAAATGATATAAATTAACAAAGACTAAAACAACATTCTATTCTACATGTTCAAGAAAAGGTGAAATGTCAATTTCAGAAGAAACCTGAGGTACCTGTACAGGTAAATTTTAATGAAACACACAAGCTGAAAACTTCAACCCTAATTGATTTCAACAGGTAACATGATTAGATAAAACATCAACCTATGTTTTATGACCCCAATAAATGGCCAACATTTCAAGATTGAATACCCCAATAAATGGCCACCATTCGATGGTGACCATACAAGAGGGTGGACATTACTAAGAGGAAGTCACAGGTTGTACTGTATGTCAAAGAGACAACAACCCGACCAAAGTGCAGAAAACAGCCGAAGACAACCATTTGATTTCATGGATTTGCTAAAGTCTGCTTGCAAACCTATATTAAATGTGTACTGTGTTGAAAATTTTAATTCATGGTTTACCTTTATCCATTGAAATCCACAAAAAATTGGAATCCCATGTCCAAGAATAATAGTAAAATCCACAAAAATTGGAATCCCATGTCCAAGAATAATAGTAAAATCCACAAAAATTGGAATCCCATGTCCAAGAATAATAGTGAAATCCACAGTAATTGGAATCCCAGGTCCAAGAATAATAGTGAAATCCACAAAAATTGGAATCCCATGTCCAAGAATAATAGTGAAATCCACAGTAATTGGAATCCCATGTCCAAGAATAATAGTGAAATCCACAAAAATTGGAATCCCTTGTCCAAGAATAATAGTGAAATCCACAGTAATTGGAATCCCATGTCCAAGGATAATAGTGAAATCCACAAAAATTGGAATCTCATGTCCAAGAATAATAGTGAAATCCACAGGAATTGAAATCCAATGTCCAAGAATAATAGTGAAATCCACAAAAATTGGAATCTCATGTCCAAGAATAATAGTGAAATCCACAGTAATTGGAATCCCATGTCCAAGGATAATAGTGAAATCCACAGTAAGTGGTTATTTTGAAAATAGAAATCAGATTTTTTTTTATTTCTGTTTCACTATTTTACTATTTTGTGTCATAAAATTATAAATGCTTGTGTTGAATTAATATATTTTCTTCTTCTAGTTAACTTTTAATGTTGATGTATTTTCAGTTGCTGTTGCTAGAACATTTCCACAAGCATAAGACTAAATTAGAAACAAGTTTGAAATTATTGAGTTCAAGGTTTTTTTAGTAAGTGTTTAAATATTTAAGATAAAGCATTCTTTTAGGTATTCATCACATTCGCACGAAACTGTATTCATTACCCCTTTCAAAACTTCATTCTCTGTTCAATTTATGTTTGGAAACCACTGTTACAAACCCTCATTCAAACCAATACAAACTTACAGCTATTATTTCGGATATTGCAAGTCACAGACTTTTCAAACCAGCTCGCATTGGAAAAGATGAAAAAGAGAAAAGATCTTTTCTTAAACTTTCCTTTGCCAACAAAGGTCTCGATCGCGTCAACTTAGGCAATATCCTTCATCATAAATTAGTTCAGTCGAAAATACCTCCTTATTTTAAAGATCAGTCTGTACCAATAATTTCTTATACCTATACCAAACCAATTGCAACTAAAATTTTCAATTACAAACACGTTTTGCATGATCTCAACATTGACGACTTCAAGTCTAAACCTCCTGATTGCACCTGTGCTAGTTCCCAATTCACATATAATCCGGCTGGCCACGTTATTACCGGAGACCTCAACATTGTCAATAACACTTCCCTGCGAAATTTGTTATCCAAAGGTCCGAATATCGTGAGCCTAAATCCATCAATTGAAATACAACTTCAAAATACTGATGGATTCAGTCGAGGATTATGCCAGGCAATGGGCGAGAGAGAAGATGTAGATACTCTTTCCGAATGGATTAAGGCTGTGAGGTCGTTGATACAAATCCGAATTAAGAAACTAAATGGGCATATCAATACCCACGCTACATCAATTTTTAAAGACCCAAATGTTGCAAAGCACTTGTCCTACCTTCATGACAAATATGTTGTTGTCCCGCAGATAAAGCCCCAAACAACATCGTTTTTGTGTGTAAATATCATTACATAAACTGCTTGATAAATGAATTAGGTATTGACAATTCACTTGGAAACTCAACATATACCCTCACGACACTTACCAAAGAGGAAATCCTGGATAATCATAGGTCTGTTCTATGTTCCTTTGGAATTTCAACCAAAGATGAAGAACTGGATCTTCCATCACTGTATTGGATACCTAAACTACATAAGTGTCCTTACAAACAACGGTATATTGCTGGGTCTTCCAAATACTCCACGAAACCTCTTTCTAAATTATTAACATCTATTTTATCAGCAATCAAAGCCGGGCTCCAAAGTTATTGTGAAACTGCCTATTCTAGAGGTGGCGTGAATCAGATGTGGATACTAAAAAATTCCAAAGATCTTTTAGAGTACATACAATCTAAGACTCTCTCATCTTGCAATAGTATTAAAACATTTGACTTTTCTACACTTTACACAAGTATTCCCCATTCCAAACTAAAAGACAAATTGAAAGAGTTGGTATTACTTTGTTTCATTAAAAAGAATGGCGAACGTAGATACAAGTATCTTGTCTTGGGGAGGGAT
Source organism: Mytilus coruscus (assembly GCA_017311375.1). Lineage (NCBI taxonomy): Eukaryota > Metazoa > Mollusca > Bivalvia > Mytilida > Mytilidae > Mytilus > Mytilus coruscus. The sequence continues at coordinate 18,035,441 of CM029598.1, forward strand.
AAATCCTACTTTGTAAAGAATCACTCTGATTCAAACAAAAAATTCTCTGAAACTGACATTATCAAGATGCTTGATTTCTTGATTGACAACATATTTGTTACTTTTGGAGGACGTGTTTTTCAACAGACTGTCGGAATTCCAATGGGAACCAATTGTGCCCCTCTTCTTGCCGACTTGTTTCTTTATTATTATGAGGCTGACTTCATACAGGAACTTCTTAGGAAGAAAGATAAGAAGTTAGCAATATCCTTTAACTCTACGTTCCGCTATATAGATGATGTTCTCTCACTAAATAATACAAAATTTGGTGACTATGTTGAAGGAATCTATCCCATCGAACTAGAGATAAAGGATACTACAGATACAGTTAAGTCGGCCTCATATCTTGACTTACATCTAGAAATTGACAATGAGGGTCGGTTGAAAACAAAACTTTACGACAAAAGAGATGATATCATCTTTCCAATTGTGAACTTTCCATTTATATGTAGCACAATTCCAGCAGAGCTTGCATATGGAGTATATCTCCCAATTGATACTATATTCAGGGCTTGCAGTTCCTATCATGCTTTCCTTGATCGAGGGTTACTGCTCACAAGGAAGCTATTAAACCAAGAGTTCCAAATGGTGAAGTTGAAATCATCCCTTCGTAAATTTTACGGACGCCATCACGAGTTGGTTGACCGTTATTGAATAACCGTTTCACAGATGATATCGGATATGTTCCTTATGTCGTAACTACAATACCCTTCCCTTTTCACGAATCTGACTTACCGAATTAGACTATTTACCGGATTTGTAATAACATAAGCAACACGACAGGTGCAACATGTGGAGCAGGATCTGCTTACCCTTCCGGAGCACCTGAGATCACCCCCAGTTTTTGGTGGGGTTCGTGTTGCTTAGTCTTTAGTTTTCTATGTTGTGTCATCTGTGCTATTATTTGTCTGTTTGTCTTTTTATTTTTGGCCATGGCGTTGTCGGTTTGTTTTCAGTCTGTGGGTTTGACTGTCCCTCTGGTGTCTTTCGTCCCTCTTTTTAAGAACCAAAGGAACTCAAGGAAGACATTCTTGAGATTTTGAACTGTGAGAAAACCTTACTCCATTCACATGCATATATTATGTTTGTGATGCTTTTGAAATAGAAAAAATTGTCTTTGGTTGGTTGAAATGGTTGAGCTTATATAGAATTGATATTATTTTTCTCATAAAATGTCAGTGAATTGTTTTGATTAGCAGAGTAGTCTCCCCTGATTGATCAATTTTGCTTTTGTGTGATTTAGAGCATTTGTAGAGTCGATATACATGTATTTTATTCACCCCACAACCATTGGTTTATAATCTGTAAGATTTAAGATTCTTGATACACAAAAATGTACAAATTCAGTTAAAATCAAAACTTAGTACTGTAAATTCAGAAATTATTGCAAGGTTTTTATTAATGCAAATAATTCGACTTGGTGATTAATGCAATAAGAAGAACTTGTGTTCTGATATCTGATACATATATATCTGTGATAAATGCTATCCAGATTTTTGAAATCGCAATAATTGATCAAGCATTTTCATCCATTCTTAAAAAAATGCAATAATAAACGCACACAATAATTTCTGATTTACATTATTCAATAATAGTCAATTTGATAATAATAGAAGTATAGATTTATTGTTATAAATAAAATATGAGAATTTAAGTCATTGATCAGTGAACATGAATTTGACAGCTAATGCCCTCCTTTTTTTTCTGAAATCAAGCGTTATGTCCAAATTCAGTTCTAATATACTTTAAATGACCTACAATCATATTATTGAGTGTAAGGATGTACCTATTGAGGTATACATTGTAGCTGCTTTTGAAGTCAAATTGCTTTCTTACATCAATTCATATGATTGTAGGTCACTAAATAGGTGTGGTCTAAAAGAAGACGCAAACACTTAAAAGTTAATAAACCATCAAATATTGTTCAGATTGAACTCTTTTTGTTGGAGGCTTTTATATTCCCCAATATGCATACTAACATTAACTTTTACGACTGTATGTACATATATGTAACTTAGTAATAACATTTACAATACCAATTTTACTACCCAAGATGTGCATTTTGACAATAAATGTCTCTTCAGTGATGCATGAGGCCAAAATATTTGAAAATCCAAAACTTTATTTGAAAAATTGAAGAGCTGATCAACCCAAAAAGGACAAAATGTATAGCCAAAGACAGTAACTGTAATCTGAATTAGAATAAAAATCTTAATCAAAGTCTTAAATAAAGCATTAAATATGTGTTTGCCTATTTTCTGAACCAAGTTCTCTGACAATGTTATGCAAGGGGGTATATACATGTGCATATGTTGGCACTCAGGGACCACTATCAGGGTCCTAGTGGTCTAAGTAGTTCATCTACTGTATCACTAACCTGTCAACACTGAGGTTGCGAGTTAGAAAATTGCACTTGGCTGGTGCATTCCACTCCAACCTTTATTGACCAGGACTTCTTAGGTTTCTTGCCGAAGGTCAGTGGTTCTCTCTGGTCACTCTGGCTTCCTCCACCAATAAAAACTGACTGCCACAATATAGCAATTTATAGTGCTGAAAGTGGCATTAGACACCAACAATTAATAAATCAATCATATGATTGTGTTCATTCAGACATTGATTTTAGATATAAAACAGAAGCAAGTCTATCATGTCAACTTTTTTCGCAGGTAAAATGGAGGACAATAACCATTGGCAGATTGGCAAGTCTGTTTTGGAACGTAATGAACATATGCTGACAAATCAGGTGATGTGTGATGTTACCTTCATAGTAGGACATGATCAGTCTCCTATTAAAGCACATAAATACATGTTAGCCAGCAGTAGTCCTGTATTCTTTAACATGTTTAATGGAGCAGTGGCTGAGAAAGGCAATGTGAGAATTCCAGACGTAAAGGCAGATGTCTTTAGTGAACTACTACAGTATGTATAGATAAGTGATAGAGTTTATTAGGATGTGAATGGGAGGTCCTTCATTTCTTAATTTCTTTAATTTTTTATGCCCCCCCTACGGTAGAAGAGGGGCATTATGTTTTTAGTTCTGTGTGTCCGTTCGTTTGTCCGTCCGTCTGTTAGTCTGTCTGTCCCGCTTCAGGTTAAAGTTTTTGGTCAAGGTAGTTTTTGATGAAGTTGAAGTCCAATCAACTTAAAACTTAGTACACATACATGTTCCCTATGATATGATCTTTCTAATTTTAATGCCAAATTAGAGTTTTGACCCCAATTTCACGATCCACTGAACATAGAAAATGATAGTGTGAGTGGGGCATCTGTGTACTATGGACACATTCTTGTTAAGGTTTATTTTTCTCTATTCTCTATATTTTATGCCCATTATTCCCTATTCTATATATTTTATCAACCCACTATTCATGCTATTCTCTTTTCTTAATTTATTTTTGTCTGTTTTTTTGGCCTATTTTTCTCTAATTTTTTAATTGTAATCTGAATTAAAATAAAAATCTTAAATAAGCATAAATATGTGTTTGACTATTTGCTGAACCAAGGTCACTCATTTGTACTCTAGTAGTATTGTCTCATTATTCTCTATTCTTTAAACCCCATCCAGACCATTAGAATAGGTTAGTTTATTTTTTTTTATTTGAAAACCATGATTTGATGATGGGAAAGCCATGTGTTAAAATCTTTTGGTCTATTGTTTATGAAATTTTAATGTTTGTTGTATACATGTACATGGTATAGGGAGCCATATGCATTATAATTTCAAATAATCAGAGTGTTGTTCCTTAGGAATTATTCATAATACATGAAAATGATATTAATTGCAATTACCAAAAATATAATAAACAATACAACAAAATTTATTAACTACTGTAAATCCAGAAATTATTATGATTTTTTTTTAACGTGAATAATGTGACTTGGTGAGTATTGCAAAACTTAGAACTCACATTCTGATATCTGATACATAATTATCTGTTTTCAGCTTTCCCGAAATCACAATAATTAATCTCACATTTTGGTCCATTTTTTTAAAATCACAATAATAATGCACACTATCATTTCTTAATTTACAGTATATATGTAAGCCTCAGATCTGTGTACGGCCTCAAATCTGTGTCCGTTTCTCAAATCTGTGCCCCATCGTGACGTCAATCGCTAATCTATGTCCATTAAAAAAGATACGGCCTCAAATCTGTGTCCTATTTTCAAATTTGTTTTCAATCGTGACGTCATTCGCAAATCTATGTCCATTAAAAGATACGGCCTCAAATCTGTATCCTTTTCTTAAATCTTTTCCAGTTTGTTTCGCCATGAGCAAATTTATGCCTGTCTAATAAGTACGGTCTTAAAGAATTTATGTTCATTTTGTCTCTCGTCCATATAACGTTAGCTGTTTCATTGACATTCATACCACTTCTGCCACTTTATCTATGTTTTTACTTGAATAATTTAATTTTGGATGTAACGCGTCTTCTGATTGGCTGGCAGTGTTTTGTCTATCAGCTTATAGACATAATTTTAAAGAAAGTTCAGCTACATCTTTTGCGAATTTCCCTTTTAATGGACCACCAAATGCTAAACGATAATAGCAATCTACTATGTTACAAATGTAGTTGTAACCTTTGACTTGTGGCATTTTCTTAAAATCTATTTGCCAACGACTGTTAGCATAAGTTGCAGGAATTGGGCTCCTTAAAACTGTTGTTTTAGGAATTTCTACGACATTGTTACAGCACTGACAGTTGACGTTTAATTTAAACAGTATCTTGGTGTTTTCTCTAAAGACAGGAAATATTGTACTTCTTAAACAGTCATAAATTGTTTCATATTTTCTGTGGTCCTTCATGTGGTTTTTGCTTATCATATCAATCAGTTGCTCTTTGTCCAAACATTTCCTATGATTGTTATTTAAGTCTTGAGATTTCTTGTATATACATTTAGATTCTTGATCATAAAAGTAAAGCGACAAAAACTGTTTTACCATTCTGTCCGAAAATGGCACCTTCAATTCCTCAACAATTTTATTTGCTCCCCAGTTTTGATGTTCTTCTTTGGCTTTAGCAATCTGTATAATATCAGGCATATCCACCCAAAACGCTTCTGGATTTGGATCCTTTGAAATACCTTTTTTCCGCTTACTAGATATAACGTATCCCTCATTTGGAATTGTGTCCTGGTCCGCCATCATTCCTTTTATGCAGTGACGTCATATACTTGATGACGTCTTGCTATGTCTTACGTCACCACATTTCGATATCGGACATAGATTTGAGACAAAAATGGCAATAGATTTGAGTTAATAAAGGACATAGATTTGAGACAATACAGGACATAGATTTGAGACAATAAAAGACATAGATTTGAGACAATAAAAGGACATAAATTTGGAACATCTATGACGCAATATTAAAAAGGACATAGATTTGCGGAAAGGACATAGATTTGAGGCTGGACATAGATTTGAGGCTTACATATATATATGTATAAGTAGATGTGGGATAAATGTCAATGATATTATAATGCACCTTAACAGTCCATGCTATCTACAGCCATCTAAATAGAAGTCACCAAAAGGACCATTAGATAGAAAACTGCTCTTTAATTTTTCACAGTTTTTAAAATCAATTTTAGCAATGAGCAACATCACAGGTGCCACATTTTGAACAGGATTGGCGTACCCTTCCAAAGCACCTGAGATCACCGCCTGTTTTTGTTGGTTTCATGTTGTTTCTTAGTTTTCAGTTTGGTGTTTTGTAGATTGTTGTTCGTCTTTTTATGGGTTCCTTTTTTTGCCATGGTTTTGTCAGTCTGTCTTCGACCTTTGAGTTTCGATAGTCCCTGTTAGATCTTCCTCCTCTTTTTTACTACGAATTCTTGATATTTACATGATTTAGTTTTGCACTCTTTATATATTTTATAGGTTTATTTACACAGAAGAAAATAACATCACCAATGAAAATATTCATGACATGATTTATGTCGCAGACAAATACATGATGGATGAATTAAAGGTCAGATGTGATCACTTTCTTAAAATGAAACTGAATGAAACCACGGCAGTTGCAATTTTACATACAGCACACAGTTTCAATTTAGAAGAAACTATTGATAAAGCTATGTTCATAATATGCTGCAAACCAGAGGAATGCCTTTTGTCAGCAGAATTTATTCGTCTATCCAGGCGATGTGTCGAGATGATTTTGAAGTGCAATGTAATGATTTGTCTAGAGGAGTTCCTGTATGACGCTGTTCTAAAGTGGGGGGGACATCAGTTGGAAGAGAAAAATCTAGAGATCAATGATAAGAATGTAAGAGATGAGCTTGGAGATCTTTTACACCTCGTTAGGTTCCCAATCATGAAACAAGATTACTTCTCCAGACAAATTTCCACCAGAGATATCTTAACTAAAGATGAAATAGTCAATGTTTTTCAATCATTTAATGATCAGCAATTAACCAATTGCAAGTTTAGAACAGATAAGAGACATCCAAAACCAATACCTTTCTTCAGGTGTGAGGTAAACAATAATCGCAATGCCAGATGGATAACCAAATATGATGATGACTTAGATTTCAAAGTTGACAGAGATTGCTTTTTAAAAAGTGTAATCATATTTACACCAAGGGTGACGGGTAAGACCTTGCCAGAGTTAAGCCCGACCATCCTCATAACATCCACTGAAGGAAATAACCTGAGACCCAAAACAAACTGGATGGAGAATTTGGATTTAACAACATCAAATGAGCATTCAGAAACTGTTACCCATGTGTTTTATATTCCAGTACCAGTCAAAAAGGATGTAAGATACACCATTCATTTTATGATGGACATTTCAGCTAACCTTTTTTTCTTTAACACAGGAAAAGACTATAGACCTACAGTGACTGTAGATAATATAACAGTTACCTTTCTTAAAGCAAACGCACAGAGCCAGACAGATGTCAGTCAAGGTCAATACATGGGAATTGAACTGGGTAAAATAGAATATACATAATAAGAAACTTTCAAGTATTTCTTAGAGGGTACATGACATCTTATTATCTCCCTTTTAAGAAATTGCAAAGTGACACATTATTTTTATCTATTATGAAGTGATGGTATCTTCGGTACCTTATGCTATTTTTAGTTAGGTTCATTTCAGAATAAGTCATTACGAAACATTATTGACTGTTTTGGTACATGTATAGGATTGTATCAGTATCCAATTATATCATCATTTCTAGCTACATGTATGTATGAAGCCAGTCTCTTCCAGGTCATGCTATATAGTGACTGGAGAAATGTATATTTTATGTTTACTGATAAGGAAGGATTATGAAGATTGTATAAACTTTAATTCATTGTTTGTTGTACAAATTCAGATAGGTAAGCTATAAAGCACAATGTCAAATATTACTGCTAAAGCATATTAGGGATAATTTTTACATCAACTATTTTTCAAAGCTATGTATTTTGTAGTAACTGTGATTCTATATAGATTTTATCTTTTGAAGATGGACAGTCAGTGTCTTATGAGTTTACTGATAAGGAAGGATTATGAAGATTGTATAAATTTGATATATGATATGCTGTTACATACATGTAGCATATCTACAAATAAAAGATATTGAGTGTATAACTGCTTCATAACTAACATGACAAAATTAACATTTTTCAATGTTTTTGATTATAAATCATGTAAATAGCACAATTCAATCTTCTATATATAAATGTCATTGCCCATATATATATTACAAATCATATATAGATAGCCTTGCTCAGCATTTTTTGTGTTGCTGACTCGTTGATGTATACTAACGACTCATTTTTCATCTAGTTTTACTCATAATTATTAATACATTTATTTTCATTATACTTTGAATATTATCTTAATTCATGAAAGCCAACTTGCATATCTTCTGACAAAGCTAGTGTGATTACATGGTTCTTTATAGCAATCATTCAAAATTTAAAGCTGGAAATTTCAATGGCCTATGTAATAACTTCCAGAAAGTATAACGGGATTGTTGTCAGGTTCTTGTAAGCAAAGCGTGGACATAGGATCTGTGTTTTGATAAGATTGCATTTCATTGATACTAATGACAAAGTGGTACTTATTAAAGACAGTGCTGACTAGTACTATAATTACAGCAGTACTATATCATTGTTATGATTGTGTACATGTAACTCATATATAGAAATAAGAAGATGTGGTATGAGTGCCAATGAGACAACTCTCCATCCAAGTCACAATGTGTAAAAGTAAACAATTATACAGCCTTCAACATGGCTCACACAGAACAGCAAGCTATAAAGGGCCCCAAAAAGACTAGTGTAACACAATTCAAACAGAAAAATTACAACGGTCTAATCTATATAGGAAACGAGAAACACTTAAGAACCACATCAACAAACGACAACCACTGAAACAGATTCCTGACTTAGGACAGGTGCAAGCAAATGCAATGTGTTTAAATGTCTAGGTTTTCTTGTAACATGAACAAAATTATGAATGGATTAGCTAAAGCTTAGCCTAATAAAAAATGACTAGAAATAAATAGGCCAGGCTAAAGCATATTAGGGATAATTTTTACATCAACTATTTTTCAAAGCTATGTATTTTGAAGTAACAGTGATTCTATATAGATTTTTTCTTTTGAAGATGGACAGTCAGTGTCTAATGAGTTTGTTGCAAAATGGGGTCTAATCTTGAACTTGTTCAAAAAAGGGGGACAAATGTAAAAACTGTATGATGCAACGTTAACTACTACAGTTAAAGTAATATTTGATACAGTTATCCAAAGAAAAAAATGAAACTAAAATGGAAAAGTGGATGCCTTTCATGCCTTTAGGACATTCAAAATCACTCTAAAGGAAAAGAATAACAAATTAAATTTTGTATTTTTGATAGAGAGCCACTTGTTTATCAACTCCATTTTGTAATTTCTTTTGGAACTTATGAACATTTATAGTTTGGTGTCTAATTTTTTTTAAATGATGAGGTGAATTCTGTGAATTTGACCAATATAGTCTGCTTTCATGTGTAATGGGTTTTGCTCATTGTTGAAGACCATACAGTGACCTATAGTTGTTCACATTCTCATCCTTTTGGCACTTGGCAAGCGTACTTCATCTCCTTATTTTTTAGTTTATTTCAGAAGTTGTAAACTGACATTTGAGTCAATTAATTTTTCAAAACCAAACTGAGTCTGTCATGCTACTGAATTTCAAATAATATAAAAAAACAATAGAATACCTAATATGTGTCGGCCAGTTATTTACTTTGTAGAATCAATATATGATTATTATGTACACCACCTAAATACTCATGATACTATATTGTTTTCCTACTGAATGTAGCTACATGTATAATTAGCTATTGAACACAACAGCCACCAATTACAAGCATGTATTATTTCAATTAACATTTTTAGTTTTATATGTAAATATAGGTCTTATTATTATATGATATTAGCATATGATGTTGAATTTTGCTATTCAAGAATATAAAAGTTCTTGCTTTGATTTTAGTAATATTCTTGTAAAAAATATATTCATTCTCAAGCTTCTAGAAAGTGATTTATAAAGAGGTTAAAAATTTTACTCATATTTTTATATAAAGCATAATTTCAATGATAATTTTTGTGAGTTGTTGAAACAGTTATTTTGCATCCTGATGTTCTTCCTTTTAAATTTGGTGAGAACTAGTTAAAATCTGTTGCTTTTAAAAAGTTATTAAGATGTAATAATTGTGATTAGATAAAGTGCAATTTACTTAATTCTTTGTAACATGAATGTCTTCTCTGAATTCTATTAAAAAAATGTAGTGCAATATTCAGAGTTGAGCCATTTTGGACAAAGCAAAGCTGTTTCAAACTACATCTTTTTTAGCATGCATTTACATATAAGTTACACATGAGGTCATATTTTCATTGAACATGGGCATTATTATTCCAATCAATTTTGTTTGTCTATATTATTTTGACTTGACTACAAAACTTATCTAATCTCAAAATGAACTATGGATTTGTTTGTGTTCATGGATTGAGGAAAATTTGAATATTTGATTCCCTGTTTTGCAAAAGTCTGCATACAAGTCTATAGAAAATTTGTACTTCATTGAACTTTTAATTTCATGGATAACCTAATATACCCACTAAATCCACAAAAATAGGAATCCCACAAATAATGAATCCCTGGATGAATCCACAGAATATGTTCTTTGTAATGTTTGCAAACAATGGTATGTTTTTATCTAAGAGAGTATACTTATCAGTGTAAAACCCCAATACTCATGTATAAATATAGATTCTTTCACTACATCAAATGTGATACGACATTTATCCACTCAAAACAGTTAAATTTTCAAATTTAAAAAGCGAGGTTTGAAATATTTAAAATTTAACTGTCGAGAGTGGATAAATATAGTATTGCACAAGATTTGGTGGTGGAATCTGTTTCTCTAATGATTTTTAGATGATATACAAACAATCTTAATCCTTTTTTTCAAATGATCTGCAAAAAGATTTGTTCCTTCTGTGTGACGTCATCAGGCATGGTCGCCTTTTTTCATGACGTCACAATAGGAAATTCAGAGGAAAGCAAGAAAATTTGACTTGACGTCATAATGAAATTTTGACCAATGAAGAACCGAGATCAAACGAACCATACGTTGATCAAGTAAAAATAATCAACAGGTCAGGAAAAGGATAAATAGGGTAAGAATTAGAGAAATGGTATTCAAATCAATTCCTTGAAATAAATTGCATTTATGTTAAGGGAAAATGATTAAAGACCTTATCAAAAATTTGTATATGTCATATCAAAATGTATGTACTGACAGAGACATTCAATACATAACAGCTTCATATTCATATATTTTTGAAGAATAAAGATTTACAACTGGTATCATGAGTTCTAGTATTGGACTACTGTTCGTATATATTTGGTAGCTATTGTAAAGTGTTTATGAAATTTTATATAATGAATATATGCTGCGCTTGTAAGAGAGCTTATGATAATTTTTTCAGACATAATGCATAAAGAAATAAAATATATTATTTTGAATCTTTAAATTGTGTTATTTTACCTTTATATATCGATTACCCTGTATTAATTTTTTGTATTTCCCTATTATATGTTCTGTTGCTCAATAAACCATGGCAGTCTCATGGTAGAATGCTCTACAATGCAGGATGTCATGGGTTCTATTCACAACATAGTCAAACTAAAGATTTGAAAAATGATATTTGATCTTCTCCACCAGCACACATATTTAGGAGTAAGAGGAAATACTAGTTGGGTTGTAGTCAGAATGATGTGTCTGAGTAGGATGAAATGTTTACCTGTTTTCTTGTGAGCTAGTATATTAATAATCTGACACAGTGTGTCAGTCTAGTACAAAACAGGGTATAAAATGTCTCCTTTAAAAATGCTATCCTCCTGAATATGCATGTAGTATTTGCTGCTGGACATTAAGAATTTATTAATCTATCAATCAATATTCTGTTGTCATTCATCACATAAACATACTAAACTTATATAAATATAAGGAGAATTGTTTTAATTTTCAATGAGACAACTATCCACCTGTGACAAGAAGATTATAGAATGTAAATAACTATAGGGTGCTAAACCGCCTCAGTGTTCTCGTGGTAACATGTTTTCCTTGACTACGAGAGGTCTTTGGTTCAAACTCTTGCTTGCATGGTCAAACCAGACTTTAAAATTGGTATTTACTGCTCCTCCACTAAGCAAGTGGCTTTAAGGAGTAAGAGCAAAGACTGGTCAGCTCTGATTCAAATTAATGTGTCTGGGTAGGGTGACAGGGTTTTCTTGTGGACTGCTACCTTATGGACTAGCATGTCATAAGTTCGGTTTAGTTCAAAGCAGGGTTAATATTAATATTCCATGTTTATGTTCTCATCCTGAATATGCATTTTATTTGCCCCTACACGTTAAACAGCCATTCATCATCATCATCACTATAGGGTGCTGAACTGCCTTCAACAATGAGAATAAGTATATGCTTTATTTGGTTACATCTGATATTTCCATTTCCACAAAAGTAAAGCCAAGTTACAATTTGAAATTTGGTTTTCATACAAAATGTACCCAATCTGCTGGTTCTTATTACTATTCTAGATAACTTTAAACAATGCTGTATTATTCAGATTAGTGTTTGAGGATATAGAATCTGTGACAATTTCTGCTTTTGTTTTGTAGAAATTTGTTCAGTGAAAATAAGATATTCTCTCAAAATCTGTGCTTCATGTTGTGAACTAACTGGTTATATTTTGTTTTTATGTTTCTCAAACTCTATCAAAAATAGTAGTCAGAGGACCTATATACCTCTTAGGTGTTTCATTAAAAGGGTACACCCTATGTTGAAGAGTCACTATTTTTACAAATGCTTCATACCACTTTTCTTAGTTCATGCATTTATGCTGCATATTAACTATGTGGCTGTGATTATTATCCCATCTTGACAAAGTTGTCTAGTGTCTAGTCCCATAGCATAGGGTTCAAGTTATCCAAATGGTCAAGCAAAGAAAAAAATTGGTTTTGGATGTTCACACACAAATCGTTAAAAGTGCAATGTGTGATGATGATGGGAGTTTTTAACGACCTTGACTGGCTATACAGCCCTCGCACAGTCGGTGCAATGTGTGCATTCTACAGCTTTTTATTTAAATGGTACAGCTTTGTTGTTGTTTATCTGAGGCTTCTGTGACTTTTATTTGGCTATAGTGATGAGAGAGGATATAAAAATAGGCTCTGAGTGTTTGTATGTCACACTCTTGTTTATGCCAAAATTTAAGTGAAGTTACTGTGCTCCTTAATTTGTTTACAGAAGCTTTATGAATGAGTCTTTAAAGTGAGTTTTTAGACAAATGTAATTTGTTAAATATTTTTGAAGAAAATCTTCTTAATATGTTGGTAGAAGAATAAAATTAATATTTAGAATTGAGTGTTGTTGGCTGGATTGTGAGAGTAAATTTTGTGTATGAAGATTGCTAATATAAATATCTTTGGTGAGTGAATGAGATGGAAGATATTTGTTGAATATTTTTGGAATAAAATCACTCGGGTCAAAATGTAAAAAAGCAGGTGCACAACTTCATGTCCTGTAGATTGATTGATTGTTGGTGTTTAACTCCACTTTCAGCACACTTGACTATATCATGGCGGTCAGTTTTTATTGGCAGTGGAAACTAAAGTGCCCCTAGAAAACCAACAACTTTCAGCAGGAAAACTGACATTCCTAGTCAATTAAGAACACACTTGCCACTTGCGAGATGCGAACTCAGAACCTCAGTGTTGACAGGCTAGTGATGAACTACTCAGCCACTGAGCATGTCCTGTAGAATCTGCACAAATTTGTTGAAATACTATCAAGCACTTTTCAAGGAGTTTCAGATTAACAAATTGATACAAGAAGAAATGGCAAAGTCCACTTTTTAGCTCACCTGGCCCATAGGGCCAAGTGAGCTTTTCTCATCATACTGACGACTTCCTATAGGAGTTATTGCCCTTACCATTTTTTTCACTTTTGCCTATTATCTTGAAAACTATAATAGATAGAAACTTTAAAATGCAAAAATGATCAGCAAGACAAGTTCTACAAATAAGGCTACATGGTAAAAAATGTCAGTTGACTCCTTATTAGAGTTATTGCCCTTTGATGACGATATTTACCAATTTTTTTGCGTTTTTGCCTTATATCTTAAAAATTATAATAGATAGATAGAAACTTAAATAAGCAAAAATGATCAGCAAGGTAAGATCTACTTGCAAGTCAAATTTTGCCGATATAGTTAGTAGACTGTCACTCTTTAAAGGAGTGATTGTCCTTAAATGACGAGTTTCTTACCCTCTTTTGTGTTTTGAGCAAAAAACTAAAGAAGATAGAGAGAAACTAAAACAGACTTAATGATCAGCAATACAAGATCAACAAAACAGATTTTTGTCATGAATTCTATTCTCTTCTACAATGTTGGAGAGTGTCCTTTGTTGAATATGCATATAGACCAAGGTGAGCGACACAGGCTCTTTAGAGCCTCTAGTTTGGTATTGGAAACCCTAAACTCAGTGTGCAAGTTTGGTGAATTTTGTTAAGTAGTTCTCACAGAGTTGCCATAGAGGATGACCTAATTTATCCCAATTGTGTTGATGTTATGCTAAGAAACATTAACAAGTTATCAAAAATATTTTGTATCATTGTACCATGTTAATGATAAATAGCCTTGTTTAAAGCCTCATTGGTACAAAGTGATCACTAGCCTGTTCACTATGTGGTTGCAAGTACAAAACCCTGCTTGCAGTAAGGTAATGTATAATTCTGATCTTATCTGACAAGGAATGCAAGTTTTTCTGCTAAACATTCATGTTGGTAAAAGGCTAATTATATTATTAATATTTAAAATTGAGAGTTGTTGGCTGGATACAATGAGTAATATAGAAATTATTGTGTGCATTTATTATTGCCATTTTTGAAGAAAGGACAAAAAATGAGAGGTGTAGTTGGAGATTTTCAGGAAAATCTGCATACAGATATATGTGTACATTATCAGAATACAAGTTCTTCTTATTGCAATACTCACCTAGTCAAATTATTCACATAATAAAAACCTTGCAAAGCGAAATCCAGTAAATGCAAAAAGAGAAAAGTCTGGTTTTCAAAACGTTTTATTGTATAGTAACTACTAAGTATATTTACTCAACCCACATGTAAATGCTTAAATGAACAATCTCAAAATGTTTCTGACATAGTGCAACATATACATGTAAATTAAAATTATAATAATGAGATCTGTTTTACAAAATTGATCTTCAAAACTCCTTAACAAGCAAGCACTGCAAGCAAAGTCAGATCTGGCATAAACAGCACTAAGATGATCAGAAATATATGTAAAAATAAAAATTGTTTATATGACATGTATGATACCTTCTAACACCGTCTGAGCATTGATTTATTTGCAATAGATAGTGTGCTATGCAGTTTCCAGCCTATTTTCTGGTCTTTGGTCTCATTTAAAGGGACTGTAAATAAAAGGAATTTGCTTTTGAAATTCAGAGAAATGTTTACTTGTCTTTTAGGTCACGGTCTTCTTGATTATTATGATATTAAAACTGACTATCATCAAAAGAAATTAATAAGTCAAATTTATCACAAAAGTCATTCAACATATTACCTGTATAGATGACTACAAACCTTTATTACTGAAAATCAATACATCATAAAGCCCATTAACATAACAAAAAATAACAGCACCTAGTAACAAACATAAATTCTAAATGCATAAAATTAAAGAAAAGTATCAACAATGTCATTGATCAAACCCATTTTTCAAAAAACTTAAACAAATTCATTTCAATTGTCCTTCTTTCCTTTTACTTATACACTAATCAACTTGTCTATATAATTGTGTAAAACAAGTGTATGAAACATGAGTAAATATGAAATTCATACCTATATTCCTCTTCTAATATTTTTCTGATTATTAATATATAAATTTGCCTAATTTACTACAGACAGGTAATCTCAATAAAAAATGAAAACAACACTTTATTAATTTCATGCAAGTGAAGCATTTTTCTAGATGTACTTTCATCAGGAACACCCAAAGCCGAATATTTGAAAGCCAAGAATGTACAAGTTGCACTCCTTTTGAGGGAAAGTGTAATTGTAAATTTTCTAACAGTTTTCAATTTGCAGTATTAAATGATTATCTTTCTTTAAATAGAGATAGTTCTAACCAATCCCTTCTGAAAGGAAGTATGAATGAGTCATCTACTTTATACCATTAGTAGTTATTGAAAAAAAGGGGGGTGATCATCTGTTTTCAAATCATATTTAATTCTGAACATATTCATCACATTATTCAAATTATAAGCCTGGTATCATTGATGAGTTTTTCCATAACATGAGAAATTGGTTAATTCAAATGTTATACACAAAATAACCCTGGTGCAGGATATGGTAAACGTAATCAATGAAATATTTCATCAAACACAGCTTTCACCAAATCAAACATTGCGATTAATGGTATACCTGAATAAACTTTGTTTATGTATAATGTAAATGCACCCAAAGGTTATATGTTTTCCAAAAAAATGCCTTTTCAACAATTTAAAAGTTTATTCTTTCAAATTGAATTCAAAATATAGGTCACCATTATACATTTCTATACTGTTTTAAACTCCATCATTTATATCTATTACATTTGAAGAAATAATTCTTTTATGGAAGAACTCAAAAACTCAATGGAAGAAATTTATTAGTTGAGAATGATCTGTTCACCAAACATTTCCCTGATAAAAACGGGTACATCCATTCTTATTTTCTTGATATTTACACACACATGCAAAGCTGTTGTTTTCATATAAACAGAACTCAAAATTGTATACAACCATCATAAGCTGCCTACCATTGGGCTGTTGTTTCTATAGAAACCATCTCATATCCCAATAATTCTTAACCACACAAATATCAAACAGTATACAGAGAAAATACAAGGGGGAAATAAATACATCATCACTCAGAATTAAAATATCAATAAAATAAAACTTGTCACAATATTTACAAGTAAATGAGATTGAATCCTTCACAACATTGAATACCATTCTTTATTTAAACCATAGTAACATTTTCATCACCATTCATGCAATTAGCAATTTCTTTTGGCATACAAATTGATAATTAAATTCAATTAAAATTGAAATATATTTCAAATTGGAATAAATACAATAAAACAATAGGACTGTAACAATTATACATAAAAATATAATACATTATATATTATACATTTAATCTTAGGCCAGTGTTCTTACAGTCAACAATAATGAGGACCCTAATCTGTATATGATCCATAAGTTTTTAAACAGCTGCACTGACCTGATTCAGTTAAACTAACGGGTCATTAATTAAGCATCATTTGACACATACAGATCTTTGAGAATCGTCAGATCAAATTTTACCATTACCATGGTTACAGGTTTCAAATAAATGTTACCCTGAACTGCTATGTGAGATTAAATTCCTGGGATCTAGGCCAGAGGAACAGGTTTTTAATAAACCTTAACCTTGAATTGTTTTGTGAGATTTATTTTCTGGGATCTAGGCCAACGGTACAAGTTTTTTATAAATCTTATCCTGAATTGTTATGTGAGATTTTTTTTCTGGGATCTTTGAAGTTTACCAACAACTTGCCATACTTGTTACGGGTTCATGAAATTAATGTTACCACAATACAACAACATTATGTTATCCTAAGATGTCTGCACTATGAGGAGTGTATATTTATTAACCTTTCTTGAAATTTTCAATGGATTTCCTTATCCTGTAATACTTGTTTTAAATCGTGGAAATAGGAATTCATGGATTTCATTTTCATTAAGAAAATTTTAATGAGTTAAAACTTATCAATTACGGACTATTTTCCTGTATAGATTGTTACAGAAGAGAAATTGCATGTAACAGTCTTTCAATAAGTCAATAAAGTGACAGATAGCAATCTTGTTTCAAAAATTACTTACTTTCACTTTACTTTTTTTTTATAGATAATTAAGAGGGGGAAGGAGTCTAACAAAAGTCACCAGTGATAAAAAAGTACATAGTGATATAAAAAACACTCCAGAAATATCAACATAATTTGACTAATTCAATACAAAAATAATACTACTGTTAATTCATGACATAACCAGCTTGGGATAACAAAAATAAGCAATAGTGTTTGAAATAAGATAAAAACAAATGCAAATACAAAGTAGACAAATACTTTGTCTTACTTATAAAATGACTAGCACATATAACAAAGGACTTAGAGAACACACAGTTTCTTACTTCACTTGAACTTTATTCATGAAATACTTATCTTAGTGGATTTCAAGATTTGTTACGAAAAACTCAATGAACTGCAAATCTTCAATACTTATTGATGTGATTGTGTTTAAAGTTTTAATTTTTAAAATGGACATGCAAACCAATTCTTGATTAAAAAAATAATGAAAATTGGTGATTTATTGAAAGTAGTTTTCACATTTTTTACAAAGTTGACAAAATACTGAAAAGTCTTTGGTTTAAACTATGAATAAAAATCTGAATATATAAATTTATATAATAAAAAGCACTTAGGATAATTTGTCATACAGAAGCATCATTTAAAAATAGCTGAAAACAATATCTTCTAAAAAACAAAAACTTTTTTTTCTGAGAATTAACCTGAGGGAATGAACAACAGAATTATTGCATAGCATGTTTGATAACTTGTATGGTTGAATTTGATTAAATTTAAGTTAATGTATTTCGGTAATAAGA
Organism: Mytilus coruscus; assembly: GCA_017311375.1. Classification (NCBI taxonomy): domain Eukaryota; kingdom Metazoa; phylum Mollusca; class Bivalvia; order Mytilida; family Mytilidae; genus Mytilus; species Mytilus coruscus. Next base: position 18,053,740 of record CM029598.1, read on the forward strand.
ACCTCCAAAGAAACAAAATGGTCTTTAAGCTATAAATTTTTTAAACAAAAAATCTGGTTCGTGTCAATTTTGTACAATGCAATGTTGAGATTTCTAAATGCTCAACTGGTACAACGGACTGTTATGTAAGTGTATTCAAGAATCCCTGGAATGTTAAGATTGTCTGGTCTTCGTGAAATCACATGTTGCCTCTCGCTGCTTGGTCAATTTCTATGGCTTCAAACAATGATTTGAAGTTCCCAGCACCAAAACCCTAAAATAAAAAGAAGTTGTATATATAATTCTTAAAATAACAGATTGAAGTTAAGTGCTGCTGAATTATTCATAACTGTCACTAGGGTCAGTTGTCATGGTTACATGATAGACCTGAGAACACAGTTATTTCGTAGTGCATTTCTTTTAGACAATAAATGAAAATTAAAAAATCCCACCTGCACTTTCTCACTAAATATTTTTACAGTGTGATGTACTACTTTTGGGACAAATTATATCAAAATTATAGAAAACTTCATCATCTTACTCAAAATATGGACCATTTTATGTTAAGGGGGTCTTGAATTCTTTTGCCAGCTTCAGACATACTAACTTTTAACCTTTTTCAGTTGGACCAAATCACTACTTTACTTTAAAATTCATGACCCAAATTTTGTTACAGTGTAATTTCATCCCCCTACTTGCTATTTGAGGCATAAAACATGAAGAAATAAATTTGAAAAGTGAAAAGACATTGCAAGTAATACACTGTCCACACTAGGGACTGTATTTGTAGACAACGAAAAATCAAAGGACGATAACTGTGTTCCCAGTCCTGATGATGTAAACACCATCCAAGCAAAGTGAAAATCAATGGATTAAAACATTACTAAATCATGTATATTTTTCTTACAAATTATTTTTTTTATCACTAACTTACCTAAAATCAAAATTATTATTTATCAGCAAAAGATTATTATTGGGATTGTCTTTCTTGAGGAGAAACTTTTTTGACACATTCCTAACAAGAATTCCTCGAGGAAATCTTGTTAATCATCACTTTGAAAGTTATTCAGTTGCAATCTTAACTTGGTCGATATTACAGAATATCTGTATGAAAAAGACCATCAAAATTTTCCACAAATAAGGGATCAGAATTGATTTGTTTGCAGATTTACAATTAGTAACATACCAGAGGTGCAACAAGTGGAGAAGCATTCTTTTTGTCACTCTAAGATCTTTTTTAAAGTGTTTTCAATCCTATAATATTATACACTTCAGTTTATTGTCCGGCCATGATATGGTCTTTTTTTATGTCTTTTTAAAATTTCTAGATGTCCCTTTTGTAACACTAAAGGAGAATTTATGAAAATTTTTAGGTACAATGATTGGTTGCCTGTAATGTACATCATCGACCTGACAGATTTCATTTGACCTTGATCTCTATTTTAAGCAATGGAGGTAAGGTTTAGTTTTCAGGATGAGGTCTATACTTCAGTAACTATACACAATAGGTTAACAATATTTAGTATGTGGATTTGTTGTAAGTAATGTTTGTTTTGTTTGTTTTTATAGTGATTAAGATAACATAATGTTGACTGCTGTAACCCTATTTTTGACATTTTTACCTATTATGTCTGTTTGTTTTGTTCACATGTTGTTGTCAATATAATGGAATTTTATGTGACTGTCATACAAATGAGAAGTTTAGCTAGCTATAAAACCAGGTTTAATCCACCATTTTCTATATAAGGAAATGCCTGTACTAAGTCAGGAATATGACAGTTGTTTTCCATTTGTTTGATGTGTTTGAGCTTTTGATTTTGCCATTTGATTTGACTTTCCGTTTTGAATTTTCCTTGGAGTTCAGTATTTTTGCTGTTTTACCTTTTTGTATGATTATCAATTTTCTTTGTTGTGAGGAGTAAGTATTTAAAATTTGTATGATTATCGACTGTCAGTTGCAAAATTTTTTAAAACATTTAATATAACATGTAGAACACTATTGCTGCTGTTGATAGGTGTAATTATTGTATACCTGATGGTTTTTCCTCTGTATAACTTCTAAGAACAATGTAGGTCTGTCCTGCATAATCTTGGTAAATACTTGTAGCAAGTAACCATTCTCATCATAATCAATCAAAATCTTCAGTTTTTGTATCTGAAAAAAAAAATTGCATTAAACATTGTTAAAGAAATTTAATAAGACAAAAATATTTTTCTAAAATTAAGTCTATAAGCAGCGAATTATTTGTTCTTTTCTCTTTTATCAGTGTGCTTCAAGGTTCAAGAAACCAAAAAATATTTCAGTCATGACTGATTTTATATTCAAATAGCTGACATGAAATTCTTAATTTTGATCAAATTAATCAAGATGGGACATTAATTTTAATGACTTATTTTTCAGAAATTGACTTTTTTCTATCAGTAATAAATCTTGATTGTAATGTTTTTTTGTTCATAAAACTGCCATTGATAAAACAGAAGAAATAAACCTGTGTAACGTCACAGTACCCAAATTGCACTGAGTACCCAAATTGCACCTATTCAACAAAAGAAGCTGCAGAAATCTTACAAGTTTTTTTTTTAGGCTAAACAAGTTGTATTTTCATGATTTGACATTATACACGTCTTTCAACATAGGTAATTATATTTAAATATACACAAAACGTTCACAGTATATATCAACAGATGAAGCATTCAAAGGAATAAGTAAAATCTCAGAAACGTAGCCATGTGACGTTCAAAAAAAGTCATCTTTTAAAAATGAGCAAATAAAATATGTTACAAGCATCCATTTCTTAAAAAATGAATAGTAAGCATGGGCTAATGTCAAATTGTTCTAAATATTGGAAGAAATAAAACAAAACATCTGTTATTCGATTTTTAAGGATGTGAATTTAAGCATGGATGCAATTTGGGTACTCCTCATTACAGAATTATGGATCGTTTGGAGGTCGGTTCAAACCCATTTTTCTATGATTCAATATGGATTCAAAATTGAATTGGTGTAACTATATAGTAAATAAGGATATGTCTACAAAATAAACATAGAATGGAAACTTTTGTCTGGATCATAAAAAAACGTTGGTGAAAAAACTGTCAAAATAGGTGCAATTTGGGTACCCTCACGTTAGATAGAAGTAAATCAGTATACCCCTCCTTTTGGATTGGGATATGATTATGAATTTACATTTTAAGGGTACTTTAAGTTAGAAAGATAATTTCAACCAACTACCCCAGATGGTCAATTATTCCTCAATCTATCATTGTAATACATACTGTATCTAAATTTTCCTTGACTTTACATTTTGATTTCTTCAGTCTTTCCCTGAGATTTTTGTAGTAAGTATCTGGTATGTCTAAAAACATCATCCCTCTCTCCCGTAACTTAGATACCTGTAAAAATCAAATATAATTCTATACAGTGAACATATTTTAAATATTAATTTTCCTTTCTTATAAAATCTGAGGTGTTATTGGGATCACAGATACCTTTCCTTCAATGCAAGCAACAGTTTTTATGCAAGCATACAGATTGATTATTTGTCTCTTATATCATTTTGTCAGTTGATTTTTGTACTCTGATGAGTGAAGCCCTTTGCAACACAATTTTACACTATGTTCTAATTTTGTATTAGTACAGCATTGTCACAGATTAGGATTGAGTGCATACAAACATGTTTAACCCTGACACATTCTTTGTTTGCCTGTACCAAGCCTAGAGCCTGTATTCCAGTGGTTATCATTGGTTGCTGTCTACCATATTAGTTTTTTATCTAATGATATAAGCTTAAGTTAGGCTATTAGTTTATCTTTTGAATTATTTCATATCCTGGGGCCTTTTATCAGTCAGGGATACTACAGTCGACCTCACTTAATTGCATACCACTTTGTTGCATAATTCGGTTAATTGCATAATTTTCTCCTGCACAAAACCATTTTTGTACTTTCATGATCACATTTTTTAATAATTGAAAATTACAGTATGATATATAAATTACCTAGTAAATAAGTGAGTTTTACATTTCCATTAATCTTCAAATACAGATTTCATGAATTTGTTCTCTAATGAAAACTTTTTCCATGATTTCTAACATAGTTCAGTTATCCTTTGAAATCTCTCCACAAAAAACATGTGCAAATTTTTGTACAAGAATTCAGTAAAAAATACACATGCTATATCACAGGTAAAATAGCTACGGACGTTTTACGTAAAAAATCCGAAATACGTCCGTATTATACGGAACGTCTACGGACGAATAGTACCACGGACGTAAAACGTCCGTTGCTTCCCATCCGTAATACGTCCGTATCAACCCGTAAAACGGATTTATATTGCTACGTCCGTAATACGGACGTTTAGTACCACATCCGTAATACGGATGTTTAGTACCACGTCCGTTATACGGATTTTTTGTACCACGGACGTATAATGTCTATTATTATTATGCATATAAATATATAGTGATATTTTGAAAAAAATACCTGTATGGTTTGATTTTTATGTACCAGTAGTATTGCTGAAACTTTTGATGGAACTGTCAATGACAAAATGCTATACTTTATTTTAAGGTGATGATACTTTTTATCTGCATTTCCTTATATAGTCTCCTAGTGTTCTATCTAAAAATGTTTCTGATGCAATACACATACAAGGATTTTGGCATAGAACTTTCTGTCATACAGTGACTTGTTGTTTAACAAGTTGAATATTGATGATAACTCGTGATTTAAAATCTTTTTAAACATTCTACATGATATTTCAAGAGTAAATCAACAATAATCAGAAGTATTTCAGTGCTGGTCTTTGGTTCATATTTTGCTTTCATATATTAACTTGTTAAAATAAGGCTCTTAGTTTTCTCTATTTGTCATGTCCAAACCTTTTTCATAGCACACTATATAGTTGGGTTTTTTTCATTGTTGGAGGACATATGGTGACCTATAATTGCTCACTATCACATCATTTGAACTCTGGTGGATATTTTTCTCATTGGCAATTCAACAAAATTTCCTTACTTTTATAGGATCTTTTAATTATATATCAAGAGTAATTGATCTCAAGAGTATAAATAGAGAATACTGTAATGTTTCCTTTTTACAGTTTTGAATGTATCCGTTTTCTTCAAACTTTCATAGAACAACATAATCTTCAATCTTTTTCAAAGTTCAAAATTTTATTTCCAAGGATTTTTATTCACATTCTAATTTCTTTACTTTCCAAGTCTATGAATGTCAAAATAAGTGTCTTCTTTGTAAATTTAAACGTATTTTTTGTAAAATTCCCAAGTTTGTGAGGTAGTCTTCTATGTCCTGTATTCATATGGCATTGGTTATTCTTCACCATGTTCACTGTGAATGGTAACTGAAATAATATATTCATAAATAATATAAATCTAACTTCCATGAAGTAATGATATAATAATTAATAGTGTAATACACTTAAGAGGTCCCAAACAGCCTCGACGATATGCCTATGACAAAATGTTAGTTTAGCATTTTAAAATAAATTGCTTTGCCGAGTGCAGCTAGATAGAATCGCTGCAGGCCAACCCTGAACAGTTGGGGGAAAAATGGACAAAATATTCGCACTTGATACAGCTCTGAATTTGGATTGTGATTAAATATTTGACACAGCATAGGTTTCTGACACAGAATGAATGTGGTCTAAGAACTTAAAAATTTTAAATTGGACATTCACCTATTATGGTCCAATATCCAAAATCTAAATACATGGTAAGATTCAGCATATCAAAGAACCCCAAGAATTCAATTTTTGATGAAATCAAACAAAGTTTAATTTTGGACCCTTTTGACCTCAATGTGGACTAAGTTGATAACGGGGCCCAAAAATCAATAATCTAAATACATGTTTAGATTCAGCATATCAAAGAACCCCATATATTCAATTTTTGTTGAAATCAAACAAAGTTTAATTTTGGACCACGATTTGGACCAACTTGAAAACTGGGCCCATAATCAAAAATCTAAATACATGTTTAGATTCAGCATATCAAAGAACCCTAAGAATTCAATTTTTGTTAAAATCAAACTAAGTTTAATTTTGGACCCCGATTTGGACCAACTTGAAAACTGGGCCCATAATCAAAAATCTAAATACATGTTTAGATTCAGCATATCAAAGAACCCTAAGAATTCAATTTTTGTTAAAATCAAACTAAGTTTAATTTTGGACCCTTTAGACATTAATGTAGACCAATTTGAAAAGAAATCAAAAATTAAGAATCTAAATACACGGTTAGATTTGGCATATCAAAGAACCCCAATAATTCAATTTTTGATGAAATCAAACAAAGTTTAATTTTGGACCCTTTGGACCTCAATGTGGATCAATTTAAAAACGGGGCCCAAAATCAAAAAACTTAATACACGGTTAGATTCAGCATATGAAAGAACCCCAAGAATTCAAGAATAAAACCCCATTGAAATTGGTCAAGAAATAAGCAATTTATACGAAGTATCTTCTTTTGCACAATACTGTGCAATTGAATATTTCTTGCTATTGTACAATACTGTACAATTGACAATTTCTTGCTATTGCGCAATATTGTGCTATTGGATATTTCTTGCTATTGCGCAATACTGTGCAACTGAAGATTTCTTGCTATTGCGCAATACTGTGCAATTGAAGATTTCTTGCTATTGTGCAATACTGTGCAATTGAAAATTTCTTGCTATTGCACAATACTTATTATATAATAATTTACACATCCTGTTTGGTGTGTATCTCCTACCATATCATTATTATTTGCTTTTAAATATAAATCAGAAATAACCAACTTAAAATGGAAAATTTTAAAAGAAAAAAAATGAAAAACAAAAAAATCCCCTCCAAATTTTTGAACCCTTTATGATTCATCACCCTAAACTCAATCCCAGCCTTCCCTTTGTGGTATGATACCTTGCAGTACAATTTAGAGAGATCCATACACTTGAACACAAGTTATTGTCTGGAAACTAGAAAATGTGTTTTGGCCCTTTTGGCCCCAAATTCCTTAACTTTTAGGGCAATTACCCCAAACTCAAACCCAGCTTTCCCTTTGTGATATGGAACCTTGTAGTACAATTTCAGAAAGATCCATACACTTACACACAAGTTATTGTCCTGAAACTAGAAAAATGCTTGTTTTTTGCCCCTAATTCCTAAAATATTGAGGCAATTACCCCCATCATCAATCCCAGCCTTCCCTTTGTGGTATGGTACCTTGCAGTACAATTTCAGAGAGATCCATACACTTGAACACAAGTTATTGTCTGGAAACTAGAAAAATGCTTATTTTTGGCCCCCAATTCCTAAATGTTTCGGGCAATTACCCCCAAACTCAATTCCAGCTTTCCCTTTGTGATATGGAACCTTGTAGTACAATTTCAGAAATATCCAAACACTTACACACAAGTTATTGTCATGAAACTAGAAAAATGCTGTTTTTTTGCCCCTTTTTTGGCCCCTAATTCCTAAAATTTTGAGGCAATTACCCCCAAAATCAATTCCAGCCTTCCCTTTGTGATATGGAACCTTGTGGTACAATGTCAGAGAGATCCATACACTTACACACAAGTTATTGTCTGGGAGTTACAAAAATGCTTTTTTTTGGCCCCTAATTCCTTAACTGTGGTACCATAACCCCCAAAATCATTCCCAACCTTCCTTTTGTAGTATTGAACCTTATGGTAAAATTTCATAGAGATCCATTCACTTAAACTAAAGTTAGAGTGCGAAAACCAATGTGTCTTTGGACGACGACGCCAACGTCATACCAATATACGACCGCAAAATTTTTTTGCAGTCGTATAAAAATTGCTGTCATGTCCATGTTTATTGTACTTTTTGTTGTAAGGTTGCTGTCAAACTAATGTAAGCCTTTCCTTTTACTTTCCTTTTATGAAATCTTGAAACGAAGTTGTGAGTGTACTCATATATCAATGTGCAGAAACAGTATCAATAGATTAATTAAACGATGGACAAATGATGGAGGAATTTTGATTAAACTACCATAGCCGTAATTTGGAAGAGCTTCTAATAAATACAAGCTGTAGGTTGAACAAGTATTTACAAAATTATGAAGCATGTTAAGCGAACATCTCATAGGTAACCAGTGCCTCAACAAGACTTAGAGTGCACATGCTGACCATTTATTTTGTGTTGAAAATCTTTAAGATAAAGGTAAAATTACTAAAAGTATCACAAAATCTTAACAGTTTAAAGATCTTTGACCATAAGGTGAAGGTCGGATAAATCCTATCAGACAGACATCTTCACCAAACGATTTTTTTATACACCAAATATAGTTGACCTATTACTTAAGCTTGTGGTACTTGAAAATCAGCCAAAATACAAAAACTTAACATAGATAAATGAAATGAGGTCATACTCAAGATCAGATGAAACCTGCCAGACTGACTTGCCAGACTGATATACATGTATAGTTGACCTACATGTACTGCTTATAGGATTTGAGAAATGGACCTTGTCACTGATCAAAAAAGTGAAGAAATCAGGTGAACACTTCTAACAGACATGTACATGTTGCAAGGAACCCATATACCAAATTAATTATAATATCCTATAACTCATACATGTCATTAGTGAGAAATTCACATGACAAAAGAACTATATATTTTTTTCAAGCAGTTATTGAACCATGTAAATGAGGTCGAGGACAATAGACATATGACAGACAGAATCTTTGTAACATAAGCCTCTACAAACAGCAAACAAGATATGAAGTCCAGGGATTGAAGTCATAAAATTTTGCTCAGTGCTTGGAGCACAAAAATCATGCTCGAAACATGAAATCAAACATTTTGATTGGTAAATTTTCAAGTATGAGTACAAAAAACTGACTCAAAGGTTTTATGACTTCAAGGCCAGATCTTCTACCTTCTAAAATATAAAGCTTTATACAAATCGTTAACATCACCGCCAAGAATAGAAATACTTATGGCTATGTTTTAACAAAAAATCATTCTGATCAAAAAACAAAATTGAAAGTGTGAAATAGCATTATATTATATATATATAATAATGTCCTTTGGTCTTTTAAATGACACATTGAGGATCATACCTCATCTCTTTATATTTATATGTTGATTGAGTCTGGTTCATTGAAAAAGCTCCAAGGGTTTATCCATGTACATAATCTTGCTATTTATTATACCTCAGTTATCATTTTCTATATAAAATAAGTACACAATATTTTCACTATTTTGCAAATTACAAGCTTTGAACTATTGGACCGGTCAAAAATTTCAAACTATTGGACCTGGGTGAAACTATTTGACCACAAGCGTCATTATATTTTGCGGAATTTAAAATGCAGCTACGCGATTTGAGGATTTTGAAAAATAACGTGGGAGTAATGACGTCGTGTTTTACCTATTGTATAGATCTAGTATAGTGTTGACGCCAGTGCAAGACGTAGTCTCAGCATTTGAACATATCTATGAAGTAAACGTTATGGTTCGATAGTTGATTTATCACCGCCATTTATTGTCTGTTGTCTTTTTCGATATAATAAAACACTTACTGACTGGATATTCATGGAATAGTAAGTTTATTGTCCCTCGGATACAACTATTGCCCTCGGCTAAGCCTCAGGACAATAGTTGCTCCTCGAGACAATAAACTTACTATTCCACTCATATCCAGTCAATAAGTATACAATGTTTGCAAATTCATTCTGATAATGCAAAATCATTAATTGGTTGATTTTTCTTGCTTATTTTAATGTCCAGTGGCAAATATTTTATGTATTCTAAATGATAACAACTTATCAATACATAATATAGACCAGTCTGACTAGGTGAGTTTGTAATGTATATGCTATAGATAGTCTGAACTTCTGACATCTCAAGTGTGTGTGTATGAAGCAGTAGGAGGGGAGCAGAGTAAGGATGCCTTGATGCATACATTACATCAGAAGGTGAGAAAAATAAGCAACAGTGTACATTTACAATTATACTTGAAACAGTTTTAGGTAGATAACATCAAATTATTTAAATTAACTGCAATTCTACAGATGAACTTACTTTGATATCAGTTCTGTTTTGCAGGACATTCACACCTACGGTACATACATGTTCACCAGTGATATCAATCATTGTCAATACTGTACTTTCCTTTCATTTGGTAACAAGCTAAAATTGTATACATAAATAATTTCATCAAGAAGTCCAGACAAAAACTACATGTAGTATGAACTGATGCTCACTAATTTATACCTTTACTATATACTTTTACTTTTGAGTGAATTGAAACAAAATATAAGCAAACAACTGAAAGAAGATCAACAGTTTAAGCTTATAAAAATTAATATAAATATATGTGCAGATTTTAATAAAAGAACAACCTTTCAATGTACCTTGGCAATGGATAAACTTCAATAAACGGCTTCCAAAGCACAGCTGGAAACGAACCCTGAACAGTTGGGATAAAAATGAACACAATATTCAAGCTTGATATAGGTCTGAATTTGGATTGTAATAAAATATTTGACACATTATAAGGGGGGAAATTTCTGGATCCGCCACTGGGTACTGAACCTTTAGATTAAAGACATCCATACACTTAAACTAAAGTTATTGTCAAGAAACCAAATGTCTTTAAAGAACAACAATGTAATAGCAGTATACAGCCCCATATTGTGGTTGTATAAAAAAATTGTTTGTTTTTTTAAACTTTTTCATAATTCATCTACAAGAAATGTAGGCCTGTTTGTTTGGGATTGCTTGCAATGCAATTTTCCTTATCAATTCAACCTTATATAATAATGCCAGATTTAGATTTGTTGGTAACCAGAGTATTTTTCCTACATTCTAATCCTTATTACTCATTTCCAACGAATTTGCCTGTTTTTATAGGCCTGTTTACGAGACATCACATATTATGGTATACTGTTGACCATCTGTCTGTCCATCCGTCTGTCATCACCATGTAGGATATTAACTCAAAAACGCTTTAACCAATATGCATGAAACTTTGGTGAATTGTTTATTTATATCGACATGAGCTCCTTTTGCTTTTTAAATTTTAGACTACGTTTCTGATTTATGTGGTTTTATTCATTACAAAAGGGATTTTATATTTAGAATATTTAGGTATGGTACCTGTATTTTACAGTACATGTACTTGTTTTGTACTATAAATTTTGGTACAAAAATAATACCCACAGTGATCACATTATTCCATGTTTGAAAATCATAACTTTAAGAGATTTGAAAATGTAACAGTGTAATAACATGAATAAATAAACAGCTGCGCCATGAGCGCATGATACGCCCGTCGTTTTATGCAATAATCATATATTGTTTTTGAGATACAGTGCGACATGTGAAACACACCTTTTTTAACAAAAAACTCAATAACTCTTAGATAAAATTTTGAATCATCACCAAAAAGTATACAGATCTTGAGATTAATATCACTAAGAAGTGTGTAAAGTCTTAAGCAATAATCATCAATTGTTTTTGAGATACGGCGCGACATGTGAAAAAAAACACACCCCTGTTTTAGTTACAAAGTCCTGTAACTCAAAAAGTTTTAATCTTATTTTCACCAAAAAGTATACAGATCGTTTGACCAACATAAGGAACAACTGCATTAAGTTACATGAAATTTGGATGAGTCGTTCTCAAGTTACAGTGCGACATGTTTACGCCGGACAGACAGACGGACAGCACCCCTATTTTAGTTACAAAGTCCCGTAACTCAAAAAGTTTTAATCTTATTTTCACCAAAAAGTATACAGATCATTTGACCATCATAAGGAACAACTGCATTAAGTTTCATGAAATTTGGATGAGTCGTTCTCAAGTTACGGTGCGACATGTTTACGCCGGACAGACAGACGGACGGATGGACGCCGGACATTTGTATACCATAATACGTCCCGTCAAAATTTTGATGGGCATATAAAAACTGTAGAACTTAAATTTCAAGTACAAATCAAGTACTGTAAAATACAGGAACTTTATATTATGATAATTTTAAAGTAACAAAATGGTACTAAATATTAAAAGTAGATTTCCAGTACTACATATTTTTGGTTCAGAAATAGTACCTATGCAAAAGTAGCTGTGTAACCAATTTCAAGTTCTTTGACTACATTAATTCAGAAACCTATAATATGTCAAATATTTATTTACAATCCAAATTCAGACCTGTATCAAGGAATCAGAAACTTGTCAACATTTAAGTTAAGCACTAAGGAGTATTATTACTACAATTGCACAATATTAATGACTTTACCATAAGTCATTTCTTGGTTTCCCTAAACTGACCTCATCACCAATATCAACAAATTGTTTATGGTTTTGTAAAAAAAATAATTTGTCACTTCTAACATGGATAATTTTCGAACTTGCTTACAACAAGAATCAAAACTTTGAACTCTATGACCGCAAATTTTAAAAAAAATCTTGGAAACTACATGTACATGATGTACTGAGTCTGACAAGAGAAAAAAATATTCAAATAAAGTCATCATTTTAATATAAACATACCTCTCATCACAAAATTATTCATTGACTACTGCTCCTCTGTGCTCATATGCACATAAATCAATATGACAATCTATGAATCCACTATATAATATAGACAGCAATGACCCAAATGAATTCTGTTCTGTTGCTTAGATCTCCTACTTTTCAAAGTACTTGTACTTTCATTGAAAATGCTAAAAGAAATAATGTTTAATGAAATAAAGTTACAATATCTGCCAAAATTGCCTTTAATATTTGATCTGGCAAAATTGGCTTAGTTTGATCTTTTAAAACTAGACCAACAAACTTTCCCTGAAAAAAAAGAGGCTCTGAAGAGCCTCAGTCACTCACCAGTATCCACTGTGGTTTTGGAAATCATGTAAAATAAACGTTTAAATCATAAAAAATAGTATTAGATACCCCAATAATGATTGTGGCCAAGTTTGGTTAAATTTGGGCCAGTACTAGTTTTAGATAAGATTTTAGTAAAAGATTACAAATATTTACGAAAAATGGTTAATAAAATTGACTATAAAGGGCAATAACGCCTTAAGAAGTCAATTGACAATTTTGGTCCTGTCGACTTATTTGTAGATCTTACTTTGCTGAACATTATTTCTGTTTACAGTTTATCTCTATCTCTAATAATATTCAAGATAATTACCAAAACATGCAAAATTTCCCTAAAATTACCAATTCAGGGGCAACAACCCAACAACAGGAAATTGTCTGATTCGTCTAAAAATAACATAGCAGATAGATCTTAACCTGGTGAACGTTTTAACCCAAGGTCAGATTTGCTCTGAATGCTTTTAGATTCAGAAGAGAAGATTTTTGTAAAAGTTAACAGCGACGGACAACGATGACAGATGCCAAGTGATGAGAAAAGCTAATAAACAGCTGTGCCACGAGCGCATGATACACCCGTCGACTTGTGTGTGAAGTTTTATGCAATAATCATAAATAGTTCTTTAGATATGCTCGACATGTGAAAACCCCCTTTTTTACAAAAAACTCAGTAACTCTAAAATAAAATTTTGAATCATCACCAAAAAGTATACAGATCTTTAGATTCATATAAAAAACAAGTGTGTAAAGCTTTAAGCAATAATATACAATTATGGCCCATTGAAAAGGTGAATATCCAAAACTGTCAACACAAGGTTATTTCAATGAGGGCGCAGCCCGAAGTGAAATAACTTTTAAGGGTTGACAGTTTTGGATATTCATCGATTCTTAGGGGCCACAATTGTTTTATTATACCGAACTAACAGTGGAAGGGCCTTTTGAACGCTTACAGTAAATACTATATTTTTTACATGACAAACATTATGAAACAAATGATGTTTGAAAATACCTCATTTGTGTTTTAGAATTTCTCGAATGTACAACAAAGGTAGAATCTTTTTGTAAAATATTGATGGCCCTGAAAAGGACCGTTACTCTATGAGAGATATCATCGGCTGCTGGCACTCTATTCACTTCCAAAGCCTTATTTCCTCGTCTCTCGATGGGCTGTCAGTGTAACATGAACGCTGCCATTTTGTTTATTTACGTCTGTGACGTCACTTTCATGGGAGGTAACTGTAGTGCAAATCTAGACACTCAAAGGATATTCGATGGTGAATAATAGGGTTATGCACCGCTGGTGTACATTTTAAGGGTTATTCGTCCTCCCTTGCAATTAAATGAAAATTAACTGAATTATTCCATGTCACGGGATAAGGTGTTATCCAATAGAATTGTTTGTAATATATGTAAGGTATAATACTAATAAATATTTTTTGAGATACGGCGCGACATGTGAAAAAAACACACCCCTGTTTTAGTTATAAAGTCCTGTAACTATGAAAATTAAAATCTAATTTTCACCAAAAAGTATGCAGATAGTTTGACCATCATAAAAACAACTATGTTAAGTTTCATAAAATTTGGATAAGTGGTTCTCAAGTTACAGTGCGACATGTGGACACCAGACAGACGGACGGACAGACACCAGACATTTGTATACCATTATATGTCCCGTCAAAATTTTGACAGGCGTATAAAAATGACTATAAAAAATTAAAGTTTTTAATGATTTGAATGTTCTAATGATCTAAATCCATCATATAAAATCCATATGACCCTTGATTGAAGGGATGAACAAAAGCGGTTATATACATGTATTATTGGATCTCTGAATATGTCATGATTTATAATGACAATCTTTGGGCATCAACTTACCATCAAGTTATTTTAATAATCATGATACTTTTTGAAATTTGAAGTCATTCAAAAATGTTTAATTATACCAAAAGTTGAACTAGTATTTGATATAATGTAATATCTGAGAAATGAACTAAACGAGACAAGGTTTGGTGGTAAATACATGTATCTTGTTATTGGCTTTGAACTAGCTGTTAGCAATTGGGAGTACTCTCAGATCTATACTTAGTCTTTTTAGTTTTGAGGATGTATAAATCTGCTTTGAAAGCCCTTTTTACACCAATATCCCAGCTTAGGAGTTGGGTTTGGCACCACAACTACTGGTCTAGCCCCACCACAACCTTTTGTATGTGTCTGTCCCATATCAGAAGCCTGTTGGTGTAATTCAGCGGTTCAGTTTGTCGTTTGTTGCTGTTTATCATATTTTGTTTTTTGTTCTTTGTTTTTTATATTTTACATTGTATAAATCAGTCTGTTATAGTTTTCTTGTTTGAATTGATTTACAAATTTGTGATTCTCATGTAGGGTCTTTAAAAACCGACTGCAGTATTAAGCCGCTTTGCTCATTGTTGAAGGATGTAAAGTGACCTATTGTTGTTAACTTCGATGTCAATTGATTTCTGGTGGAGAGTTGTCTTTTCTCATTGAACAATATTTTATTTTGAAAATAATTACGTAATTTAAACATTATTATCATGACAACTACAATATATGACAGATTTATTAGGAGTGGAAAAAAAGTGAATTTACACTTTTAAAAATTCCTCTATTTTCTCATTGGCAATCACCACATTTTTTAATTTTTATATTTACATTACATACATGTAAAGCAGACCTTTCATCTTCTCGAGGAGTACACTTCCTATGTATAACAGCATGATTTTGAGTCAGCTAAAAAAAAAATTCAAATAGATTATGATACACTAAATAAATACATAAATAACATAATAATTTGATAATAAATATGAATCTACAATCATAGTTTAAGAAATGACACATCATTTTAAATCAATAGATATCATATATATTAAATTTTGATTTTTTTTTTTTGTATCAGTGTTTTCTAATTTCTGGGTAGATAACATGGATAAGTACAAATGTAAATAAGGGCAAGTTTGCAGACCTTTATTTTTTAATTATATTCATTTGGATTTTACCCAAGTTAGGCGAGTTGCTATTGTTGGCAGGAGTATATTTTACAGATTTAACCCTTTTCATAAGTGGGGCAATTTTTTTTTAAATGCGGGGCGATCGAGTTGGTAAGGAAGCCACCACTTGACTTTTATGGGGTGGGGGCTACGACAAAAATGTTATCCTGCATTTTTTTTTTTGAAATCTCTGTCCTGCCAGTTAATTTTGCACTATTTTTGTTCCTGGTAATTCTTTACATAAATTCTAGCTTTTTTTAACTTATATATTATAAGCTGACAGAACTCTAGTTCTGCATATTTTTCAAATAACATCCAAGCATCCCCCCCCCCAATAAACTCACATGGTAGCTCCCTTAACAAGAGTGGGTTATTTTTAGAAAGGGAGGCCTGTTGTTAAAAAAAGTAGGGCGTTTTGCCAGTGGGTCGAGTTAACTTTCGTCCGTTCTTGCCAATCTTTGACTGATTTTCGGGTATGCATGCGATGACTTTTATAAAGTCAAATGGTTTTTCATGAAAAGTATAGCACTAGCATCTTCTTAAATATGTGCATGATAATATTTACCTTTCGTTGCGTTTTCCAAGTACAAAATAGTGGGTATGTAATCCATCAAAAAGAAACACAACTTTCTTTTTTGTGTGCGTTCGTTCCCGGTTTCTTCCAGTTAATCGACAAGCAACCCATTTCAATTTATCTGTTTATAATAACTTTTGGCCCATCAGTTTAAAAAAACCAGAGGTCCTTGTATTATCTATCTGACTATTATATATCTGTCCATTCTTTAAACTGTAAAACATGAATTCAGCAGCAGACGGCGTCCATGGATGCGTTGCGTCATAGTATAAAAACGTCAACAGAGAAAATATTTCCGGATTTCGTATTCGACGTGCCAAGCTTTCGTACATTTACGATCATTTACGATATGAGAGTTAGTCCGAACCGGTCTGGAATCAAGAATCGGGATTTAAGTATAGAAAATAATTACAAAAAGTTCAGAAGTGGTACACTGAGTATTAATATGCCTCTGTTATAATCAAGGATTTGTATACTCTACAAATCAGTCGCTTGATATTAAACTATGAAGAATCAGCTCGGGGGGGGGGGCACTTACTATGTAATGAGTGGTAGGGATGAGCCGCTGGAATAGGTCACTATTTCATGCTCCATGATATATATGAAAACGGTGAGAAATTAAGATTAAATATATCAATAGGTTGATATCACTTGCTTCATTATATCATAAGTATTTATTTTTGAAGCGGTTAAACCACAGTCGTAAATGCATCAGCATTTTGTCAAACCAATTAATCTCGATTTATTCCAATGTGGTATTTCCACTGATGCTAGTTCTAGATGCAATAAATCCTACCATTTTGACATTTGCACCTAATTAACATTCAAAGGTTTGTAGACATGTATGAAAGAAATTCCATTGTCAGCGTTCTTTAAGAGGGAATGGCAATGTAACTTTTTATCAATTTTCCATTTAAAATATAAAACTCAGTGTAACTCTCTTGTGTGTTACTACATTTATCTGACCAAACATATTTTATTGTCTATTTTATTCATAATGAAAAGATATAAAAGGGGCAAATAGAGAAAGTGTTTAAGATGTGACGAATTTATTGGAAAAGCAAGGTGTGATTATTACAATTGCGTTGCTTCTAACAAAATAAACATGGTGATGAGTGGTCCCCCAAAATCTGTATACAATTATTAGTCTAATGTACCAGAAGATGGAAAATATCCAAATATATCTATGGGTCTGTTTTTTGTTAATTGTTATATGACAAGGTATATATTTTCGATAAACAAAGATATGAAAAGGATGGGGTACTTGATGTCTCAGCTGCTCACCCCTACCAAAAAAAGATTGAAGTGGCCCCCCCGAGAGAATCAGAGACATACATGACGTACATGTACATATGTCTCTGAAAGGAGTGAGAATAAAGAAAAAAACTAAATAAAGAATATTTAATTATTTATTTATTATTTAATCTATAATTTATTCACTTATTTTACATTTTGTTCTATTCAGAATTAAATACAACTTCCCGACTGTTCGCTGAGGGGTGGTGCCATGAGGTAGGAAAAATTGACAAACGAGGATTACTCTTATCAGGGATTTGTATATTATCACTATACAAATCCTATCTTTAATCAGGGAAGAATTAAAGGTTAAACAGTAACTCAATAATAAATAAAATATCAACATAGGAATGCTCTTGGTTACAGAATTGGATTAAGGACAGTCTATTAGTCTTGGACACTTATCATGGGGAAGAAGGGGGTCACTTATGTATTCATTTAAGTGCATTGAAATTTTACCAATCAGTTAAGAAATTGTGTCAAGTTCTTTTGTAATCATGATTATTAGGAAACATCTTATAAGTTTTCCTACTGTCTCCTTGATTTACTCTATACAAGGTTCTACACACATATTATAATAGCCAGTGCTACATTATCAGCCTGATACATGTAGATCCTTGAAATGGCTAAATTTTGGCCTTGATCATCTATTGTTCCAAGGTTAAACAATATATTTTGTTTTATAATTCTCCTCCTTTATTCAACGAAAAGCTCACCAGATCTTGGGGACGACATCAAAAGTTCAATGTAGGATAAACAAAACTTAATTCACATAGTTTTTTCACTGACCCCCCCTCTCTTCATTTAATTTGGGAAAAAATGATTGGATATATATGTAAAATTGATGTTGGATAAACCGTGAAAACTTGCAGCAATTTGTATCCATCCACCACACCCCCAAACTATTTGATTTAATTTTTTTTTAATCCTACATCGATCTTTTGATGTTGTCAGTCCATTATGTTATCCTGTTTGTCAATATGTCAAATCAAAATTGTACTTACTAAATTTGCAATTGAGACGTAGGTTGCCAAAGAGGGACGAAAGATACCAGAGGGACAGTCAAACTCATAGATCAAAAACAAACTGACAACGCCATGGCCAAAAATAAAAAAGACAAACAGACAAATAATAGTACAGATGACACAACATAGAAAACTAAAGACTAAGCAACACGAACCCCACCAAAAACTGGGGGTCATGTTGAGCAGCCCCGGGAAGTTCCTAACTGTTCACTACTATCAGTACTTGAGTTCATTCATGTATTTTGGATGTTCATGTTGCACACAGAGGCGAATTAAGTGCACCCTGCCCCTCCCCTATTTGTGGGAAAAATTTGATTGATTGTATAGGGACTTTCACTTAAGCATGCAGAGGTGGATTTAGAGGGGGGCCAGGGAATTTGGTTGATAATATAGGAAATCACTGAAGCATGACCGGAGCGGACCCCTCAGTTAGGCAGTCAGTGCCCCCACCCCCTTTATAAAAATTTCTGGATCAGTCAGTTTATGTGTAATGGCCGGTAAGTTATTGTTGTTTTTATCTTTCATTCTCTGTCTTATCTCGTTTGATTGGATTTTTGGTTATAAATCAATTTAATTGGTATCTTCTTTCCAATTTCATCGTTAACAATAGACCTACAGCAAAAGGCCCTGTACTGTAATTTTCTATCTTGCCAAAAATACTTTAAATAGTACTGTTTTCAAAAATGCTTGCTTGAAACACAAATAGAATAAAAGCAGGTAGGTAATTCGCTTTTCTTCCACACCAAAGGAGGATAAATGTATGATAAAGTTATAAGGTTATCAGCATTATTCTACATACATTCTGAGACTACTATAACATATATACATTGTATAAGGGCTTTAATATAAGGGCGGGTATAAGGGACGAAGTAACACCATGTGACTATTGGCTATTGCATTGGTTGTCGTGATTTAAACACGATAAGAGTGTTTCCTTCCCCCTAAATCTTATGATCCTCATTGAACAGGATAGAAACTACTTCAGACATTAAACAATCTGAAACTTTTCAGGTACTTTCTATATGCTCATGTGCAATTTCTTGTTAGCATAGTTTTGTACTTGGACAGATAATCAGAATGATCAACAATCAAGTACTGACAACAGTCAGGTCTATTGCCATTGGTCTCATGTGAAGAAACCAGGTATGAGGTAATTTTAATTCAGCCTTGTACCATGTGTACAATATACATGTACATACAGTCATTTTTACTCAAGCGTTACAAATAAGGTTAACTGTTAGATTTTTATATTCTTTTAACTGCATTCATGGCAATTATTTAGCCATCCATCATTAGTTGTTTGTGGAAAAGACACCAAGCACTCTTTGTATTTATAATTCAACTTAATTGTAATTACAAGCTTAAAAAAAAAAAAAATAGAAAGATTTTTTTTCAATTAGGTCAAATAAAATAATATGTGTGTTTCCTATTACATCTTTGAAAAAATAGGATAGGTATGAAATTTTTTAGATTTTACAATTTTTTTTTCATTGAGTCTTTAGGCTGATGGGAGAGAAATTCTGACATTAACAGTGCTTATTAATAAATCAAAAAAACTTTAGGGTACACTATTTCTTGGCTTAAAATATAGAGTAGTTGCGGAAATAAGAAACATACATATTTTTTTATTTGACCTTACATACAGGAAAAAGATATTTTTTTTTAAATTAACATTGTTTTAATTTTATATAATTTCACTCACAAATTGACTCCTTTTCTAGAATTTTTTTTGGATGAGATGTTTTAAAATGGTAGATGGAAAAGTACAACCATATCTTAAATCAAATAAATGGATGTTCATGATGAACATCAAGAAGCAATGAAAAAATTCAGCGTATAGAAACTCACTATCTTTTTATTATATGAAAGAATGAGAAAACTGTTGAATCATCATGACTGTTAAGAAGCTATCCGTTTAATTTTGTTAATTACTACCTTGGAACAGTCATGACAGTATATCAATATATATGTTCCTGTTACTATACACTTTTCATTAAATTGCTATATTTAACCCTTTCCTCTATAATGACGCCTCTGTGTTGTAGTGCATCAATTGAAACGTTTTCATATACAGTTAACATTGCATTAAAGTACAGTATTTTCTGCATTGCATTGAAAAATCCTATGCAAATGTTGTATATAAAAAAATGCTCTGGAGAAAAGGATAATAAATCAGTCATTGACATTGTCAGTTAATTATTTTAATATTTCATTCTTTTAATTAAATCCTGTGGTCTTTTCGGAAAAAAATCACTTCATATTAACACATATTGTGCAAATATTTAAAGTTATATGCTTGAAGCAGAGATTCACTATACATATGTATGTCTGGCATGCAGAATGTTGAAAGCAAGTTAAGAATTTTACTTTATTCATGTATTAGCCATTGTGCGTTTATCATGCATGGTACTTTTACATCTTTGAATATGATACAGCCGTAATACCGATGTTTCAGAAACGTCCGTGTCGTATGTTTAAGATACGTCCATGTAACGGACAATCCGTTTACATCAGTTTTACACGTCGTTTTACGGATGTATTTTTACAGACGTTTTACAGGCGTAACCGTATCATCCGTAATACATCCGTATTACGGATGTTTTACGGACGTTTATTACCACATCCGTGAAACGTCCGTAGCTATTTTACCTGTGTATTTGAAAAGAACTTATCAACACATATAGAAAAGACATTATTTTGTAGTCTTGTTATCATAATACGATAGAATTTCAGACATGAATTAGCAGTAAAATTTGCTAAAAAAAAAGGGCATTAAAAATCCATGTTAAAATTTGGACACATTTTGTTTTTTTCCATGTATAACATTAATATACGTATACAGTACTGCAATAGATACATGACTTTTTGTATTATTTACTGTTTTATCTAAGGATCCTTAAGATAAGGTACATATTTGTATTACTTACTGTACTGATAATATCATCTGACTGCATAGCAATATGCTGTACACCTGCTCCTCCATAAAAGTCCACAAATTCCTGAAAAAAATAAGTAGCTAAGTGGTAAAGTCATGCATTTCCAAAAAAACCAAGCACATAATCCATAATTGTTTTTTTTTTTGTTTTTGTTTTTGTTTTTTAATTTGAAATTCTTATTCATCATTTTCCTTTCCAAACATGCACATGAACATGATGAAATGTACATTATAAATGGATGGATATTTAATATCTATTGGACACTCTCCATATTTAAAGGACAAGAATATATTAATTGTGATTTGACTTTGACGGTGTACTAGACCAAGTGTTATCCAACTTGGACACATTATTCTTACTTAAATCTGACCACTACTTGTTATAACTCCAAAATGCTGTGCCTACCATGAGACTATCAAAGCTGGAGCAATTTATTGAGTTATCTCCCCTTATTTTGTCATGTGCATATGATTCATCAATATCAAATTTAATATAGAAAGTGAGAACACATTAATATTATGAATAAAATAAAGGATTAATCATACAATGGCTTTTTATGTTTTCTCAATCCAAATGTAAAACCAAAATTGGTCATCACAATTTCTATATTTTCTTTTATATTTTTATTTACCATTTTCTTTTTGAATATTTAAAACCCACTTTTTCTTGTTGAATATTCTGAATTTTTCTTCTTCAGGTTTTTTATATTCATGAATTTTGTGGGTAAACCATGAATTCAAATATTCAACTAAGCACAAATTTTCTATAGATTGCAGACTTTGGCAAAACCATGAAGTAAAGTATCCACGAAAAATAATTTTTTTCTCAATCCATGAAATTTAATATCAATCTGCAGCACATGTACAAGAAAAGTTAATGAAAGAATGTATGCAAGTGGTAAAGGACAATTTTTTATTCAATGCACATTTTCATACAAAATGTAATGTTCCTTTTTATAATTTTTTCTGAAATGTTTCAACTTTAACCTGTATTGGACTCACCTGAATCTGACTTTTCCTCTTACCAGGTGCTGGTTCATTAATTGGCATTTTGATAGTTTCTTCATAGTTTGTTACAACAGTGGATCTTAATGCTGAATATTCTGTGTGCAATTGAGAATCATCAATAGACCAGAACCGATGGAACATCAAATTTTTCTCATACCTATTGTATAAATAATTTTAAAATAACAAAAAAAAATTTCTATGTTGAAATCACTTACACTGCTTGACCTCAATATTTTTCATGGAACTGGTATTGAAAAATGAGTTATTCAAGTGTTCTAACATTTTGAAGTCAAACTTACATACATTCACAAGCTAATTTCATTTCTTTTAATTCAGTAAAGTGTAGTGTCCAGGGTATATGTATAAATATATTCAAGTTTAAAAAAAAAATTAAGCTTGCAGCTACGAAGTACAAACCCAGCAATACAAGTAATCTCAAACATAAAAAATTCCAATGTTGTAAGTTACGCAAGTCTTATTTCTTTGGTGAGTGTCAGGGCAACCAAAAAGTTTATACATGTACATGTATGAATATGTTTCATAACATTATGAGTATGCATTTTGATACAGGCGAAATAGTTCTGTCAGCAGTGTTAATTTTATTTCATCTGAATGTATTTGTACAGCATTGCATTAAATAATGAGTCAGAAAATTTATTTTACGGCAGTTTTTTTTGTGTGTGTTAACTGGACCTTTCACTCACAACCCCAAAATAAAGCCATGTTTATCAATTATGCATCAATAAAATTCTTCAAAATAACCTTTTTTTCTATAGCATAATACCAAAATACAAGAAATATTTATTTGTTTGATAAGTGTCATTGCATGTTCAGGGTTAAATGCTCAATTTAGATTTCTTTTCATGTTCGTAAAGCTGTCAGATTTTAAAATTTTAAATATTCACTAGTTGTCTGTCAAGTGTGTTGCCAAAATAAAATTTGGTGGCATGTTATTGCATTGTACTGAAAAAACTATTTTGCTTTATTCATAATTATAAAACACAATGAATAATGTATAACATTTAGTAGCTAAGTTTGGTAGGTCAAATATTTGTTTCCACTGCATGAACATTTCGTTCCAAGTGTTACCGGTATCTTTAATATTATTTTCCTACAAACTAACTGATAACATTTGAGAAACAATTTCAAAGGTATGCTAATCAATGGTCAGGACTGCAAGTTTTTTCTACAAGTTTGAATCTCTGTACAGTTTCAGCTATCTTTGACATATATTCAATGTTTACACATACCAGTCTGATACAGGTACCATTTCCTCTTCTGGCTGGTTCCCAACAATGTGATCAATGAAGTTTAAACCAATTGCTGGTCTGTAAAAATTAAGCATTTATGCATCGTTGTGTCCTGCATTTATCCTTAATGTTTCATGTCTTTTTTTTTTGAAA
Source organism: Mytilus coruscus (assembly GCA_017311375.1). NCBI lineage: Eukaryota > Metazoa > Mollusca > Bivalvia > Mytilida > Mytilidae > Mytilus > Mytilus coruscus. Next base: position 18,077,814 of record CM029598.1, read on the forward strand.
ACTAAAAGAATTATATATATATACAATGCATTGTAATATTTTTTTCTATATTATTCCAACACATTTGCTGACAAAAATGCTGTAAACTACAACTTTCCAAATGAGAGTATCCACTTGTTCGCTAGTGGAGCAGGATCTGCTTACCCTTGAGTTCAACCCTATTGTTTATCATGTTTGTGATTTGGGTTGCTCAATCTTTCGGGTACTGTGTAGTGCTTTGTGGGCATACTGTTTGACTGTTCATATTTTTTCTTTTGGCCATGGATTTGTGTTTTTTTTTCTTCTTATGATTTCTGATTCCCCAATCCTGTTTTTCTGCTGTTTTTGGGGTTTTCAATGCTGTACAATTATTCTGTAGAGGAAACATCTTTAGAGTGTTATTGATAACAATCTTGGATGTTAAAGTTCTATGAGGTTCCAAGCAGTATTAAACCATATACATGTTATATGTAGAACCCATTTTTCAACTGATCTACTTTTCATTCTTAATTTTATCAAGAGCTTATTTCATTGATATTGGAACTAATTCTTTTCAAGTTATATATGTCATAGATCTTTTTTTATTTTAAAAATAATTCATATCAACCCAGGTTTTATCTCAGAAATTTTAGTTTCATGACTTGACCTTTTTCAAATAGCTTCCAGTCAAGTCAAAATAGCATTGACAACTTGAAAGAAAATTTGTTAACAAATTTATTATCTATAGTGTAATTGAACTTACAGCATATCACTTAGTGGGTCTTTAAATTTGGTTGGTTGATATCCTGGTAGAAATAATCCTTTGTACATTGATTTGTCTATCAATGTATGAGTAGTATCTCCATACGTCTGGACCTGAGCAAACTTGACAGTGCCATTCTCATCACTCTCTTCCCATGGTTCCTTCACAACTAAAGCACCTCTGCCTACAGCTCTCTAAAACAAGATCAGAAATCTTTAACTTTTAACAAATGAATACAGACATGACAGATATTACGGTATGTCAAAAAATCTTTGTTAAAACTTGTACAAATTGGCTGCTTAGCCAAATACTAGAAAATGAGCAAAAATGATATGGGATAAATTGTCTTATGTAGACGAAATGCATGTCTGGCATTCCAAATTATACTCCTGGTATCTTAGACGAGTTTTTACAATGTGACAGCAACCTTCCAATACAAAATAATTTAGGTTTTCTCAATAACAACAAAACTTTCAATTTTAAATGCATGCTTTATTTTTATATGATAAAGACATGATCTTTCAATCAGTTTAATTGAGGTCTGGAGCTGGCATGTCAGTAACTGCTAGTAGTCCTTTGTTAATCTATGTTGATTATTGTCATTTGCTTAGTTTCTTAAGTTACCTATTCTAACATTGGACTCGGACTTCTTTTGAACAGAATTTTACTGTGAGTATTGCAGTGATGTTTTTTATTCCACATTGGCTAGAGGTATATGGGGAGGGTTGAGATCTCAAAAAACATGTTTAATCCCGCTGCATTTTTGTGCCTGTCCCGAGCCAGGAACCTCTGGCCTTTGTTAGTCTTGTATGTTATTTTTAATTTTAAAATATTTTTTAATTTTCTGAACTAGCTAGTATACTGTGAATTCATTATTATTCGTTGGATACCAATTTTCGTGGATTTCATGGGTTTGGGTGAACCACAAATTTAATGTTCAACGAAATGCTCATTTTCTATAAGGTTGTATACATATTTTGGCAAAACCACGAAATCCAATATCAAAATCAAACCATGAAAATTGGTACCCACGAAAATAAATGAATCCACACAACATTCATTGTTAAGGGCCAGCTGAAACCCGCCTCTGGGTGCGGGATTTTCTCGCTGTGTTGAAGACCTATTAGTGGCCTTGGGCTGTTTTCTGCTCTTTGGTTGGGTTGTCTCTTTGACACATTCCCTGTTTCCATTCTCAATTTTATTATGTTAGAATTTGGATAAAATCTTATACAATTAGATAATGTGTGGTCTGTTTGGCTTTCTATCATGTCTATTGTGTCTTTATAATATTTAAAAAGGTGAAAACTATTAGTGTGGTTGTTTTAATGATGTTTAAATGTACCTATGACACACATCTTTTTATACATATACAATAACAAGATAACAGCCACTGGATCATTTCGAAAACATATATTGTTTCAGAAATTCATTGTATTTCCCCATTGAGGAATAATTTTTCTATGACAAGAACCAATTAGAATGCTGAACAGGAGATCTAAGTACAATTTTCTAAAAAGGGTTTCCTTCAACCATTCCTGGTGCAAACTCAACTGCACTTTGACAAAAAATGTTTGAAACCTTTAAAAAAATGAATTTTCCGTTACTTGAAAAGCTTTTTAAATAAAAATAATGTAAGTTATCATGTTGACTGGTTATACATTTGTTGTCCTATGATACCTTACTTTGAAAATAGCAGGTAAATCTTCTACTTCAAAAGCCACGTCCTTCACACCGTCACCATGCTTCACAAGATGGGCACCAAATTCTGAAAATCATAGAACATTAATATATTTACAATTTCTCTGTTACTAATACAGTTAAAATATCTACACTTTGACAGCACATCTGTATAACTTCTATTCTATTTTCTATAACTCAAAAATTAAATTTCACACTATTAATCCTTCTCCTGTCCCCCCTCCTCATCATTGCTCCTCTTCCCAGTCATTGATAAACAACAAAGACACCATCTATCATATTTTCTTGCTAGAACAACAGTTAGGGTCTTTAATTGTCTTTTTTTAAATTATTTGGTAAACAGGAAGTTGATAAGTGATTGGTGTGGAAAGGGTATAGCATGCTCACATACACTGATACATGTAGCTTTATGCTCAATTTTTTGAAGCTCTGATTCATATTTCCTGAGAAAACTGTGAAGAAAAGTCTGTACATAGACAACATGGACAACATGTGTAAGAATATATAAGTAGTGGACAGGAAGTTGATGAGAGACAAATGTTGAAAAATGCATCAAACATATGGTCACATGTCGTTTGATACTTAGATTCAGGAAGTTCTGATTTCCAGTGCCTGAAAAAATATGACAAATATTTCAAAGGATGGACTCATGGAAAGACAGTAAATCAATATACTCCCGATCCTTCTGAGCAGGGGTATAATAAAATAAAATAAAAGGACTGATTCTTTTAATAGACGATAGAGTACTTTGACAAATTTCCAAACGAAGTTGATGACCTAACTGTTGAAAATGTAACTTTGAAAGATGGTGCATTGGACTACATGGACTAAGAGCTGTCATTTGGTTAGGTACAAATTATTTTTTTTGTTCTCCAGGTATCCAAAAATAATTATAATAATTAAAATAACGGTATATACAACTTTATTTTTTATATTCTTAATTGATGATGTCTTCAATAGACCACTTTCGTGTTATGTCCTTCACCGGAAAAGTTCGTCAATTATGCGCGCCTTTGTGACATCATTTACCAGATAGAGGGGATTTCCTGCATCCCTGCACTATTAAAGTTCATCAAGTGTCTTCGTGATCGTCATTATGCAGGATGAACTAGAAATAATGTTTGTTCTTAGGTACTAAATTACATTTCCCTAATGCATGTAATGACAGCAGTGCTGATTATCAATTATAAGAATTTAATTTGCTGAATAATTCATGCAATACAGCATTATATTTTTTCAACCACTTGCTCAACATGGGAAGGAAGTGACGATGCCCCTAAACGCACGAATGATGTTCACTTAAACCAAAGTTTTTGACGAAAATGCAACGAACTCAAAAGTTGTCTATTATTGCAATACTTAGGTTCCATCTCCAAAAAAAAAATGTAGACATGACAGAGTGACTTCTTTTTATGAACTTTTTGATTACCGGTATGTTGCTTTCCACTTATTTGCAGAGAATTAAATTTTATTTGTCCACTTTCATGGTAAATATGGTAAAGAGCCTACTAATATTTGTTGTTTGTAGTGTTCATGGGTTCAAGCAAACCACAAAAATAAATGTCAAACATTTAAAAACATTATTCAAAAGTAAAACAACTATTTCCAGACATAGATCATGACATTTATTACATATTTAGATTAAAATCCATATAAATAAACCAATAAAAAGTAACCTCTCATTCAATCACAAACAGTCAGGGGTAACACTTATATATAACTGGTACAGGTAAATTATTTTGGAAGTAGAGTTATACATGCTATATCCCTTTGACATTCTGATTTTTTGTCTAGTATAATAGTCATATTTTCTTCTTTTCTTGAATTTCTCTGTACTACATTGCTATAATAGAGTGTGATACATGTGATATGTCTGTCCTTCATAGTTATTTTTACTATTTTAATAAATGATTTCATGAACAATGAAAATCTCATTTGTTTGTTACATGTATATCTTCATAGTACTGGTTATTTACAATCCTCCATGAAGCAATTTTGGGCCTGGTGCAGTTACATAACATCTGTGTGCAGTAAATTTCTTTGTTTAGTTCTTGAGAAAAAAAGGGTGAACTCTTTAATTCAAAAATTATTAGCATATATAAACCAGAAAAAAATTGCTGAGCATGTCTCAGACATGTTTTGACCTCCCAAACTTTGAGAATTTAAGGGGTTGTAATAAAGAAAGCTTATCAAGATACATTCTTTGAAATGTTGAATACAGTTGATTTGGTACATTTAAGGTAGCACTACAGTCAGAATTTTCTGACTCCAACCAACAGTCTTTAAAGATTAATTTCTCCAAAACTACTCAATGGATTTTTAAAATCTTTAACTCATTTTAAAGCTGAAATATTACTCTTTCTTAATCCATAGATAAATATATTTTTGGTATGATAAATCTCAAAATATAGCTCATTAATTGCCAAAAAAGTGGTCTTCCAACTTGGATGGAAATGGCACATTTAGGTCAAATGGTAGTAAAAACTTGTTTTCATTCCTTTAATCAACCATATACAAGCTGCAAAACTGTGTCTCAGATTTTTGATATATGCCTCCAGTAAGAAGATATATTGATTTAACTGCTGGGTGCCAAACCTCATTTCACCTTTCATCTTTGGAGACCTATAAATTCATTTAGCAACAACTTATCCAAAAACTGGGACACGGTATTGTAGAAAATACTCCCTTTAATCACATATATCAAAGTCAAGCCAAAGGGGGTACCCATAAAGTTTATATTTTCATTTTTTCCTAACAAATCTCGTGAAAAATTGTTCTAAGAAATGACCTAAAAACGGAATTTCCCCCTTAGAACCCCTATAAATGCAACATAAATACAAAAATTCCACTGGGAACACCCCAGGAGTGTTCTGACACCATTACTTTATCAATAGAACCACACACGTTGTCTCTTTGATGCTCTAATGCTGTAAATTTTGCATTATGTGTGGCACTGTGCAACACTAACTTGGCATTTGGCGGGAGTTTGACGTCACAGATTTGACCAATATCTGTGATGTAGTAATTAAATATAGACAAAGCTCCGCCTCTGTCCAGACAGTCTAAGATAAGAGAATAACAGGATTGACCAGCTGCATATAATCAATATTTAACATAATTATTCTCATTATAAAGAATAATTTTCATTTGTATTTTAAAAAGAAATATACTATTCCAAGTTCCCCCTTCGGTACCTCGAATGTATAAGATTGCACCCTCACTCTTAGTCTCATCGTCACTCGATTGGAGGTCATACAATCGTGCAGACGCATAATGGATCTCCTAAAAATAATTAAGCGATATCGATCGGACAAGGATCCTAAACTTCAAGAATTTGACGGGAAGTGTTTGAGTACATTCAGTAGAGAAGACTTATTGCAAGTAGCCACTAATATAAAGTTGCATTTAAATGACATTCTAGTGCTTCTAGATATAGACGACTCCAGAGAGAATCTATGCAGAGTTGTGAGTTTTGCATTGGAGCAGAAAGACGAATTGAGGGAAGATACGGTTATACAGGAACCTCCTAAGAAAAAGGCTAAAACATCAGAAAACAAATCGTCAGGGGTGAGTTTTCGAATCTTATTTGATATAGCAACGGTTCGTTAGAAGAGAATACGATGAGTGTAAAAGTTAATTAATACAGATATTAACGTATTATGTAGTCAAAGTATATGGGTATATATTATGTATATAAATGGCATATATGTTAGTTTTTTTTTTTTTTTTTTTTTTATTTTAAAGAGTTTTGAATACAAATTATGAAAGTGTTAGAGGAAATTTACCGGAACGCCAGTTGTACGTCTGTGGTATTTTCATACTGAATATGGGGCGGAAATGTTACATTTAAGTAATTTGTTCACATTGGAACGGGCACATATAGGCCTATTTTACGGTTTAAATATTTGTTTAGAAAAGTGAGAACGGAAGAATGGAAAGTTCTTTAAGTTGAGCCAATAAAATGTTTGTTTGGGTACTTGAATGTGAAGACAAAGAAAACCTAGTAATTTATTATATTTTTATGTTTATAAAGTTTAAAATTCAATGCAATTTGTCTAGAGTTTGGGTTAAATGCGTGAATAGAAAAGATAAAAGAAAATTGTTCAAGTTTTTTGAAATATAATAAGGAAAGAAAACATATAAGTTTTGGATATTTTATTTTTGATATAACGATTACTGTTCGATTTATACCGAATGTAATTTATTGTGTCTGGGCATGCTGCTTGGATATTTAAAAAAAAAAAAAAAAAATAATGATGAAGATAGTTTTAGAAAAAAATGTTAAAGTTCTGAACGTGTTAAAGTATTTGCGGTGAAAATATAATACGAAAAGAAAACATATGATTTTAAGATATTTTTATTTTTTATATAACGACTATTGTTCGGGCTTTTACTCCAAACGTGAATATTGTTCGTGCTTTTATGCCGAACGTGGAAATGGTTCAAGCTTTTATGCTGAACGTGAATATTGTTCGTGCTTTTATGCCAAACGTGGAAATTGTTCAAGCTTTTATGCTGAACGTGAATATTGTTCAGGCTTTTATGCTGAACGTGAATATTGTTCAGGTTTTTATGCTGAACGTGAATATTGTTCGTGCTTTTATGCGAACGTGGAAATTGTTCAAGCTTTTATGCTGAACGTGAATATTATTCGTGCTTTTATGCCGAACGTGGAAATTACTCAAGCTTTTATGCTGAACGTGAATATTGTTTAGGTTTTTATGCTGAACGTGAATATTGTTCAGGCTTTTATGCTGAAGGTGAATATGGTTCAGGCTTTTATGCTGAATGTGAAAATGGCTCGGGTTTTTATGCTGAACGTGAATATTGTTCCTGCTTTTATGCCAAACGTGGAAATTGTTCAAGCTTTTATGCTGAACATGAATATTGTTCGTGCTTTTATGCCGAACGTGGAAATTTTTCAAGCTTTTATGCTGAACGTGAATATTGTTCAGGTTTTTATGCTGAACGTGAATATTGTTCAGGCTTTTATGCTGAACATGAATATTGTTCGTGCTTTTATGCTGAACGTGAAAATGGCTCAGGCTTTCATGCTGAACGTGAATATTGTTCGTGCTTTTATGCCGAACGTGGAAATTGTTCGAGCTTTTATGCTGAACCTGAATATTGTTCAGGCTTTTATGCTGAATTTGAATATTGTTCAGGTTTTATGCTGAACGTGAATATGGTTCAGGCTTTGATGCTGAACGTGTTGTTGTTCGGCTTTTATGTTGAATGTAAATATTGTTCGGTTTTTATGTCAAACGTGAATAGGAGACAGAGAAAAATATTTTGATTTATTGTGTTTGGGCATGATGCTTGGGAGTGAAAGGAAAAGGATGACGAAGTTGTAAGTAATTTCTCAAGATTAATGTTTCTGTCGTGTACTGATTATTTGTAAGAGGTTAAGATAAAATGATCGGGAATGAAAAAAAAAAGTCTGTTTTCTATAGAGAATTACACAATTACACACATTTGTGGGTTCAGGATTCGTGTTTAAACGTGATAACGAAGAATTAACTTGGTTGTATTATGTAAAGTAGAGAATATCACAAAAGAAATTTGTTCAGGATCATGTCTGAATGTCAATAGAGAACATGATGTTTCAAATGTTCGTCTACATGATGTTTGTACTTTAGAAAGGGGTTATCTTTTAACTAATAATGAGAATTTAAAAAATGCTAAATATAAAGTTGGGACACTGTTATCGGGGTAAAATAAAAAATAGAAAGTTAGATAAGTGAAAAAAAAAAAACAAAAAAACAAAAAAAACAAAAGAATAAAAGCTTTGATGATAAGGGACAATTAACATGTATAAAAAGTAACCCCCCCTGCCCCTTAAGTTGATTAATGGTTGATTTATATAGCAATATAATAATTGATATCATAATTGTTCTGTTTATTTACATTAAGGATAAACACTTTGTACACTATTTTGTAACGAGTGTAGGTGGGAACAAATGTCCGAAACTAAAAGTTAAAAAATAATTACAATTTGGCTACAGAGCTTGAGATTGTATCAAGTTGTTAATGACGCTAAAAGAAGAATTTATAATTATAAAATTAAAATAAAAAAAAAAAAAAAAAAAGAAATAAAAATCAGAATAGTATATATATAACTTATAATTTAGCTCGTAAGAAAAAAAGAAAGATATATAGAGAAAAAAAAAAGACAAAAAGAAATAATAAACAACACATGTTAATTTTTGACACATAATAATTTACTAATTGAACATGTTGATAATGATAGTGTTAATGATAAATTGTATACAAAGTAAACTTTCTGGTTCAGACACTAATTGGATGTTGTTTGATGATCAGCTGTGGATCAATAATCTGAATATGATCGAAGTTCACATCAGCAGGGTGTATGTTTCAACATGCGGTCAAACATAGACACTTGACAGTTACATGTTTTCAAAGATATCAATATTTTATTAGCAGCAGGTTTCAGTAACATGTTTGCAATAATATTAAGCCCTTGGGTTGCATCAAAGGTTAATTTGCGTGGGAAGGTGACATTTGTTAATATGTTTCATTTGAAGGTTTATAAACTTGTTATTTACGTTTAATTATCAAAAAAGGAATTTAAAGGAAAAGAAAAGAAAAGATAAATAAAATATAAATATAAAAAAAAAAAAAAAAAAAAATACATGGTAGTACATACACTAATGTACGTATGCATGTTTCATTAATTTAAATCACTGCCTCAATACTAATTAACAGGCATGTGCAGTTTCAAGTTTAGATGTGTGTGATGTCACCACAAATACTAGTAAGGTGTTTAAGATTTTAAATTCTAAGCAAGATCATTGCATGTTTATTTCAAGTCATGTCAATGGACGTGAAGCAAAGGGTTCTGATGATCAATTAAGCTAATTGATAATTATTTCTTGATAAATATGTGATTTATTTGGGTAAATTAGTTCATTTAAGTGGAGTGGTGTATATATTATCAATCTATAAAAAAAAAGCATGCCTAAAGGAAACGGTTATGAGAAACTCGATACTTGTGTTACTAGAAGGTATGAAATATTAGTTTATTCAAAATATGATATGTAAAGAAATGTTAACAATGGTTCGAGGTGATTTTGGCGTGTTGAATATAAACCATGTGTTAGATCAATGCTTGAAATTAAAAACAGATTACTTTGATTTATTTGTTTAGATGAAAACATTAGAAGATAAAATAGCAGATCTTGAGAAAAAGTTAGAGAAGAAGCAAGCTGATGACGAATTATCTGAATTTGAAAGGGCCAAGAGAGATGTTAAAGATGAGGCTGCCAAAGGAAAGGTGGATATTGATGTCTTACATGAAAGATTAATATTGCTAGACAATTAAGTGCGAAAGCAAAATCATGATTTGAAGGACAAAATAAATTTGATTTTAAGTAGATTTCATATTCACAAAAATAGACCGAATTTTGCAGCAGCATTAGTACTAAAATTTGTGTGCAACAAAGAAGAGGAAGCGGTGCTTGATAAAGAACAGAAGTTACTTAAGACATTTGGTTTAAATGATGTTCATAGTGACAATTATAATATGCAGTCACATGATTTTAATTTGCATGGGCCCGGTTTTATGGGAGGTTCTTTTGGACAAACACAAGGTCACACTTACGGAATGCCTCCTCGTTTTTCAGGTTCACCTCGTCGCGGTAGGCCTCGTGGTAATAATCACAATCTGTGTTTTAAATGTAATAAGCCTGGTCTTTTGTTCGTGATTGTACAGCTACACTGGTTCCCACAAGTTTAAATTAAATCGTTTGACGTAATTAGCAAGTAACAATAACCACCTTTCATTCTGTTAGTTAACAAATTCCTACTTATTTCATTTCAGGATAAATTTCGTTTAAAACCATGGGAATTTGATATTAATTTGGGAACAGATCCTCGTCAGTTACAGTTAGACAACCGACTTTCGTTAATTTTGAAAACAAAATAATTGATAATGATAGGAGGTAAATTCAGCAGAGGAGGTTTATTCAAAAGCTACGGATGGTGTATCTCCAGATATACGAAACGTGAAATTCTTTAATCCGAAGACTTTTGTAGCCTGACAAATTCACACTAGGTTGCATCAATGGCAAAAGATATTACCTTGTTCGCATTCTTCAGATGAAATTTTGGATTGGCTAGTTCACGGTGTAAATATTAATAAATATATTGTACATTTTAAAGGAGATTTCTGGAGGCATATTTATGATGATAAGTTCCCACCTTGCAGAATATTCAATAATTCGAATAAATGCAAAAAGTTTTCTTCTTTCATAACAGAAACTGTTATGGAAAGATTGAAAAATGGTTCCATTGGGTGTATAGGAAAAGTAGGTTTAGTAAAACCACCCCACATTGTCGCACCGTTAACCATAGAGCCGACAAAACCTAGACTTTGCATTAATCTAATGTATTTGAATAATTGGATCAAAGATATACCTTTTAGTTTAGACACTTTAAAAAATGTACCTCGATCTGTCAGAGAAAATGCATATTTTACTACAATAGATGATAAATCAGGTTTTGATAATGTTTCGTTATCCGAGGATTCCCGAAGGCTAGTGGGTTTCCAGTGGGGTGGCTTTTATTTTATTTGCAAAACGTTACCGTTTGGTTTCAAACTATCTAGCTACAATTATCACACTTTAAATCTGCAAGCAACATCTTATATTAGAAGGAAATTTTTGATCCCTGTACATTTGTATATAGATGATCGTCTTATAGAGGAAGTAAGAAAACCTGGTTTAAAGACAGGGTTCAGTTGCGCTTTATTGGCAAATTACATCGTTTGTGAAGTGGTAACTAGATTAGGATATTGCATTAATTTAGACAAAACCGTGTTCATCCCGTCACAATCAGTAGTATTTTTGGGATTTGTAGTTGATTCTGTAGCTAGATGTTTCAGAATAACTGAGTCAAAAAAACAAAATTTATTACTTTACGCGAGAATTGTTTAGGAAAAAGTGTTGTTACGGTGCTAGATTTACAAAAAATAGTGGGTCGCTGTATTTCTTTTATGTTAGCTGTTCTGGCAGCAAAACTTTACACTCGAGAGACGAACAATGCAATCTCATTAGGAATCCGCAAACAAACAAGTATTCCAATGACAAAAGATTTAAAAGACGAGATTATTAATTGGCGATTTTTGGATTCATGGACAGGAAAGTTAGAATGGAAAAAAGAACGGCATTTAGTTGTAAACATTTATACAGATGCTTCTATGTACAAATGGGGTGGATATCTCAAAATAAACGACAGAGAGCACAAAGTCGGCGATTCGTGGGCACAGGAAATGTTATCGCTTCCTATTATGGTACTAGAGGCTAAAGCTTTGTTAAATGTATTTAGGTCAATACGGGAAGACATAAAGGGTAGTCGGGTTGACGCAAACGTAGACAATCAGGCCTTGATAGGTGCTTGGAATAGATTTAGACGTAATGCTTAATTTACATTTTGTACCATCTAAATTGAATTTAGCTGATGAGCCATCAAGAAAACTTAGCAAATCAGACGCGACTTTAGATAACGAGACATGGTATAAAATACAAGAGTATTTTGGTGGAAATACAGGACATACGATCGACTTGATGGCTTTAGATTCTAATAGCATGACAGACAGAAACGGTGGTATTCTAAAACATTTCACACCATGTTTTTCTCCTTTGTCAGCAGGTGTGAATTTGTTTGCCCAAACTGTGGATACAAATGAAAACTGTTATGTATTTCCTCCTTTTGCGTTATTATTACCGGTGTTATCTTTTATCAGGGAGAATATGTTAAATTGTACCGTGATATTGCGTGTCGATGGAGTAATAGCCGCATGGGTTCCAACATATTATGAATTTATACAAGATGCTTTTGTTGTTGGTAACAAGGGACAAAGGGGCGTTTTAAAGTATCCTACCAAGAAAGGTTATGTCCAAGATGGTTTTGGGTTACCTGAAAATCTGTGGGCAATTCGTATAAAAGGAAAACCATCCGTATGCATTAATTATGGGAAATTATTATTTCTTAATGAACCACTTGTTTCTAATAAATTTCACTTGATATGTGTTGGTGATTCAATGATAAGATTTTTAGAATGGCAAAAAGATTTTAATAACCCAATGGTAAATGTTTCTTCACAAAGTGGTGCTCTAGTGTGTGAAATAACACCAACAGTTGAGAGGCTAATTAGGACACACCCACCTAGGCTTATTTTCATTCATATAGTGTTAATAATGTTAGCAAATCTTTTTGTTTAAGAATGAGTTCAACCAGTTATTGATAACAACACAAGAATTTGAACATCTAGCGCAAATATTACAGTGTACATTAGAAAGTGATAGGCACGTATCTGTTGTATTATCAGCGATAATCAGGTGTAAAGATGAGGCTATAAACGCAAGATCGACCATTATCAATGAAAAGATAGAAAAGTTATGCAAGCGTAATTGTTGGATGTTCATGGATAATTCAAACATTAATTGTAGACATTTGAGAGATTGTGTACACTTGAACGAAGAAGGTCAATCAATTTTTCTCAACAATTTATATAATGTGTTTAAAAATGTTTTGTGAATTTCTGGTTTGTAAATATGTATATGTATATATGTGTATGTGTGTGTATATAAAATTTGGAAGTCAACACTTAGTAATGTGTTTTGGTTATTATTATAAGGTTTTTTATATTTTGTTTTAGGAATATCTCATGAAAAAAATTTGGTGTCCCTACATAACGTGTTCAAGATGTGCAGTTAACTAATGACATAGATTTTAAATATTGCAAAGCGTGTGGTTTTGCTAGGGAGAATAAAGCCACTGACTACCAAGATGAAATAAAAAAAGAGGAGGTTTTGAATAAAATAAACAATAGAATTAGTGAACTAGATGCTCTCCTAGATTCAGCTAGTTATTCTAAACAGAAATGCAGTTTGAAGAACGAGATGGAAAAATTTTTCATTTTTTTAGATTCCTGAAAAAATATTAATAATGCAAGTCCAGAAGATATTAGAAAATTTCTCATTTTCAAAGAAAAGGGTGGGAAAACGCAGTTACATGTAACCAACTGTCCTTTGCGCACTAAACACGGCCTTCAAGTATGCAAATGCCCAAGGACGTTGGCATCAAGGTCTGTTGATTCTTTACTAGGCAAAATCAGAGCATTATTCAGAGATGAGGGTCGATCAGGCGAGTGGAATCCTATGCTTCTTACGGGTAACCCGGCTGCCTCACATTTGTTAAAAAAGCATTTGCAGGTCATAAATCAGGAACAGGCTAACGCTAGCATTTCTGTAAAACAAGCTACTCCATTAATGTTTAGTAAGTTAGTAAAGTTATGCAGACATTTATCATATCGAGTTTCAGTAGAGGTAGATCCTATTTCAAATTTCTGTATGCAAGAGACCTGGCTTATTTTTCAATTTTATGTCATTCTGGTAGTAGAGGGGAGATCTTGGTTTATTGACTGCAGATAGATGTTTTCAAATACCTGACTCGGATGGGATTTTTGTGTCAAACGGCTGGTAAAGTCGCTTCTTTAGATAATCCAAGAAATTTCATAGTCCTTCCTTCAAAGGACTCTGATATTTGCCCGGTAAAAAACTTTAAAAAGTACATCACCAACGCTAAGGAGTTAAGCATTACTCTTACGGAAGGATATGTTTTCCGTATACAAGACAAAGGGTCACGCAAAATTGTAAATGAACCAGTTACTTCATCTTGCATGACAGAGAGACTTAAATTGCATTTAAATGTGTTAAAATTATACGAAGGGGAAACTTCCCACAGCAGTAGAAGAGGATGTGCAATTACGTTACGTATGCTAGGGGTTAATGATGAAGCAATTAATCAACACGTAGGGTGGGGCACAAAAAATATGGTTGATCATTATGCCAATGTAGGGAAATTGATAAGTCCTAAAGGACCGGCTTCAGTTTTGTCGCAGGCTGCGGAAAATTTGGACTAGGGAAATTCTTCGTTTGATAAAGTTGCTAATCAATATACTGATTTGAGCAAATTGAAAAGTTTCAGTTTCAATTAATGATGTTTATGTTGAAACAGTTAGGGCAATATAGCAAATGTTCTGACATTGGAACATACTTCTATTTATAAGTATTGGATATGTTTTAGAATCAGTATTGTTGTATAATAATGAAGTTTGAACATTAAATACGGTTTTGTATTTGGTCAGTTATGTAATATTATTTCACGAGGCCCGTTTACACATCGTTGTTTTGTTGAATCCAATATCTTATATATGAGAGGAACCGTTGTGAACTTGTAATATTCCACTATTCCAAGTTCCCCCTTCGGTACCTCGAATGTATAAGATTACACCCTCACTCTTAGTCTCATCGTCACTCGATTGGAGGTAAGAAGTAGAGCATGATCGCTATGTGGATCGAATACACTTGCATTGTCCATTTAGTGGTTATTATGCAAAAAAAAAAAAAAAACAAAACAAAACAAAACAAACAAACAACAAAAACAAAACAAATAAGCAAAAAAGAAATGAAAAAAAAAAACAAAAAAAAACAGTGTTACTAGTTGTTAGTTGTCTCATTGGATATTTACCATATCCTTTAATTTATGCGGGGTCGTACTAGGGAATTATGCAGTTAACAAAAGGTACCAAAGATATGCACATATTAGTTAGTATGATGAAGGTGTTGTCCAGGTAAAAAAAATTAAGGTTAGCTCCGCCATAATGATCCACAATGGTTTTCAACAGAAGGTCATTGTATTTGTTCTTGTTTAGCGGTGTTCGGACGTTATGGGATATAAAAATTATATATTCATTAGATATCAATATAGCCAGTACTTGGTCTATTCGTTGGGTGTGACTATTGCTACTGCTTGTCTTAATAGATGGTAAAATTGCTTAACACAGTCATTTTGCTCGAATACATAAATGTGTTTTATTTTTTTTAAAAACATGATGGACTGAAATGTTCATCACGAACTTTTGAACAAGTCAAGTTGTTGTACCCATGTATATAGTATATTTTGTTTTTTTTTTTGGTTGAGGATATATGATTTGAAGAACAGTTACATATATAATTATTTTAACATTTAGAAATGTTGTTTAGGCACGAAGTTGCAGTATGTAACTAAAATACGTATGCAATATACTCATACACGTACATGTAAGTGGCAGGTTGTAAGGAAACAGATGCAAACAGGAAATGTGATTTAACGCAGATGCGACGCAATTGGAACATTTATTTGTTTGATAGATATCTGGAAACCTGTTAATAGTCTGTATTAATAAGTTCACTTGATTCCTTTCATCCCTTTTCAGACCTCTTATGGTTTGTTGAATCCAATATCTTATATATGAGAGGAACCGTTGTGAACTTGTAATATTCCACTATTACTGAAATTAGCTAGAACATTAAAATTGTGCATCAAAAGACATGTTCATAAAAAGATCCAAGACCATCCACTTCTTTAAAAAAAGACACTCCCACATGATTTTTGAGTTTTATGGAATTGAAAAATTTCACATAAACTTAAAATTGGTTAAAATGCCTAAAACTGTATTTAAATGTAGAAGACCAAATAGAAGAAATTTATACAGGCAGTCAGAGGCTTTCAAAGATACTTTCACACTCTTTTCCATATTTTTTTCATTTTTTGTAGATTTCTTCCCTTTAGATTTTTCCTTTTCATATCTTTTTCTTTTTCTCTGTTTATAAACATGTTATATAAATTACTTTTGTTGCAATACAATGAGATAAGACCACAATATTTATCTTGTGGTCAGGGATTAACAGCTGGACACTGGTATCAACAGATGATTGACATATTAGCCCCTCCCAAATGCCTATATATTTAGATTAATTACCATGTGCTTTTATTTACATAAGTTCATTATCAATTTACTCCCTGTTGTGATATGATAATGACTTTGGGAATTTTACAAACTGTGCAGAATAATACTTCATTCAAAATTATGTGATAAAAAAAATATCTTCAAAAAATCATTGTTAGACTGTAGTGCTACCTTAACATAGATTTCTTAATACCTTTTGGTTCATCTGGATTCAGTATGGACTGGAAGACAAATATGATTTTATTCTGTTTAACAACATGTGCTGCAATTTCACGACTTCCTGTCTCCAACCCTTTGTAAGCAAATGGTTCAAATCCCATGCGGGTACAGTAATAAGAGGCTGCCTACAAAGTAAGAATATGATTAGTATTAAGAAGCCATGGTAACCAGTCTTTAGGTGTCAGACCACCAATTTGCCCACTCCAACTTAGAAGGTATATAAAAGTAGCCCTCCCCTGACAAAAAATTGTGCTTTTGATGTCATTGTTTACTTAAACTAACCAACAAATTTGAAACTTTTGTTGAAGGAGAAATATATATAGACCATTTTGAGCCAAAATTTACTTGTCCATGAGTTTGCATTAAAGATTGAGGATTAATGTGCTCCATAGTATACTAATTTAAGATTTTCAGAAAACCAGGGGTTATTTTTAGCAGTACTTGTCTTCCGAATATTAGTATTTCGCTACAAGACTTTAAACATAGGTTGAAAATTGGCATGTAGAAAGTTGATACATGTACAATTCAGGATATACCTGGTTTCTATGAAGTTAAACTTAAGGTAAAATGTTTAAAAAGCTGTGAAAATTGCAAAATTTGGTTGAATAGATAGGGATTTTGAATTGGTGGTCTGACATCTAAAAGAGCCCATCACAAACTTTACATTGGTTGCATTTATTTCTTATACAAATTGAAAACAACATGTATTTATATATTTATGAAATAAAAGCTTACAACTATTTCAGATGTTTCTGTATCTGAAACACATATAAAAATTATAATAAGACCCTTCTTAGTCTATCTGAGTGAGTGCATAAAAAATAGTCTGAATATCATTAACAGTACATTTCAGAGTTACCAGAGCATTACACATGTTAAATTGACATTTAAAACTTACATGTTTGTGGACATTTTCTACATATACATGATATATCATCCTCAAAATTTCATTTCAACCATTTCTATAAAGTTGACAGGATATAAAATAAATTGGTATTGAAAAGGAATGTTTCCATGGACAAGGATGTCCCTACTTCTTACAGATGACATGAGCTGACAGAGACAATGATACATTTGTACATTTTGAAAATAAAAAGGACACATAATCATGATCATTCTTGAACCATATACATGACTATATATATATTTTGATACTTTGGTAAAAATATTTCTCAATTATTAACAATGTTCATGATGTTACTCTAGTGAAAATTCTAAAAATGCTTAATTATGTAGGACTCTAAAGTGTGATGGGGACGCTAAAGTACGATGGTCACGCTAAAGTGCGATGGTCTGCGCTAAAGTGTGATGCCTCCATACGCTAAAGTCCGATGGTCCGCGAAAGTATAGACGTAAGAAACGTTACGAGTTAGATTATGACGTTATAACAGTCGTTTATACAAATCAAAAATGTACATGCCGGAAGATAAATTAAGAATATTTGATTAACAACTTTAAAAAACCAAATGTTCATGACTTAATAAATTTAAACCTAACCGTGCCTTGTCAGCTGCAGCAAATGTGTTATTGTTTTTTTTTTTTTTTTTTTTTGGTGCTGGAAGAAGGACTTGTATCCTGCAGTTGACCACTTTACTATATAGATACAAAATAGTATACGCTTAAATATCCTGTATCCTGCTTCTATTTAAATCATTGTTTACGTAGCAGTTTACTTTGCTGTCCCTGTTAAAATATTGTCGATTTTATTGAAAAGTAACGTCGGTAAAATAAAGGTACACATGTTTTCAAGCGTAAATTATAAACTGTCGACTAAAACATTAGTTTGTACATTGTAGGAAAATATAACATGTATTTGTACTCGCTACAAAAAAGGAGAAAGCTCGGCGAACATCGCCTTTCTGTCGCATTCAAATCAAAGCTGATACAAATAAATGTTACTCATTCCGACAATCAATGAATTTTGTATTTGTAATTTACAATGACGACTGTAAGGGAGGTGTTCACATTAGTGATAGACTGTGTGAACGGCAAGCTACACGAATTATCCAAATATTTAATACGCCTGAATTGTTAAAAAAAAATTCATTTTTCAGGAAATATATTATTTTGTCACACCTAAATTACCCTTTTAGCAATTATTACGTTGTCGATCTTCTAAATTTAGAAACAATCACTTAAGCCTACCGTTAAATTATGAAGCCTATCACCTATCTTATACCTTAGCATACTAGCTTTTGCAAAAAGACTTTTTTAACATCCATGTACTTTAACGTTATAGCCCTAGAACCTTATACTACTGGTCCATTGCACTTTAGCGTGATATACCATCATATTTTAGCAAACAAACAACCATCACACTTTAGCGTGAGACACCATCGTACTTTAGCGTAGACCATCGCACTTTAGAGTACCATCGCACTTTAGAGTCCTACATACTGAATGCAACCAAGGAGTCCTATATGTTCTGTCGATGACATTACTTGATATACAAGAAAATTTACCCTACTCAGGCTTGTAAAGTCTGCACTGGAACATTGTCTGTATCCCCTTTTTGCCACGATAATTCAGGAAAAAAACTTTTTTTTATCTGCTTGAAAACAACTTATGAAACTCAGGTAATTTTAAATCATGTGTGATCATTTGTGGTATTTTCATGGAAAAAACTGTTTTCCATCATAAAGTAGAAGTTAAAAATGCTTTTAAATGATTCTAGAACAGTCCATGAGTGTTAAAATAAGTCAAAATTATGAATAAACAATTGGGAAATTTGTATTTGTATGAAAAAATTTAAATTCAAGGTTCTTTTTCATGTTTTTGTATTCCCAGAATTTCTGTATGTTTTAGTGGACAATGTAAACTAAAAAAATAAGCACAACGTTAATTTATCAATACTGAATATGTACCATGATTTGCCATAAAATACCATAGAATTCATGTTATCCTGTCAAAACATTTACCTGTAAATTAATATCTCTACATAATAATAATTAATTCTCTCTACACAGAGATTATTATACTACACAACATGTCTTCTTAATTGAGTTGTTAACCAACCTGTTTTGCATTTCCAACCCAGAATGTTACATGGGCAAAGCTAAGAAATTTCCCAGATTCTGGCTGAAATAGAAAACATGAACATCATTGTAGAAACTGTGAGCCTCATCTTCATTTGACCTATACAACTGTATGAAAAAGCTAAAACTATAACTAAAGACTAACATTAATGATAAGTAGACCGTGAAAGATATCATGATGATTAAAATGTTCAAAACTTTTAATTTCATTAAAAGATTGTAAACAAGCTAGTTACAAAAATCATTGCCATAACTATATCATTGTTTATCATGTGACCATAATGTAAGAAAACACTTTATCTATACATATAGGTAACAGAACAGTCTAATTGAGTAATTCAGGTAAATTTGGGGTGTTTGTATTTAAATAGCTATACATTTGTCATTTTAAAAGATATAAACACAAATGAAGTACCATAATATAGATGAGATAGCCAAGAATCACTGACTTATAGCAGAATTGATAAAGCAACCATTACCTGCCTGTTTCAAATAAGCATTTTAGCTTTGCATGCAAAAGACTCAGTGATACTAATCATTGCTAATTGTATGTTTATTTTATCATAAAATATGTTGCAAAACTGTGTCTCAGATGTTTTATTAAAGGTCCAGCTAAAAAAAATCGATCTGAATATTTGTATATTGTAAGGTTATTACAACTAAAACAGATTGATGCAATATTCTGTTATTAAATATAATCAGTGTAATAGAGGATATGATACAGATACAGTGTTGGAGCTTGTATCCTGTACAATCATGGCAATAATTTATGCAAAATGAATCTACTTGGATGTTGCAAAAGTGAAAGTGCTTATATAATTATGAAAATAGAAAGTTAAAAATTTTCTAATTTTCTCTAAATACAGCATATTTCTAGTAAAAATGTATTTCCATATTTGAAATATGAAAAAACAGTGTGATTAAGGGCATACGATACGGGAAAGTTCTCTTGTTGATTTTTCCTTAAGATTTTGACACAAAGTCCATTTTACATTATCAAAATATGCAAAGAAAAATATACCTTCAACTGTCGTGACTTACTTTTAGAGATATTTTGGTTTCATTTTGGCCTTTTTGGGGTAAGAACACTCATATTTCAATACCGCACTGAAAAAATTGTAAAAGGTTTGAACGAATAGAGATACTTAGCTTTATCTCAGTTTAAGTCTTACTTCAACAAAGTAAAAAAAAAAGAGACATAGGTGTGCTGTTTGGAGCTGCGGCATCAACAATTTGCTAAAGTTTGTGATTAGGTGAGTTTAACATGTTTAAAGGGATCCACTTATGCTGTGTCAAGGATATTTTGTATGCAGCTGAAGTGGCCTTGGCTCATCTCATTTCAATGGAGATTATAGATTTTACATGCTTCCATAAGCAGCCCATCTCTGTTTTCCCTTCAGACAGCTTTCAAATTTAAGGAACAGATTTGATGACATCTGAGCATGTTTATAAATCTGTTGTATACAACTTTAATGTAACACTATATTTTTTTCTACACAATTCATGAATTTATAATAGTAGACCGTTAACCTGCAATATATGTATTTGAATTCCAAAATTAACATTGCATCAGTTTGAAACAAATCATGAACCTCAACTGAATGACTGACATCAGTAGGGAACAATTTCCCAACAGGATTACTATAAAAGTAGTCAATGGAAATAAAGTGTTACATAAGTTATGACAGTTGCAGCTGTTGAATGTATAATTGCTATAGATAGCATTACTGTTTTTGGTGCAAAATAACATCTCAGTGTATTGTTAATGTCATATCATTGTGTAAACATTCCCACTGTGTTATACCAGAACCTTTTTCAAAACAAGAGGCTCTCAAGAGCCTGAATCGCTCACCTGTTATTTTTTTTGCTTAAATCTTTCATCAATGATCATGATGATTATTTTTGCTTTTTACCCATATGTTCCATTTTAGCCATAGTGTCTGTTTCTTGACGTACAAGGAAATGAAATACAAAATTTATACTAGATTCATTTGAGAAGATTTTTAAAGTTAAAAAACATAAAACAACTTGTGTAAAATTGTCCTTAAAGGGCAATAACTCCTTAAGGGGTCAATTGACAATTTTGGTCATATAAACTTTTTTGTAGATCTTACTTTGCTGAACATTTTTGCTGTTTACAGTTTATCTTTATCTTCAATAATATTCAAGATAATAACCAATAAAATACTCCGCAGGGCGCAGCTTGATACGACCGCAGAGGTCGAACCCTGAATAGTTGGGGCAAGTATGGACACAACATTCAAGCTTGATACAGCTCTGAATTTGGATTGTGATTAAATATTTGACACAGCATAGGTTTCTGACACAGAATGAATGTGGTCTATGAACTTAAAAATTTTAAATTGGACATTCACCTATTATGGTCCAATATCCAAAATCTAAATACATGGTTAGATTCAGCATATCAAAGAACCCCAAGAGTTCAATTTTTGATGAAATCAAACAAAGTTTAATTTTGGACCCTTTTGACCTCAATGTGGACAAAGTTGATAACAGGGCCCAAAGATCAAAAATCTAAATACATGGTTAGATTCAGCATATCAAAGAACCCCATATATTCAATTTTTGTTGAAATCAAACAAAGTTTAATTTTTGACCCCGATTTGGACCGACTTGAAAACTGGGCCCATAATCAAAAATCTAAATACATGGTTAGATTCAGCATATCAAAGAACCCTAGGAATTCAATTTTTGTTAAAATCAAACTAAGCTTAATTTTGGACCCTTTGGACCTTAATGTAGACCAATTTGAAAACGGGACCAAAAATTAAGAATCTAAATACACGGTTAGATTCGGCAAAGAACCCCAATAATTCAATTTTTGATGAAATCACACAAAGTTTAATTTTGGACCCTTTTGACCTCAATGTGGACAAAGTTGATAACGGGGCCCAAAAATCAAAAAACATGGTTAGATTCAGCATATCAAAGAACCCCATATATTCAATTTTTTTTGAAATCAAACAAAGTTTAATTTTGGACCCTGATTTGGACCGACTTGAAAACTGGGCCCATAATAAAAAATCTAAATACATGTTTAGATTCAGCATATCAAAGAACCCTAAGAATTCAATTTTTGTTAAAATCAAACCAAGTTTAATTTTGGACCCTTTGGACCTTAATGTAGACCAATTTGAAAACGGGACCAAAAATTAAGAATCTAAATACACGGGTAGATTCGGCATATCAAAGAACCCCAATAATTCAATTTTTGATGAAATCACACAAAGTTTAATTTTGGACCCTTTTGACCTCAATGTGGACAAAGCTGATAACGGGGCCCAAAAATCAAAAATCTAAATACATGGTTAGATTCAGCATATCAAAGAACCCCATATATTCAATTTTTGTTGAAATCAAACAAAGTTTAATTTTTGACCCCGATTTGGACCAACTTGAAAACTGGGCCCATAATCAAAAATCTAAATACATGTTTAGATTCAGCATATCAAAGAACCCTAAGAATTCAATTTTTGTTAAAATCAAACTAGAAATAAGCAATTTATACAAAGTATCTTCTTTTGCACAATACTGTGTAATTGAATATTTCTTGCAATTGCGCAATACTGTGCAATTGAATATTTCTTGCTATTGCGCAATACTGTACAATTGACAATTTCTTGCTATTGCGCAATATTGTGCTATTGGATATTTCTTGCTATTGGATATTTCTTGCTATTGTGCAATACTGTGCAATTGAAGATTTCTTGCTATTGCGCAATACTGTGCAATTGAAAATTTCTTGCTATTGCACAATACTTATTATATAAAAATTTACACATCCTGTTTGGTGTGTATCTCCTGCCATATCATTATTACTTGCTTTTAAATATAAATCAGAAATAACCAACTTAAAATGGAAAATTTTAAAGAAAAAAAAGGAAAAAAAAAAAAAAAAAAATCCCCAATTTTTGAACCCCTTATGATTCATCACCCCAAACTCAATCCCAGCCTTCCCTTTGAGGTATGGTACCTTGCAGTACAATTTCAGAGAGATCCATACACTTGAACACAAGTTATTGTCTGAAACCAGAAAATGCTTATTTTGGCCCCTTTTGGCCCCTAATTCCTAAACATTTCAGGCAATTACCCCCAAACTCAATTCCAGCTGTCCCTTTGTGATATGGAACCTTGTAGTACAATTTCAGAAAGATCCATACTCTTACACACAAGTTATTGTCATGAAACTAGAAAAATGCTTGTTTTTTGCCCCTTTTTTTGCCCCTAATTCCTAAAATTTTGAGGCAATTACCCCCAAAAATCAATCCCAGCATTCCCTTTGTGATATGGAACCTTGTGGTACAAAGTCAGAGAGATCCATACACTAACACACAAGGTATGTCTGGAAGTTACAAAAATGCTTATTTTTGGCCCCTAATTCCTTAACTGTTGGTACCATAACCCCCAAAATCAATCCCAACCTTCCTTTTGTGATATTGAACCTTATGGTAAAATTTCATAGAGATCCATTCACTTAAACTAAAGTTAGAGTGCGAAAACCAATGCGTCTTCGGACGACGACGCCAACATCATACCAATATACGACCACAAAATTTTTTTGCGGTCGTATAAAAACTGCAAAATTTCCTTAAAACAACCAATTTAGTGGCAGCAACCCAACAATGGGTTGTTCAGTGTGTCTGAAAATTTCAGGGCTGATAGATCTTGACCTTTTGAACAGATTAAACCCTGTCAAATTTGCTCTAAATGCTTTAGTTTCTGAGATATAAGCCAAAAACTGCATTTCACCCCTATGTTCTATTTTTAGCCATAGCGGCCATGTTTGTTGATGGATCAAAATTTCGGATACAATTCATAAACTAGATTCCTAAAGGAACATTCATTCAAAGTTAAGAAGTATTAGGCACAATAGTTTCAGAAGAGAAGATTTTTAAATGTTAGCAAACTTGATGAACACATTTCGTAAAATTGTCTTTAAAGGGCAATAACTCCTTAAGGGGTCAATTGACAAATTTGGTCATTTAACTTTTCTGTAGATCTTACTTTGCTGAACATTATTGCTGTTTACAGATTTATATCTATCTATAATAATATTCAAGATAATAACAAAAAGCTGCAAAATTTCCTCAAAACTACCAATTTAGCGGCAGCAACCCAACAATGGGTTGTTCGATTTGTCTGAAAATTTCAGGGCTGATAGATCTTGACTATTTAACCAATTTCACCCATGTCAGATTTGCTCTAAAAGCTTTAGTTTTAGAGATATAAGCCAAAAACTGCATTTGACCCCTATGTTCTATTTTTAGCCATGGCGGCCATGTTTGTCGATGGATTAAAACTTCGGATACAATTTATAAACTAGATATCCTAAGGAACATTTAGATGAAGTTTGAAGGTATTTGGCCCAGTAGTTTCAGAGGAGAAGATTTTTAAATGTTAGCAAACTTGATGAACAAATTGTGTAAAATTGTCTTTAAAGGGCAATAACTCCTTAAGGGGTCAATTGACAATTTTGGTCATGTAAACTTTTCTGTAGATCTTACTTTGCTGAACATTATTGCTGTTTACAGTTTATATCTATCTATAATAATATTCAAGATAATAACAAAAAACTGCAAAATTTCCTAAAACTACCAATTTAGTGGCAGCAACCCAACAATGAGTTGTTCGATTTGTCTGAAAATTTCAGGGCTGATAGATCTTGACCAATTGAACAATTTAACCCGATGTCAGATTTGCTCTAAAAGCTTTAGTTTTTGAGATATAAGCAAAAAACTGCATTTGACCCCTATGTTCTATTTTTAGCCATGGCGGCCATGTTTGTTGATGGATCAGAACTTCGGATAAAATTTACAAACTAGATACCCTAAGGAACATTTAATTAAAGTTTGAAGGTATTTGGCCCAGTAGTTTCATAGGAGAAGATTTTTGAAATAGTTTACGACGACAGACGACGACGACAGACAACGACGACAGACTACGGACGCCAAGTGATGGCATAAGCTCACATGGGCCCCTTAGGCCCCGGTGAGCTAAAAAGAGGAACCATTTGTATTTATTTATATTGATCTTTATGGCCCATTTATGTACCTGTAACCTTATAAAAAAGACTGTTTTGCTACCCTTAATCAAACAACTATGTCATGGTAACCTCAAATGTGTAGAATGATACCATGATACATTAATAAAACATAGACATGAGGCATGTCTGAATAAAAAAACCATAACAGTCATTTTGACAGCAATGGGAATGAAATTTATATTTTTATAGGGGATGAGGGGGGCTAATGAGACAAAACAACATCAAAGATAAAAAAAAAATCATAACATTGTAACCACCGTTTTGATTTTTTATCAAATTCGGTTACTTGTTATATCACTAACTACTAAGTTGTAAATTTTAATATTTTGTATAATAACATATTATGTATATTATCATGTTTATACATACATCTATAACATTGTACTTAATTTGTACCTTATTACAGTGACATGTGGATGTAGTAATCTGGCCTTAATGTAACTACCGATTTAATATTATAAAAGTATCACCTATATTGGGATTGGAAAGGTCACTTTATATAATTTGAATCTATGAGCTACTTGAAAGTACTTCTCTATCAAACCCTGTGGTAGTTTAAGCAGTCTTTGATGTGGAAATAGATAAGGTTCAAGATCAGTCAGGGAAATTACTTAAATGAGTGATTAAGAAATCACTGATTCAAGTAACATTTTTTCTGAAATGTTGGAAGTAAGAGTTGTCTTTCTTTAATAATCACCTATTTAAGTAGTACAAATAAATCACTAGACTAAGTGATTTAATTTTATTTTAGCTTTAAATATATAATACTAATGATCCAGGGACTAATTATGTTGCTAAAATTATCAGAAACAACATCTGTGTTTTAGGATGACCAGTCATGTCAGGTGATGACCTTGTACTGAATCTGGGATAATAACATGAAAATCACTTGTTTAAGTACCATACCTCTAGTTTCTTAAAAAAAATCACTTCTTTCAGTATTATTATTTTAATTACCCCCACTAATTTCAACACTACCCAAACAGTGAACTTTTGGTCACGAACTTTTAAAATTTTATTACATAATCTGTAAGATGAAACCTTGAATTTTAAAGGAAAAATACTCCCACTGCTGGAAAAAATCTGTCAAGAAAGAATTAGATCATTATGCATGTTATGTAAAGCTACATTATGGCATTTTTTTTCTACAAATATAGAATTTACAGATGAATGGTTGCATCAAAGGCATAAACCTTGCTACTTAAAAGAAGCAAAAGGTTCATTTTTTTTTCAATTTTACTAATAACTAGATACAATCTAAACCTGTATGTCATGTATGTTTAAACTTTTGGTAAAACTACAAAATCACAGAATTTCTAATTTGCTACTTAAATGAGTGATTAAAAAATCACTTAGTTCAGTAATTCCCCTGACTGAAGATGTGTTTAATCTTCCAAACTGTTTTCACACTGAAAAAAGGACTCAGACAGGTTTTTTATAACAAACTAAAATGCATTTAAATTTAAATCGAATCTCACAAATCTATCACATTTTGGTTAGTAACAGGATTATTTTGTACCTTTGAACTGATTTGGCTTCTGTGTGTATTCCTGTAGATGTGGGTTCTTAATGATGGTGTGATCAGATAATTGAAACTGTAAATTTTCTCCTTGACAACATTTATATATGTTTCGGCAATAAAGTTTATCAGGTTGCATGCATTCTTAAGGGCACCAATTACACCCCTTTAATAGCAGACTTGTTCTTGTACTGTTATTAATCACAGATTATAGCCAAACTCAGTAAAGACTAGTGTACATTGCATTCAATTATAAAATTCAACAACACTTTCCATTATCTTGATGATATTTTTTCGTTAAATAATTATAATTATCAAGAATTTTCTAAATATCCTGTCAAAATTTACCCAAAGGAACTTATTTTAAATCTATAAATCAAATTTAATAAAAATATAAAAGAATAGAGTTCCAATGTACCCCACATTGCACATATTTTATCTATCCGAGGGCAATAACTAAGAAAAATTTACAAATATCCAAGAGAAATGAAGGCTTGAGAAGAAATACAATGCTATTTCCAGTATAATTAATTTTTCCAAGGTTATAACTCTTTTAAAAATACTTAATCGGCACTTATTTCTGAACACTGTATCGGACAGTGATGTTTCAGTGATAGGTCAAGGATTTCGTTACCACAAATTATTTAAAAACTTTGCACAAGGTCATATTTTTCTCTGAAGTCTTTACACTAAATCCATTGTATGTTGAATGTGAACTGATTGATATACTAGTCTAGTGGTTGTTGTTTGTTGGTGTGGTTCATAAGTGTTTCTCGTTTCTCATTTTTTTTATATAGATTGGACCGTTGGTTTTCCTGTTTGAATTGATTTACACTAGTCTTTTTGGGGCCCTTTATAGCTTGCTGTTAGGTGTGAGCCAAGGCTCCGTATTGAAGGCCATACTTTGACCTATGATTGTTAACTTTTTACACATTGTGACTTGGATGGATAGTTGTCTCATTGGCACTCATACCACATCTTCTTATTTATATTGGACACATGATTATTTATTAGTTGTTATTGGCTTTGAACTAGCTTTCAGTTAACTGCAAGTACTCTCAGATCTGTACTTTGTGTCTTTTGTGTATGTGATTGGGTTTTTATGTGCTTTGTATTGATGAGTTTAGCCCATTTCAACTGATTTTTATAAATGGTTCCTATGCTGTACTGTTACACCACTGTCCCAGGTTAGGGGGAGGGTGTAGCACAAAAAACAAGCTTAACACGTCCCATTATGTATGTGCCTATCACAAGTCAGGAGACTGTAATTCAGTGATTGTCTTTTGATGCTGTATTTCATATTTGGTTTTCGCTCATTATTTTGTATATAAATTAGGCGTTAGTTTTCTTGTTTGAATTGTTTTAACATTTGTCATTTTGGGGCCATTTATAGCTTACTATGCAGTATGGGTTATGCTCATTGTTGAAGGCTGTACGGTGACCTGTAGTTTTTAATGTCTATGTCATTTGGTCTCTGGTGAAGAGTTGTCTCATTGGCAGTCATGCTACATCTTTTTATTTTTATATCTACCATGTCTACTATCATTAATGAACCCTAATACTTTAGGGGAATCCTTCCTTAAAATAACAGTAATTATGACAGGTACATTGTGCCAAAAACTTGTTTTTCAAATAACTACTTTTGATTTAAATGCTTAAAATATTTGTGTTATTTGCTAACCATGCTAACAATTACCTGCGAAATAAGAAAATATGCATCCTAAATAATCACTGCTTTATTCTTTCTCAAGTTTTAGTTGAAATAAGAAAATATGCATCCTAAATAATCATTGCTTTACTCTTTCTCAAGTTTTAGTTGAAATAAGAAAATATGCATCCTAAATAATCATTGCTTTACTCTTTCTCAAGTTTTAGTTGTCTTTTATCATGTTTATACTGGTATTATACTTTGTTAAGTGCTTTTTCTGTACTGAATAAATTGTACATTCATATCTACCATTAGTAGATGAACTACTTACAATACATGTGCCTATGAACCAAACAACGACTGAGACCCCAAAGACCTACATGTATAATGCAATGTATCATAGGTCTCTGGTACCATGTACCTTTGTAAATAAGGGAGATAATAAATTTCTAAAGCAACTTTCATGACCTTTTCAACACTTTGTATTCCTAGACTACATTTATGATAACCCTGTTTGGATAATTTGTCCCTACTGTTGTCAACTGAGGGTCCATTTTAATTTATTTGTTCCAAACTGTTGCATAATTTTGAAATTCAAATACAAAGTCTATAGAGTAATGGTCATCTATCATAAATACGTAAATTGCGCAGCAAAAATATTGTTTTCGTATTTGAATTTAGGGTTAAAAACAACCATTATTAATGCTGTCTGACCTTGATAAAACCAACTACACTTTACGAGTATACTTTTTAACTTACCTTTGGACCTTTATCTGTGTGTGACGTCTGAAAAATAAAACATTACTTTATCAGAAAATTCAGATTGATTTTTATGACATTCTTTAGATTGGGAAATTTTAGACAAAAACATAACCTACCATTTTTCTTCAGTAATCTCCTCGGCTGACATGGAACGAATTGACCAATCGTGGCGTAGATCAATAACACACCCATAAATAAGTCGCAAATGTAACATGAGTTTTGATTGGATGTTGGTACAAAGACAAACCAATCAATATTTAGAATCATTACACACCTCCGAAAGGGAAAAGTATAAGCTTTCTGGAAAAACTTGTTTTATCAATGTAGTAGCTTCATAAAAAAAATTATATCATTGGAAAGTGAAGATTTAAATAAAACCACTAAAAAATTGAGAAAAAATTCATGTTCCGGTAACCTGTGTCTATATGGGTTAATTGAAATGAATAAAATTCTTACCGGACCAGACTATTCTTCAAAATCAATTGGTAAAATCGATAGCCTGTACCTTTTGATTGAAACAGATGTATTTTTTGCCTTATTTGTTTGTTTGTATTTGTTTACTGTAATTATAAATTATTCAGACGTGTATTACTAATTCATAGTCATGATAGTTTAGAAGCGAAGATTGCGTTTCCATATATCATTCATTTATATTGTACGTGGGCATCATGCACTTATGATAACTTATTCGATACTCTGAGTGGACTTGAAAGGAATGTGTTTAATCAACAATGTTTCTATGGTTACAAATTCTAATACAAATAGTGTTAAACATCTTATAGTTTTGTACTTCGTACTAAACTTGTATAGATATCTATTGTATCTGGATTGCTATAAGCCAACAGTATTTTTGCATTAGCGACAACTCGTGCTGTAACAAAGTCAGTACGGACTGATAATTTAGTCTTAGATGCATGATTTTTTTATTAGTTGTTAGTGGCTTTGAACTAGCTGTCAGATAACTGCGAGTACTCTCAGATCTGTTCCTAATGTCTTTTTGTTGTTGGGATGTACAAGTACCCTGCCACGTCCACTTGTATTTTTGTCCATCTGATGAGTTAAGCCTTTTTCAACTGATTTTTATAGTTCGTTCTTATGTTGTACTGTTATATCACTGTCCCAGGTTAGGGGGAGGGTTGGAATCCCGCTAACATGTTTAACCCCGCCACATTATGTATGTATGTGCCTGTCCCAAGTCAGGAGCCTGTAATTCAGTGGTTGTCGTTTGTTTATATGTTACATATTTGTTTTTCGTTCATTTTTTGTACATAAATAAGGCCGTTAGTTTTCTCGTTTGAATTGTTTTACATAGTCATTTCGGGGCCTTTTATAGCTGACTATGCGGTATGGGCTTTGCTCATTGTTGAAGGCCGTACGGTGACCTATAGTTGTTAATTTCTGTGTCATTTTGGTCTCTTGTGGACAGTTGTCTCATTGGCAATCATACCACATCTTCTTTTTTATAATCAGTAAGTGGATAAATAAAATTTATTATGTAAAAACAAAGTCAAGAATATTTCTAAAGTTCAAATGTTCGAATGTTCACAAACTGTCTTTAATTGAATTGTTCGAATGTTCAATAAATCGTCACACGGACACGTAATCGTATAATGGCATAATTGTTCGGTACTGATTAATTCCAGCCTACCCACGAGGGGGGGGGGGAGACCTTGGCGGAATCTCCTGTCGGAATCTCCTGCTGTTCGAGTCCAAAGCTGGATCTTATATAGTTTAGAGCTCGAGGGGTCATCCATTAGCTTTCAACAATAGCCATAAATGTCAACAGTTTATAGAGTAGTCTAGCTATTAAATAATACATGTACTAGGTTGGGCAGTTGACAATGCTATTTACATCTGCACAATGCAATTAACGTCGGCAGAATACATGTACGATAAATGTCTGCAAGGTACATGTACTTGGTATCAATTATGTTAGATTGAAATACACCTTGTTAAATATTGTTCTTAAACACATTGTGTTACAGTGCAAAGTGGTGTCAAACAATCAAGACATTATAAACTGGAGGGTTTATCAAAATAATTATTTCATTTGAAACGGTATTGTAACGTATATAGTAAAATATTGCATCGAATTGGCAAATACTTAAACATAAACTAAACGCAAGTTTGAATGTACTCAACAAAGACGCGTCCTATTAATGGGACTATACAGTGGACGACAATTTGTAATGAACTGATAAAATATATATATAAGAGTTGCATCTGATATGTCTAAATATGCAGCCTATATAGACATGGGGAAAGCAGAAGGATTCACATTATATAAAAAATAATAAATTTTGATTTGCTGAAAACGAGTTCTTCTAACTATAATAGACAATTGAATGGACTTCCACCTACGGCCTCGAAAAGAAAAATATGATAATATCATTATTGGGTAAAGTATTATCCTCTTTCCACCTCATTTAAAGAAATAACCGGATGACGCATGTCATCAGGAGTTTTTTTACACCCAAATCGTCAGAATGCCATTTTATTTAAAAAAATGTTCACTTAAATTGACAATTTGATATTATTAAATTCAATAATAAGACATTTTGTGAAAGGGGAAACATTGTTTGTTGACATTTCCCATGATGAATAGCTAAACACAAACATGAACGGCGAATCATCACTTATTTTAACCTTCAATATTTCGATCAATATATGATAAGTTAACTTCGGATGCATAATTCTCGAAATCTATGGGTTACTTTTTGTTCAGAAATATCAACAAATCTTTGACGAGAACGGCGTGCCATAAGTTAAATTTGGTGATGTTTCAGGTTTAGATAAGAGTCAATTAACAATCCTCTATTGCGTGATCCCTAATCAATTAACATAACTTAATCATCGTATTTTATATGACGGATGTCACTAATGGAGCATGGTTGCATACCCTTCCGGAGCACACGAGAGCATACCCAATTCTTTGGTGGTATTACTCAGTCTTTTTAGTTTCATATGTAGTGTTTTACGAACTTTTTTGTTATTCGTCGTCCTTCGTTTTTTGCCATTGTGTTGTCGGTTTATTTCGACATATGAGTTTTGAATTTCCCCTTTATTTGCATCTTCTACCATTTTTGCAAAGCTGTTATCAAATCAATTGGTTTTTTTATATATATACTAGATTAGCCAGCATTTTATTTCCAATTATCTGAACAATCCCCTTATGAAGATGGTATGATGAGCGCCATTATTATTAGGAATTGAACTTGCGTAAACTCATAGAAGATATCAGTCTAATCATTATATAAACATTAACAGTCCTACATTCTGTCGATACTTATAATTTGGCATTGCACAAAATAATGACTATTTATGACGTCTTCAGACTAAATCCATTGGACATGCGCTGATTGATAGTTTAATCTTTGATAAATGTGTATATAAGTTGTTATTGGCTTTGACCTAGCTTTTAGTAAATATGATTTTCATTCTATAAATAAATAATATAATCATATATGTACAGTAATGTGGTAAGGGGAAATGTATCATTCTGAAAGATGATGACAAAAGCGACTAAGTGTCAGAGATCGATATTCTCGAGGGATGATATACACGAACAAAACAAACAAAAACTAAGTTTTTGGTAAGTAATGCTTTACAACTTCATATTATATTTGGCATATTAACTTCTTATAATTCGAGCGCCGCTGATGAGTATTATGGAGATCAAACGCGCGTCTGGCGTATAAAATTAAAAGCCTGGAATTTTTTATGAGTGTTTATAACCGCTGGGTTAATGCCTTTGCTGGTGGACGTTTCGTCTCTGAGGGTATCACTAGCCCAGTAATCATCACGTGTGTGGTGATATGAACTATCATTGATATGTTGTTTCATTGTAAAATTACTGTATATAAAATGTTGAGTTATTCGAAACACTTTTTTTTTCCTTAGGTATAAAAGATTGCCTTTGGATAGTAGCCGTATTTGGCACAAATTTTCTGAATATTCGGTATTTAAAGCTCTACAGCGCCGTATTTCATTTGGCCTATCAACTGCTTATAATCGAGCGAGCGCTGTTGTGTCTTATGTAGACGAAGCGCGCGTCTGGCGTACAATATTATAAACATGATATCTTTGATGAGTTTTCATAACTACTAGATCGATTTGACGGCAGCTGGACGTTTCGTCCCCCAGGGTATTACTAGCTCGTAGTCAGCTGGATGTTTGGTCCCCCGGGGTATCACTAGCTCGTAGTCAGCTGGATGTTTGGTCCCCCCGGGGTATCACTAGCTCGTAGTCAGCTGGATGTTTGGTCCCCCCAGGGTATCACTAGCCCATAGTCAGCTGGATGTTTGGTCCCCCCGGGGTATCACTAGCTCGTAGTCAGCTGGATGTTTGGTCCCCCCAGGGTATCACTAGCTCATAGTCAGCTGGATGTTTGGTCCCCCAGGGTATCACTAGCCCATAGTCAGCTGGATGTTTGGTCCCCCAGGGTATCACTAGCTCGTAGTCAGCACTTTTGTGTTAATATGAAATATAATTTATATGTTCTCTGTATGTAAAATGTTGAATTATTCGAAACACTAAGGTATTTCTACCCTCATATATAGATTGCCGTAGCCGTATTTGGTACAACGTTTTGGAATTTTTGGTTCTACATCACCTTAAAAAATTAATACAGTTGTTTTCAAATTAGCTTACAACATCATAAAGAATTAACAAAAACAATTATAACATGTTATATATATAGCACGCCTTTTACGAATTAACGTATTTAATTCACGAAAAGCGTAGCTTTGAGTGCATTAAATATGTTAATGAGTAAGGCGTGGCTATATATGATTTGTAACATTAATGGGCTATGACACGTCAAAGGTTAAATGTTGACCAATTAAACTTTACTGTACTTTTCAATATGTCGATCGAATAGTGGCGTGATACTATATATGATTTCCAGAAATTTAACACATGCAGCAGATGTCAGATGGATTTGTGTGTCAGATACAGGTACATTAATGATTTAAATGAATTGTTGCCGTGGGATTCAGGCTCGATAGCCATTTACGTGTTATAGAATATGTTTTCTCCCCAAAAACTCTTGAAAAGGGGGGATGCAAAATTTTATACGATGTTTATCTGCCCTTCAACTCGAAAATGACGTGTAGTTTCAAAGGAGTTTTATCGTTGTGATAAGAAGGAAACTTTTATAATACCAACTATGAAGGTAATTAATACTATATCTTCCATTCCCAGATCGGTTAATTGATTGCAATGGTTGCATGTTGAATGCGTGTAAGATCCAGGGACAAAATTTGAAGCATGATCAATTCACGGAGATAGGCCTTTATAGAATGAAGAAAATAACTAAACATCCAGTGACATATTTTTTCATTAATTTCGACACGATAAAAACAGGTATCCAACCAAAATAACAGTAGGAAAATTTATAGTCATTTCTATTACATTCCGTTTTATTCTTTCATTAAGTGGAGGAAATTAAACGACTAAAATTCCAGTGACAATTTTTTGGGAATATTTATATTGGCACGATAAAAACAAGTATCCACCAATTTATCAATATCGCCTCTTCGTTTATAGACCACGTTATTCCTTTTTGTAGCTCTCCTCGAGCATTCATTTGTTTCAAGTACAATGTATAGGGAACCATTTTTAATTTAGGGTTAGGTTTACAAGTTTGGCTAGTGTATGGGTAAGCCCCTCCCCTTTTTTCTCGATTTGTTTTGAGATATTGTTGTGTATGCATTTTGTTTACATTTATTAGGACATTTTATGGTCATTGATTTCATAGTTTACTAGGTCAAGGAGGCGGAGCTAGACAGTGAAATAATAACTTTTGAGATGGAAGTTAGAGCACTGGTCTAAGCTCCTCCCATTTTTGCTTTTCCTATGACAAGCGACACACGGGGACTGGAGAGTGCAATAACTAAAAATCATTCAGTTAACGCACTCCTCTAAAAATAACCGAAGTTAACTCACTCGCAGATCAAAGGAAAATTACCATTCATGTTACAATGATGATTTGGAAACATCAGCTTCTTCTTTGTGATCGTTGTCCCTTTTAAGACCCCAATATTAGAAATATATCATCATGTATGACAAAAGGACAAGGTTTACTCCCCTATTGACCTATTCGTAACTTTTCCTTGCCTTAATATTAATATTCTTTTGACTCCTTCTCATGGAAAATACATTTCTGATTTGTTCGATATGCATGCGCTTGAAGCAAGTCTTAATTCCCAGATTGTAACGGTAATATTCGAAAGAAGTGTCCTTACGTCTCGCTAGGCTTATAGACTTATTGATCACAAACACCATGATTTCGCTATGGCTCGAGGCATGCCTTGTTCCTGGTTTACAAAAATAAATGGACCGTGGAAAGACAAAGGCAATCACTGAAACTCCTTAGCAAATATTAGATTTCAAAGCGTTTTCGATAACAATTTAATTAGCAGTAATGTAGACGTAATAGTTTTCACGATAAAGATATTTTAAAAAATGAAAACAACACGTTATAAATTTCATGCGTCCGAAGCACTTTTCTGGATTTACCTTCATCGGGAAAGCTTAAGGCCGATTATTTGAAAGCCAAGGATGTATAAGAACCGAAAGCTGTATGTTTTAAGAAGAACAGCACTGTTGTAATTAAAGGTCTTACATAGGATGTATATTGTACATGATTGGTAGTAACTCGTCTGTTGGTACTAGTTTCTGTAAAGGTTTCTGCTTCAGTATCTTTTTGCACCTTTTCTTGTGATGTCATATGCTAACGCCCAATAGGAAAAATCTGGTCATATAGCATATTGCGTTCCATTCACATATTTGTCAGCAGTTTCATTCATGGGCTTGCGTCCCAAAAATCTACAACAAATGAAATATTTAGTATACAGCAACATATCGACAATCCTAACACTGTTTACAATTTGATTTGAGGTAATATAGACAGGCGAATTTTACGACGCAAAGTTCTAATTACGGTGATCTACGGTCACTTGAGTAACACTTTGAAACAAACAATTTACTTTCTGAGCAGAAGAAGGTAATCGACAACGACGATCTTTGCAACTCATTTCTGACAAAAAAATTGAATGTTATATAACTTTAGTGTTAAAATAACGGTTCAAGAATTGGTAGTTGTCGTCAGTTTGAGGTATAATTTACCGACAACCCAATGTCACTTTTCTGTTTTGTAATTTTTCATCGAAACGCAGCCATGCTGATTCGTTCGAACATTTATCTTTCTCTAAATTACGGAGATACCAAATTTATAGGTTATCGATTAGTTTCTTTAACTAGCACAAACATGTTCCATGTTCGTTTCTCTTTTAATCCTGATTTTTTATCAACATGTTCAAATTCATGCACATTGCTTTCTAGTTATTCATGTCCAAGAATGTGTCCCTCCCCTACCGCGCATGCGTTAGATTTAATTAGTATCGGTCAATAAGGAAAATGAAAAATTCATATAGATTATTAAGGATATATTACTTTTAATGGTTATAGCATGAATCCAGTACACTTTTCATCAGTTTCCTGTGATAGTGAACAAAACAATTCTATTGTCTTTCAAACAATGTTTTCAAATTTAAAATAAAGTTAATGAATGACCCGTATTTTTTATTTGAAAATAAGTAATGCAGTCATGAAAAATTGACTGTCCATATAGAGACATTATTGGATTATTTGTATATGGCACTTTTTTAAATAAATTAATATAACTTAGATTAGGAATGTAAATTTTCCCCTTAGATCAT
Source organism: Mytilus coruscus (assembly GCA_017311375.1). Lineage (NCBI taxonomy): Eukaryota > Metazoa > Mollusca > Bivalvia > Mytilida > Mytilidae > Mytilus > Mytilus coruscus. Next base: position 18,115,014 of record CM029598.1, read on the forward strand.
TAAAACAGGAACAAATAAGGAATAATATGGTACTTTTTATTTCAAAATAGCATGATGATAACCCCGTAATTATGTTATTAAAAATGGGAATTTTGTACAATATCGCATCAGAGGTACAATTTATGTGTTGATATAATTTCAGCAAGATAGCAGTCTGTGTTTATAATATATAGATAATGTTTCACCAGAATAATATAGTGTTTTGTCTTAAAATGACTGACAACAGAACTACAGAAAATGAAAATGATGGATGTGCTTTAATTATAAGACATAATATTATTATTATGTTTGTTTATTAGTTCCTTCATTGAATCGCGTTTATATTTTAATCAGATGATAACTTATTTAAGAAATTGTTATTTAGTTACTTGACATCTACATAAAGCATGTACACGTGAATTATGACATAATAGTGTGTTACCTGAAGTGTCCCCAGCTGGCGGTGGTCACCTGGAATATTCTTAATATTACCAAACCAATAAAACGAAAGCAATTAAATAAATTGCTGCACACGAATATTTGAACCATTACAGACTCGATAATAAAAGCTTTCTTTGTAAAAAAATTAAAAATGACAATCTTCGTCGCCGTAATAATATTGACTGGAAACGTCTATGCTTTGGTGAACCTTTGCCTCGCAGTGCTAAGAAAGAAGTAGTAAACAGACAAATCCTTGATGGTTCGTTCCAGATAGAAAGACTTATAGCAAAGAAACAGAACTCCAGAAAGGTACTTATCTTGTATTTTATACTACTACGTTATTTTTTTTTATTGGACACTATTTCATTATTTCTCAATTCTGTGGTCGTTTTTTTTTCTCAAAAATACAAGTTGCTTACGACCCAAAATAAAAGTAAGAAAAATGTCACTTAAGTTATTCCCCACAAATACAATTCTATTAGAAATCAAAATAAAAGGAAAAGAGAGTAAATATCCGCATACATAATATTTGAACACTACATGACTGAAAAATAGACATTCTTTTATAAACAAGAATCCGAATTTTAGACTCTGGTTATAGAACAGGACGAGAAAATGAGTTTTATGCAATTTCAAGAATTTTCACACGAAATAATATTTCATTCTTAAGTAACTATCAGTATGTTGGTATTATAAGCTAGCAGGTAGTTTGAATAATTCGTTAAAGTCTGTCCACACCATAATTTCGAGTCCAATGAAAAGAATTTTTATTCGAAATCAGTATGACCCAGTATTCTGAACTAAACTGGTCCGCCGTTCCATCTATAGCTTCGCACCGAAGGAACGGGTTGGAGCCATTGTCACATTGGCATTAATTGGACGAGTCTTACAAATTCAACGATTCGCTAATAAAATAGACCAATTATAGTGATAGGAAATTGACCTCAATTGTTAATACTGCGATGCCGCAAAATAAACAAGTATCTGTTAATTAACCCCATGGTGGTAGCGCAGATAAATGACCAACGAGCGTGTTATCATGTTCTTAACAAAATGAGCTGGTATCTTTCATTCCCTTAAGAACTCAGTAGGGTTATAAATGTGCTAATTTTTCGTTTGGTTTCCTATCAGTATAATACATAATAAACATAGCACATGATGCATTAGTCTCGTCGAATTATTAAATCCCGTGGTCAGAATTCTGACCACGGATTTAGGCCGTACCTGTTGTCAGTGTAGCGATAAGTGAACACAACAGGGGTCCAGTTTATATTCTGAACACGATATTCCATAAAAGCAAAAAGATAAAATATGTCCAATACCTATTATATTTATGGCAGGCATAAAAGTTTAATGATGGTAACTGATATGTGTATCTTTTCTAACTGTTACTTTAAAGTGAAACGTTTGCCGTATTACCGGTTCGTGATTTTTGAATAACAGTCTGTGGATTGATCATAACAAAATTGAAATAATTCTCCATGCATAAATGCTAAGAGTTGAGTGCTTTATTTGAAATGATATTTATCCCATTTTTATGGACGGTTTGAGTCCACTAATCGAGATTAAAAAAGGGGGTCAGGAACCTCGTCTGTCTTATAAAGTCATATATTTTATTTGTTTTCTGTTTTTTTATGGTAAGAAATAAGCGTTAATGGCAAATCATTGATTGTTTCCTATTAATTTATTCACAACTTTTATAGACTCGATACGATTTAAAACTGACATTTTGAAAAGACATTGATCTATTGTTGAAGACAACATACTACTCTGTATAAATGTCTTTTATTTATAATTTTTATGTTGGGTGCTGTCTCGTTGACGTGTACACCACATCTTCTTTATTCATACCATAAACATAGAGTATTTGATACTGTATGCTTATTCTGTTCTACTATGACATCGTGAATGGGCAAAAATGAGCTGGCATTTTATATTAAACCATAGATATATAAACCACGTTCATTTCGGATTTTTTTTTTGGGGAATTTCATTACAAAAAGGAAGACTGCAGTTCATCGTTTTAGATTCGAAATTTAAAGTGACGCGTACCTTAGGCATAAATGATTTTGTTTGAATTTTACTCGAATTTATTTTGAAAGCAATGAGAATAATTTCCTTTAAGGACAAGTACATCTAAATGAATTGATATTCACATTTTAGGTGTTTATTAACCTCGACTTATATTTTGATTATATAAGCCATCGGTTGCAAGTCTCCAGGTGTCAAGTATATATTAATTTTATGACATAATTACCATATCTGGAATTGACGGGTGGGGAATCAGTGTTTTATTCAAATCTTAGGTTCTACAAATCAATAACCCAATGTGAAATCGACTTCAGAATTTTCATCTTTACTTTAACATTTGAATACTTTTGAATATGCGAGTATACGAAAACAACTGTTTTTTTTTTAAACAAAGTGGAACATGTATATTTGCATTTAATATTACGTTTTAGCAAATAAAACAATTTTTAGTTTGATATTTAATTTTGTAGGGCTTGATTTCTCACATAATTTAAGCGTAAGTCATTTGTAATTAAACACACATATAGAACAATTCTTATTTAGTTTCCTAACATAGGCAGTTGACCGTTCCGCTGCATGGCTTGCTTCAACAATTCATTGTCAAAACGTTTAAAGCAAATCTATCAAGTGAAAGACCCAACTATCTATTGTCTGTATTCAAGAATTTAGATATTCATATTTATATGCCAAGCATTTTTTAAAGATTGCTGTTGCTTGCTTAACATCCAGTGGCAAATATTTCATGAATATAAAGTATATTGCATAAACAATTGGGTAGGGTTTGCCCTCCTGAGAATCTAGATATGTTTTTCATAATGTCATGTTCAATATCCATATTCTCACACTGACTGTGGTAGAGTTCCGCTTTGGGGGACTAATATTTGATGATACGTTGACCCCGGTTCAGCATTTATTGGCAATTCCTAAAATCGAGAAAAATAGAGATAATTGTACTTGAGTTCTTTAACACCTTATATAATTGCTTTTCAGGATGAGCTACACTGTATACCTAGTAAAATGGTGTGGATATCCAGACACAACGTGGGAACCAACATGCCACATTGACCAGAGATCTCTCTCTGGATATATACCTAGCAATATTAACCCTCATCGCCTAAATGCAGCAGCAAAAACATTTGAAGATATCATTCGAAATAGACTGAAACCCGAGAAAGATGTCACTCCGTGTCTTCAAGATTTGACTTGGATGTATACAGATATTGTTTTCAAACAGATGAACTGTATTACTGAATTTGGTAGACGATTTTAGTCGACTGCCACTAATAGAGTCATGAAAGTATCGGATTAATTCTAATGGACAAGGACTAACAATTGATTTTACTATCAGACTTTCTCCTTGACTACATTTTAGGAAAATATTTGTACGGACTGAGGATGGTAGTGTTTTACAAAATTCGTTACCAATTGAAACCATTAAAATCATGATACCAACTCGTGTTTGTTAAATAACACTTAATACAACTACAAGTACAGTGTTAGTTAAAGATGTCTGAAAAATTTATAGTGGACAACCGACTACCAAAGTCAATGATGATATAAAGGCTATACATCATCAGAAAACCAACAGATATGACTGTGCTATGGTCGCTTTCAAAGTACGAAAAGGTGACTATTGGGAAGATGACATTCGTGTAATAAGATCACGCAGGAAATTTACAATATGTGCAGATGTGATCTCCGCCTCGAAACCTTGTTTGGACGACGAAGATGACGTCGAAAATTTGACCATGGTTGAAATTAAACAGAAATTGCAGGACCATGGTGTTGTCACTAAAATTCGCAAACATGACAAGCTTGTTCAGTTATACAAAGACACAGTGTTACAGAACCATTCGTAACCTATTTTATATATTGACACTATATTAAGATTTTTATGAGTATTTGAATTTTTAAGCAAACTCGATGATATCATGAACAGTCTATTCGATCGCAATTTACATTTTTTTTTAAATGTATACATGTTTCCGTTGAAATGACAGTTGTACATGAAACTAGTATTCTAGTTATGCATGACTGAATTGATTTTTTATATGTAAATAATTTATTAACATTATGATGTTTTGAGGATATTTGTTTATTTTTCATTTCTAAAGAAATTCTATAAACAAATATATCCGTTTTATTAAAAAAAGAGGATAAATGAGCTATTTCTCTCGTGGTACTGAAATCCCTATCCGGGTATGTTATCGGTTGATTTCTTATCTGAAAAAGTGGCATCATGATTGTGATAACAATCCTATAAAAGTCAGCATGATAGGTGATAATTAGTGAATGTGTAAAATTACTGTGGTCGTGCTGGTTTTATTTCATGGACTTGTTTATCTATCTTCACACACATTAATTTATGACGCTATTTTATTTGAGAATATGGTACTTTACAGAAAGATATGCATAATTACTCATCGAAAAAAAGTGACTGAACTTGCACATTAAAGCACATTGTTTTGTTTAGAAATAGGTATTATCTTTTTTAAATTAAGATACAGCTGATATTTGTTTAATATATATAGAAAGGCCATGTGTTTGTCCCAAGAAAAGTATACATTGTGTAAAGGTGAAGCTTAGCAGTGCAACTTAATATATCGAAACATACTGAATCTAAAAGTAGATTAAAAAATGATTTTTACACTTTCTACCACACATTCTAGATTCATTTATTGATTATTGATGAAATTAGTCATTGTGTCTGCATTCTCTTACTGTCTTTTCAATTTTAACTATTTTCAAGCTTATATCAACATAAAAATTACACGAATAAAAAGTTTATTTGCTATTATTGTTCACATCTTTTACTTTTTATTAAGTCTTCGCGGATGGATAATTGTTTCATTGGCAATAATATAAAAAAAATCCTTTTATATTTTACCAACAGGATAAAAGCCATGAAAATAACTATCATTGAAAATTGAAAATTATTTCCAATACAACTTATCCAGGGGAGCGAGCGATCTATATCATTTGAGATCAATGTTTTGTTTTTCTGATAGAACAATGTACATGCACAAGCGTAAATCGTTTTCAAATGGAGTTATTTCCCTTGATTCTTGTTAACAAATTCGAGTTGCCTCCCTTAAATGCAACAAATTCTTGGATATGAACACTTTTAGTTATACATCCTGTCGATACCATTATTTTTGTATTGTACAACGTCATAAAAAGTGTTTTTTGTTTTGGGTTTCATGTTGAAGTGACCTCAAAATTCCCACATTTCTGATTGGGGTAAGACCTCTAATTAAACAAAACTCATCTAATATACCAAGCTTATAATTTAGAACTTAGGATCGTGTATGGTCTACATAAAAATCACAGTGACAATCAAATTAAAAAGTAAATACGAAGAAAAAACAAACTAATAAAACATGTGCCAAATTTATATCTTGCTAATTGTCATCTAAGGCCCTATGTATTTGTGGAAAAAAAAACTTAGTGTTACGAATATAAATATAAATATCAACAGTAAAAGTAAATGTAGAAATGATACTTTGTGTCAACATATGAGTGCTGACTACCAGGCTGATGATACGCTTGGAAAATGTTCGCCGGCACTGAAATTGACTCAGAGGTTGTTAAATCTCACCATATATACAAGGATTATAACTAAGTAAGCTAGACCCGCTTTACGTATACAAGAGATGCTAGCCTTGGAGTAGAAAAAGACTTACTGCTTAAATATGTCAAGGTTTTATCAACAGTAAATGTTTTGTCTACCCTTGAGTAATCTATATAACACAAAGTGTATAGTAGCTTAATGGAGACTTCAAGAACATCCTTATTAATAAATGTACCCAATTTAAGGGTAAACTCATTATTTATATATTCATTTACTTTTATCCTGAGAATCATTAATACTCACAAAAGATCCCAATCGGGAACAAACTCTTCTATATCAGCAAACGATCTGGACAATTGTTTGCGAAACATAGGAACGAATATAGCGTCATCTTCTAGTATCAGAACTCTCTGGTAATTCTTTAATATCATCTATGAATATCAAAAATTAAATCCCAAATGTGAAGTTAATTAACACTTATATAAAAATAAGGAGATGAGGTATGATTGCCAATGAGACAACTATATCCACGAAAGTTCAAGTGAAGTGGATGTAGGCAATCATAGGCCTTTAACAATAAGAAAATCCCATACCGTATAGTCGGCTATAAAAGGCCCTGAAATTAAAATAATGAACCAGTTCTATTGATAAAACTAACGAACTAATTTATAACAAATTAATTTATGTTTGTTTTCTAAATTTGAAACCGAGATATCGTTTTGGAAAGGTACTTATATTTAAGATAAACATCGGTTGTTCTAACGTTATCAATTAGAGTCCATTTGATCAGCAATTCTGCTGTCTTCCATGATTTTAAAATCTGTTAGTCCTTCCAAATATGAACGCTGAGATATAAAATTTACTAATTTACGAAGAAATGTCCAGTTTTTTAGGATTCAAATTTCTACAAAATAGAAAATAAATAAGTGCAGCTCTGATATGTAGATGGTGCTGTTTGCTGTTTGTCCTAAATATAGGGTTTAGGTAACAATATGTTTTAGATATATACCAATTTGCAAATTTATAGATTAAACTAAGACTAGCCTGCTTCAAAGTTTTGTACAAATAATTGTTTGTTTATTTGCATCAATACTTTGTACAGTTAACTTTTTCTTCTAAACATTGTACCAGTATTTTGATTTCATGTACTGTTTATGATGTTATAATGTTTAAGTTAAGTTATTTGACTGTATTCCGAGCATTCTGTTCATACGATATAATATTGTTTATAACTGTCTTGTTTATTTATCTATTATACCGTTATTTCATGTACATGTACATGTATTATTATTTTTTTTTTTTCTATCTTTTGGTAGTTTATTTATTTATTTTAGGAAGATCGGGTGTCTTTCTTCTGAGCATTCCTTTCTTGGCATGTTGCTAAAATACTTTTCTTTAAATATTTTAACGAGTATCATTCAATATACAGCATAAATGTCTAAAACTTGAAATTCAATTATCAAATTATCAAAAAATTAAGTGTCGTAAAGTGTATTTATAATTTTCAGAAAAAAATCCTTTCAAAATCAAGGGCAGATAATTATACTGAATTTGATAGGACAATTTGTATTTTGAGGTTTTTCAAGAAAGTAAGGTCCGTGACCCCTATTTTTATTTGATATTTCAGAGTATTTATGGAAATCAATTCTCTCGTTGAATTTTAGCCAGTTCTATGATTTAATGTTTCCTCAATAAGGAAAAGTTAAGATTCCCATATTTAACCAATATAAAATAACCTCGATTTCGTTAATTTCAATGTAATTTATCGAAAATATAATGTCCGTGACCCGCAGCTTTTTATATTGAAGTTTGAAAGAACATTGACCCAAAAGTCTTTTACAGACGTTTGAGAAAAATGTATTGTCGAACATTTAGACACCCCAGCTACCCTTAGGGGAGAAGGTTGAGTTTTTAATTAAGTTGTTTACCCCACCACGTGTTCATGTGCTTTACATAAGACCTAGAAAGTGATCTGTGATCGTCTTACGGCATATCTTGATATATTTTGTGATTTTCTTGATATATTTTGTCATTTTCTGGTTTTATAAAAACAAATAAGGACATGTCCATTGAAACTTTTTTTGTATAATTTCATTATCCGTAAATAAAAAAAAAAAAAAAAAAAATCACTGCTTAGAATAAATGGTAGATTGATTAAATCAGTATTCAAAGGTTGCAATATCATCAGCATTGAGACAAAACACAAACAAAAGCAAATTAAAAGTGTGAATCAACTTGAAAGTTATTATGTTGAAAGTCCTGTTTGAAAAAAAAAAAAAAAAAATGCGAAAGGAAACTGACATGTATGTTCTGTTTTGTGTTTGTAAATGCATGCTGATCTTTTGAAACGACAATAGTGGTATAACTATGTAAGACATATTTATCACTGGTTCTACAAATATGCAAGAAATATTTGTCACTTGCAAAAAACAATATGTCAGAAGTTAAGTAAATATCATTAAATAAATTAATTGGAAAGATTTGTTGTGCCGTTTGACATATATTGCTCTGATTAATTAAGAGGTAGTCTATTACACTGCAACCGGTTTTATAATTAAATGTTATTTTACTACTGTCTGAAACGAATCTCCCGTTACACATACGTGACCTGTTGATCTACACAACTGTAAAATTCAATTGCAAAGCTGTTCGTTGTTCAGTAAGACCTTTCTATATGTGGGTTCAATTTGAAAGGGCACACAAAAATATCAGAAAAATTATCAATTGCGAAAAAAGATTTAAAGATGACCAAAATAGACTGAAGTAAGATGCAGCTGTTTTTATAGTACGAAAATATACATGAAAAGGTATTTTTACGATAAATATTTCCTTCAATCAGATTCACATTAAAATATGAATCAAAAGGATTAAGACAAACTTAAAGGAGTGTTATTTTCTTTATTTTGAATAATCCCGTGTATTTCTCAATTAATTTTATGTGACCACGATTGTATTTAATGACTAATTTGGGTTAGACCGCCATTAATGAAACTATATCGATCTTTTTCTACTTCCAGGGCACCTAAGGTCAATCTCAGAATTTTAGTAGGGTGTTTGCTGATTATGCTTTTCCTGTGATGTATTTTGTGATATTTTATGATTCAATGGCTGGGTTTTTATCGCTTACTGTCTGAAGATGTGGTATTGTTGTCTATTTTTTATATCGAACTTTCTTAGTTCATATAATGGGATAACAGATAATAACTTATCATATCATGGGCGGATCCACGATTTTTGAAAAGGCCGTAAATCCGGATAACGGAATATAACATAATTTGGACTATTTAATGTTAAAAAATCAAACAAATTGAAGGAAACAAGGTGAGTGTCTTGCAAGAGGATGACTGGTTACATGTCTTTCCGGAGCACCTCAGGTCGCCCAAGTTTTCACGGGCACCGTGTTTCTCATTTGCTTTTAGTTTTTAGTGTTGAGTGTTTTTCCCCGGGTTTGTCTTTGTCAAATGATTTGCATTCGTTTTGACTAAAGCTTCGGTTGTCTTTTCTGCTTTTTAAATAAGCTATGAAATACCCTGACATGACATGAGTGTTTCCGAGGCCTTTAGAGAATATCATAAGAATTAAGATTTAGACAAGTGTAAATATTGAAGTCAAAACTTAAATCAATTATATACAAGTTATAGCAAAATGTGATTCACTCATTAAATTAAATATAAACAATAGATTTATTTACACATCAAGCCCTATAAAATGTTATTGAACAAGTCTAGATATTTATTACTGTTAGACTACGGGATGAACGAGAGGCATTTTTCTTATAGTTCTAATTACAAAATCGTCTCTATTTTTTCATAGTCGACTTCAATGTGTTATGTAAATATAAGAGTAAAAGGAAATTCAAGCGTTCTTCTTCCATTATGGTTTGCGTGAAGGTTTGCATGAATTTTAACGACGAGTTTGCTCTGTCTGTTGAATTTATGCTTGTAAACGAGAGCTTATAAAGAACTTTGATAATGTTCAGAAATCCCGTAGCACAATAGTAGAACATCTCGGGTATGTTATGATAGAAGTAATTGTAGATAGTTTGTCTGACTGGTTTCGCCAAAATTAGTTCAAGAGTTAAACTTTCTGCCTAAAAGAGTCAAGATAAGACATTTCTGACTAACGGATTATGTCATCGATAGTATTAATATTTAACGTGTGATCAATGTTGCTTAATATCAGGGCTAAAGCCTTTATAACAGAAACAGCTCGTGCAAAAAAAAAAAAAAACAAACAAATATTGAATTGCTGAATCACTTCTAAACAACTCCTTTTCATTGCCGGCAGAAAAAAAATATTTTGCTGTGTCACTTCAATCATTTAAAATATTCGAATTCTTTCTCATTGCTTCGTGTTGATTGGACAAAAAGTTTAATAGCATTTTTCATGATGTACCCTTCTACAATATCGAGGATATATCCTTGAAGTTTCCTACTCAATCCGCTTTCATATCTAAACATGGTATACACGGTTTCAAAATATTACTATAAAGGTAAAATGCGTAATTTTTGTAAGCCGTCCTTTGGCGTCAATGGCTGTTTTCTTTTCTCATGTGCGTCTTCGTTTGAACTGATTGCTTCTAAACAGGATAAAATACCCCCGTACATTGTGCTAAAGATACCGACAGATGTAATTTTCTCGCTCCATGACCTTCAATTTTATTTGGGTTATTTTGTTCTGTACATACTTATTCATATTTACATCGTTTACGTCTTTCTAAAAAAAGAAATATTTAAAAAATAACCCGAGCTGTTTTAAATTATCTAACATCAATTGTTTTCAGGAACATTGCAACATTTTCATACGACTAGATTTATGTTATGAAGTGCACAATAATATTTAATTGTCCTAGGGAAAGTCGTGTAAATTGCGCCGCCCAACTCTGATTCTACCCAAACATGGTTCTTGTGCCATCCATAGTCTTCGCGCAACAAAACATGATGTCCAATCTGGCATCTGTCAAAGACTGGAGAATCAACATGATCAAACCGCAAGGTGCTGCACATATCGTCTAATCTCCTTGGACAAATGTAAGCAACTTTTCTACTGGACTACCGTTCTTTAGATATCGTATAAGAAGCCCGGGTTGTTCCCAGTTACTTGAATCCGACACCTTATCTCACTGATATCCAAATTATTGACCAAACGGTTGACTTTTTAACTTAATATTAATGCTGGACTCTGGTCTCAGATACCCAGACAGTCTAACCATAGAATTGACACAATGTATGTAGCTTTAAATCTGTCAAAGTTTCTTTCAAGTTTTGGTACGGCTCGGTTACTAAATTTTGTGGTTAGGACCACATGTGTCTTTGAATAACTTGCACACAAAGCACTACAGTCCATCTTTGTACTTTGAGTAGTAAATAAATTAAAATTTCAAAACCCGGTCCCGACAACAAGACATTTTAAATGAACCTGATTCGTTGTGACTATCCTTCTATGATTTTAATGGAAATCTGAAGGTAAACTCGAGCATTTTATAATATGAATACATGTGTTTTCATCTCCTGTTAAAGAATGTGGGTCTACATTTCCAATATCAATTACATCCAATTTTTTGAGGTTGTCTCTTTGATATCCGTCTGATATCATTTCAGAATCAAGCAATATATCATCATGCAACAAATTGGCTCAAACAATTGCTGACTATGATGATCTTGACTGTTCAAATCGTCAGCCTCGGGGTTGGTGATTTCAAAACTGTTAATATCGTCGGAGGGTTAACAAAATGAATATTGATACAAGGCTCACAATTTTGTACGCCAAACGCGCGTTTCTTCTACAAAAGACCCATCATATTAAAAAAAGGTTTAAGGCAAAATGAAATACGAAGGTGAAGAGCCGACAGGACCCGTTTAAGGATGTATTCTTCTGACGTTTCAGTCTCGTTGAAATCTCGTTCTGGAATTATTTCCAAAACATGTGATACAAGTGGAAAATATCAATGAATTTAAAAAAATGTTACAATCAAACTTAACTCTGTGAAACAATTGTGTATTTACAATAAGTAGTTTTTTAAGTAATAAATTTTTCAAATTTCATTACCAATTAAGTCAGTCTTTTTAGCCAAAATTTTGAGAAAATGGGTGAGGGGTACAAGAAATGATTTTACCAGAAACATGAATATCCCATATCACTTTTTTCTTTTCAAATTTCCTAGATATGTATTTTTCAAATAATTATAACAAAGAAGTTGAAATAATATGCATTTTGTTCTTAAAATAGAGAAAAATCAGAAATTTACAAAATTAACAGCATGGTAAATTTGACACGAAAAAGCTTCAAAATATGATAAAACATTCTTATATTAACATCTGCATATAGTTTGTTTTTTAAGTTAAAATTATTCAGATTGGTACACTTCATCTTTATTGAAAGTATGAAAAAAAGTTTAATTGTTGAACTGTGATTTTTTTTCACGATTTTAGCCCAAAAATGGGTAAAAATTGACGAAAAATGGGAAAATCATCAAAATTGGATACTTTCAAAGGGCCGTAGCAAAAACAAAAAAAAAAAGTGCACCACCATATGATTTTTTCTTTAGCAATTTTTTTTACAGTCATATAAACCCAAAAATCAGGTTAAGAAAAAAAGTTTAATTCTAGAAATATTTGGCTCCTCAGAGGTGTACATCCTTAATTCCGTTTTGCCAAATACAGCTAAGGTAATTTATTTCTAGGGATAGAAAATCCTTAGTATGTCGAACAATTCAAAGTTTTGAAATTGCTTTAACGCGCGTTTCGTCTACAAAAGACTAATCATATCCAAAAACGTTTAAGGTTGCAATTCTGTAAATATAGACAATGCAGTTTCCCATTTACTGCTAAAACTGTGCCACTTTTACTATATAGTTTCGTAAAAAAATATATCCTAGAATAGAAAGTTGATATGCACTACTATTTCATTCAAAGTTCAAAACATAGGGCTGTGCAGCATATTTTCAACATTTATACGCCCCGAACTTCTAAGAGTTTAAACTTATACTGGAATTCTGTACTACCCCTCCCTCCGCTCTGGGTCTTCCTCAGAATTCAATTTCGCCGCTATCAACGTGTATTTATACTGGGTACATTCCCAAATTATGTCTCTATTAGATGAAACATAGAGATCATATCTGGGAACCAGTACGTAAACAAAACAAAATATCTATGAATATTATATATCTCTCAAAAAGAGGCGCGGTTTGTGAAACAGCTGTATTTACAAAGTGCAACTTTAAGGCAAAAATAAAGTACAAAGGTGATGAGCCGAGAGGACCCGTTGAATTCCGTTTTACCAAATACAGATAAGGTTATCTATTCCTAGGGGTAGAAAATCCTTAGTATTTCGAACGATTCAAAGTTTTGTAAACAGTAAATTTATAAATATGATCATATCAATTATAATTCATGTCAACTGGGCTGGTGATACACTCGGGGAGGAACCTCCTCCAGCAGTGGCATCGACCCAGTAGTTGTGAAAAACTCATCAATGATACCAGACATATACCAGTTATATTATGAAAACCGGTTTTTTTCAAAAGTGATTATTTTCTAAGGGTTAAATATTTCGCGGTGGTGTCTTGCCATGGCTTTGTTTGGACTTGTTTGTTTGCTTTTTGGCCTTGAATGTTTGTCCCTAATATTTTATGAACTATGTATTTACTTTCAGGTATCACAGATCGAATTTATTCGTTCATAGTGTGTTAATTTACGTTTTTTGATTGAGTTAAGCCTTCCAATTGATATTTTATCGTGTGTTTTTCTATGTTGTGATGTTATACTATTGTTTCAGAAAAAGGGAGAAGGTTTGGTACCATTAAAACGTTTAATCCCGCTGCAAATGTTTGCACCTGTCCTAAGTCAGGAATCTGATGTACAGTAGTTGTCGTTTGTTTATGTAATTTATACGTGTTTCTCGTTTCTCGTTTTTATATAGACTAGACCGTTGGTTTTCCCGTTTGAATGGTTTTACACTAGTAATTTTTGGGCCCTTTATAGCTTGTTGTTCGGTGTGAGCCAAGGCTCCGTGTTGAAGGCCGTACATTGACCTATAATGGTTTACTTTTATAAATTGTTATTTGGATGGAGAGTTGTCTCATTGGCACTCACACCACATCTTCCTATATCTATATAATTTTGTACGCCAGACGCGCGTATATAAAGAGTTAAATGAAGCTGTCGATAAACTAACCTTTCTGATAACTACTTGAGTCATTTGAAATTCATGGGTAACTAATTAACTGGTAATTTTTAACTTCAAGCAATACAAAAAGGGTCAGGGTGGTTGAACTTTTAATTGGTCGTACACAAATTTTGTTATAACTTTGCATACAAGTACATAGCATCATCATAGCATGAATATTTGTTTTGTGTAATTCTAGATTCTAGAATTTTTTCTAAAAGTGCATCAAAAATATATTTATAAGAAAAATGGAAAAAAGGGTTTGTGCTTGTGAGATTGTATAAGCTAATGCGAGAACAGTTTGTATAATCTAAACTATATGTCTTCCCGATATTTCCTTTTTTGAAGTTACCTTGGAGCTCGGTATTTTTGTTAATACTTATTTATATTTAAAATTTTCAGGTACTTAGAAAACCAATACCGAAAACTTGTAAGTTAATGACAGTGCGGACGTCATCATCCAAAATCAATCTCCATAATTGGTACGATTAAAATCTATCTCAGCTAAGAATACGAGATCCATCCAATGAGATCGAACTTAATTTTGGAAAAAAACGATTTATGTGACTTTATCGATCCATTTTTAATTGATGAGACAGACAAATTTGATTCTAACTTAAAGTTTGTTACAACAATCCGGTTTTTTTTCGAGAGTAGTCTTTCCTCGAGTTGGCTTAAAATAAAGTTTAAGCGGTGAATACATTTAACTTTTTGCAGCAACACACCATATTATCGGCTATCATTACGGCATACAATAGGATGATTGATATGTTTTTTATTGCTATTTAAACAAATGTTTTGGCTATCGTGTACAGCAGATTTTTTGCGTTTTCCAACTAGCATTGCAATATTATCGATATTGCAATCGTGTACAGCAGATCTTTGCGTTTTCCAACTAGCATTGCAATATTATGGATATTGCAATCGTGTACAGCAAATTTTAGTCTACATTTCGGATTGCCATTGGAATACTATTGATATTGCAATCGTGAACAGCAGATCTTTGCGTTTTCCAACAAGCATTGCAATATTATGGATATTGCAATCGTGTACATCAGATTTTTGTCTACGTTTCCGATTGCCATTGGATTACTATTGAAATTGCAATCGTGTACAGCAGATTTTTGTCTACACTTCCGATTGCCATTGGAATACCATTGATATTGCAATCTTGTACAGGAGATTTTTGTCTACGTTTCCGATTGCCATTGTAATACTATTGATACAGTAGAATAAGATCTGTGGTCTCTATTGCATCTACTGTAGCGATAGCATGTAATAGTCTGTGAGCATCAAAATAAAATAAAGACAGGTTCATTTTCAATTTTTATAAACTAAATTGTTTTACCTAAATTTTACTTCATTTAGATCTTGAAAGTAGCGATGCATTGGGTTACCATGAAGGTTTGACATATAAGAAAATTGTTACTCTCTTGTCTTTAAAATTTAAAATAACATAAAACTCTGTAGTCCTAAGAGAATACAATAAAACATTCCGTTTTTAATTCATGACAAAGTATAGGGGGCTGCGTTTAGGAGTTCCGGATGCAGGTGGGTCCAAAGTCGATTGGATCTGATGAGGTTTTTATGATTGTGTGTTTATTTTGTACACCATTGTGCTATATTTTACTTAATTTGTATTTTATCGGGACAGTGTAAAGGTCATTATGTTTTACTATACTGTATGTACTATCGACTACAAAAGCTTTTTTTGTGGCCGTCTTCGTCAGATTTATTTGGTTTTTTTTGTTTGAATGTTTCGGCCAGTTGTGTTGTATGTTTACCCAATTTAGGCTGCTGGATCCCATATATTGTCACGAAACCAATTACATCTTTATCAGTTAAATATTGTGTCAATATAATGGAACAATAGGTTGCACCACTTCTGTAAATATAGATAATGCAATTTCCCATAGGAACTCCTTTTACGGCTAAAACTGTGCCACTTTTACTATGAAGTTTCGTAAAAAAATATATCATAGGGCTGTGTGGCATATTTTCAACAATTATATGTCCCGAACTTCTAAGAGTTTAAATTTATACTAAAATTCTGTACTACCACTCTCTTCACTTCTGTCTTCCTCAGAATTTAATTTAGCCGCTATCTATGTGTATTTATACTGGTAACATTTCCAAGTTATGCCTCCACGAGATGAAGTATAGAGATCATATCTGGGAACCAGTACGTAAAAAAAATATCTAAGAATATTATATATATCTCCCAAAAGAGGCGAGGTTTGTGAAGCAGCTGTATTTACAAAGTGCAACCTATAAACAACTGTCATACCTTCTGAACGTAGACTGAACAGATCGTAATTGACTGCAAACGAATTTCCCGCAATGGATAAGTCAGAAAACTACATGAAAGACTGACAATGATTTACAAAGGTATTATTCAGTATTTTAAGAGAAGTTTAGTGCAAAATGACCGTTTCACTTTAAAATAGATATTCTGGTCTAAGAGTACTCGCAGTTACTGGAAGCTCGTTAAAAGCCCAATTTCAAATAATAGATAAACTATGTTCTTGTACAGAAAATATCATAATCATGCAATGTATATAAACAATAGTTGTTATTGATCAGTTGTCATAATTAATTGCTTGATTTGTTGTGTTTAACGTCACTTTAAGCCTGCCTGGTGATATCATGGCGGTCATTTTTGTTAATTGAGGAAGTCAATGTACCTGAAGAGAACCACCGAATTTTATCAACTGTTAAGTACATATCATGAGTAAAATTAGAAATTATAGGTAGCTTTTGATATAATTTTGCATTGTAAACAAAATTTCCCCCCCAAAAAAAAAGAGAATTATGTGTTTTATTTCCTCGAACGTATCACCTATTGCAAGTTTTGTTAGTTTAAATCATACTTAAAAAGTAAAATAACAAAAATACCAAACTCAAAGGAAAATTCAAATAGGAAATTCCCTTATCAAGTGGCAAAATCAAAAGCTCAAGCACATCAATCGAATTAATTCTATTATGTTAGAATTGACAAATAAAGAACTTAACCTCAGCGTACCTTGCTTACAGGCAGTCAGAAGTCACAGAAGTCAATCAATTCAGATAAGGTAATACCTATATTACGAATAAAGCAACTTCATAACATATAATGATCTTGTACTTGCTTAACAAATTTTCGACAAATTCTATCACTTTCATTAGAAACGCTGTTTCTGCATTTCACCCACAGCCTGATAAAAGCAACAATTCGTAAAATAATTGAAGAAGAAAGGCGATATCATTATATTACTAACAATCCAATTAGATACAATACGAACCTTCTAAAAGTAGAAAAAATAAAAGTAAACTCAGTCTTGTCTTCACATTTGAATTCATGAAAGCAACGATGTATTTCATATCAATTTTATTATAACATATCCAGCAGAATGGCTTCCAACAAATCCGAAAACTATTTACAAATGTGTCTTCATACGTTAGACTGGAAATGATCACTAAAATGATTTTAATAGGTCATAGTCATACAGACGTATTACTAATTGCCAAAATAATATTTGAGCTGCGTCGGATAGAAATCGACCTTATGAAAGTGGTGATAGTTTACTTACATATACATGCATTTCACTATGATTGATCGAAAATAAAATTCTGGCAATTAAGGTAACTTTTTGGTCTGAATTTAAACATTCTTACAAAATATCCATATTTAGAAACGGTTGAAGCATTTGCATGCACATTTCTCCATCAAATATAGTGTACTACATGTATTTGTATTTATTTACATAAGGTCGATTTCTATCTGACGCAGCTTATTCTATATTATTCATAAGAAAAAATTACAATTACATAGCAGATATTTGCATGCTACTTCCATATAATGCATTCAATACTTATTTAAACATTTGTCCAGCTTGAAATAAAAAGCCAGCGTGTTAACGTTATAGCTTTTAAAAGAGTTATTTCATAGTATTTTTCGGTCTACACGGCATATCTACATAAGTGTGCCAGCCTTTCTTAATGATTTCTTTTCCCTGATAACATTGTCAAAAAAAAAAAAAAAATAAAAAAAAAAATTAAAACTTGAACAGTTTGCAGTCTATGCGACAAACGATAGTGTACATGATAAAATACAATCGCCTTACTCTCTTCTTACCATCAGATGTTACTACTTTTATATTGTTTGACTAGTTATTCAATATACAAATACATGTCTAACTATGATAATTCTCTAACCACTGCTCTATTTCTTCAACACGATACCCTACTGGTCCTCTTTCACCTGCAAATACAATGACGTCATTTAAAACAATATATAAACGCTCATACAGCCCTCCGTACTGCAAATTAGCCTCGTCTCGCATGTTATCCACAACAATTGAACATTTTGGTCCAAAAGATTGTAGCCGTTTTGCTGCTGCAATGCGTTCTTGCAAGTTTCTATGATAATTTATTTCTATGTTATTTCCAAATTTCCAACCATCAGAGGGGTGTGCCTCTTCAATGTAAATGATTAGAAAATCAGCGATATTAGAAAAGCGAGCTATTACTTCATTGAAGTGCTCAAGCTTAACCATAAACGGCGGTCACGAACAACTGCCAAAATTCAATACCAGAGGTCTTCCTTTCCGTTGAAAGTCTGACAGCCTCGTTTTGACCAAATCGTCTATCGTAATCACTTCAACGTTTGGAGGATTGCCATATAACTTAGCAGTTTTGAAAACATCTAAATACATCGCCCTCCATACTTGTTTGAAAAAGGCTATTGTATAAATGGAGTGCATACAGTCTTCGTCAGTCAGTGTAGTTCCTTCGTGTATTTTTCTAAATCTTGCTGCAATTGATTCTTTGATAGAAGAAAAACACCTTGATAGCAGAACATTAATCGACAGAACAACCATTTGTAGGATGCAACCAATTACCTTGAAGAAGTGAAGGAGCATCTGTAATTGAAAATAAAAACATTTGAGAATACGCATAAAAATAAAAGGAAATGGTGAATTCGCGTCACGGAGACAGCGACCCAACGACATACATGACCAAAAAGACATCTAAATGGCAATATACAGACTTCAGCAATAGATAAATGTCTATAAATAAAGGCAACAGTAGTATACCCTGTTCAATAGTCATAATTTGATTAATCAAAAACAAATCCGGGTAACAAACTAAAACCGAGGGAAACACATCTATAAAATATATCCATAGACACATTACAAGTGTTATCATTCTTAATTCAATTGAAGGGTTCATATTTCTATAGAAATTTGTTTCTAACATGTAAAAAAAAAAAACCTCTGAAAGATACCAGGTTGATAATTTTGTATGCCAGACGTGCGTTTCGTCTAAACTAGACTCACCAGTGACGCTAGAATCAAGAAAGTTAAAGGTCTAAAAGTTAAATCACAAAAATACTGAAATCCGAGGAAAATTCAAAACGGAAAGTCCCTAATCAAATGGCAAAATCAAAAGCACAAACACATGAAACGAATGGACAACAACTGTCATATTCCTGACTTGGTACAGGCATTTTCTTATGTAGAATTGGTGGATTGTACCTGGTTTTATAGTGCTAAACCTCTCACTTGTATGACAGTCGCATCAAATTCCATTATTTTGACAACGATGTGTGAATAAAACAAACAGACATAATAGGTAAACATGTCAAAATAGGGGTACAGCAGTCAACACCGTGTCACAATCTTAATCACAACAAAAACAAACAAATATTTAAGAAAGAAGCATAAAAAAGCATATATCACATTTAACAACCTCGTTCATTGCTCACTTATTTTTGTATGCCAAATCAACCCATAAAGGATCGAGGGATTTTAAGCACTGAGACCGAATCGTAATTTTAACATTTACTCTGGCGTAGAATCGCGTGTTTGACGTCAGAATATAAACGTCACACAGGTAGAGATATAAAATAATTTTGTCGTTCAAAGTATGCAAAAATTATAATAGACCAATAACACAATGGCGGGATGTTTAAAGTACAGAGACACGTCATATGTATCAAAGAAACATAAAAAGTCACACGGACAAAGCACACAAGTAAAAATGAAAATAATACAAACAACACAATGACGGGATGCATAAGTACGGAGCTACGTCAAATGTATATCACCAAAAACAGACCAAACAGCAAAAGTTACATTAACAAAGACAAACAAAAGAACACTCCATCACGTTATTAAGATGATAAACAGCGTCAGTACGCAGAATCTATACTTCAAGACCATCATGTATTATCTGTGAAGTTGATACGGAATATTTATCAACAAGGTCTTGGTACCTTCCGATGAACTTTTTTAGTAAAAGGACGAGACGTTCTTTGACATACCCTTGGTTCATCAACTTTCTGCTCAGACACAGGTGACGTTTTACAAAGTCTGAGTACGAGCTGCAAGCTCTTGCATACCGAATAAGTTGGAAAATGTATATCCCATATGCAGGAGAAGTTGGTATTTTTCTACTAAGGTGGGGGAAATTGATAGTTTTAAAATTAAAATCGTCTCGTTTGTCATAGATTCTGATACTGAGATGACTGTGTATGTCAAATTCGAGGTATAAGTCTAAAAATGAGGCGGAGGAAGCCGTGTATGTTGTTTCTTTAATTTCTAGTTCTGGGGGATATATTAATGGAACCCAATCAGAAAAGTTCGGATTGTTAATGGAAAGAACATCATCAATATATCAGAAAGTGAAATTAAATGATCTGGCTTCTTTGATCTTCTTGTTTTTGACACGTGTCTGAAGGAACTCCAATTCATATGAAAATAAGAAGAGGTCGGCAAGGAGAGGCGCACAGTAATACAGTACGAAATTGAAAAGCATTGAGAACCAAAAATTCAATAATGCAGCCAAATGGGAAGAAATGATAACACATTGATATAAAAACTCGATAAGAGGAAGACAAATGAATAAAACGTCTGATTAGGATTGATTGGTTTCTAACATCCAATGGCAAGTATTACATGCAAATTTAAAATTGTACAAGGATAAAGAACAATGAATTCGTACTGAAAAATAAATTCATGTGCTTGTCTTGTTTGTCTATTGTTATACATATGTATAACCGCACATTGAAGTATTGAAAGTCACGAGGGTGATATGCTTTAATAAATCTATTGAAATAAAAATTTAGGCTAACAGTATAAAACGTGTTCTTTTTTAGTTCCGTGTACTCACAAAATAAACTCCATGTTATATAAATTAATTAGAAAGTCCATTTAAAAAAAATATAATTATGTCAGATCTCACATAATGGAAAATAAATAATTTTTCCAACCGATGATGGGAAACTGATTAAATTGCATATCTAGGTGTCAGGTAAAATCCCGAAAAATTCAAGATGAACAATTGTATTACATGGTTTTATGTGTCTCATATAGGTGTATTGTTATTGAATTCGAATTCTTTTCATAGATTTTTTTTTTTTTACTTTTCAGGGTATAGGTTCTTAAAACAGATGAACTCTACTGTTCAGCCTATGCATATAATTTTGTCATCGATAAAAGCAACATATAAATACACCTTAAACTTATGTCTGATATGTTTGTGCGTTACTTTCCTAAGATAACTATTGAGTCTTTAACGACTTCTTTACTTCATTCCAGTCATTTGAGATCAAAAGGGGCGCGGATGCAGGATAAAAAGGTAGTTATCCGGACTTCTCTTACTTAACAGCAAATCACACGGTTAGATGGAAGCCTGGTTTGTCCTATTATATAAATAAATAAACACCAACGCCCGAGCGGAAGCAGAACCTGATGGGTCAAATTAAGAAAACGCAACTTAATCAAGTTCTTTGGAACCTAAGTAACATCTCACTCAGGGGTTTGTTGGTCACCTGATATGACACATTTTCCACTACCTACCAACGTATAATTTTTAACCAGTGGCCCTAAAATTAACCACTCTCTGTCATGTATGAATTTTTTCTGACCATGCGTGCATGATTACCTGCAATGTTCCGCGTATTGATATGCGTGGAATATTTGTCACACTACATCTTGACTTATATTAGGCCCAGATCACACCAAACGTTGCGTACTGTAAACCTGTTTACAATTAGTTTCTTGTAATGAACACTGGTTTCACATTAAATTTGTTGTCATCTGTACATCGGTTTTTAGAATATAGCAAAGTGCTCTCGACCAATGAAATTGTAGGATTTTATGCCTCTTAATTGTGAAAAATGAATGTAAATCATGTTCTTAGTAAAGAATTATCCTATTATGTGGGTCTATTTACAGTTCAATACGAAGAGTTTCTATAAATGAGTTACAACTGCCCCGATGCACATTTATCAGATTGAAAGGATTTATCACATAGTGATTGAGACTGACTAAAAGTTGAATTGTGAAACAAACAAAAACTCAAAATAAGTTGAAGTTTACTGTGCAGTAAAATTGGTACCGTGAATTTTATTGTGAAAATATTAATAATTCAAATTACTAAATAATTAAACAATATAAAAGCATTTGCAAAAATAAAGAAAAAAAAAAACTTTAAAATAAAGAAAATACCTTAATCTTTAGCTTTCCAAAACTTTGATCACTGGATCAGCGGTTGGGAAGGATAGTTATTTCCAATATTCCGATAAAATAAAAAAAAGCTGGAATTCAATTTAAGTCTTGAACATATTAAAAACTCACTGATGAGTCTTTTGTAGACGAAACGCGCGTCTGGCGTAAATATAAAATTTTAATCCTGGTATCTATGATGAGTTTATTTAAAGGCATTTTATTCGAACATTTCCCTGACAAAATAAAATAGTATTTAATGTAAAAAGCCGGATCAAAATGTTGGCTGTTATTTAAATAAAATTTAGTTGGAACTCAAATGTATCAATTGATTTAACTGTAAATTAAAAAAAAAATGGATAATTCCTCACTAAAATATTACATGATTTACATTCATACTCACAACCAGGAAACATATACAATTCCTACATTGTCTTTGTTCTGCTGTGTCACATAATATGTATAACGCATTTTTTTTTTAAACATTTCCCAAATGATAAGAAAGTCCTTACATCACTAAAACTAATCCATAAATGAAATGCATTAATTAAAAACATTGCACTGACAATGAAACTAATTCTTAAATACAACCAATCAAGAGATGATTTGAGCCTTGAGCACTTAACAATATTCTAAGTTTGTAAGAGAATGATAATCCCTTACTTCATGATAACGCTCGTACTTAATCATGAAGAAGGGGATTATCATTCTCTTACATGTACTAATTACCTGTACATGAATATTGTTCACACCAGTTAACAATATGAACACGTAATTTACATTTACATGACATAGAATTGAACTAATAATTTCTCTGTAAATTTTTGTATCGGAAAGGCGTAAACCAATTTATATATATTTTTTGGGGAAAGGGGGTTGAGATAAATTGTTTCATACTCTTTTAAGAAAAAAAATATTTTATTTCGGGATAACTATTGTTTGATTCATTGAAAAGGATGGGTGGGGGTAGTTTCAACATATTGATTTGGAGAACTTTGAGAGTTCTAAAGATGTCACGATTACTCGGACTAAAGCAGCGTAACAATAGGCGAATAATGGATTTTAAAACTGATTGATTGTTGATTGCTTAACATGCAGTGGCAAATATTTCATGCATGTTCAGGACGAGAACAAATTCACAATAAAAACAATAGGTAATTATTCGTCCGGGATGAAGATCGGGGTAGTTTGGACTGCCATTGGAAAATGTGAGTATATTAGATATGGACACACATTTTGCCTTACAGCAGGCCACCTACGAACCCTCAAAGAGTTTTTACAAAGTTTCTTATCGGGCAAAGATCTTGACCCTCTCTACTTGAGGCATCGGATTTAATGTTCCCATTATAATCGGACGTGGCTGAGAACTTGTTCATCCTGCACAGTCAAACGGACGCCCCACTTTAGCAAGGATTTTACGGCCGGTCGGAAGAAGATCCAAGTGACCCTATTTCTAATCCCCAATCACAGATGTGGTTATTTGGGAAATAGATAGTCAGGACTGGTACTAACTGTTAAAATAACCTTGTCGAAGACATGATGAAAATGAATATTTTGTACTTTGCAAGAAATAGTTGTGGACAAAAAGTAAAATTAATTGTCGCGCAAAATAAACAAGCCGTACTACCAACAGTTGTGTAGAATGAATATTCAATCAGCAAAGAAAAAAACTCCCACTAAAAATCAAATGTTCAAATTGAATTTAATCCTGTTTTTAACGGAACATTTTTTGAGTTTTTGTCATATAAATAGGTAAATAACTTAATTTCTTATTATCATTATAATAAATTTTATTCAATATATGTAACTCCCTTATATATTTACAATAAAATCCACGTTCTTAATATCTAGTTTTATGAACACTAATTGACCCACACAAGGTCTACATTGACTATCGACTGCATGTAGTGAAAACCTGTTTTAAAGTACATATAAACATTGATTTTTATCAATGGGCACGTAATAGGGTTTAGTTTAAGTGTAGATTACACTTACACCACACCAAGTTTAGCTCAATGTGAACACGGCCTATATAGACAACATTAATCAAACAATGACTCTAGTGGTAAATTCTGTCTTACAACTGACCGTAATACGAATTCATTTAGTATAGATGCAGGTCAACATTTTGATATTTTATTTCCAATCTTTCATTAATTAGATGCTTCTTTTTACTGTAATCAGATGGACTTTAGTTTGAAAAAACACGTGTCAGTGTAAAGTAGCTTAGATCAATATTATGTATGTAAAAACTTACCGTGCCTGAATTTCCTATGTGCAAGTTCAGCTAGTTTTAGTCAATATACACAACTTGATCGTAAATGTTGAACGACATGACATTTTAAATTTTAATCTTATAAGAACTCAGTTAAATTTTGGTACAGGTAAAGTATATGTCCCTTTCTTCGTGATTATGTATAGAATATTGTAACGTTCGTCCTCTTTATTGACTCTATTCAGATATTGATTTAGGCGCAAGACGTTTGGACTTAGAAAAAGTATAAAAAAAAAAAAAAATACCGGGATCAAAGGTCAACTCTAAAAGGGGAAGTCCATAAAAGCTTACAATTTCAAATATTATCAACCAATGGAACGAGTGAAAAACAAATGTCAACCATCCAACGGAGCGAGTGAAAAACAACTATCTTATTCCTGACTTGGAATAGACATTTTTCGAAGAAGATGTTGGATAAAACCTGGTTTTAAAGCTTGCTTAACACTCCACTTGTATGACAGTCTCATAAGCGTATTGAACATATTGGCTAACATTTTTGGGTCAAGTATACATTTGGGCTTATAAAATTTTTCTTCGTGTACAGTCTAACTACAGATCAATTTACCAATATCAATACTATTATTTGATATATATAAGGACTTAATTTACATTTTATTGCATCATAAGGTTACAGTTTTTAAGGCTGTTATCTTTAAACTCAGCGCTACAATTAATCTTTTAATGTTTAATCAGTTGAATGACTTTGTACTATTTTAAATCTTAACCTGATTGTTTTATATACATGTACGCTGTACACAGTTAAAACAGGTTATTTGGTGATATTAAGACTCATCTTGCTCAAAATCCAACTTCCACCTCACTGTGGTGAGCAGGGAGCAGACACTATTTGACACTAATACGAAAGGGGTACATAAATTTGAAAATTATATAAATTGAAAGTTTGAAACCTAGAACGTTCCATCTCTTGGCTGAACTTTGCCTATGTACTTCAAAGACTTAAAAGACTTGACAGATTGAAGTGTGTGGTGGGCGGCCATGCAAATTTTGTCTCATTTTAGGTTTGTGTTTTCTTGATATTGATATAATATAAACATTGCATTAATCGGGACCGAAGGCTCTTTTTTAGTTCTATTTCTTTTTTCAATTTTTTTTCTTCAGTTTATTGAGATCCACTTGTAGAGGATCAGCGTCTGTGTCTGATGTTATAGTAAGGTATACTGTTGTATCTTTAGCAAATATTTAATTTATGATATTGTTTTCTTTTTTTATATTGTGGTTTATAAACATAAGAAGATTTAGTATGATTGTCAATCTCCACCATAGACCCAATGATATAGAAGTAAGCAACTATAGGTCACAGTACGACCTTCAACAATGAGTAAAACTCATAGTGCAAAGTAAATATAAAAGACCCCAAAATAACAAATGTAAAACAATTCAACGAGAAAACTAACGGTCTGATTTTAGAACAAATCAATAAACGAAAAACAAATATGAAATACAACAATCAATAACTACTGAATTACAGGCTCCTGCCATTGGACAGGCACATACATAATATGGCGACGTTAAACATGTTTGTTGGCGCCAAACCCTCTCTCTAACCTGGGATAGTGGTGTTAACGTACAAAGTAAAATTTAAATTGATTTCAGTAATACATCTTGTCAGTTTAATATATGTGCTTCGGGGCAGTTGAAACTCATTTATAGAAATTCTTCGTTTTGAACTCTAAGTAAACAACAGCATACTTACTAAAACATGTTTTATTTACATTCTTCGCTTTTATGAAACATCATGTCCTCCAATTTCCTTGGTTGAAAGCAGTTAATTATTTTCTAAATGATTGTAGTGCACGATGTTCAGACATACAATTTGCATTTACAAATGAATAAACGCATAGACTATATATGCATAGCTATAAAGATAAAAAATTTTATGTGTCTGAGAGATGACAAGAAAGTCTTTGAACTTGAAATTGAACTGGAGACTTGACTCTACAGACAACGGTATTCTTATAGATGAGAGAAAAAACAACAACACAATAACAGAAAAAAAAAAAAAAAAAAAACATAAAAATAAGTGCATTTAACATATGACATACTTGCCAAAGCACTATCATCCACTTCAATGATGATACTTTTAAAACGCTTGCCAGAACAGGACTTACTACAAAAATAGAAGCCGAAATGGAGCACCTGAGATCCTCCCGCCTGGTTAAAGGTGGGGATCGTGTTTTTCAGTCTTTAGTTTTTCTATGTTGTGTTTCCATACCTTTTTCTTTTCTTATAGTTGTTTACGTTATTTTGCCATGGCGTTGTCAATATGAAAATAAGAAGATGTGGCATGATTGCCAATGAGACAATTCTCCACCAGAGACCAAATGACATAGAAGTTAACAACTACAGGCCATCATACGGTATTCAACAATGAGCAAACCTCGTACTGCATAGTAAGCTATAAAACCATTTTGAAGAGAAAGGTTAAATGTAAATGATTTATTTTAGTAGAATCAGATTTAATTGAACAATAGCTCGTTCATCTAGTTTTCCGAAATCTTTGATTTTTCAAGTAAATTTTATTGCTACAAAAAATAGTTAAATGACAAAATACCGAACTCCAAGGAAAATTTTAAACCGAAAGTCCTATATCAAATGGCAAAATCAAAAGCTGAAAGACATCAAACGAATGGAAAACAACTGTAATATTCCACAGTGTCCAAAACTGGCATTGTGTAAATTATCTTTTGGGGTTACGCTGTTGCTCGTATATGAGTATCAATAAAAATATTACAAGAAGAAGCTATTTTGACCGTTTTGCTGTTTTACTTATACTGCAGAAAATTTGAAACCATAAAAGCAAACATTTTTTAAAAAATACATTTTAAGTTAGGAAACATACTTAAAACTTTAATCTTTTTTAATTTAGAGTTCAGCCCCCTCCCCCAAAAAAAAATCATAAAAAACGACCTTATATCGATGTTATATATATAAAAAAAAAAAAAAATCTGAGTCGTTCAACGTATCTTTCCCTTGTTTATCTACATGTATGATGGTTGTCGTATTCTATTGAATCAGACTATATGCTGACCACTAAATGTCTTTTGAGTTTTGTGTTTATGGGTTGCTCTCCCATTGAGGTACTGTCAGCATGTTTTATGAATAACCATGTAATACATAATAACGTAAATGACTATTATTCAAATATCATTTTATAGTTTTTTCTTTAACATTATATCAAAACAAGTGTTATATTTTTATCTTTATATATGACAACAATGCAATACATACAACAATAATACTGATCAAATCTAAGAGTGTAAAATTCACGTAAGAAAGATATCTATATTACCAAATGAATAGAGTTGAAATTGGGTGTCGCGTTTTCTTCTTTCACATAAAATCCACGAATATTGTTTTTACCACAAAGGGTAATGACCAGCGTAGTTTATTATGTGTTCATTTCAAAATCTTTTTTTGGTGGTGGTGGTGGTGGTGGTGGTGGGGGTTTTGAAATCGGAAAAAACCAGTTCGGATCGACCGTCCTTTACGACGTTCGGCTCTGAAATTTACGTGCCGTCATCATTTCCGTCATTGCACATCTGCCCGGCAAAATTAAATTTTATTTCGTAGCAGATACGGTAAATATTGACCTTACACTGAAACACTCTGTGCTACACATTCCCTTGACGCTCTCAGCAATTTAACAACATATTTGTACACATCAAGAGCTTTTCCTTCCGCGGAACCGCATCAATTCAACATGAAAAGTGTGGGGGGGATTACTTCAGTTTTCGGTTAAAAAAGGGTACCGAAGTGCGGCTGGAATGTGACCAACCCCATTCATGTATTAATGCATAAAATGTTCAGCCCACTCATATATGGGGGTGGTTCTGAGCACGGAAACACCAGAAATCAGGTGTGGATCCAGGATTTAATGTTAGGGGGATGCAAAAAATATTGTTCTGCGGAATGGAGCATGTTGCGAAATATTTTTGGGTAAATTAGCAAAAATTTCCTTGGGATTGGGCTGGGATTGTCATGCGCACCTTGATTTTTTATCATTCAATGTTTTCCTTATGTGTTTAGTACACACAATTTATTTCCAAAATGTTTTGGGGGATTGGCAAAACTGCTAGAAGTGCTAGACAGACTATTTTTTTTTTACCAAATCAGAATCAGGATATTTTTGTAAAAATCCCAGTCAGTTTTTACTCTATATGTCACCAATTAAAGGTATTTATAAACACATATTATTTTGATCAGTGCAATGCATCCAGGGTATAACAATGATATATCCTATGATTAGATCACAAACGCCAATAGTTTCTGTCGGGAAGACTATTCTTTGGGGTGTCATATTGAGTGGTGGTATTTCGTCTGTGACGCGCTTCAAAAAGATTTAAGATCTTAATATCGCCTTACACCAAAACTATATATCTTCAAATTATGAACCAAAGTATATTTCGCGGGTATTTTCTAGTATAATAGAACTCTATAAAATACAAGATCCAAGTATAAAATAATCTTTGATGCAAGTAGTATCCTAAATTTGCAGTTTGACGGTTTAAATTTTAAAACTTATACATGTACATTTATATATATAATGCATATTATACATGTCGGTTGAAAGCTCAATAGAGCTTAAGATATGTCCTTGTTTTACCTATATTTTGTAGACTCTATATAAAGTACATAACCATATTGTAACTACATTTTGTAAACATCATAGTGATGTTATAATTTATAGTTTTATAAAATTTTGTTCTAACAAACTTACCTTAAATAACATAAAAACTGATGTAACAATGTTAAACATTATATTTTTAAAATGTAGATGAATTCCTCACATCACGTTTTTACAATTTATAATAACTAATTACAAATTGTATAACATGTCTAAAAAGTAAAACTATTTTATAATGTACAATGGTAGTTTTTAGCTCAAAATCCTTTTTTTCAGTTAATATAGATGCGGAATAAATAGGTTCCCTTAATTTTTAAATTATAATAAACAAAATCTCAGCTGGAAATTTGAAGAAAATATCATACATATTCGACTTATATTGAAGCTTTCACTGAAATATCAGGTTAATATTCATCTTTTTCAACTGATTTCAACCATTTCGTCCTGTTATTTGTTTTTAATAATAAAAAAAGAGTTTTGCTTGATCTAAATTTTGTTCTATTTTGATATTTTCTAAAACACCAATCGTCTTCATTGTTCTACAAATCAATATACCACCGTACCGTTTAAAGAAAGAAAGCACTACTTGATCACATGCACAGTACGTAAACAGTGAGGACATTATCTATTTTCGTATGGACGGCTGCCACGGTGACCGAGTGGTCTATGTACATGATGTAGTCAAACAGTTAGCCTGTCAAAAAAGGTATTTCGCATATTATCAGTTTTCATACCAAAGATCGATGGTTCTGATTAAAGATCGCCACGAAATAGCGCAATAGTTTTGTTGTGAGGTTTTTCACAGTTTTAAAATAATATGTGTGCTGATTAAAGATAATTGGTTGTTTTTTTTAAATACATTCTCAACTTATTTTGACCTTGACATGCGATAATTCTTAACACAATTGTCTATCGATGGACTCACCATTGCTGCTCGAATAAAAAGATAAACAAGCCAAATAACGTACGAAGTTGAATAAGTTGAAACTGATTGTTTGATGCTTAAGTCCATTAGCAAATGTAATGTACTAAGTCTATGATGAACTAGTTTTGAAGTATTATAAACAAATGGTGATGAACATATAAATGCAACGACTTTTGAATGCAACTTGTGGTTTATTATAGTGCTCTATTTTTATCGTCGCACACATTCTAGAACTGCCACAAGACAACTTGTTTTGAGCATTTTCTTTAAAAAGCATATAATGTGGAATCTTTAATCGCAAATAAATCAATTATTGAGACGTAAAAAAGACAATCTTTTAGTCTCATTATTTAATGAACACTAATCGATGTTTTCCAACGTGCAGTCAACCATATTTGCCTGCCGGGTAGCGTTTGATCATTGCACTCATTCTCAATTCAACATTATCTCTATAATGAACGAAGACTTTACTCGGCAATAGTTTAAGACGATATACATTTATTCAAGGCTCCCAGTCTATGTTCGTTACCTCAAGAAACCTCTCATAAGGAAGAAACAATTAGTCAATAAAAATTGCATGAACTGCAAAAGGAGCAATACCGGGTGTGGGAGCAGCATTATTGTGTTGTCCTACAAAAATGTATTGCTCTACCTCTGTAACTATCTAATGAACTCGTCTTAAAGTCGAATACATTTTATGTTTTTGAATGTATAAAGACAATCTAATTTACGAAAAAAAACGATGATAGAGAAGAGAACAATTACTGCATCGTACATACTGTTATTCAAAAATTAAAAATCTAAGGACCGCCTTTTATTTTGAAAAGCAAGAAGTTTCATTGTGACGTGCAAGTCATAATTTCATAATTTAGAGTAATAAACATTTTTAGATAACAATGAAGAGGGCATTATCGAGTGAAAAATGACCAACAGAGGATCTTCTTTTAAATTGACCTGACTGGTGGTGTTCATGTTGCTCAGTCTTAAGTTTTCTATGTTGTGTTTTGTATACTGTTGTTTGTGTTTTGGTCTTTTTCTTTTTTGCCATGGCGTTGTCAGTTTATTTTCGACTTTTGAGTTTGAATGTCTCATTGGTATCTTTCGCCTCTCTTTTTAACTGTAGTATTTATCGCGTTCAATAGAATAGTTTTTCTTCTGCGTCGGTTTGTCTCAACAAAGGTTAAGACGACAATTCAGGAGAATGTGGACCAACAAACACGGTGTGATATAATTATATATTAACCAATCTAGTAGTATCCAATACAAAGCACTAGAAAGCAAACCAAATCCCGTATTTTCGTCAAAGTACATTCATCTCAGAAAATCTGTATTTCAAATCAATTTTATTGTGAAACCAGCACAATAACTTCCAACAAATCTGACAATTATTTACAAATTTGTCTTCATACTTTTGACTGGAGATGACCTATGAACACTCTTACGTACTGGACATGCTGATAGAGAAACCCTGTCACCTGAAAACATTTCCAAAACATGTTCATGAAATGTAACACAGAGTTTGCAATATATATTTGAAATGATTAAACCCTTATATTTTACCCTCTTCTTAGCCTCATGGAAGTTATCATCGTATGTTATATTTCGAACTATATTTTGTTACATATGCAAATGCACTAATTATGAAAGTTCTCTAACCACTTCTCTACTTTTTCAATACGATATCCGAATGGTCCTCTCGCACCTTCAAATACTATGACGTCATCTAAAACTATATACAAACGATCGGAAAGTCCACCGTATTGCATGTTAGCTTCATCTAGCATGTTATCGACAACAATTTAACATTGTGGTCCAATTGATAATAGCTGTTTAGCTGCTTCTATTCGGTCTCGCAAATTTCTATGATAATCTATTTCTATGTTATTTCTAAATTTCCATCCATCAAAAGGATGTGCCTCCTCAATGTAAATGATTAAAAAATCGGCGATGGCAGAAGAGCGAGCTATTACATTATTGAATTGCTCAACCTTAGCCATGAACGGTGGTCATGAACAACTGCCAAAATTTAATATCAAAGGTCTTCCTTTTCGCTGGAGGTCTAACAGTCTCGTTCATTAAATTATCTATCTTAATCACTTCGACGTTTGGAGGTTTGCCATATAACTTAGCAGTTTTGAAAACATCTAGATACGTCGCTTTCCACATTTGTTTGAAAAATGCCAGTGTATAAATTGTGTTTACACAATCTTCATCAGTCAGATTAGTTCCTTTATTTACTTTTCTAAATTTTGCTGCTACTAATTCTTTGATAGAAGGAAAGCACATTGATAGAACAACATAGATTGATAGAACAGTCATTTGTAGGATGCAACCCATTAACTTGAAGAAATGAATGATCATCTGAAATTGAATGGAAATTCAATACATTTTATATCATACCATGCCTAATTCAAGTGATTTAAAGTTTTTGAACCAGATTTGACTGTTTAAATGATGCATTTCTAACTGCCAAATCAATGTTTGAACATATTTTACAACCATAGGCCATTACATCATACCACCGTGGAATAGAATAAACGTTTTAAGATACCAATTGCCGTGCAAACGACAAGACTAAAAAAAAAAAAAAAAAATCAGGTACCCACATGACCAAAAGTTTAGGAAGTTAACACGCATTCAAACCGCTGAGGAGAATGTAACGCTCCCCACATGCTTAGGAACCGATTGCCAAAACCACTTTTAGAATTGTTAAGATATTCGTTGCAATACAACCTCTCTGCCACTTACAAGTTTGCAACCGTAAGTTGATATTTTCAGAATTGGGCTACTGTTTAAGGTCCCTCTTTGTCGTATAGCTCCTAGTGTGTCTACGTATTTATACCTTTTCTGCAGTTTGGGTTTGAGCGTTCCTGGTGGGGATAGACCAATAAAAGCACTTCCGATGGACGAAATATTTAAAGGGTTATTTTTGTTTACAAATTATATTTTGTGTACCAAATTTTCCACCTTTTGTTCTGATCGATTGATTTTTCAGATTCTACTTGACTCATTGTTCGACTTGTTTCTGAATATTACATAGCGTCATATATAGAAATAAGAATATGTGGCATGATTGCCAATGAGAAGACTCCATCTCCAATATAGACCAAATGACGTAGAATTGAGCAACTACAAGTCATCGTACGGCATTCGGCAATGAGTAAAACCCATACCGCATAGCAAGCTATTAAAAGGCAAATGTGAAATAATTCAAACAAGAAAACTAACTGCCTGAGTTATGTGAAGGTGTAAGTAAACCGTCAGTATGTCACAAACCCCAATAAATTCAAGGTGGTCAATACATTATATATGGTAAATAGATAAATAATTGATAAACATTTCCGCCATGATGAAGATGATTAGCAAACAACGAATAAAATAATTTGAATTCAAACGTTATTCCGTCCTTCATTCGCTTAATATATGAGTTGATAAGAAACAGGTGAAAATTTGAATTACTTGTCTCTTAGTTTGTTATACTTACATTAAATCCTTTTTTACACAGTCATAAAGTGGAGTTTTGTCTGACGTAAAAATGTCTATTCATTTGATAAACATTATAATGTAAAATTACCGTTATCAATTATATTTTTGTGTTATCTTACCTTGTCCAATTTTACCTATGTTCTATTTAAAAGTAAATATTTACTTCATACAGCTTGCTAGATTTCTTCATGTTAATTATCAATCAGGCCAATACAAAATTATCTTATTTAAACATAGATAAATCCAAATAGTGTACAAATAAGGTGTCAAGAGCATTGATGGAGTTTGTGTAATGAATTGATGCACTATAATTCCTTTTTTCGTTTCATATTGATAAACGTATAGATATTACTGGAAATATAATTCAAACATTTATAAATGACCAAACACAAGAACTAAACAAATGTGTCATTTAATCTATGTAATGCTGGGAAAATAATTTGACAATTATGTTCGGACTGAACCAATGATATCTAAAAAATATAAACAATTAGAAAAAGGAAAATAATGAATAAACAAATAGAATTGAACGAAACGATAAAAACCCCAAAAAATCAAAACACCCATGTAATTTGATATCTGGTGGATTAGGGTTTCATTGGCTATCATACTACATCTCAGTTATCTTTAAATAAATGTCTTGTCAACATCTGACAGACGTAATTGAATACTTTTGAAAAACTTTTCGATTTTAAAATTCAAGGGATAAAAAAGTACATTATCTTGTACAGTTAGAACGTCTGCATATGTTAACGTGACTGTTTTCATTTGGGGTAAATGAAGATGATAAAATTGATTTTTTAAGCATTTTGGTTCTCGTTCACTTTTACAGTAATTTGTTTTCCTATTCTATTTTAGTGACAACTCCACAGCAGTTATCATACCGTTTTCTGTAGATGTGTTTGAGTGTTTTAGCGTGTTCTTTCTTTTCGATTAAAAATATAGAATTCATTCAGTTTAACTATCAATTGCATTCAAGGTAAATGAAAATATGACAAATAATACTAGAATCACAATATTTAGAATGCATTTATGGAGATAATACATTCCCAAGGATATCCAATCAAAGCGTTAACGCTTATTTCCACTGGAGTCCTTAAAATTTACATCTGATCAAGAATTTACACATTGAAAAAAAAAAAAAAAAAATGAATACGGAATTTTGTGCGTTCTTAGAGCTTCTCTAAGATAACCTTAGATCAGGAATGCTGTAGTTCGAAAATTTGAAAACCAAGGATGCA
The DNA here is from genome assembly GCA_017311375.1 of Mytilus coruscus. Taxonomy (NCBI): domain Eukaryota; kingdom Metazoa; phylum Mollusca; class Bivalvia; order Mytilida; family Mytilidae; genus Mytilus; species Mytilus coruscus. The sequence continues at coordinate 18,150,263 of CM029598.1, forward strand.
TAAATACCTCTATAAACGAGGAGCGTATTCATCAAGAAATATAAAAAGGATCGCTAAATCCTGGTTTCTATGATGATACATATACCAACACCCCGACCTTTGGAACCAAAAGTCACTTTAAAGACTAAGGCATTTGAATTTTGATTATTCCTTTACAAAATATTGTTTTGTTTTTCACCTGTCAGACGCATCGATTAAAAAAATTGAAGTTTTTCTAGGTTATTTACATTCGAGTAGTCACGAAAGATTCTTCGAAAATCGAAAAAGAGAAGCGAAAGATACCAAATTAAAGGGACATTCAAACTTATAAGTCGAAAATAAAATGACAACGCTATGGCAAAAATGATCAGGACCAAAAGACAAAGAACCGTATACAAAACACAACATAGAAATCCCAATAACAACTTCATTCCTCTATGATCGGAAAGTGACGTTTATTTCAATACAGTTTGCATATTTAATCAGACTAAGCCTCTCCGACGAAGCGCCCTGATTCGTTCCTTAGATGGGATATGCCTCATTTAAACTGTTTTAGTATAAAACGTTTAACACTACTAAGGTGGAGTTCAACCTTTTTTCTGATTTGAGTATTCTCTATGTTTGTTATTTATATTAGGAACGTTTTTAGTTTTTCAATTCAGTGGAATGCATCATACAAAGCATGTCTTTTACATGTTTTAGATTATAGATATTTCTTCTGTTGAAATATTCTTCTATGTTAATACGTGTTAAATGTGGATCAGATCAGATGACTAAATCCACAAACATGTTCAAAATCCCAGTAGAAAACGAGATAACCTAAGCGTGAATTGGCTATTCCGATGAGTTAATTACCAAGTCTGATCATATTGTACAAGTGTCGTACATGTTACTTATCCAATGCACTATTTGTTCGGGGCACATCTATAAACAACCAATAAATAACGAATATCCTTATTACGTACCAGCTTAACACATGCATAATAGTACATCCCTAGACAGAGGAAAGAAATAGTCTATAATCGGTACGATATAGGATTGAAAAAGTTTCTAAAATATCTTAATTCCAAAGTTTGTATGGTTATGAATCTTTGAAAATATTCCACCAAAGCGTGTTCGCATTACAGTTTTGACAGCATGTCAGCGTTAACTTTATAGTCTTGTATAAAGGACGGGAGATTGCCCACAATTCAAACTTATGGGGATTGGAAAAGAAAACTTTGCTATCGTATCATAACGGTTTAATGACAAAATCATTATATATTGTATACTGTTATATTTTCTTGTAAGTAAGATTAACTTAGCATGCCAGAACACAGTGCAAATGATAATTGACAGACTTAGAAAGAACCTTTTTTAATGATTTCCAAGATAACATATAACATGCATTATAATCGACTAACGTCACTATACAAGAGAGAATTATCTAAAATATCAATTAAACAAAATCACTTTGAAAATTTGGTTCCATACTACTGCCCCAACCAGCTGGCAATACCATTCACCAGGCGAGGAAATTCTGTGGCCTCTACCGCTGCTGCTGCCATTTCTTGACCAGCGGATAATATACCTTGGCCGATGTTTGATAATATACTGCCTCCCTCTTCCACTTCATTTCGCACAGTATTACGAAGATCAACCGACTGCAGTTCTTCATTTTCTGCCTCTAGTTTTCCCATTCGTTTTTGCAGTTCTTCCTCAGCCTCCTTGAATATTTCGTCAGTGTAAAACCACTTACCATTGTTTTCGATCATTTTTTCAACAACATCTATAAATGTTTTTAATTGGTTCCTCTTTTCATCATTCGATGCGAGTTTATTATTGAAAATCACACACCTGTTTCCGCATTTCTTTATGAATTGTCTGAGTGGTGCAGGTGCGTCTGCTACTCTTTTTTCCATAGAATCTTCCTTTTCCATGTTATCTCCATGGCTAAAAATAATGACCATATAGTCCATGAGTTTTTCTCCAAACAGTTCGATGAAATGCATTGCAGTTGCTTCTTCCTCTTGCGTAAACCGAACTGCGAGAGGCACAACAACAATAATAGCATGTGGACCTGGGGAGCTAATTCCGACGCACTTAACAATTTCCTTTGATAATTCATCGTTTGACATCCCAGTGTCAAATAATCCTGGAGTATCGACAACAATAAGATTGTATTTCTTGCTCCCTGTGTCGTAAATGTTTTCGCCTCGTCTGCAGTTTTTAGTACACGACGAACTACTTGATGATGAGACAAAAGCCTCTTTCTGGAGTATACTATTACCGGTTGCACTTTTACCACTTCCGGTTTTCCCAATCACAACTATTCGTAATTCATTTTCTATTCCTACAAGAAAATTTAATGTCATGATTAATAATCGGTTACTATTTAAGTTTAAAAAAATAAACTATTATATATCATGCAAAATTTTGTGCAAAAATATTCAAATAGACACCATTAACACGTTAAAATATTATGTAAACGTATGTTTTTGTTGCATTACTTTGCAAAACATTTGATTAATTGTCCAAAAATTAGATTTAAAAGCAATACTTGATACATTATGGAAACAAATGTATTCTTTAAAATGTTAAAATTTTTTGGGATTCTTTTTTCAAAATATGCGTGTTCTCAATGAACGTTACACTTTTATTACTTAAAAGAAAAAAAAAAAAAACGTTTTATACTTCCTGCAAGAGTTTATATTTATAATCAAAACATAAAAGTTGCTAAAATAATTCTATCTGATTTTGAAGCACATTGAAGACATTAAAGACTTCCTCATCTGTGTCGGTTCGTATACATTCTTGGCTTTCAAATATTCGGCTTTGAGCGTTCCTTATGAGGTTAAATCTAGAAAAACACTTCGGTCGCACAGGGTTTAGTGTTGTTTTTATTTGTGTTTTTTTTTTGCTTAATTATTTTGTGTGCAATTGTATACTTTTGTTTTTGTAAAGTACTCTGTAAATACTCATTACAATCAAAACATTTTTTTGTTTTCCGACAGTGACTTTATGTTTGATATTTTTAGAATTTAGTAAAACAAAAAACACTCTTACAGAATACTCTGTTGAATATGTCATGCTATCCTAGCTGAATAAATATTACGGTGTAATAATGAATGACGACACTTAAACAAAAAATAAAAACTAAACATTAAATGAATAAATAGTCACTTCATAACAATGCATTACAAATTATATCTACAGTACAATTTATGAATTGCGAATGATTTATAATACAAGGGCGTGAAAATACGGTATTTACGTCGTGCATTCAACAAGAATATTTCCACGCCTTTGCATTGTTAATAACTTACAAGGTCTAAATTGTACTGTAAATGTTTTGTGTCATATACATATTCATGACGTTATTCCCACGGTCCGTGCAAAAACATTTTGGATGTTTTCTTTACTAACAGATCTGCGCATACAAGTATTTAAATATTCATCGAAAATAATTGCTGAGGGAGCGCTATTGAATTTTCTGTAGAAGATGGATTGAGTCAAGTGGATTTGACCCGAAAGGTATGTTTTTTATTGTATAAAATTCAAAATCGGTATACTCTTTTATACCTGAATTAAGTTTGTCTTGAATATAATATATGGAATACTCGTCATTAGTCGCAAAAATGGATCGACCAATACTTCAATGAAAATTTGATTAAATCATGTTCAACATAAAAATAGGGTATGAATGCCAATGAGACAACTTTCCACCAAAGTTCAAATTAAGTGGATGTAAGCAACTATAGGCAACCGAACGGCCTTCAACACTGAGAAAAACCTATACCGTATAGTCGGCTCTGAATGGTCCCGACATGAAAAATATAAACAATTTATAACAAAACAAACAAAACAATTACAAAAACCAAATATGACAAACATGAACCAACGACAACCAACTACAGGTTCCTGACTTGGGACAGGTACATATAGAATGTGGCAGGGTTAAAAGTGTTTGCTGGCGCTATTAAACAATGTTCCTTTGTTTTCCCCGAAATAGTCAACAAATTGAAATTTTAATGTTATGCAAATATGGACATACTGAGAAATTATTGCTAAATCACTTAAGAAAATTCCACCTGAATGGGCCAAATTTAGGGAATAAGTCATGCACCATTCAATAATGAAACTCCTTGTCAAAAACTAGAATCGCCATGATGAAATTCAAATGTTCACAACATTTTCTTAACGAATATACTGTACTCAATTCTGGGTAGTAAGGGCTGGCGCACGCGGTATTGGCCGGCATAAGCTTGTTTTGCTGAATAGGTTTTAAGGATTGCTTTTCAAACTTCAATACTGGGAAAAAATGGATTATCAATGTCAAGCTTGATTTTGACGATTTGTTCGGGTTTTACTGTAGTATGGGAGTTAATTGTTTTTAAAGAATTGATAAAAGATGTAATTATGAAAGTGATCTCGTCCTTTTTCTAAAAAAGTTCATCGGAAGATACCAAAACCTTGTTGATAAATATTTTGTATCAACTTCACAAATAATACATGATGGTCTAGAAGTTTAGAATATAGGTACTGACGTTGTCTATCATCTTAATTGCGTGTTATAGTGTTCTTTAATTTGTCTTTGTAAATTATAAACCTGTACTGTTTAGTCCATTTTTGGTAATATCCTTTTGGCGTGGCTCGGTACTTATGCATCCCGCCATTGTGTTATTGTGCTATGGTCATTTTTTTGTATTCTTGTCTTTCATTTTTGCTTATTTGCTTTGTCTATATACCGTTTTGTTTTTCTTTGTTGACATATTTTTTTGTTTTTATAGTGATAAAGATTATAACACCATCTTGACTGAAGTACCCCTATTTTTGACATTTTTACATATTATGTCTGTCTGTTTCGTTCACACATCGTTGTCAATATAATCGAATTTTATGCGACTGGCATACAAGTGAGAGGTTTAGCTAGCTATAAAACCAGGTTTAATCTACAACTTTGTACATAAGGAAATGCCTGTACCAAGTCCGGAATATGTTAGTTGTGTTCCATTCGTTTGATGTGTTTGAGCTTTTGATTTTGCCATTTGATAAGGGACTTTCCGTTTCGAATTTTCCTTGGAATTCGGTATTTTTGTTATTATACTTTTTGCTAGTTTTCGTTAATTGCAAATGAATTATAGAAAATGCATGTTTTCAAACGTATGTTTATATGATTAATAACGTTATATTTTGAAATTATTTTTTTTCTGACAGGTGAACATATTTGAGAACAGAGATCAAATCGAAAGAATTTGTACATGACGTGGTATATCTCTTCGTCTTTTGTCAATGAGAAGCACTTTTGGGGGAACTAAAAACTTGCCGTACTGTAACTTCTGAAAAATGGAATTATTGTCAAGTATAACGTCACTGAGTGGAAGTTGTAGTACATAATGGCTCCTCCCCCTAAACATCTTTACCATTTGTAGAACAGAGTTTTTTGAAAGGCAAGTACATGAACACATGATACAATAAACTATAGAAAAGTAAGATATGTGAATGTAAAAAATCTGACAGTTTTTGGTGATCAAGAAGACAAATCTCTTACTTGAGAACCGCATGAACTAGTTAACAGGTATTCAAAACATTGAAATCGTTGTATTTTGCATCTGCTCCAAATGACACGTGATAGGTAAGGTTAGCTAACTTTTCGAGATTTCCCAAAATCACGCAAGTTTCTGCTTCTAGTGCCATTTCTATCTATAAGGTATAAACATTCAGCATTTTACCTGAAGAACAACTTGTTGCTGCATTGCCCATTTCAATAACCTTGAAATTCCGGTCAGCACTTTTTCTGAAATATTAAATATGTACATAATCAAGTCGCAATCTCCCATAGTTGAATTGCATATGTTGGTGAGAAAAATTGGTCGTACAAACAGATTAAGTCAAAAGTTTTTGAAAGAAGATAAATATATTAAGCTAGCCGATATCATTCCATTAAGTAGAGTAATAGAGAGATCGCAAGCCTCAGACTGAACAAGAATGGACATGTTGTGCTTTGTTTGATACTGAGAACATGATTGAAAGAAGGCAAGAGATTCGAATACGGTAACTCATTGAAATATGTGATTTTTTATTCGAGCCTATAATATCGCATTTCATCCATTAAAATAGGAATATTAATTTTCATTGAAGGTAAAAATGCATAACTATCATATTTTATGCATAGGTTGCACATAGAAATTGGAGTAATCTTTTTGTTGCACAGGAACTGACTACCTCTTGATTTTTTATGGAAATGTAAATGACAGTTTTTCGTTTTCTGTGTAATGTTTCTCGTACTTTCTTTCAGATGACATATGGTATGGGATACCAGTGAACAAGACAGCAATCTAAAGCAAGAAAAACATTGAAACACAACCGAATCTCAAATAACGTCCACCAACAAAAGATCAAATACAATCTGAAAATAATACGTTATAAAAAAACCAATGCCAAGGAGACATAGAGAACTATTCGAAACTGGCAGATAAACCATGTTTTTTTTTTAAATCTCAAACCACTCCTTTTAATCCTGACCAGTGAAATAACATATTGGTTATAAAGTAACGTGCAAAAAACTCATTAAAGGAAAAACGCACATTTCTGTAGGCACAGTGTTGTACAGATAACAATTCACTTTTTATCCTTACCGTAAATTAAAGATTTCCAATAAAATGACACGTGCGTAACTGGACGTACGTATACAGTGGGAACAGATATTGCCAACTAATGCATTTTGTTACATACGTGAAGTTTAAACAACGCATTCCAAGACTTTTAAAATCATACACTGGTATTCTCGTCCATAATAAATAATTTTAACATGATGAAAAATTATAGAAATCATGTATTTTTTTATTATCACGTGGTTCTCCAGATTCCCGCCTTAATTTTCACTGACATAGGAATGACAGTTTAAAATGCTTTATAAATCAAAATACAAAAGACATTTCCAGGCAAAAAATCTTATATCTTTAAAAAAAACATTAACTTATAGTATTTTATCTATTTTAATTATTAACAATTTAGAAGGGATCACCGAATTTGTTTTTTTCTGCATAAATCATTGATGCACACTGAAGTCAAAACGACACGCTAATGTATTTTCCTTTTCGACGTCTATATTCCAAATGTAAAAACGTATTACAAAAATACCAAACTCCAAGGCAAATTCAAAAAGGGGAAGTCCATATAAACTGACAAAATCAAACGCTATCAAGTGAAAAACAACTGCCATATTCTTTACTTGATACAGGCATTATGTAGAAGATCACGATTTGGCTCAACACTAAAACATAAATATCGACAGGATGAAAGACCATAATTGTTCATTGCATGTGTAGTTTAAATATGCATATTCAGGACGAGATAAATTCTACTTTGTACTCACTCCTAAATATCGAGTGCTTAGCAGAGAGGCAGTAAATCTTTTATTTTAACAAGCCGAGGATCGTACCCAAGACCTCTCGCACTCGAGGCGAGCACGCTACCACAAGATTATCGAGTCAGTTAAGAATATTGAAGATACACATACATGTACATGTATATTCAAAACATTTTGAAACATGAATATGAGGATATAAGACACCTTGCCATTTCACATTATCACATTTATATGTTCAGTGAACCACTTAATCCGGGTCAAAGCCTAATTTAGTATACAATTTTAATATTTTTAATTTGGAACAGAACAAATAAACGGACAGACGCACAGACCAAAAAATATAATTCCCCCTTGCTATCATAAGTTGGTCATAAAATTAAAAGGGTCATACTTAATAAAACTGGAATAAATATTCCATACATATGAAAATAAGATGTGGTATGATTCCCAATGAGACAACTCTCACCAGAGAATAAATGATGTAGAAGTTACCAAGTCATTCTACGGCCTTCAAACTTGAACAAAACCCATACCACATAGTCATCTATAAAAGGCACCGCGAAGACAAATGTAAACACAATTAAATCGAGAAATCAATCGGTCTGGTTTATGTACAAAACAATAAACGAAAAACAAATATGATTTACAGCAACAAACGACAACCACTGAATTACAGGCTCCTGACTTAGAAGAAGCACATACAGAATGTGACGGGGTTAAACATGTTTGCTGGCGCCAAACCCTACCCTAACCTGGGTCAGTGGTTTACCAGTGCAACATAAGAACAAACTATAAAAATCTATTGAAAAGGGCTTAACTCATCAGATCGATACAAAGCACAAAAACCCTAACAAAAACATAAAGTACAGATCTGATGGTACTCGCAGTTACTGAAAACTAGTTCAAAGCCAATGACAACTAATAAAAAAATCATGTATCTAAGACTAAAAACGTATTCTCTGTCCTTTTTTCGGAATATTTGTTTAAGTTAAACGCCAAACATTTCTTTAAAACAATTTGTAAGCAATGACGTTTAATAACACATAGAGGGAAGTAAAATATAACTGACTAAGTAAACTGTAAATATTTTCTTCCTCTTGAAGAGGCATCCTCATCAATTTTATTTGATAAAATTCTACGGAAAGATGCCAAAGTACTATGAGAAAGATGCATCAGTGATCTGAATTTCTGTCTGTGACAAAAGTATCTTGCAATAAATTATAGAAATGTGATAAACTATTGAAGAAAGTCATGTACACCTTGTACATTCCGGTGTGTTTGAAACTCATGTTTTAACATTATAACATATGAATCAAAAATGAAAATATCATATCGCTTCAGATTTCATTATTCTAACTTTTTCGAACTTAATTTTCAAAAATTCACCCTTTAAGAACTAAATCTATGGGTCAAGTGAAATGACCAAGTAATGACCCAGTGCATTTGTTTACCAGTAACGGAATTAATTATTCCCTTAAAAGTTGAATTTGTTTTCAATAAAATCATCCATAATTTAATGACAAAATATGTAACGAGTTAGAATAGTAGATTTTATTAATTTTAGAATAACATCTATTCCAACAAAGTATGTGTATTGAACGGGCAAAACAATCATGCAGTCTATGCTCCCCTACGTCATGCTTTAATGAAATAGTCCGAAATATGTGCAGATAAGGTTGGTTATGTCAAACTTATTGATAACCCTTTATGCACTTCTTGTAAATTAGAAGATGAAACTGTTGAACATATTCTGTGGAATTGTGAGATTATCCAAATTTTTTACAAGATATTGATTATTAGTTTTTATCTGGTGGGGTAAGCCTGCCATTGAATAAGTTAAATTTTATTTTTGGAGATATATCAAAAGTTTGAAAAGGTGACCCATATAATTTGATTTTTCTATACACGAAACAATATATATACAACAGCAGATGATTTTCAAAGGATCTTTCACTCAGTGCTATTAATGAAAAGTTAAAATATATGTACAATTTAGAAAAAATAATGGCAGTCAAAAATAAAAGAAAAGGGCACTTTGATACCATGTGGAATGCTTTAAAGAATTATTTTCATAATTCAATTTGTCGTTTATTTTTTGCAAATACTTATTGTCAAAACTAACATAATATATTATTTTATCTAATAGCACAGTTTATTATGTACTGAAATCTTAGAGGATATTTTAACCTCTTCCTTTTCATAAAATAATGTACCCTACTCATGTAGTACATAAACATTTACTTAAATTATCTTTTCTTTCTGTAATTATATTCTCTTTTCATGTATAAATAAAAATGAATTATCAACAATATTTATTGTTATAGATAAATAGATATTCAAAATGTATTGCTAATATTACTGTATGCATGTTTGATGTGTTGTATTTGTTGTAATTCTTGAACATAATAAAAAAAAAAGTTGGTTATGTCGACTAATGTAATTTTATTAGAAACCTCTAATAAACTACACGCACTTACGAGGGGCATCCGATACAGTTTCAATGGAGTTAACTTTTGACGCGACGTTTAGCGTTCGAATTCCCCAAAAATGTCTTTTCGGCCGGAACGTCATGCGTGTAGATTTCCGTAATATAAAAAATCCACTTGAACGATAAACAATACTCCAATTTATAATTATGTTTTTCACACATGTCAACTTCTACGCCGTTAAGATTAGTGCACTTGATTCTCACATTTTAAATATATTGCTGATGGAATATTCATTTCACATCTGTTAATAGAACGGCTTATCTATTAATCGTGAAGATTATTTTCACTTTTTGTACACAACTATTTCTTGCAAAGTCTTGCATTTTGTAGGACAAAATATTCGTTTTCATCCTGTCTTGGACAACGTAATTTTTTACAGTTAATACCAGTCCAGAATATTCATTTCGAAAATCACCCCATGGGTGACTGGGAATAGAAATATGGTAACTTAGGTCTTCTTCAGTCAGTAAAACCCTTGCCAAAGTTGGCGTCCGTTCAGCTGTGTTGGATGTACAAATATTCAGCCACGTCCGGTCAGAATATGGCCATTAAATCCGATCTCTCGTGTATAGAGAGTGCCACGCTCTCTGCATGTTAAGAACCCTTGCACTAACTCTTTGAATGATCCGTAGATGGCCCGTTTCAAGGCAAAATGTCTGTCCCTATCCAATATACTTTCAATTTTCATTGGCAGTCCAGATTTCCTCGATTCTCATCCCGGACGGTCTCTATTACAGGACCTACCTATTGTATTTATTGTTAATTTGTTCTCGTCCTGAACATGCATGAAATGTTTGCCACTGGACGTAAAACAACCAACCATCAATCAATCCTTCATTTCCAAAAAAAAAATTTCGCCTATTGTTACGCTGTTTTAGGCTGCGTAATGGTGACAGCTTTAGAATCTCTAAGTTCTCCAAATCAATAGATGGACTTTCTCAAGGTAACAACCGTTCATTTCCGTGGGAGAAACCATCTTTTATTACTTTAATAAAAACAAACAATTTTTTATTTTCTACATAACATGCATAAGGAAATGCCTGTACCAAGTCAGGTTTATGAGGTTTATGACAGTTGTTTTCCATTTGTTTGATGTGTTCGAGCTTTTGATTTTGCCATTTGTTAAAGGAATTTCCGTTTTGAATTTTCCTTGGAGATCGGTATTTTTGTTATTTTACTTTTTATTACTTTATAAAAACAAACACTTTTTTTACAATAACATACAAGAACAATTTTTAAAATTCATGCTAAAACCCCCCGCCCTTCATTTTCAATTGAATCATTTGAATCAAACAATGTTTCTCACATCCCTCCTGCAAACATATTTTTTCTTTCTTGGTTTGCGCTTAACTGATACAAAATTTTTATGTGAAATTTTAATTCAATTCTATGTAATGTACATGTAAATTACGTGTACATGTAGTTTAATGGTGTGAACAGTTTTCATGTACTGGTAATTAAAACCGATATACAGATGAGAACAAATTTAATGTGAAACCAGTGTTTATTACATGAAACTGATTGTAAACAGGTTTACAGTACGAGACGTTTGGTGTGAACACGGCCAAAGACTTTAAATGTGTATCGCATCAAAACACAAAATATGTTAATTACATGTGTACATATTAAATCGTGTTTAAACGGTATAGTACTGATGTCAATCATATATGTGTTCCTTATAACAGATGTCCCTTTAAAAATATTATTATAGACAATTTCTTAATAGATACTCCTTATGTGACTAAAATTCCATATTTGGATATTTTTTTCAATCTTTTGGGAACTAAGAACAAAATGAAACCCGTGATTGCAATAATTTTGTTACTATTATTTAGTGATACATCAGTGTTATTTTATTAAATTAACAGAAAATTAGAACAGTTTGTCGACACATGATTTTCCAAGGAAAAAAGAACGGAGACAAGGGCAAAAAATAAACAATTTAACAGTAAGTAGGTAAACTGAAACATTGTTATAAAAATGAAAAAAATATACCTAAGATGAAAACTTTTCATAAAACGTCTTACCTTTAGACCTTCAAATTAACGATATTACGTTGACAGATTTAAAATTTAAATGCAATATATATGTACCGTGTATATATATGTGTATTTCTCAATCAGCATGGTCACATTAAATATAATAGAAAAACGAAGGATATGGGGTATCCATCCATGACACAAAATCAGAACATGCACAACAAAAGAACACACACGTTTATTACACATGGTTTATTTTTGGCATGGTATTTTAAATGCTAAATTGTAAAACTTGTATCTTATCCATTTGTCAGTTTGAACAATTAAATCTGAAATAATATATTTTAAAAATGCCATGATCATATTTTGTTTTCTATAGATAATTTTGATAAATACAGATTGATTGATTGTTGTGTGCTAAACGCTAAGTGTAAATAAAAAAAAAGCGGAATTCAATTGCAATTAAAACTGGATATTGATTAATTAATCCCTAAAAACATTCATGTAATTGCTCAAAACATGAAGGAATGAATTTTGCTGTATATAACTATATTTGATTTTAGAATAATGATAATAATGATAACCCAGCATATCCAACGTTCAACTTTTATGCAACAATTAAATATCACAAATGTGATCTTTTAAAACAGCACTGTCTTTAGTCCTTTGTGAGGTTCAGTTCTGATTAAGTATACCAAAAGGGAGACAAAAACTTTTGAAAGCTATATAAACATGATAAACGATATTCAAAGTAAAATATGTACACTTTCTTCAAATATGTCTATGTGTTAAGTGCAGCTATTTATAAGAACCAGGCAGAGTGTGATATATGAGGGTTTCAGTTTTTTTCTATAAATTGCCTGGTAGAAGCAGTAAATGAATAATGCTAAAAAATTAAATTTGAGTGAAAAAATATGAGTGGTTGCCATGGTAACAGACACTCTATTTTTTGGTGTTTAAGCTTGGTAAAATCTTTCAAAAATCAGCTAAATCACTACAGTTCGGAGCCTGATTATGAACAGAATCAAACTTTTTATAAATTTTCATATATAACATTGATATAACTTGGTTTCAGCTTCATTTTAGTTAAGATTGCATGTCAACCAAATTTGTGATTCTTTTGTAAACATTTACCAAAAAATGCATATTTTCAACTTTTCTGAATTGTGGATTTTTGTGAAATTATCAAATTTTGTCGTGTGTTTTTCAGAAAAGTGCAAATGTGTACAGCATAGTTAGCATTGTAGTTATTAAGTTTGAATACTTCTTTACCGATTTAAATAGAAAAATGCGTAGGACTCTCTTCAATTTTATCACCATAGCAACCCATTTTTTCCTAGGAAACGGAGTTATTATTTGCAGAATATTGCAGTTTAAGAACTTAAATGTCCTTTATTGCTTCATAACGGATAATAAAATGCATAAAAGCATACGCTAACTCTAAAAAAAAACATCGTTAAGTGTTGCTGACCTCAATAGTTACCATGGAAACAAATATAATCTATAGCAACATCCATTCAAAAGATGTTTAAATGGAAATTTATGTAAAAAAATACATGTATAGAGAATGTTTATTTTCGAATTGGAATATGACTGCGTGCTTTGCTTTACTCACCATCTTGTCTGTTCTTTTTCAGAAGGTTCAACAAATGTAATATATAATGTAACATTAGGGTTGGAGGTTTGGGGGGAAAAAGGGGGAGGGTATGTTTAATTTTTTAATTTTTCATACATGTAGATCCTTGAAAAGATCATTGCTGCAACGTTTGGTTGGATTTTGTTCAGAGTTCTTCATCTGATAATCAATTTATGAAAGTTTAACAAATGAAGAACTTCATTGGATTGCAATAGCCCAACCTGGCTTATAGTAAGGCAAGATAAATATTGTCCTTTACCAGTTGTAAGAAAATTCTTAATTTCTCAGGGCACACACAAGCCTGAGATGTTATCCCACCAGCAAAAATCACAAACTTGCCCTGTAACATAATAATAAGCTTACAAAGAAAAAAATAGAATCATTTGGTCAAAGCATTTCCAAACTGAAACTGAAGTGTGATGGACGGACGGATAGACGGACAGATCAATTGAACATATATTAAGTCGGTGGGGACTTAAAAAAATGAAAAGTCAATTGGAGATCGTTGATATAAGAAGTCCAGTAATTGAATTCTGTTAATATATAGCTATTAACATATCATTAATAATTCGTGTTGTACTACTATTCCGCAATTGGAATTCTGGATCTCCGAGATAGACGAATAGATACATCTGCTAAATTGGAATTGTGCTAATCCCGGTAAAATAATTATGCCATTAACGGCAAAAATATATCAACACAAAGTGATTGTACAAAATAATTGTATTAATTATGCATCATTCTTAACTATGCACCGTACTACATATATCTCATAATTTCATCATTCCGGTAACATTAGATCTTTTTTTGCGGGGGAGGAAGGGATTTAGCTGAAGCACAAATTTAATACTTCTGAAATCCCCCTCCTCTACTTTTTGATAGTAAACATTTAATAAACAGCTGCGCCATGAGCGCAAGATACGCGCGTCGCATTTTCAAAGAATAAAGTTCAATTACTTCTCTATGTCATATCAGAAATTTATAAAAATCGAAAGGAAGCTTACGTCATAAGATATAAACAATTCACCAAAGTTTCATGAGAACTGCTGAAAGCATTTTTGGGTTATTGTCCGAATACTAGAAAATCCCTCGTTTCTAATGAATAAACCTCATAACTCGGAAACGTTAAACCTAAAATTTATAAAAATTGAAATGGAGCTTACGTCAATAGATATAAACCATTCACCAAAGTTTCATTAGACCTGCTGAAAGCATTTTTGAGGTCTTGTCCGATAACTGGAAAATCCCCCTTTTATAAATGAATAAAACCCCGTAACTTGAAAATGTAAAATCTAAAATTTATAAATTTCAAATGGGAGCTCATGTCAATAAATATAAACAATTCACCAAAATTTCTTGCAAATTGGTGAAAGCATTTTTGAGTTATTGTCCGAAAACTGGAAAATCCCCATGTTTTTAATGAATAAAATACCATAACTCGGAAACATAAAATCTAAAATTCATAAAAAACGAAAGGGAGCTCATGTCAATAGATATAAACAATTACCCAAAGTTTTATGCAAATTGGTTTAAGCGTTTTTGAGTTAATGTCCGACATGTTGACGACGGACGGATGGGAGGACGGACAGACGGACAACGGTATACCATAATACGTCCCGTAAACAGGCGTATAAAAATGTATCATTTTTTTTAGGTTGAATCTTCAAAAAAATCGTTTTGCTACTCTCAACGGTTTTTTTTTAACCCTTTAATGAATTACGCCCCATATTTCCGCGGACCCTGTATCCGTCTCTGTTACCTTTTAAAAGACTGTGAATTAATCCCGAGATTTGGAAACAAACCGCTAAGCTGAGAAGGTGTGCATAAATACAAGATTAACAGTTAATTCGTTAATTACAAACATGGTCTTATTTCTTAACTGCAACACTAGAAACAGCGCAGTACATACAAATCTTATTTTGCTTTGTAATTGTCAATGTTTTCTAATCCCACCAAGTTGTAATCGTTCATGAAAATAAGACTTCAGTGTCCCATGTGAAATAAAAGAACCGATGTCCCCTGCGTTGCAATATTTTATCTATCCAAGGTACAAGGGCAATAACTAAAATAAACACTTTTTATGCCCGCGCCGCAATGAGGAGGGGGGAGGGGGAGTAAGTTTTACCCTTGTCAGTCTGTACGTAAGTACGTCCCAAAGTTGGTTTCCATTTTCTAACTTTAGTTTGCCTCAACCAAATGTTATGAAACATATACACAATGCTTGTTACCACAAAACAGAGATCATGTTTGAATTTTGGCGGCGTCACTTTAACCGTTCCCGAGTTATGCCCGTTTTGCTTTACTTTGCTTTGTTTGATACTTTAGAAATGTTTAAAACCGAGAACCAGATCAGTTTAGAACTGTATAGTTTGCCTAAAATGACCTGGTTAACTGAAGAAATTTCTAAAAGTGACCAGTTGATCATAGGAGAACCCTTCTGGAGCCTACTTTATTTTTTAAACTAACGCAGCAAAAGCAAATATCTCACCTTTTCTCCTATCATGTCAATTACTGTCTCATTCTGTCAATCACTCTATCTTTAAAGGAGCTCGGGTTAAAGGGTCATCCCAACCATGCCTAGTAAATAATATATACCTATTCGATTGGCCAATAACTGTTTTAACATATGACTCCACCAATTTACGTGTACATTTTGGAAATATGCGGACGATAATTCGCAATCCACGGCTCCAAGGAAAGTTTCTTGTATGGTAAAGAAAGGGGAAATACGCCTTTAATTATGTAGTAATAAAAGGTTGGTAAGTTTTGAATTAATAACTTTTTTATATTTAGGCTTCTTCCTAAATTGTTACATTATTTGAAGAATTGCGATTTAATGGTAGATTTTTTTTTATCGTTTCTGTCAGATTTATTCTCAATATTTAAATAAATTAGTAAAGATTAAGAAAGTGACATATTGTGTAGACACCTATAACTATTTTTGAAAACTGTATGTTGCCCGCTAGATGTTTTTAGTTTTTTTTGTCGTTTGATTGCTGTCTTATTGACGTTTAACCTACATCTCCTACAGTTTTAGTTCCGTTTTGGTGTACTTTCAAATAGGTGTATCATAACTGAAAGGGTTATTGAGTATAGATTAATTGCTTTCCTTTCCCTCAATAATATGCTTAGAGAAAGATGAACCGAGGAGAGATGTACCTAAATTTAGAAAGTTAAATAAACAGAAAAAAAGTTTCACTTTCCAATCTTTAACTCCCCAGTCCCGCCATTTTTTTTTTTTTTTCCTACTGTATCAATTTTTGAAGACTTGTCCATCTAAACGAAGTCTGGTTGATCTACAGCTAATCTGCCGCCCCCTGTTTTGACACACACTTGAATATGATCTCCATTAAATTCGATCCCGAAATAGTCACTTAATAGGAACAAATATTCAACAAGTCGTAATAAATTCCATTGTGCACAAAAACTAATCCAAATCAGATTTCACTTATTTGGATATTCAAAAATGCATTTCTTTTTTTGGCAGAAATAAATAAAATAGTTATTATCTGGTTTGACTTTGAAGCACTTATTTAAGATTTACACTGTACACAAAATATCATGAAAAACTGTTGTCTTGTCCTAGTTTAAGGAATGAGAAACATTTTCTATTTCATATTTTGACACTAAAAGCATCAAAATTTGTTTTAGTCTCGCTACACTCGGTGATATTTTTTTTAATTTTATGGAATTACAGCCCTTTCAAAATCCAGGATCCGCCCTTAAAGGTAAGAGTACTTTTGATCTGTGCAGTATATCTGAGGTACTTAATGCACACCTTAGATGTGCATAATCCAGATTGTAGCACAATAAGAACAAAGAGATTTTACCTATGTTATGTGTGAAGTGTTCTTAAACACCATGACTTTATATGTTTTCTCTTGGATTGTCCGTCCATCTGTCTATCCTTGTCACTTCAGTTTCAGTTTGAAATGTTTCTATTTTTGGTTTGTAAGCTTATATTTATAAGTGAGATTTCAAGTTTAGTCTCTTGCTGTTGGTATTAATTTTGTGAGAGTTATTGCGCTAGGAAATTGAGAATTTTGCCAAAATTTCTTAATTTCTTACAAGTGGTAAAGGACGTTATATTGCCAGAGCACTACTTTCAATAATAATATGGACCTTGACAAAAGCTAGAATGGGCTATTGCAAACCCCATGAAGTCCATCATCTGTTAGTAACTTTTCATGAATAATTATTATTTACCAAATGTTGTAACAAAAAGTAAAATAACAAATATACCAAACACTGAGGAAAATTCTAAAGGAAAGTCCCTAAGCAAATGGCAAAATTAAAAGCTCAAACACATCAAACGAATGGATAACAACTGTCATATATTCCTGACTTTGTACAGGTAGAAAATGGTAGATTAAACCTGGTTTTATAGCTAGCTAAACCTCTCAACTTTCCTTATAAGGATCGATGAAAGATTTAAACAAAAACTACCCATCCTCTCCCCCACCAAAATGCCACATTGTATCATTGTATATATTCAAGTTTGTTGAACCTTCTCAAGGAGCAAAGACAGGACTGTGAGTGAAACAAAGCATAGCATGCAGTTATATTCCCATTAGAAAAATTGAACATCATTTACATAATTATATGTAATTTTTTACATAAAATTATATTATATATCTTTTGATTGGATGTTGTTATGGGTGATATTTGTTACCATGGCAACTGTTGTTAACAAAACTTAACGATGGTAGTTTAGAATTAGAGTATATATATATATGCTTCTATGTATTTTCTTAAAGGTTTGGAAACAATTTAGAACATTGAAGTCCCTATACTACAGAACTCTACAAATAATAACTCTGTTTCCAAGGGAATAATACGTTGTTATGGTGATAAATGTAAGAGAGTCCCACGCAATATTCTATTTATTTTGGTAAAGTAGTATTCAAACTTAGTTACTACAATGCTAGCTATGCTTTACGTATTTGCACTTTTCGGAAAAGCACACGAGAAAATTTGATAATCTCACAAAACTCCATGATTCAGAAAAATTGAAAATATGTGTTTTAATAGAAAATGAAAGGATATGGAGTAAATGTACATGGGACAAAATCGCACACAATACATAAAAACATAGAAAATTATCAATGAACAGGGCTTTATTCCTGTTCTTCATCTTGACAGTTGTCAAACAATGAAGTATATTTTAACAAAAAATCTAAAAGTTGGGTTGAACTGCAATCTTATCTAAAGTGAAGCTTAAACCAAGTTATATCAATTTTATAGATGAAAATTCCTGACAAAAGTTTCATTCTATTCAAAATCAGGCTCTAAATTGTAGTGATTTAGGTCAAAGGTTTTACTACGCTTAACTACCAAAAAATAGAGTGTCCGTTACCATGACAACCACTCATAAATTGATTATCAGATGAAGAACTCTGAAAAAAAAAATCCGACCAAACGTTGCAGCAATTATCTTTTCAAGGATCTACATGTATGATTTTTTTTATTAAATAAACCTACCCCTCACCCCCTTCCCCCCTTTTCCCAACCCTCCAACCTCAATGTTACATTATATATAACATTTGTTGAACCTTCTAAAAAAAAAAAGACAACACTGTGAGTGAAGCAAAGCATGCAGTCATATTCCAATTCGAAAACAGACACCCTTTATATATGTATTTTTTACCTAAATTTCCATTTATACATCTTTTGAATGGATGTTGCTATGGATTATATTTGTTTCCATGGTAACAATTGAGGTCAGTAACACTTAACAATGGCTTTTGTAGAGTTAACTTATGCTTTTATGTATTTTCTAATCGGTTATGAAGTAATTAAGGACATTTAAGTTCTTAAACTGCAATATTCTGAAAATAATAACTCCGTTTCCAAGGAAAACATGGGTTGCTATGGTCATAAAATTAAAGAGAGTCCCACGCATTTTTCTATTTAAATCGGTAAAGAAGTATTCAAACTGAATAACTACAATGATAACTATGCTGTACACATTCACACTTTTCTGAAAAACACACGACAAAATTTGATAATTTCACAAAAATCCATAATTCAGAAGAGTTGAAAATATGCATTTTTTGGTAAATTTAAAAAAAAAAAAATTTACAAATTTGGTTGACATGCAATCTTAACTAAAATGAAGCTTAAACCAAGTTATATCAATGTTATATATGAAAATTTATGAAAAAAGTTTGATTCTATTCATAATCAGGCTCTGAATTGTAGTGATTTAGCTGATTTTTGAAAGATTTTACCACGCTTAACTACCAAAAAATAGTGTCGGTTACCATGGCAACCACTCATAGAAATGAACCTATATATTGATTAAATTTTTCAAATCGTGCGTAAACATTGAACCACTTGCTGATATTAAAACCAAATAGCCAAATATGTATGACAATGGAACCATTAAAATAAATAAAGAATTTCGATTAAAACCCCAATCTTTATTTTGGTCGGAATTAGATAGACTGTTTCTTCTTACTTCAACCTCCCTTTGTGCAGTTTGTTCCCGGTTTCTGTTTTTGTAGTTGTTCTGATTTGCCTTTTTTGAACTCGTCATTGTAATTATTAAATTAAATTAAATTGAAATTCTTTTTAATTTTTTATTCAAATGATACAATTGTTGATTTTTTTTAAGAGTTCCTTATCTTTAAAAAGGTAACTTGTCTTGCTATAAAATTTAATTATTGATTAAAACATGAATAAATTAATGTCACCATTTGAAAAATTCATACCTAATGATAAATCAACTTAAATAAATATAGAGTAATATCCATGCATATCCGGTACGCTAATCTTCTTAATAACCAAGTAAATCATGACACAATAGAATTTGACAATCCTCAAAATGGAATTTAAATTTGGCCAAATGTATGAATAAAATTTGTTTCTCCAAAATTTTATATTTACATATGAAACCCTTTTCTTTTTTATTATTATTTTTTACAAGGATCCAATTTTTTGTTATAAATTACAAAGAAAATTTTTTTTGTAAAATTTTATCAAGTTGAAAATTAAATTCCTTACTTATCAAATTTAAATGTTTAAAATTTTAATTAACCAATACTATATAAACCCATGCTTTGTTCATATAAGGCCTGCTTCTTTTTAACACCTTACCATTTCTTATTAAAATTTCTATTTACAAATCAATAAAATGTTGATATTTATCAAATATATCAATAATGTTATTGCTTTCAACTAAAATATTATTTTAAATAAACTTTTATTTTCCGTATTTGATTTAAATTTTTTTTAATAATTTAGTAATCATAAATTTTTACATTGTAGAAAGTTTTCTTGCAAAATTGAAAATTATTCTTTATACCATGGGGCACAGCTTAACATTCTTTATCTATTGTTCAATTTTTCGTTAAAACCATTTTCCATCTTCCAAACAGGTTCGACACCATTAATTTTTTCTTGGTTCCATTTTTTGTTTTCGCCTTCATTTTACTTAAAATTTTTTCCCTCTTTTGAAATATTTTACTGATTTATTCTTTTCGATTTTATACGTATTTTATTAAGGAAAAACTACAAAATTTTATATCCAAATAAAAAATTGGTTTTCAAGCCATTACATTTATTTAAGTTTGATTGAATTATACAAATTGAGATTTTTCAAACAATTGCTTAAATAAGTTTCTATACCTGGAAATCGTTGAAGGAAACATTTGTTCCTTACCAATTACATTTCCATAAAAACCAAAACGCAACTTCAATATAATTAATAAGGTTAAATATTTTGAATTCCTTTCTGAAAAATTTAATTTTTCACATCCACTTATGTTATGGCTTTACTTATACCATTAACTAATTTAAATCCAGAACAAAGTTGATTGATTTCTAATACAATAATGAGCATTAAAACTACATCATCAAGGTTTATTTAATTTCATTTGCACATTAATTTTGATATAATTTTTCCGTCCATTGTGATTTTTAATAATAGCTTTAATTTAAATAAATTTTTTTTGGCACCAAATAAAAACCTTTTAAACATGAAGAAAAATCAAATACCGTAATTTTGGGTACATTACAATTAATAAAAAATATGGATGAAATGTCATAACATTAAATTTACTAGTAAATAAATAAAGGATACAAAGTTCTTTATGACAATTCCTGGTTAATTAACAGTTATTCAATAGCGCAAATAGAATTTTAATTACCTACGCTTAAATCTTGATTTATAGATTGCAACATTTTTAGGAAACAAAAATTGATCTTTTTTTTGGAAAATTTTCAAATTAACATTTAAATAATCACATAACTTCGAAAACTTAAAAACTTACCAACAATAATAAAGAAAATAATAAATGAATTATTTCAAAGATTATGTTTAAATGTAAATAAAATCAACAAAGAATTTAAATCAAAACTTGGTAATAATTTAATACCATTAAACAGTCTTTCAAAAACATTATTTCATCCTCAATCCCTTTATCTTGTATGTTAACAAGGCTAATTTCTTAAAAAAAATTGCAATCATAATTTTAAAAAATTTATATAAATTAGTTGGAAAAATTCTTAAACAAAATAATAATAGAATTAATTACTTTATTAATCTTTTCAATTTGCTTAATGAATTTAATAATTTTGAATTTTAAATTTAAGCTCAAGGATAAATACGTAATTTGGTTCAGTTACCTAATATTTTTTTACCTATGTTTTCCATTGGTTTTTTTAAAACATGCTTAATTATTTAAAGAATGAAGAAATTAAACTTTGAAAATTTGTTTTTCTGTTAGTTAAATTGATTTAACATTCTTTGTTTTTAAGTCTTTAACATTGTTTTGTTTTGTTTTAAATATTTTGATAATTGAATGGTTTAATCAAGATTGAGTTTCCATTTTTTTGTTCTAATAAATTTATTCATTTTCTAAATATAATTTATTCCTGTTTTTCTATATGTTTGTATTTGAAATTTGTTAATTACAACAAACATCCGTAGAAATTAACAATTTAAAATTGAAAAAAATTTTAAATAAGTAAAATATATGATTCTAAACTCCAAAATTTTAGATGAATATATTAAATAAATAGAAGAACAAACAAAATCCATAATGAAACAAAATTAAAAATAATTACATTGTGGTCAAATTATAAGTATACTGCAGAATGAAACGTATTTTATTCCACATTGTATAAATTTATATTTTATAAGCAATAAATTTTGTTATTTTCTTTTTCAATTTTGGATACCTTTAAATAAAAGAAAATTTAAAAGTTTTTAAACTTTTTTAATTTGGAAATTGAACTTTTTAAACATTCAGTTTAATAAATTATAATGAAATTGAACAATAAAAAATCCTTTCAGGTTTGTAATTAAACAAGATTAAAAATAACAAAAAATTTTTTCTTGTATAAATATTTTCAGTATGAAATTTCTATATTAAAAATTGTTTGTATTTGAAATTTTAGCAAAATTGTAAATAACATATGATAAACAATTTTTAACACATATTAATTATTTTAATATTAAAGAATATATTGTATTTTTCATTTCTAATGCATGTCGAAATGTGTATACGTTCGGTTTTTTCAAGAATATTTTAACTTTTAATTAAATTTTAAGTTATTTTAAAATTTATGATTAATTTTGGTAGTTCAATAGCTTTACTAATCATATTATAATGTATCAATAATGTGTACATGTAATCAAATGAGTTAGGTAAAGTTTTAAAGCCATTCCAAATAAATCGATAAGTAAAAAGTAATTTGGAAAACTTGTAAACATACTTTCTTAGGCAAAATTTGGATCAATGGGAAAATAAATGTTTAGAACCCTATTTATTAATTTATTCCAAATTCGAATTGCATTCAAAGTCATTTTAAGAAAAACTATTTTAAAATTTTTTTTTTGTGGTTAAATGTTAAATTCGAAAACCCTAATAAGGCACAATTTAAGCAATAAATTTAATACTGAAGCATCAATCATTTGAATTAAAAAAATGAAAAAAATTAAATAACTATATACTTAAACGAATTTCTATAATAAACTTTATGAAAAAATTAAGTTAATAGATACCAATTTTACAAATTAATATAAGTTAAGGAATCTAAATAATTTAAACCAGTAATTTATAATTTTACATTTTTTGAATTCTTTTTCCATTTGAACATTCTAAAAATGAATTTATATTAATTGATTATTTATATAAATGAACTACCATTCCATTAATTGAAAATTTATGATTAACAAAAAACAATTTTAAAAGTTAAATTTTTAATAAACTTTAGAAATGATATTTTAAATAATGAAACTAAAAAGATTATGTAAATTTTTTTAAAATTTTAAACTATTATTTTCCTAATAGTGGTTAATATTTGATATGTTTTATTTTTTTTCTTTTTTTCAAATAAAATTTTTTTAGTTTATAACTTTTGATTAATGAAATTTTTGTTTAAAGATCTTATATTCAATTATCAAACAAATTAATAAAATTTTAATTATGTACTTAATTGATAAAACATAATTTAAATCGAATAAATTTCTGAAAAGTATAAAAGGTTTTAAGAGGAAAAACAAACTGCTATTCATTTTTGCTTTCAGAAATTTAACATAATTGAAAAATGTTAATCTTCCCAAAAAATTTTAACAATTAAGTTGGTTTTAATAGTTTTAAATATTGTTTAAGCAAATTCAATAATTTAAAAAATAATAAATGTGCTTCAATTAGAAAAAATGAAAACCCATTCGAAACTGACGGAAGTTGCAAAACTCATTTCCCAATAAAGAGGTAAAAATTTAACCAAACAATATTTTCAATATAAACTACGAGTAAGTTCCATTTGGTCGGCCGAATTTATGGATTTAATTTTGTAAATATAACAAAGGAATGTTATATCAAGGAGTCAACTTGACAAGTTCAAAAAATTTTATGACGAAAGGTTCAAAATGATAAACCATAATTTTTAATAAAAGGCTGACATGGAAAAGAAAATTCTTATAAAAAATCCTAACATAAAAAATTTTGAAAAAACCGAATAACCAAACAAATTAACTCCGGCTCCTTTGGAAGAAGGATTGGCAAATGCAATGGTTATAAAAAAATAAATGGTTTTAAATAAACAATATAAAAGGTTAATTAATTAATGAATACATTTTAAACCTTCCAAAATTAGTTTAATGAGGATTTTAAAACTTAATTTAAAAGATCTTACAAAACGATTCAATAAATTTGTAATCAATCTATTTTTAAAACTAATAAAAAGAAGTTCAAAAATAAAGTAATCTGTTAATAAATTCGTAGAAATTACACAAATTTGCGTTTGAAAAAATCAAATTTTGAATAAAAATAAAACAATTGGTTATAAAAATTTATTCAAATATTTTGGAATTTAAATCGGATATAACCAAATTTTTAAGTGTATTATTTTTAAGTCTGTTTTACTTAAAATTAAATAAACCTTTTAATAAAGATATCAAATAAATAAATTTTGTATTAAAAATCTTTTTAAATCGATTTGAAATGTATAAATTTTAGTGAAATGGTTTATTCAGTAATTTAATTTGAAAAAAACTAAGTAAAAAGTTAAAATTTACAAATTAAAACTTCTTTTAAAGGAAAATTTTGAACGGTTTCTTTCATGAAAAGCATCATTAACTTTTTTAAAATAAGTTTGTATTTGATTGTTGGTTTCTTTAAATAACAAAAATTTGACAGCTTAAACAATTTTAATTATTTCCAAAATACAATTTTTGAATAGAATGCTAGTTAATAACTGATAAAAATTTTGGTGAAAGAAAAGCTGAATTTTTTAAAGTTAATAAAAAAATTGTGAGTTATTAATTTGTGCCTAAAAACCTATAAAAGTATAATTGGCAAGTAAAACCTTTAAATTTTGGTTGTGATAATTGTTTCTAAATTACAATTTAAAGTTGTTTTTTATATATTTTTTCAAAATTATTTACTCCAAATTAAATTTAAATGATTTAAAATGAAAATAAAAAATTTCCATTTTTAACTATTTAAAATAATAAAAATTAACGTTAGCAAACATTGTAATATCAATTTGGTAAATTTTCCAAGTCTAAACAAAAATTAAGTAAAAAATTAAACATGTTATAAAATTTAAACGGATTTTACTATTTCGAATAACTATTTGGTTTTGAAATTTTTAACATTAAAATTTAAGCATTAAATCTTAGAAATTAACTTTATAAATGAGATAAACTTTTTTAAATTTATATAAATTTTTGGGCTTGGTTTAAATAAAATAAAGTTAAATTAATAAATTAGATTTTTCAATATAAAATTTTTAAAGGATTAATAAGGTTTTCTTAATTTTAAAGAATAATTTCCAAATTTAAAATTGTTATTAAATATTCTTGTTTAAGATGTTTATTCAGTTTTAATTAACAGAATCCCTTTTACTTAAAATGATGGACTAAATCTTTAAACTCTTAATGTAGTTTATTAATTTAATTTTTGCCTTATCAAATATGAATTCATAAAGTATTTTGGAATCAATACCTTCTTAATGGATTAAATTGCTCTATTTTAAACTGAAATTGTTGCCATTTTCCACGACATGATTTTATACAAGTAATTTCTTTAATATTTAAGGCCTAATGGAAATTTTAGAAGTATGACTGCTTAATAAAATTTTATTTAATTTCTTCCAAGTTTTAACGGTTAACCAAAATTTCAAGCGCATTAACTGTTTTAATTCTTAAGACTTTACGACAGTATTCCAAATTTTAACCAATAACTTTTATCTAACAATTGGAAAGTTGTTCGTTTTTTCTTTTTAAATTTTTTAATGTGGTTGCGGTTTGTTTATTCGTTTCATTTATAGTTTATACTTTTTGCTAAATCTTTTTAACAAAATTTATCATGTCAATTAAATTAGTATAATTGTTCTTAAAGAACTTAGGTTAATTAAGGGTAAACAAATTTTTATGATGTCAATTTGTGTTTAGAGTTAAACAAAAGTAATTTAAGCTTAAAATACATTATGACAACTTTCAGCCCAAAGGTCATTATCCATATAGACCAATTAACAAAAACTCCCTTATTGTTAATTTCTACGCAACAAGTCTTAACATGAAAATAAAATTTAAATTAAATTAATTGTTTTTAACGAAAAATGAGTAATAAATAATTGACACAATACAAAAGAAAGAAACATAAATTTTATTCTTAAACATTAAAGGATTTTTTAATTATTAAGATTTTGTATTACCAAAGTATGAATCATATAGGAATTAGTAAATAAACAAAAATAAGTATTTGATTTTCCTAGATTATCGTAAGCGATATTTAAATTAAAATTTTTAATGGATTTACAGATTTAAATTATATTTTGTAATAATTCCTGCCTAGTAGTTTAAATTTTTGGAATATTAATTAAAAATAAGTTTTAGAATTTAAGTGGATAAAAATATAGAAATTATAAATAAGTATTAATAATCGTTTTACTCCAGTTCATCGTAATTTTAAATTTTGTTTATTTAGTTTTAAAATTTTATTCAAGATATTTGTTGATTAAATTATTTAGTTATTATTAATAGTTTCTGAAATTAATTTATCATTAACAACTCATGTTGTATGCGAAGAATTCAAAAAAAAATTGGCTTATTAAATATTATTGGTTTATTTTCAATAAACTAGTCTGAAATATCTTTTCTTTAACAACATTTAACAGCACGACGAAGGGTAAAATATAAAAAAAAACATAAATCAAATCCTAAATTTGAAAGGAAATTGCAGATAAGAAGGAAAAAATATTTCTATCAAGCAAACGCATTGACATTGGAACGAGGGAAACCGGGTATAGGAAAACCAAAAAAAGGAAAACCGAGGGAAACACATCAACTATAAGAGGAAAACAACGGAACAACAGAAACACTGAAGTACAACAAAAGCAAACGCGAAGATACATAGAAACGGACTGTCTGATAACAACTGCCATATTCCTGACCTGGTTGAACCTGGTTTTGTGGCTAGCCAAACCTCCCGCTTATATGGCAATGTTAGAAATACCGCTAAAATGACAACAAAAAGACAAATTGAAGAACACTCAGCACAGAGAAATACAAAAATAAATAATATAATAGTACATTACAACATGTAAACCGCAGAATATAACAATTTGTAATGAATTGTGTAAGACCTGTTCACAAAATGATTTCTTCTCATAAGTTCGTAAGTATTCGCCATAAGTATTCGTAAAAAACAATATGGTCGCCAGTCGATGTGAATCTACACATGAAAACAACTGGAATTATTGAACATTTAACAAAATATAAAATTCTTACTTTAATACTTTGTAATGTTTTCATTACTCCTCATTACTCGTAAAATCCTCCTAGGAATGATGCTATACAACGATTTTAAGTACAATTAAATTGTCCCATATGTCACGGATTTCACTTTCTAGGTCGTTGGTATTATTAACGCTTTGAGTACCTTTTTGCAGTTTCCTTTGTAATTGTCACCAACAGTTCTCAATAATGTTCATGTCAGAACTCTGAGCTTGCAAATAACTGCTTTATCAACCCGTTTCTCTACCATAATACTGAACAGATCGAGGCCGATGGACAAAATGACGAACAACCACTGGCCACACGTTATTGTAAATAATGGCAATGTATTTAAAGGCATTTATGTTCCCTTCAACAATGGTTATAGTTCGGACATCATGGAAAGTAATGCATCCCCAGATCATCAAACTGAACTTGCGCTGAGACGGATCACAAAAACAAACGTCCAACTACTCTTCTCCGACCTTTCTCGAGAAACTGACACGAGAATCCTGCCCATTGAATACCTTGCACTAACAGTTTTATGTAAATTTCCTCTGCACTACGCTACTCGTTTTTTTTCTTGTTGACCTCACGGATACGATGTTGTTTTTCTTTACTAAACATTTGTGGTACCCATCAGAATGCAATTTACGCTCAACAGTTCTCTTTGAGAAAGGTCAAGCAATGCTCTCATTAAAAATATTAGTAACCTTGAAAAGATTTGAACGTCCCCTTGGTATCTTCTGCTTTTTTTCCATATAGGCCCACACTCAAAATCAGCATTGTATGTGAAATAATATTAAAAACATTGCGTAGTTGGACTTTTCTGTATTTTTCCAATATTCTGCTTTGTTTAAGTCATGTGTAAATGCCAAAATCACAAAACAATTTAAATTCCTTATACAAAAATCCAATGCTTACTCACTTAGTCAAAATTTAAACTCAATGTAACTTTTGACGTCATGTGAGATTGTCGTCTTTCAACGCAGTAAAGACATTTGTATTTTTGATAAATTTAATCCTGTTACTTATCTCCGATAAGAATACAAAAGTGCTTTTAATAATGCAATGTTGTGTGTGTTATGTGGCTTGACAAGTGCTTTAAGAAGATGAAAAAAGATGTTGTTAATGAACTTGAAACCGACGCATAACTGTTGTGTGAGTACATTTTGGGTATTTATATTCATTTTTGACGCTTATTTTCATAATTAATTTACGACAATGCTTGAGGTTGGTCTGCGAGCACCCTTACATGTTTGATATTTGTTTTTTGATATTGAAAAGGAATAGGACCTTAAAAACATTTGTGTAGAGCTTATTCAAATTCATGGAAAGAAAACCATACCTTCGAAAGTTATTATGGTATCCTACTTTCTTTTCTTAATTATATTGTATGTAAAATAATATTTAAAATACATAGTTTGACTTTCCTGTTTTTTTAACAATATTCTTCTTTGTTTTAGTCATGTTTAAATGATGAAATAACAAAACCATTTAAAATTCCTGATACGAAAATCCAATGCTTACTCACTTCGTCAAAATGTGAATGTAGTAATGTTACTTGGGACGTCATGTGTGATTGATGTCATTCAACGCATCAAAGACATATAATTTTTTGATAAATTAATCCTTTTTCTTATCTCCGATACGAATACTAAAGTAATTATAATAATGCAATGCTGTGTGTGTGTTATGTGGCTCCCCGAGTGCTTTGAGAAGATGAAAATAGAGGTCAAATGGTCTGATGGAACTTGAAACACTCATAATTTTGAAGATGCCATGTTTTGGAAGTGTTGATGTGTGGGAACAATAAGGTATTTATAAAAATGGTTGACACTTATTGATATAACTAATCTACGACAATGTTTGGAGGTTGGTTTGCGGACACACTAAGATGTTTGATATATTTTTTTTTATATTAAAAATGAAAAGAGCTTTGGAAACATTTGTTTAGAACTTATTCCAATCATCTCCTTCATGTGTAATATAGGGAAAATTAGTAAAACCAAAAAATGTAAAACGCATTCAAAAAAATCTACAATTTTTTAACGCCACAATATGTGTATATTTCATAAAAATGACGAACAAATACTGTTGGTTATATACAATTTTTAAATCTGATACCTAAAACTTCGTACAAGGCAAATAAATTTATTTTTCCGCTTCGGAGAATAGTGGGAAAGTGTTGTCTAAAAGGAACGTTTTAAGTAACGGTATGTTTTTGGTGGTTTGTCTGTAGTTGTATACGTGGTTTCTTGAATGAATCATGTGTGATTGTGTCATAAGTATTCTTATGTTAATGAGGTGAAAGCGGGTTTTTATTTTCTTTTTGTTTGAAAATCATTCAAGCCGCAGACGTTCAACACTAAACATGTCAGAGCCGGAAGAACTAAACATCCTCATCGACCAGAAAATTAAATACGCAACGATCCAGAATCAGAATAAAATTATCGACTGATTTTTGTCTAGTCGCCTAGATACTTTTTCAAAGATCCATTTTAGGAAACGCAGAGGCAGCTTTCGGAAACCCAGATGTCAGAGATCCAACAGATGAACTCCGCAACTTATGTCTTCAAACAAAAGGGAAACGAAGAAATTTCGAAGTCATCACAAAAATCGCCAACAAGATTAAAGAGACCAGAAGTCTTCTAACAGAAACGCAAGACAACAATAAAAACACAGCGGGTGCAAAGAGGAATATAAGTGAAGGTTTGGATATACTTACTCATCGACAAAAACTGATTAAGCTCGCGGATCAGTCTGAGAACGGATGGAGAACAGTTACCGAGAATGAAACTCACAGTGTAGCAGATGATTCAGAAGACGAAAAACACATTATCCGTGCAGAAAACAATGAACGACAAAAAGTTCAAGACACGTACAACTCCTTAACGTGCCCTACAATCTACTCGATTCAGCTCAGTCAACCAACAGAGTACAGTTAACATTCCTTTGGTGAATCAACCTAGAAAATGTTATGAGTGTGGTTTATCAAGACATTGGAGGTCAGATCATTAAAAACAGGATTGGCAAATGCAGAAAGAAAAGTCTGATAAGATAAGTGTTAAATTAATTAATAATGATGTATTCTGGTCTGCACGGCTAAATGCATTCATTTTGTTAGCTGTTATTAAAGTGTAGTTAAGACCAGCAACATATTTCAACAGAAGATTCAATATAGCTACTTACAAAGTCCAACCAAATATAAAGTTGGTATTCAGGATGTTAGTACTTCTTCAATCTAGAATATACTCAAACGTTGATAGAAAATTAGAAAAAAATAACTGCCAAAGTCATGTTTAGGTAAAATTATGATCGTGGTTGGTTACTCCAATGAAATTTAATTAATTTTATTAACGCTTTAAAGCTTGAACACAAATTGTTTTGTTTGAAGAATAAATTGTAATAAATGATGAAAATAACAAAACACAAAAGACAGATGAAAAAAAAATGCCAACCCATAGGTTTAGCTCTACATTATTTCAGGGTTAAGTACGTTCGTCGATTTATTTAACAAAGAATACTCACTAAGTGCCATGAATATCAGTTTCTCAAATAACAAGATACACATATTGACTAGATTTGGCCTACTATGAAGTAAGTAGAGTAGCCAATAGAAAGAATTACATCTGAACAACCAAACAGAATAACACATCACCCCCAGTTTTTGGTGGGGTTCGTGTTGCTTAGTCTTTAGTTTTCTATGTTGTGTCATCTGTACTATTATTTGTCTGTTTGTCTTTTTATGTTTGGCCATGGCGTTGTCAGTTTGTTTTCGATCTATGAGTTTGACTGTCCCTCTGATATCTTTCGTCCCTCTTTTATACGATATACTACATCCAAATGTAACATTATTGAGAATAGTGGAAGAAAAGTTACAAAATCATGACAAAGTTAACGCCCCACAAAATGACTAAAAAAAATACTTGCGGTGCATATACCAAATTGAATTACAATTGAAGAAGGCAATTTCTCTATGTATTTTTTGGTGTATATGAGAGAGATGGTCTCAACATACCATCCAACAAGCGTAACATGTGTCATCTGCTCAGGAATAGACGGTAATTCAATCGAACTTGAAATAAAAGATACCACAGATATGATTTAGAATGCCACACATCTTAACTTACATATAGAAATTAACAGAAAGGTCGACTATAGAGAACCTTTCAACTTTCAAATTTTGAATTGTCTTTAGATACGTAGCAACATTCCAGCAGTGCCGGTATATGGAGTATACCTTCCTTCGAATCTGAACTTACCATGAGAACACCTCGGGTGCCACACGTGGAGCAGGATTTGCTTACACATCCTGAGCACCTGATAGGACATCGTTTTTTTGTGTGAGGTTCGTTGTCTATGTAATGTATCGCCGTTTTTTTTTGCCATAACTTTGTCGGTTTCTCTTGGACTCAGTTTTGTTCATCACTAATACCTCTTTTTTATATACACAGGGGAATGATATCATTGCATTGTTTTTCATACCTGTACTTATTCTTAACAAATGACGATAACATCAGTTCGTTGTGCTATACACACTATACAAAGAGAATAACACATCCTTTATCTTTTACATGCGATACAAAGGAATCTTAGGTCATTGCGTTATACATTAATATTACAAGTTATATTATCTCAAATTATCATGATTTATACATGTATTTATCCTGCTCGACAAATTTGATAAATATTCTTTTTTTCATATTCCAAAATTGTAACAGTAGCTTTAGTAATACGCCATAGCTTGATTACCAGATGGAAACAAAATCAACTGCCAAGGACCTAATGATTTCCTTTTTTACACACCTTAGTCAGTATTTTATGTAGCGACAATTAATTTCATACATTAATAACAAATGCATACTAATAATGCAATATTAATCAATACAACACAAACCTAAAGTATAGAGAATGTGCACCTATACATCCATGCTATTATACAACGAAAAATGTATATTTACATCAACTTATACCACTCTGTGCAAATTTGTTTTATTAATTATATTTTCGGTGAACCTTATATATATATATAGATTCATTACACATTTTGTTCACGTATTAGTTTTGTAAAAGTTGTATTTCACTTTCCAAACCAGCTTGCTAAACCATTAAAAAGAGCAGGAATACCTGTGGCCTGCACAGCTGTTGAGACCATGTCCTTTCCAAAATCATAAATTCCATTGCCAATTTTCGATAAAACACCGCCATCGTCTTCCACTTCGTTCCGAACAGTTGTACGGAGATCGACCGCTTTCATTCTTTCATTTTCCTTCCTCAATTCTTCCATTCTTTTTTGCAGTTCTTCCTCGGCTTTCTTGTACATTTCGTCAGTGTAAAACGGTTGACCATTTCCTTCGATCATTTTGTCAATTATTTCTATTAATGATTTTAGTTGTTTCTTCTTCTGATCTTTTGATGTGAGTTTATTATTGAAAACTACAAACCTGTTTTCGCATTTCTGGACGAGTTTCTGAAGAGATTGGGGTGAATCTGCAACTCTTTGCTCAATAGAATCTTCTTTATGTATAGTGTCTCCATGGCTGAAAATAATTACCATGTAGTCCATGAGTTTTTCGCCAAACACATTGATGAAATGCAGTGCAGTTGCCTCTTCTTCCTGAGTAAAACGAACTGCGAGCGGCACAACGAAAATGATAGCATGTGGACCAGGGGAGGTAATTCCGATGCACTTAACAACTTCTTTGGTTACGTCTACGGTTTTCATACCCGTGTCAAATAATCCAGGAGTATCGACAACAATGAGATTATATTTCTTGTGTCCTGTGTCGTGAATGTTTTCACCTCGTCTGCAGTGTTTCGTACATGATGAACTACTTGATGCTGACGCAAAAGCCTCTTTCTGAAGGATACTATTACCGGTTGCACTTTTACCACTTCCTGTTTTCCCGATCATTACTATACGTACTTCATTTTCTATTCCTACAAGCGAATCAAACGTTATGGTAAAGATTCGGTTATCATTTAAGCTAAAAAGTCGACCACACTCTTTTATATGGTTTTGTGCAAAAACTATTTAAACATCAATTGAATGAAGTTTAATTGTGCACTTTTGCTTAATTTTGCAAATTGAGGAATTGTTAGAAAATAGTGCAATTTTTTGGTGGGTGTAGAAATACTAAGTACACAGTCTTGATATTTCTCATAATAAAAATATGCTTGCGTTCTCTGTGACCTTAACACACTTTACCATTTTCTTTATCAAAACAACCTTTTAAAACTTAGTCAAACTGACAAAGAGTCAATAAAGTGAATTTGCTGATTCTTTGGTAAATTGGATATATTCCAATAAACTTTGTGTGAAAGTTCGACTTTACACCTGACAAAAAATTTGTAAAATAACTTTTATTTCATCTTATTCCTGTACTGTAAATTATTAATAATATGACAGGATCAATTACGTTATCAACAATAATAGTACTATTTCGCCTGTGTAGGAATCAGTAACCGTGACGTCACGAGACGGAAAAAGATATCAAAATGTTATTGGTTTTAAAATACTCACCAATGTAATACAGCTTAACATATTACTTTGGATTCATTATTATTCGTGGGATACCAATTTTCGTGGATTTTGTGGGTAGAGGTCAATCACGAATTTAAATGTTCAACGAGGTATACATTTTATATGCTTTTATGCAGAACAACGAAATCCAATATTGACGAAAACAATTTTTTTACCAATCTACGCATATTGGTATTCACATGAATAATCATAATATCCTAGATAAATACGTACTGGTGAAATAATGGATAAGACAACTTACAAGCATTTTAATCAACAACAATAACTAAAAATTGGAGTTATTTTTCATGAACAAGCATTACATTAATCGATTCCTAATACAAATACATAGAGAATGATATCATACAAATGCTAGACTTTTTGATCGACAACATCTTTTCTGCGTTTAATGAACAAG
Source organism: Mytilus coruscus (assembly GCA_017311375.1). Classification (NCBI taxonomy): domain Eukaryota; kingdom Metazoa; phylum Mollusca; class Bivalvia; order Mytilida; family Mytilidae; genus Mytilus; species Mytilus coruscus. The sequence continues at coordinate 18,184,871 of CM029598.1, forward strand.
TATTTTAATAGACCATGCCAACAGTCGGTTGTCAAATGCGTACTTATTTTGCACCCTACGTGCCGACTTCATTCTGTACTGATATAAAGCAGAAAAAATGCAAAACCTTCTCAAAAACAAACAAAAAAAGAAATGCAACGCTTTTTTTTTATTTTCGAATTCGCTTTCAAATAAATTAATAATGTCCTATCACTCAACAACCCACATTTCAGTTAGTGCTTATATCTCTCATAACCCAATAAAATGAAGACTAAAGATATTACCAACTAGAAGGTAGGCTTCGTATCTTGATCGTTTTCTCGATACTGACACAAATATGAACGACTTTAAACTAGAAACTATCACACACGTGATGATTTGAACTTTCCATTCGCCTACTTTACATTTTTCAGAAATAACGTACTCCCTGTCCCATTGTATGACCTTAACATATCTCCATTTATACGTTAGGCGGGTGCATGTTAACACTATATGGACTTCATTTGTGGGTGTCTGCTCATAACACAAAAACTGCTCCAATAGTGTCATGAGGAAGAACGATTTAAATCGAAATTACAGAAGTTTTTTGGTTACCATTACCAATGTGTTGACCGATAAGATATGACTGTGTCTCAACTCACTTGCGACACATGTTTGCTGTCTAAGATCTGTTTATACAAGTATGGTCGTCTTGTATTTTTTTGTCCTTTTCCTGATTGTGATATTTTGACTGAGTGTAATGGCTTATGAAGCTTGCATAGCAGGAGACACTTATCACTTCGACGCATACGGTTTAATCCTTTTGGTATTCATGTGTTTGCCTTATTTTGTTTGTTACCTTGATTTGTTTTCTTTATCTGTTTATGATATTTGAACATCGCTTTAATTCATTGCATGACAAGCATCGCGCGCATACAACATTAACCTGTCGGAAAACATTAGAAAACCGTTCATCACAACTAACATAAATAAATCCAAAGATTAAAGTAAAATCATAGTCTTTGAATGATTTCCTGTGGTCGGCAATCGATATGTAGGTAGAAAGTAAAATAACAAAAATACCAAACTCCAAGGAAAATTCAAATCGAAAATCCCATCAAATGGCAAAATCAAACATTTGGAGAAACAATAATTCAAACAATTGTTTACTTTCGATTGCAAATAAACAAATATTTTCATACCTGCAGAACTGCATGAGACGGTATTTCCCATTTCTATGATTTGTTATAGTACAAGTTTGCAATTTTCTGTAATAAATGAAATATGTCAAATCAAAATACATTCTAAGAAATTTATATGACAATTGATTGGGAAGAAAAATATTCTTATAATCAAAAAAGGTAAAAAGTAGTTAAGAGAGTTTAATGTAAACACAATCATATATCAATCCTTGGTGTACAATATTGGAGAGGTCTGATACCTTAGACTTTAGAAGTGAACATCTCAAGCTTTCCTTGATACTTTTAAAATATAATGTCAACGTAGACGTAAAATGTATCAAGTAATATCAATGCAGTGTACTGTATTTTATTGACACATAACATAAACATATATATTTATGCCAAATAAAAAATTTTTTTCCTGGTATGCACAATTCTTTTACCTCTAAAGTAATGAGAAAATAAACTATAATTGATCAAAAATTGTGTATCGTTTGTCTTTTTGTTAGTTGTTTGTCATGTCTAGCAGCTATTTGTTGGGTCAAGCTCCTTTTTAACTACTTTTTATATATTTTGTTCTAATGTTTTACTACTATTGATGTAAATAATTCTGTCACAATCTGTATGTGCCTGCCAAAGCAAGGATCCTGTGTCCCAGTTGTTTTCGTTGGTTCCAATTAGCTATTATTGTTTTTCGTTTAATGATATTAACTTAAACAATGTCGTTTGTTCTCTATTATGAATATTTTTTAGATCTGTTATTGCTATACAGTATATACGTGTTTGCTTATTGATGAAGACCATTAATAATTACAAAATCAATATTAGTACCGATAGATTAAAAAACAATTTTCAAGGATCTGATTACAGTTTATTTAAGGGATCGATGAGTTTACATATATTGTATCTTAAGTAACGAACTCTGTAAACAACCACTGTCAATAGGACAATGTGATATCTAGTTTTTAACAGGTTTTATACAAGAACAAACAAAATTCCAAACCAAATATATGTAACTATGACAAAAAATGGTAAAAGTTTTAAGTAATTTGTGGTAACGAAATCCCTGACTTAATGTTATGCTTTCATGATCTTTTCGTTAAACGATGCAATTTATGATGCCAACAAATTGATGATGAGTATGATTACATGTATATACAGCAATACAGGCTCTAGTATTTCCGGTCTTTTCTAATGTTTGCGTAGTTTCCTTTGACACATAGACAAATTCGATATTAGCTTTCCCAAAGAGTCATTCATCAGGAGACTTGGTATAATTGCTAATGAGACAACTTTCGACCAAAAAGACAATGTGGCGGCATTAAACATGTTTGTAGTAAGTTCGCAACCCTACCCATAATCAGGGACAATGTTATTACAGCAAAATAAAGTAAATATCGCGAGAAAATTGCTCATCAGATCGATAAAAAGTTTAAGCCAAAGGGCAATTTAAAAAAAAAAAAAAAAAAACATGATTATTAAAATTATTTTTCAATTAGTACATTTATACGGTATAAAAACGTCAAAAATCTCGGAGGCAATCAAGACCTTGTTCTGTATTGACAGGAACACAAGCGTTGATAGCTGGATTTGCAATACATGTTAAGTAATGCACAAATCTGTTGAAAATCAAATAAAAATAAGTGTATAATGCATCGATAAATACATTAATCAAAGATCATGCTACAATGGTATTAATAATCTTAAAGAATAATTCAATTTAAAGCATGGATCGTATTTTAGCCGTATAAACAGCATTGTCGTAAAATTAGAATGTGATATCCCGTCTGTGATAAGATGTTTACAGATGAGCTAATCTTAAATTAAACTTTTCACAGTTTATTTTTAATATTTTTTATGTTATTTGTAGTTACAAATCGCTGACAAAATAATTTTTATAGTTATGAATTGATTATCTATATTGTGTTACATTCAACAGGTTAAGGTCGAATGTTTAAATGAATTTTAAAATAGAGTGCAGACGCTAAGGTATAAAAACACGTAATATCTGTGTGTCTTTACAACATAAAGCACTTTTTCACGTAGCACGTGGACAACTTGGTGGTATAACAATGAAAACATGAAATAATTTAGTATTATGTATTTCTATGTTAATTTGTTATTATTTTTTTCTGTTCCAAAGTTTAAATTAGTAGTTTTTTTTCTGTTTTTTTTAGAGTACGTCTTTGCTTGTTTTAAATATGTTTTGCTTGTTTGTTTGTTTGTTTTTGTTTTGTTTTTGTTTCTTTTTTTTGTTATTTCATAAACAGATTTATCAATAGAAAACATAAACATTTTGATGAGCATTGATATAGAATGTTTGTTACTTTTACAACCAGCATACGTTTTTCAGATTGATAGGCATTTTGCAAGTAATGAAATTGTTCTTCTTCTGAAATCTTCAACTACCTTTACTGTACATTTGCTATGATATAAAACGTAGAGTGATATATAAAAGATGAGACGACAATTTTGACAACTTAGAGCTATGACAGTTGTTTGCTTAAGGAAAGCAACTGCAAAATATATCTAAACCTCTAGTTAATTTGCATATTTTCTATCCTTTGTGTTGCATTTTCTTTCTTTCCCATTTGTAGACCATTTTGTGAAATAAAAGCAAAATTATATTAATTTCGGCCTTTTATATTTGTTTTATATAAAGAGTATTTTCGATACAATTACAGTGCAATTGTCGCCACATGAATCCTAGAAAAAAAACCCTACTCGGTAACAGAGACAAGCATTAACAAAATAGTATCACAAAAATAAAGTTGAAATATTGTTGCAGTTATGAAACTTTTTATGAGATTACATTGACAACAACCTCATTTCGAAAACTGACAAACGAGAGATATGCATGAAACAACTTACCTTTAAACCATCTACAATTATTCTATTTCTATAATCACGTCACGAAATAATGGTTGACATATATCTCTTCGGATATCAGTGCCACGGTAGTTCAAAGTGTCCAGCTGGGTTCGTTTTTTTTTCTAGTAATTTTATCAGGCATTTTCAAGTGTGATCATGTAAACAATATAAAAATGAAGAGATGTGGTATGATTGCCAATGAGACAACTATCGACCAAAGTTCAAATGAAGTGGATGTAAGCAATTATAGGCAGCCGTACGGCCTTCAACAATGATAAAAACCCATACCATATAGTCGGCTATAAAAGGACCTGACATGAAAAAAATGAAACAATTCAATTGAGAAAACAAATGGCCTAATCTATAACAAAACAATTTACGAAAAACAAATATAACAGACATGAACCAACGACAGCCAATTAACTACAGGCTCCTGGTTTGGGACAGCACATACAGAATGTGGCGGGGTTAAATATGATTGAAGGCGACAACCTGGGACAATGGTGTTGCTGTACAACAAAGGAACAAACTATAAAAATCGGTTGAAACGGGCTTAACTCATCAGATCGATACAAAGCAGAAAAACATCTAACAAAAACATAGACCGGACGTGGCAGGGAATTTATACATACTTCCTAATTGTAAGAGGTGATTCAGATGCTTGAACTACAAATACAAGATCATACAATATAAACACTTATCAAAGATACATTACTTCTGATTTGGTACGCCAAACGCACTCGAATCAAAACAGTTTGAAGGTCAGTTCAAATACGAAATTCAAATTCGAAAAATCCAAAAAGTTGAATCAAATACGACTACGGCAATCTATTACTGGGGGTAGAAAACTTAATGATTCCAATAATACAACATTTTGAAACAGATAATTTAGGAAAATGAACAAACCAATGATATTTTATTTCAACTCAAAAGTGCTGACTGCTGAGTTAGTATTTGTGATAAATAGGTATTATTAACCACACATTATTTTGTGTTTTTAATGTTTGATTTAGTCTTGAAATGTTTTTTTATATCCTAAACATTAAATAAAGCCCTTGTATACTCATAAGAAGGAAAATGCCAAATGAAATGCATACAAAGAATCTGTATATCCTTAAATAAACAGACATTATACAAATGTTCTTGTTATTGCATTAATAATAACATTTTTTGAGAATGTCCGGTTTTTTCGAGAAGCGTTCAGGGTTTTAATGAGTGAATAAACAAAACTCCTATGTGTCAAAATGTTGTTTATTAGTACATTTAACGTTTGAAGAAATAATGTAAAGTCTCAAATAACGTACTTTCAATTTCATTTCATAAAAGAATTGCTTTTAAACGAATTTTGTAATGCTGTGTTTATACATTTCATAGAAAAAGCATCATTCCTTCTTATAAATCGTCGTTTGTCACATAGAATAAACGCTTCGACACCGGTTTAAGTATGTTTCGATAGATCAAACATGTTTGCGCCAAGGTAAAGACGGATAAACCCAATATGTGCACAGCCATGATCTAAACATACGTGTGCAGATGTCGATTGCGTACTGTGAATTTGCGTGATGTATAATACAAATCTTTTTGTGAATATACAGATGTAGATGCCATACAGTAAACTTTCGTGATATGAACAATCTTTGTTTATTGTATGAAAGGGATCATATTTCAGCTGATAGTTTATTCAATTGAAGTTACAGTGCCGTAAAAAAACTAATCAAAGATACTAGGCTTATAATTTTGTGCGCCAGACGCTCACCATTTACGTCCTTTGGTCTCTTGTGGAGAGCTGTCTCATTGGCAATCGTACCACATCTTCATATTTTATAAAGTAATGTTGTGTTGTTAAGTTTTGCGAATATGTTATTTCCCTTCACAAAATTACAATTATAAAATGAAGTTGGCTTTTTTTTATATTCGTATTTTCTTCACAAAAACTTGACCATTTTTGTACATCCCTAAAGTTTTAAGTTTTGAACTGAAAAAAAAAAAACGTACAATGTAAAAGACTGAATGTAAGTGAAATACAACAAAATTGTGCGTCATTTGTGCTCAAACAAACTGCATAGTATTAAAAATAAGACGAATGTTCATGAAAAAAACTTTAATACTTGCGATATAGTAGCAAAACTATTTTAATCAGACACTATACCTTAATTGAGTGTGGTTATTTGTTATATATATTTTTTTCTGTATAGTCTTATTACAAATTGACAAGATAATATCTTTTTTTATTATATTCATAAACATAAAGATTTTTTGTATTAAAATAACTCATTAAAGATACCAGGCTTATAATTTTGTACGCCTATCGCACGTTTCGTCTATCAGTGACTCATTATTGACGCTCGAATCAAACAAAGTTAAAAAAAAATTAAAGTACAAAGTTGAAGACCATTGAGGACCCAAAATTATGAACGTTTTTACTAAAGGCAGATAGGGTAATCTATTTTTGGTGTAGAAAATCTTAAGTATAAAGGATTGTTGTTTGCTTGAAGTTCATTGTAAATAAATCAGAAGGATGACACTTACAAATTGACATCATAGTACCTTTTTCAATAGATTGTAGTAATAAACATTAAGATTGGTTGTGTAAAGGAATGTCGTTTGCTTAAAGTTTTTTGTAGATAAATCAGAAGATACTTAAATGCAATATAAAATATGTATGGATTAATTATATTCCTTTGAACATTTAACTGCTTACGGATTTAATTGCCTGTGTAAATTTCAAGCATGTTTTTTTTTTCTCTTCAAAAATGATGACTAGGCAGACCTCAATCATACAAGAGCCTCTTAGGAAGAATGACAAAAAGCTAACACTCTCCCTTAACTATACGTTCCGCTATATAGATGATGTCCTCTCACTAAAATTGGTAAATTTGTTGAACGCATCTATCCCATCGAACATAAAATTATGGATACAACCAGTTATTTCTGCTTCATATCTTGACTTGGACCTCGAAGTTGACAAAATTTTACGACAGATGATTTTACCTTACAAATTGTGAATTTTCCATTTCAATCTAGCAACATTCCAGCAGCGGCTTTATATGGAGTATATAACTTCCAGTTGATACGATATTCCAGAGCTTGCATTTCATATCATGATTTCTTGATAGAGGGTTGCTGCTTACTAGGAAGCTTTTAATCGAGGAGTTCCAAGTGTTCCAAAATTTTACGGACGCCATCCCGAGTTGGTTAACTGTTATGTAATATCTGTATCACAGCTGACGACAGATATGTTCCAGTTAGTTATCTTAACCATAATCCCAAACTTTTTACCTCTAACATGTGGAGCAGGATCTGTTTACTCTTCTATGTTGTGTTTTTATACTGTTGTTTGCCTTTTGATCGGTTTTTGTTTTTACTATGGCCTTGTCAGTTTGATTTCGAGTTCGAATATTCATTTGGTATATATTGCCTCTCTTTTAAGAAACAGAAAACTACCCGCCGTTCAATTTTCCAGAGGAAACAAATGAGTTTGTGAATAGCAAATGCGTCTATAATCTTGTGTGAAATTAAGTGGTGGTTGAATACGCAAGTAAGGTGAGGGAAACTTTTAGAAAGCTTTAATAACGTAATACAAATTAAATGTTTACTGTTTCTCTAATGCTGTATATGACCTGATTTATGACACACACAAAAAAACATAAAAGACAGCAACCAAAGACATACCACTTCATTAGAGGCTCTTTACTTTGGACAGGCACATCCAAGGTCGGGGTTATACATGTATAGGATGTCTCAACCGTTCCCTAATCTAATAAGTTGTGTAACTGCAAAAAATAAGAAATAAGTGTAAATATGAATGTTAAATTCCCGACTCATCAGATCGGCAGGAAGCTAATGAAAACTCACAAAAGACAAAAGACACAAAGTACAAATCCATGACAACTTTTTTAACCATTACAAAGTTGTTTTTCTTCAAGAACATGATAAAAGGGGAGTAACCCATTTTTGATTTATTATGATCAATAGTTGGTTGGATGCACTATACAGGAAGGACAGTAATAAAGTACATCCAAAAATATTATGTAGCAACATTCATGTAAAGAGGTCATTATCCACATATAATGCAAGTTTATCTTCCCCGATTTTTTATTAGCCTGATCAATTCGTGACTCAACCACAGTCCAAATTATATGGTAATTTACAGATTTAAATTATAGTTTATACGATAAATAATTCCTGCCTACGTCAGGTGAGATGTTTATAGAATACAAATTGAGAGAACAGAGATATTTTTAGAAATTACTGAGAGAACTGAGATATTTTTAGAAGATTGTTTAGCCAATCAGATAGGAGATATAAATAAAGTATTAATAAGCTCGTTTTAAGCTGCCAGTTCATCGTAGCAGATTTTAATTTTGTTTTTGATTTAGTTAATTACAAAAATAAGTTGTTTCAGTATTTAAACTGCTGTGCATAAAACTATAAGTGTTGGCTTATTCTGACTTTAGTATTAACTTAAATAAGTTATCCTGTGTGATGTAAAAATATCAGAATACACTTCGAACAATCCACGTGTTTGTACTGCGAAGAAGTCTTCATTCATACGATATGTGCTATTAAATATTTCGATTTGGAGTTTTATTATTCATAGAACTGAGGTCTGTTTATTTATTTATTCATCTATATTGCATTTGAACATTACATTTATACACATGCACGGACGCAATGGGTCCGATAATGAAAAAGAAAAACAATAATGCAGTCTATAATCCTAAATTACTTGAAAATTGGACAATTGCTAGACTGAAAGCAGAGCTAGAAAAAAAGAATATCCTTTTCCTATCAATGCAAAACGTTTGACATTAGTACGTATTTTGAAACGATACGAAAATTCCGATAGTGAAGGTATCACATCAAACACAACAAACGCACGTGGAGAGGAAGCACGAGGCGAAGATACACGTGGTGAGGAACCCATAAATGGTAGTGCGGTATACCATCATGCATTGCCACTGCGAAACGCACGTGTTGATGGGGATCCGCGGTCCCATGATGCACCAAACACAAACAATAATAATGAAAACAGTAATGACAATCGTGTTTTGATTGGCATTGTTTCAAAATTATCATCGACCGTTCAATCCCTTCAAAAGAATGTTTTTGGCTTAACAGGAAAGATGAATTCATTACTTCAAGCCAGATCAAATGAAAATACCAATAGAATCGTAAAAACACCGAATGAATATGTCTCCGCTCCGGTTGAAAGTGTATCTAATCTCATTAATCATAATACCACAAATTCAAGTCAATCTTGGTCAAATTTTAATCTACAGTAGCATACAATGCATTGCAAAACACACGAACTGCACTGAACGCAGCCGCAGGAAGCGAGGAACAGCTTTTACATAATGGAAACTCAGGGAACATGGTGGGAACAGCGCACGGCTATTCTACAGAAACTCTACCGTTTGTGGAAACAATTTCACCCCAGTTACGAAAGAATATTATATCAGGTATGGAAATTAATCTAACATCTTTACTGATACCATACTATTCTGGTTCAGGAACCTACGAGTTAAGCTTGAGTGAAGACAAAAACAATAAAACCGACCCTAGAAGTTCCAGGTATCCGGGGAAGAGATTTTATGAGTACCATAAACGCTTTTCTGCTGATGCGGCAGCTCAATTAAGGCATAACAATATTCCTGTTGACTGGTCTATCAGATATAACACTTTATTTTGCAATATTTTTGCGAACATTAAACCTAACACATGTAGCATTTGCAGTAGCTCTTTTCACTCAAGTAGTTATTGTAATCAGTCAAACAACAGCAATAGGAATACGACAGGGTTATATAGGTCAGATCAAGACATACACGGCAGGGAGCGTTCTTACCATTCAGGAAAGGAAATTTGTAATAATTTCAACGGGAAAACAGGTTGTTTTAGACCTCATTGTAGAAATTTACATATTTGTCTAAGTTGTTATGGGGAACACCCTAAAACAGTCTGTATGAGTTCAAAAAACGAGGCACTAGGACCCCACAAAATCGGGTCCAATATGCAGAGAAAAATGTAAACGATCAAGTCTCCTTAAGTTTAGGAGTAACAACACCCATTGTGATTAGTAATTTAGTGCATGAATTAGAAAATCATCCAAATAAGCAATTTAAGAATTACCTAGTTTCTGGGTTAAGTCAAGGTTTTTTCCACAGGTATTACAACATTACCATCTTATTCTATTGAGTGCAAAAACTTAAGGTCAGCGTTATCTCAACCAGCACACGTTTTAAAATTAATAGAGTCGGAGGTAGAGAAAGGCTAGTTAGAAGGATTATTTGATTTTATGCCATTTAAACATTACCGCATTAACCCTATTGGTGTGGCAGAAGGTAAATACAATAAAAAGAAGCGTTTGATCGTAGACTTGTCAGCGCCTCATGAGGATCCAAAAATCCTAGTTTAAACGAACTTATCGATAAAGATGAATTTTCTTTGCAATATGTTTCAATTGATGATGCTATCAGAACTATCAAAAGCCTAGGTTTTAAATCTTGGCTTTTAAAAACCGATATAGCCGACGCCTTCAAGGTCCGTTTCATGGAATCAAATGGGATGACAGATATTACTTTTTTAATACATTGGTGTTTGGGTGCAGGTCTAGCCCAAAAATATTTGACACACTTTCACAAGCAATTTGCTGGATTGCTCAGAACAATTACAATATAGAGCACATTTTAACTTGTTAGATGATTTTCTAGTTATTGTACCAAAACAAGATAATGCTCAACAAACTATGAATACTTTTTTTAGATCTTTTTAAGTCATTAGGTGTGCCACTTTCAGTTAAGAAAACTGAAGGACCATGGCATAAATTAGAATATTTAGGGATATTTTTAGATACTATTAATATGGAGGCGTATCTCCCTTTAGAAAAGGTATTACGAATTCAGGAAATTATAGAATATTTTAGTAAGCGCAATTCTTGCACCAAAAGAGAGTTATTAAGTTTACTAGGGCATTTAAATTTTGCGCGCAGAGTTATAGTGCCAGGTAGATCATTTGTTTCACACTTAATTATACTGTCTACTACTGTTAAGAAGTTGTATCACCATGTGCACTTAAAAGGCTGTAAACCAGATCTTGTTATGTGGTCAAAATTTTTAAAAGATTGGAATGGTGTTTCCTTCTTTTTAAATGATAATATAACTAATGCTGCGGACATTCACTTGTATACTGATGCTACACCTTCCTCATTTGGAGGATTTTATGAAAATGAATGGTTTCAGGGTGACTTTCCTTGTGACCTATTGTCTTGTGAGCAAACATCTATGGCGTTTTATGCATTGTATCCAATTGTAATGGCATGCGTACTGTGGGGAGATAGATGGAAAAGAAAACGTATATTATTCAATTGTGACAATTTAGCTACTGTTGATATTATAAAAAAGGGTAGATCTAAGATTCAAAGCTTGATGAAGTTATTGAGAAAACTCACTTATCATTCAGCCATTTATAATTTTGTAGTGCATGACAAACACATTCCTGGTATAAAAAACTGTATAGCTGATTCTCTTTCTCGTTACCAGATGGTGAAGTTCAGAGCCTTAGTACCACATGCCAACGCGATACCAACTCCTTGCCTGCATCCCTCAGAGCTGATGATGGTTTGAATTTAAAGATAGAAGAATTATTGGATGCGTCTTTGGGCGAAAGCACTAGACTGACATATAAATCGCTTTTAAATGTTTCAGAACTTTCTTGGTCATGAATGGTCAACCGTGCTCCGAAGTTAATCTCCCTTATGTAAAAGAAGATCTTCTAGTTTATTTTGTAACTTATTGTCAAAAAGCATTTAATCTTAAACACCAGACTATTAAACTCTATCTTGCCGGAGTACGTCATTATTATATAAGATTTTTAGGATATGATCCTATGGCGAATGCTATCAGATTATCAATTATTCTTCGGGGTATTAAAAAATCACAGAACAATGTTGTTCAAGAAAGATTGCCAATTACATCATCAATTTTGAATAAGCTCTGTGATTTATTATCGAAAGGAATGTTTTCACAAGTGTTACCCTCATGTTTCAGTGTGCTTTTAAAATGGCATTTTTGGGTTTTCTTCGGTGTGGAGAATTTACCTGTCGGTCTTGTAATGATAATTCATGTACAGTACTTTTGCAAGATATCACTGTAGATCCGACGAAACAGTTTTTCATTTTTCGCCTGCGATCATCTAAGCGTGATCCCTTTCGTCAAGGGGTGAATATTACTACTTATGAAAATGACACATTTAAACCAGTGGATACAATGAGAAAGTACCTGTCTCTAAGATATAACACTGGACTTTACCAAAATCTCCACTTTTTGTCGAGGATGAATTTCAATCATCGCCGTTAAGTAGGGAAACATTTATTTCTTCATTGAGACAACTATTGGACACACTTGGCTATAATACTGTTAAGTTTTGTGTTCACTCCTTTCGTTTAGGAGCAGCTACATCCGCAGCAGCATGTGGTGTCGAGGATCATATTATTCAAACATTGGGCAGGTGGTCATCAGACTGTTACATACGATACATACGAACTGATGCCAAAGTATTGAGAAGAGCTCAGCACGATATGTGTTTTCATAACTTATTCATTTGTGGTAGTTTAAAGCTTGAAATGTCAAATACAGATAATTATTATTTCTTTATTCTAGTATTACCCATATGTAATTTTTGTAACATTATGTGATATTTCTATGGTGAAAAACATGGAGACAATTTTAATTCCATATTTTTAATAAATTTAGATTAGATTTGATTCAATGTTCAAATTTTGGGTTTTATATATATATATATGCTGCAACTGATTATTTTAACATGTGAGAACACCCTCGCACATACGCACGTTTACAAAAATAATATAAAATCTCAATAAATGATGTATCTATCTTTGGGGCTTTCACTCATTTAATGGTATTAAATTCGCTCAATTTGGCCATGTTAATTTCGGGGAAATATTTTTTTACCCCCAAGTCAATTATACATCAGTATAGTAAATATTCTTAATTATCAGTTCCAATTATTCATTTATTTTAAAAGTAAGCATGGGATTATTTTGCATATCGTGCTGCTGGTATCCACCGCAGCCGACACCCCGCTGCTGGTATCCACCGCAGCCGAAACCCCGCTGCTGGTATCCACCGCAGCCGAAAACCCGCTGCTGGTATCCACCGTAGCCGACACAATGTTGCAGGAATCCACCGCAGCTGAAAACCCGCTGCTGGTATCCACCGTAGCCGACACAATGTTGCAGGTATCCACCGCATCCTATAGTTAATAGTTTATTTTTAGAATAATGTTTCAAATTGTTGTTTAGATTAGGTAGAATTTTTATAAAGTGAGTAGCCCCCGAGAAAGCCAAAACATAGATACATTTATTGTTTGCTATATTGTTATAATTATATGTTGTCATGTACGTAGTTTTAGCAATTATATAATGGAAGTAGTGTGATAGGTTGTTTTTTCATTAGTCTAGATAATAAATATATATACCACTATGCTATTTTATGATGTTTGTTGTTTTGACCTGGTTTTTGTTAACGTATCAGTATGTCGTCTTAGATATAATGCGAGGTTTAGAAGGGACCGGAATTACTATAGACAATAGTTTTTACTAATTGTCATTTAGGGAACACGTGTGCTTATACATATAAATTTAACTTTGGGTTGTCGTCGTTTGTCTTTGGTTAGTCGTTTTTTCAAGTTACTTATACTAGCTAAAATATGATTGTATAAATTTGTTTATTCTTCTCTCTCATGTGCAGTGTCATAAAGTCTATACATATTTACTGACTAACATTGAATTAAAGGCAGTAATTTGATATAATTCTTTAAACAAAAATAAATGGAACAAAACGTTACAGGTTGATCACTTTATCTATGATAAATGACTATCGATAATGATAGTTGACCATCTAAATTTTCTATTTATAAAAACAACAAATTATATATCATGGGCTGTTTTTACCTATTTATTTATTTAACATGTTTAACGACAATATATATAATATCAAGACTGAATGTGGAATAAGCAGAGCCTTTATGGATATTAATTTGGAATAATATTGTATTATTGAATGATGAGTATATATATAAAGATCCTGTCTGAGGTGAAATCCATTTGCATTTGCAGTTACTGAAAGCTAGTAGATTGAACTAGGTTATGACGTCACAGCTATATTTATAATGACATCATATATCGTAAAATACCGGTTTTGGTACTTCCTCAATTTTGTTATATAATATGCATAAATGAAAAATTTAAATTATAACTTGAAAAGTTAGCGCAAATAAGAAACTTATTGCAACATGTTCTTTCAATTCTGAACTCTTTCTTTTCCGTGAAATGTACGAAGATTACATTTGATTTCTTTATGCCTAAGATTCGTTAATAAAATATGTAACACTTATCTTTCATTGCATCAACTTTGTGGATGACAGTGACTTATAATGTGTACCTATTAAAAGCTGATGTTTCTATCAATTTCAAACAATAAATGAACTGTATTCACTCAAACAATTCGATCCATGGAATATGATTCTCCGTTAAAAAGAAACGTGTAGAAAAGTTAATTGCATTATATTCCATCTGCATTCAAAATTTGTAATCTGAAAGAAAGAAGCGCAAAGGAAAGCTGATGTTGTTTTTTTTTCATTTATCTAGCAAGTTTTAGTAATTTTATGTCATAAGCTCATATTGCCAAGCATAATCTGATTCTTAAACCCGGTGTTGTAATTCAGAGTTGATTTCATTCCACCACGTCATAGATCAAAGTTTTATTTTTTTTTAAATACTTTTTATGAAACGATTTGAAAATAGATTCATCATATTCAACTTTCTGTTACTTTGACAATTTTTCATAAATGAACAAATGGTCTAGTACAGGCAATACTTTGTGCACATATATCGTACAAAACAAGAGTAACAAAAACACCGAACTCCAAGGCAAGTTCAAAAGGGAAGCCCATAAAAACGGACAAAATCAAACGCTATCAATCAATGGAAAAAGTAAAAACTACTGCCATATTCCTGACTTGGTACAGACAATTCCCGAAGAAAATGGTGGGTTAAGCCTGGTTTTATAACTAGCATCACATCCCACTTGTCTGAGAGTTGTTTTCAGTTCCGTTATATTGACAAACGTGGGTGAGCAACCCGAACATAAATAAAAGGTTAATGTGACAATAATTGGACCCAGCAGCCAAAATATACATCACATACATACAACACAACTGACTAAAAAAATCAAACAAACATACAAATTAATCTCACAAAAAACGCCAACTAAAAAGGTGTAAATTTGACAATGACGTAAAAAAAAGGTTTTTGTCGTTGATAGTACATACCGTACATAGTAAACACTTTCTTGATTAAGTTCAAACCATCTTTACTTTGCAAAAAAAGATGCAACTGAAATAAATTAGTTTCTAACCCCCCTTTTTTTGACGATCAATGCTTTTGAATGGGGACATATGGTTGGATCCCCCTCCTTTAAAAATGGCTGGATCCGCACCTGCAACTTGCATAGTTTTTCTCGATAGTCGCTCCGACAATTAACGAAAATCATAGAATTAATGATATACTTAAAATATTTGTCGACATTTTTGTCGATGCTATCTAATTATTTTTGTTTAATTGCAATTCTTTATTTCTGGATTTGTTTTGTTGAATTGCAATTCTTTATTTCCGGATTTCTTATATTTGGTTTCAATCAAAAGGCACATTTGGTGCATCAAATTAATTTCCTCGGCTTATAATTGTTTATAACATACACATAGATTATACTGGAGTGAAATATCCAGGCTAATCCTTCAATTTGATTGGTTAACGTGACGGGATATATGAGCCCCATCCCCTGTGACGATCCAGAATAACATATAGTATAAGTAAAATTAAAATGCAATGCATTGAATAAAAACATACAATTTGTACAAGTTTCATCATATTTTTTAGCGATCATTTGCTCAAGTTTTAGTGCGCATGCATATGTTCGTTAAGTTACTTTTAAGAGCAGTTTTAACTAATTTAGAATGCAGTTTACAAAACAACATTGCATGGTATATGTATTCTTCGTCATGTAAGTACACATCATAATGGAAAATTGATATATGTTCAATATTATTTAGTCAATGGATCGAGCCAATAGACTGGATTTAATTCTACCGTTTGTGTTCATGTTCAAATCCAAATCTCTAGCACTTTAAATTGTTCGCAGGATTTATAAATTCAACATTTTTTAAGTCCTAAACCATCAGATGATACATATTAGAGAATCACAAATAAAATTGACAGGAAGATAATTTAAGGAAAAAACACTAACAACAACCTTAACGCCAGGCCTAGGATTGTACGGCTTGTCTTGAGATAGACTAAACGTTTCTGTTCTACTACTATAGGTGTCAGACCACCAATTACTCCCTCCAATTTAGAACGTATGTAAAAGTAGCCCTACTCTGACACAAACTAGTGCGTTTGATGTCATTGTTTACTTAAACTAACCAACAAATTTGCAGAAATGAAACTTTTGGTGAAAGAAAAATATATTTAGACCATTTTGAGCCAAAATTCACTTGTCTATGAGTTTGCATTAAAAATTCAGGATTAATACGCTCCATAGTATACTAATTAAAGATTTCCAGAAAACCAGGGGTTATTTTTGGAGTACCTCTGTTCGAAGGTCATTTTTTTTCTTAGAAGATTTTAAAGGTATGTTGAAAATTGGCATGTAGAAAGCTGATACATGTACAATTCAGGATATACCTGGTTTCTATGAAGTTAAACTTAAGGTAAAATATTTAGAAAGCTGTGAAAATTGCAAAATTTGGTTGAACGGATAGGGATTTTTAATTGGTGGTCTGACACCTTTAAAGCGAAAAGCGAAAAGCGTCGAAACCCAAAAATCAGAAAACAATTGATTTGTTTGTCTTAACTGATCATTTAAAATGATAGTAGCCACATTTCAACCTTTTTTTGGCAAAAAGTCACATATTGCAAATTAAGAGCCTTAAACCTGAATTTGTGCTATTTTTAGCTTTTTTTTCCACCCTTACAATATAAAAAATGTCCTAAATTGTTATGAATGCACGGTAAGTTGTTTCTGTGGTATTTAACATTAAAACATAGGTTGTTTAACACCCCAAGAAATTGTCGTCATGGAGATTTAATGAAATTATTTGATTTCTACCCCTTATATCATTGTGTCACTCCATTTATTTGGCAGATAA
The DNA here is from genome assembly GCA_017311375.1 of Mytilus coruscus. Taxonomy (NCBI): domain Eukaryota; kingdom Metazoa; phylum Mollusca; class Bivalvia; order Mytilida; family Mytilidae; genus Mytilus; species Mytilus coruscus. Next base: position 18,202,108 of record CM029598.1, read on the forward strand.
CATGGCCTAATGTAAACACTACATAAACTCACCACAATCCCATTTATTGTCTCAAATGAAAGTTTTCTACCTTAAATTCTATTGACTGAGAGTAAATAAAATAGTTTAATGACTATAACTGCACAATTGATCAATTAATAGTCCCATAACTGACACCTGGTGAAAAAAAGGGGGTCAATATTCCTTTACTCTTCAATACCTTTGAATTTTTACTAAACTCATTGTAAAAATTGTGGAAAGTCTTTAAAACAGTAGGACAAACAAGGAAAAATCAATCGAAACTGATCTTGATATTGAAAGTTTGTGTTCCCGTAGTCCAAAATGAAATTTTCAAGTATTTTCTATTAAAGTCATACATTACAGTCAGTTTAAATTGAGCTGTGAATTTTGTAATATAAGTCGCATAATGCTCAGATAGGATATTTTCTACTACAAATTGACCAAGGATTAAGAATAAAGCAAAACAAAATACTTCTGATCAACTTTTTTGGCTCTTTAGGTGTCAGACCACCAATTACTCCCTCCAATTAAGAACGTATGTAAAAGTAGCCCTACTCTGACACAAACTAGTGCGTTTGATGTCATTGTTTACTTAAACTAACCAACAAATTTGCAGAAATGAAACTTTTGGTGAAAGAGAAATATATTTAGACCATTTTGAGCCAAAATTCACTTGTCTATGAGTTTGCATTAAAAATTCAGGATTAATGCGCTCCATAGTATACTAATTAAAGATTTCCAGAAAACCAGGGGTTATTTTTGGAGTACCTCTGTTCGAAGGTCATTTTTTTTCTTAGAAGATTTTAAAGGTATGTTGAAAATTGGCATGTTGAAAGCTGATACATGTACAATTCAGGATATACCTGGTTTCTATGAAGTTAAACTTAAGGTAAAATATTTAGAAAGCTGTGAAAATTGCAAAATTTGGTTGAACGGATAGGGATTTTAATTGGTGGTCTGACACCTTTAAAGCGAAAAGCGAAAAGCGTCGAAACCCAAAATCAGAAAACAATTGATTTGTTTGTCTTAACTGATCATTTAAAATGATAGTAGCCACATTTCAACCTTTTTGGCAAAAGTCACATATTGCAAATTAAGAGCCTTAAACCTGAATTTGTGCTATTTTTAGCTTTTTTTTCCACCCTTACAATATAAAAAATGTCCTAAATTGTTATGAATGCACGGTAAGTTGTTTCTGTGGTATTTAACATTAAAACATAGGTTGTTTAACACCCCAAGAAATTGTCGTCATGGAGATTTAATGAAATTATTTGATTTCTACCCCTTATATCATTGTGTCACTCCATTTATTTGGCAGATAACATGGCCTAATGTAAACACTACATAAACTCACCACAATCCCATTTATTGTTGATACATGTACAATTCAGGATATACCGGTTTCTATTAAGTTAAACTTAAGGTAAAATATTTAGAAAGCTGTGAAAATTGCAAAACTTGGTTGAACGGATAGGGATTTTTAATTGGTGGTATGACACCTATAACCCGTCTTGTTACTCTTGAAAATAAAATTCTGGTGATAAATGATATTCGTTGACAAGTTATAATCGATAAAAGATGATATAAATATCCCCTGTTGACAACCCAGTCGTTATCGCACCAACAAAATATGGACGTGCACCAACAAGTCAACTCATCATAAATAAATTGACATCTTTACTTGATTAATTACTTTCCCCTTTGTACATCATATCTACTTTTTTTCTCCAATAGGAAAATATAAGGCAACACCTTTGTCTTTGCTTTACCTCACAGTAAACCATTTCTGTCGATATCTAGCTAAGCTAACTTGGTTTATCCATAAAGTTGATTAAGTAGTAATTTGGGTATCCTCTTGTGAAAATTCTTCGGGAAAAGAACAATCAGCAGCCTTTTTGTTTGTTAGTTAAATTAATGAATTGAAATTGAAATTACATAGCGGGTGGTGAGGCCAAATGATAACGCTACCTTTTTTACGCAAAAAACGGAACAGGTCGTCCAGGAAAAATGTCCATTGTGTCCATAGAGATGTCGAATATAATTCCAAACCTACTCTGTGTGAAACATGTTCCATTTTCACTCTTTGTTTTATATCAAATAGCAGTTGTCAGAATTATAAATGTAAAATAGCAAATGATTTCTCTTCTTGTTAATACTCTTACGTGTACGGACATTTGTCAAATTATTTTCCTCATACAACATATATGACAAACCACACAAATAAAAATATATTCAGCTGAATTACTGTTAGAACATTCACTATCCAAGTTATCATCCGTGTGGATCAATTTATAAAAACGTTGTGTTTTTGGCACCAACAGCTAGTTTTAAAAATCTCGAACGTATAAAACAGAATCAGGCTTGTGACGTATTACTATTTAGTTCACATATCAGCTGATCTGATTTATGATAAACCACGTTGGTCGCATTACACACGAAAAATAATGATTCATCAACACGAATCTCATCTAGACCGGGGGGTGAACTAACTTTTCGGAGGTGTTTGCAGTTCTTGCTCTACATGTGGCTCTGTTTGCGTTTATCATGTAACCATACGTATTAAACGTAGATAATTGGTATTGGTCATTTACATGATAAGTTGATGACAGCTATTTCTTTAATTTGTAAAACAATATAATATGCTTGTATTATTCAATTGAGTCAAAAGGTAATCAGTTTCTTGATCATTATTACTAACGGGTGAAACATGTGGAGCAGGATCTGTTACCCTTCCGGAGCACATAAGATCACCTCCGGTTTTTGACTAAGTTTGTGTTGCTCAGTCTTTAGTTTTCTATACTGTTGTTTGGTTTTTGTTCTTTTTTTTTCCATGGCGTTGCCTGTTTATTTTCGACTTATGAGTTTGAATGTCCCTTTGGTATCTTTCGTCTCTCTTTTTTAAAGTGATATATTGATGTCACGATACCTAACAATCCTTTGACTTCACGTGCCGTCAGAAAGTTTAAATTGTATTTTTTAATAGTTCACTTTTAAGCAGTGTCTTTTCCCAGTTCAACTTGAAATAAAAGAACATATACATCTGGGTCTGACACATTCTTTAACATACATTTGTAAACTTTTCTGTTGTTTAAACTATGAAGCTGAATGTATTTTTCATTCGTTTTGATTTCAATGGGATAATATAGATGCGATCAACATAGTACCCAAAGTTTAAATTGATCGATAAGAGAACACTGCAGCTGTACGTGGAACGGTAGTAGTTCCTGGCCCATAGGGATAATGATAGCCTTTTTAGAATTTTCACCACTTTCTATAGCACTGCCAAAAACTCTACATACACAGTTAACTGGAGTACTTTAATCATACATATTTACCTTTTTTGCAATCTTTATAAACCTAAGGCCACTAGTGCTTTTAGGTCTTATCCTACCACTTTTACTTAAGGAGTGAACAAAAACCAAATATATAATGTTTCAATCCAGCACAGAAGTAAAACATGGTGATTCAGGAGGAATTATTGGATTGCCACCTCTATTTCTAGTTAATCTGACTGAAAGAAACAGTATAAGTACTAAATCATGAAAAAAAGATAGTAAAGTCCATTCCACATTTTACAGCATGCCTTACATTCCTTTAAGCATTTCCAGATTATGTAGGCAACATAACAAGATTCTTTATATGGCAGTTAACTATTATTCTAAAATCTTTTTGACAATACATGTACTAGAATATATCTCTAAGTTGGCTGTTTGTCTCTTTCTCATGTATGCATTAAGTTAAATTATGTCCCCTTACATAATCAGTTTACCTTTTTTGTGCTTTTCAGGGTCCGAAAATTAAAACAATTCATGACATTTGCATAGAAAATAAATAAACTGTCTAATCTATCTGATATACAATGACAATCACATTCTTTGTTCAAAATAAATTGTCTTATCAATGTAAGAAACCCCTAATGCTAACTCTATTTAAGCTAAATATGGGGGCTAATTGAAAAAAATAGGGACCCCTTAACCACTTACTGGTCCCCAAAAAGCTGATACTGGTGTCGTGTTACCGCAGAAATACAAATTAAACTTGAAGAAAACTAGTATAGCTTTACTTGTGTGAAAAAAATAAAAAATTATGCACTCTACTTATTTCGGTGAAAATTATAGGATGTACAGGCAACTAAAATATTTCACGTCTCAAATTCCAGTGGTTGCACGTGTCAGACACTTCAAAAAGTTAAAGCGAGCTTTCATAATTAAAAATCTATTGTAAGTTACATTAAAATTATAAAGTTCTACTTTCTAGGTAAATTTTGACATTATTACCCCCAGATGAGGCAAAATTTGCTGAATCAACAATTTTCACTCCCAGGGGTGGAATTTAAGGGCTGTTCTTATTCTAGTTGCCCTTAATCAACTTTTTATTGATAAACTTACAAATTGAAAAGGTAAAAAAAAAATCCTTAATTAATTTAGTGTACATCATATATATACCAGTTAAGGTGGCACGGTAGTATTTCCTGGCCCATAGGGATAATGATAGCCTTTTTTAGAATTTTCACCACTTTCTACCACTGCCCAAAATTCTACAAACACAGTTAAATGAAGTACTTTTATTATAATATTCAAAAACTAATTTGAATATGTATGATGACCGTTTACTTGTTTTGCTATCTTTATAAACCTAAGGCCACTAGTGCTTTTAGGTCTTTTATCATGCAGTGAATACAAAATTTAAACAAATTCTCAAAAATTCATTTTCACCTGTATGTAAAATTATTTCATATTTTTCTACACCTAATTCATCCCTCAGTTTGGAAAAGCATGTTTAGTGGATACTGTATTTTTTGTCCAATCACACTGTTCAGATACATTGACTTAAGTAGAGTACACAAAAGAGCAATCTAAATTCCGGAATGTAAATATTACCGTGCCACATGTAGAAGAGTGTGGTGATAAGATACTCACCTACACACACTTCTCCGTACTGCTAGTTCGCTGTCAATTCGTATTTACCGCCATCTTTGCCTTTGTTTAAATTGGTTACTCTGTTTGAATTCAATTATCTGCTCTATTATGGACGATCTTACCCTGATGAGGAAGTAATGAGGGCAGTGTAAGTGGAAAACAAGATTGTTTTAGCACAGGTCCAATCTTCAATTCGGGCATGCGCACCAACCCTAAATACAACCAAACCTGAACACTTCTTAGTATTATTAAATATGAGAGAAAAAATGTATTCCTACATAGACATGTACATGTATGTACTAACGGAGGAAACAAGAAAGGATAATAGCTCATACCCCCTGTCCCCCGCGAAAAAAATCTAAGTAGAATTAAAACTAATGTTTTCCTTCGATATTCTGTTTTGTAAGTACATGTGCTTTCTTTCTATTCTCTAATAACTGTTGAGTAGAATGTCTGTCTTTTTCACAAGATACTTTACGCTTGGATCTGGCTTTATTATTGTTGGCAATGACCCGGCTTAAGTGTTAATTTTCCTTTTAATTCCAAAGATTCGGCAATTAAGTTTATCTCAAAAAAGTTTTCTTCAAAATGATCTTGGCAAACAACACGTTTACTCCATTGGAAAGTTTCTATATTCATTACGTAGGTGGTCGATCCATAATTTACACTGCATTCTTTTCTCAGCGGATTTGTTAAGATCAGGGAGTTCAAAAAATACTTTTATCACATTTCCTTTTGTATTTGTACAATCTATGGCTTGACAAGAAGGCATAATCTGTTGGAAATAGATAGTACGTGCATTTGCTGGTGTAAAATCTTAGCGGGAAATCCGGAATGGAAGTGGTGACGTAGAAAATTACGCTCTTTATGCTCTTCAATTTCGAAGAGTTCCACAAAATGTCGCAGCCCATAAAATGGAGGGAAATTCGAAATTTAATATTTTAATCCGACTATTTGTCTATTTTATTTGATATATTAAAAAAAGAAACGCTTACACTATTTTGTATAAACTATTGTTTGCATTTAACATATGTTTTATGTTGGGTTTCCTTCTCCTTTAAGGTTCAACGTTTTTTATTTTTTTATTTTAGCACAAACAGATATAGGTATAATTTATTCATCTACTGGGTATTCGTGGAATTAATTAGGTAAAACAACATTATTGGTGACCTGGGTTTTCTTTTTACTATTCAAGTTAGCATTGTACAGTGAAAATCATTATCAGAAAAAATATTATCAAAACAAGTCTAATGATGAAAGGGAGTGATAATTGGGTTATATTTTCATAGAGGGATATTTCGACTTCCCTCGCAGGTGACCGGTCGAAAGGAGATATTTCAAATTTTTAAAGGAAAAAACGGAGTCTAGAATATTTGACTTTCCGTTTATTTATTGTGATATTTTTTGGACAAGAATTTTGAATGATCAATTACAATTATTGTAGGTTGTAATACAGGTGACGGATGCCCAGAAGTTTATGACTTCGCTCTCAATATCCTGGATCTCACTTTACATTGAGCACATGGGATTAAAAATTTCTGCAAACCTATTTTGGTAAAAATACCCTTCCATGACCATTATGTATCATTCAACATTGGTACAAATGTCAACTAGTTTTGCTCATACTTTTGCATGTTTGGCTTCAACCCCATTTATATTAATATGAATTTATCCTTTTATGTGATTTTACTATGCAGTGTACATGTATGCAGCATTTACTTTTTCAGAGTTGCAATCATTAAAATTGAAAGTTGCCATTTGCTTTGTTCTTTTCGAATACTCTTTCGGCCTGGCACCTCATATACAAAGCCAACTGATGAGTCCCGTTGCATATGATCACATTTTAACCAGTGTAAAGGGGACGAAACTCACAAGTCCGAACAAACGCCAAATGTAATCATTGCAATTTTGGTATTTATAACAAAATCTTTCTCTGATATTCTGAAGTATTAAATTATTGCTTTTTTATGTTCCATATTCAAAAATTGTCATTAACATTATAACTAACACTGTGCAAAGTGTCATGCTTTTACTATAAAGTGATCAGTTATACCAAAATATTGGACTTCTATCCTCTGGACTATACCAATAAATTGAACTTAACCTCTATTCTTGGCGACAATTTTGAATTTAGCGGCCATTTTTGAATTTGATTAGATGTTCTTCATATCCAAAAATGTTTATAAGCATCATAACTAACACTGTGCAATGTTTCATGCTTTTTCTATAAAGTGATCAGTTATACCATTTTATTGGACTTATATCCTCTATTATAAGTTATCATGCTTTGATTCAACTAGCATGATTATTTAGACAGTGTAGAAATTGTTGAACGGTTCGGGCTTTCGCCCTCACCGTTCAACAATTTTCACACTGTCAAATAATCATGCTAGTTGATCACGATAACATTTTTTGTGCGGTTATGCTAACCGTATTGAGTATAAAATTAATGAATCGTTAAACACAAATGTCCTAGAGTTCACTTCGCAAAATTAACATGTTTACTCCGCCCACTGACCGCGTGTTTGACCCTCACTCTTAATGTGTATGCTCCGCCCACTGATCGTGTAACCTGATGATCTATTGATTTTCCATGTAGCGAATAGTTGATGTGTTTTACGCCAACTAAAGATGGAGCCTGGTAAAGACGATTTGTCGATACAAGTGATGAAGAAATCGAACAAAACGTTTGAAAATGAGTGCTGATAAAACAATAAAGGAGAATATAGCAGCAGCTATTTTCCGGGAGTATTTAAAGAAAAGAAATGGATCCAGGATTCGAACATTATGACACATTAAAACTAGATGAAGCGTTGGGCCATTTCTATATGGATGTGCGTAAATGAAAATCGTTATAAAACAAATTCACTGCAGTGCTTGAGATACTCATTGAATAGATATTTAAAGGCTCCACCGTACAATAAAAATTTCACTTTATTTCATTCCATCTTATATTGTTTTTATTTAGATTTTAAGGGTTTTCTGGACGAAAACATTTTTATATCCTCTATAGACTTTTGGCGGCCATTTTGGTTTTGGCGGCATAATGTTTTAGATGACTCCACATACAGAAATGTTTGCTAGCGTTATTACTTGCACTGTGCAAAGTTTCATGCTATTACTATAAAGAGATCAATCATACTAGTATATAAGATTTAGCCTCTTGACTTTTGGCTGCCATTTTGAAATTGGCGGCCATTATGGAATTTGTTTAGATGGCTCCATATCCAAAAATGTTTATAAACATCATAACTAACGCTGTGCAAAGTTTCATGCTTTTACCATAAAGTGATCGATTGTGTCAAAATAATGGACTTATCTACTGGACTAGTAGGAGTTGTATATGTTTCCTAATTGTGAGTATGAATGTTAATCATGTAATATTTTTTATTCAAAAGTTAAATTAAATTTCTGTATTTTTCTTAATCTTATCGGAATATTGGAAATTACTGTTCTTACCAACAGCGGATCCAGTAATCTGAGTTTTGGTAAGCGTATTAGCTAAAGATTTATGTTATATCTAATTTTAAAACTTTTTTTTTCTTTGCATCACTTTGAAATTGTTTAATTTTTTAGTTAATTTGAAGTCATGAATATTCTTATAATAACATTTATGGTACCAATTTTACTGCACCAGTAAACTTCAACTTATTTTTATTTTGATGTTTGTTTTAAAATTAAACTTTTAGTCACTTTAAATCACAAATCCTTTCAAGCTGATAAATGTGCTTCGGGGCATTTGTAACTCATTTATAGAAACTCTTTGTTTTGATCTGTAAATAGGTCTAAACAATAGGATAATCCCTTACTATAAACATGATTTACTTTCATTCTTCACAATTAAGAGCACCAAATCCTACAATTTCATTGGCTGAGAGGACTTTGCTATATTCTTATAAATTTTATCCTATTTTATTTGATTTTCTAAACCACAGTATTTTTATTGTGTAATTAGCGTTCGAATGCTAAATAGATTGATGAAAAAAACGTGAAATCATGTACATGTACGCGTCCCACCACCCAACCAAAACCATTGAATCGGTCCCTGCTTTTATATAAAAAAGAATAGATGTGGTATGACTGCCAATGAGACAACTCTCCATCACAGACCAAAATGACATAGAAGTTAACAACTACACGGTAGGTATAGAGTCCGGCTAGGATCGTGGTTTTTCGAGTGATTTGATCGGGTTTTTTCGAGTGTGACCATGAAGGAATAGAACAGACAGGCAGGTTTTCCATAAACGAGAAGAATTTAAAAAAGGTATTTGAATTTAAGAAAACAATTGTTTTAATTAAAAAGGAAGACTACAATCGGGTAATAAGGAAATTAACATAAATTCCTTAAGTTTAGGAAAACACCCATTGTATTAGTTAATAAAAGAAATTAAAAACAAAATTCCTTTGGTTAAGTAATCCAAGTTTATTAAGTAATTTATCATTATGAAAAATCACCTAAATAGCAATTAAGCGTTAATTAACCAAGTTCTAAATTAAGGTAATTTAGGCCAGTTAAATTACAACCTTTAAATAATAATCATAAGAAGGTTGAAAATTGTAGCGTTATCTAACCAACATTTCGAAAATATAAAGAGGTTTCTAAATGGTATTAGAAGACTTATCTAAATGAATTTCTTTAATGCAATATAGCTAGGTTTAACCTTTTAAAACCTATGGTTTCAAGGTTTCAAGAAAAGGGTTGGTTTCTAATCAAATGGGTGGATAACAATAATTTTTGGTCAGTTTCCAAAATTATTTGAAATTTCAAACAATTTCATTGGTTTAACTTAGATATTATAAAAACATTTAACTTTTATGTTTTCTAGTATATTGACCAAAAAAGAATGCTAAAAACTAAATAATCTTTGATTTTTTAAATAAGGTCATTAGTTTTAGGATATTTAGAAAATTTAAAGGGATTCTTTAAAAGATATTTAGGATTATGCAATATTCTATAGACAATTTTACATTTTAATTTTGAAATTTTCCAGGTTATTGTACCAGGATAATTGTTAACCAATTTGTCATACTTTGAATTTTAATGTTCCACTTTAAAGTTAAAACCTTATGGTTAAGCAATTCTTTTGAATTATGGTAATTTTTGATCTTGTAATTTTTCCTTTCCTTTTATGAATAATATTGGGGAACTTGGATATAATTTTTGGAAAATTTTATGAATTTAGATTTGTATATAGGTGTTAAGCATTATGGGAATTATGAAAAACCATTTATTCACTTTAAATTTAAACACTGTTAATTTATAAGTCATTACAAGGTGTAATTAAAAATATATCAATTCAGCGATAAATTTTGAAAAACTATTTGGTTAATTTATAAATTTTTTTAACATGGTAAAAACTTAATACGCTTATCTTCGTACTTTGGCTGAATTAACCTTGGAAGTTTTTAGAAAAAAATTTTGGTCTTTGGGACTATGCATGTTAATTTAAAGTAAATCTTTAAACCTTTGCTGAATGTAATTTTAATTTTAGATTTTTGGCAGAAGTACTTTAATTTTAATTTAAAAAAAAAAAGAACTATATTTTAACTTTTTGAAAAGATTTAATTTAATATATTCTTAGGGATTAATTATATTAGAATTATTGGGTTAATAAATTCACATTTTCAAACAGTTAAATAATTTTTACCTGGATCAAAAATTCCTTTAATGATATTTTGAAATAAGGATCTTTTTGTTAAAGGAATTTACAATTCCCTTTTGTGATACATTCCAATGATTTTTTTAACTTCCTTGCTGAAATCATTTTCTTTGAAGGTTTGAACTTTGCAAGGAATATTATCTTCATTGGGCACATCAAGTGACATATAAAGCTTTAAATATTAAATTCTGTCATAAACAATTTTGTAGAAATTAATTCCCTAATAAAACTTATTTTACAAATTAATTTTGTAAAATTGAATTTAACACGCCTTAATTTAAACCTATTCCAGAAATTATTAAATTATTAATAAATTTGGGATTTAAGTTCTCATTTTACAGTAAAACCGACAAGTGGTTCAAGAATATTCAATTACATGAGTATTAAAGACTACATAATTAAATTTTTCAGTTAAAGGAATTTTTGCAATAGTTTTCATTTATTCATTGGATTTTAAATTTTTAAATGATTAATTTATTTTCTTTAATTTACCTTGTTGTAATTAATTTCAGTGAAACATGCATACCACAATTTAAAAGTAGAGAACAATTTAATTTGTGATATCTATTGTCTTACTTTTAAGGTAACCATTTGCTAACTTTCTATTAATGTAATTTAAATAGTTATTATTTTAATGTAAATTTATGGTTTAAGATAAATGTTTAATTTGCCAATTTTTTCAGGATTTTTATTCCCGAGGAAACTGTTTTATTAGAAAAACTATTATCATCCAACTTATCTTTAATTTGTGTAACCAGTTTTTTCATATCCTGCTCTTATAAAGGAAAGGTTGACAAACTGTTATAAATTAAAGTGCTAGGACCCGTGCAACAAATAAATCATCCGTTGTTTGCATTGTTAACTATGGTTTCATTATATTATATTTTAAATTTTTAATATTGAGTTGTCAAATTTTAAATAATTTAATTTTTATATTGTATTACCCAAAATTTGAAAACCAAGTGAATTTTTGTTAAATGATATTTATTAATTATTAATTTTTAAAATTTATAAAAATTATTTTAATGTCATTAAATGTTTATTATATAATTAAATAAATTGATAACCCTGTATTTTTGGTAGTTTTTTAGTTATTTATAAAAATCTTTAATAAATGATTTTTTTCGGTCCTTAAATTTAATAGTTTAAATGTCATTTAGGCATATTTTAACAATAAATTAAAATTGGTTTTCTTTTCAATTTGTTATTAGTAATTATTTATATAAAAAATTATATTAAAATTTTTACTTTTTAAATTATTAACATATTATATTTACTTTGTCTGTGAAGAAGGATAAATTTTTTTATTTTAAACCAATAGGAAACTCATTGATCATTTATTATGAATGAACTTAATGAATTTAACATTTTTATCACTATAAAAACTTTTTAATTTCCCATGATTTTAAAAAATTAAATTTAATAGTTACGCAATAAAATTTGTACAGATTTAAAGGACTGTTTATTTTTAGAATAAATGTTTAAATTGTTTTAGAAGATTTTATTTGAATTTTTATTCAAGGTTTTGAAGCATAGATTAATATTTAATTGTTTCTATATTTTAATAAATTATTGTAAATACTTTTTCTTTCAATTTTTATAAATGAAAATTGAAAAGTTTTTGAATAATTAAAATTACAAACAAATTAGCAATTAGTTTAATCAAATTTGAACTTCTTTGGAAAGAATTGTTTTTTTACTGAAGTTCGTTAAAAATTTAAGCATTTATTTACATAATCCTGGATTACTGATTGTTTTACCATTAAAAGTGTTTAATTTAAATCATAATAAAAAATTAATCATTAACTTTCTAAACTTAAATTTCCTTGAAAAAGGTTAGACTAATTTGCTAAATATATGTTACATCGTTAATCAAAATTTCTTCTCAAAAGGCAAAAGAAAAAAACTAAAAGTTTAATATTAAAGTTATAATTGATATTCTAACTCAAATTGAAAAAGGGAATTAACGTTTTATAATATATAAAATTTCGAATGTTTAGTTCGACTACTAAATTTTTAAATTTATAAAATTTTTAATTACTTTATACCATTTTAATATACAATCCATTTGATTTAAAATTTTAAACTGCAAATTTTAATAACAGCAAACTAGTGAATAACAATATCTTTTTAAGTAATTAGAAAACCTGTATATTAAAAAATTATTAAAAGAACTGATAAAACTAAAATTTCAATTCTAAAAGCTTTGCGTATTGACTGTTTACTTGACTTCCGAAAATGGTTTAAGTTTTTAATTAAGATCAATATTGAAATTATTTATTGTAATTGCATGTATTATTAGTTTTTTAAATTAATTCTAATAAATTGTTAAAAAAATTAATCCAAATAAAACTTGATAAAAATAAGGCAAATAAAATAATCTCCTAAAGCAAATTAATGATTTTAAGCTAAGTTTCTTATATATAGGTTAACAATTACTTTTATTAGCCCATTCTTTGATGCAATAAATTAAAATTTATTTTAAAAAAATGTTTTAACATTTTGACCCTTTAAATTATATGCATGATTTCATTAAAATTCGTTATAGCTTTGACAATTAAAAGTTAGAAAAGTTATTATATTGTATTCTTTTCTCATTAAATTTGTAAATTATTTGGAAATTGATTGAAATTTGCAAAACTAATTGGTTTTTATTATTGGTTTTCAAACAAAGAATTTTTGTCTAAGGTTTAATTTCGCATTAAAGTCAAACCAATAATAAGATTTATTAACCATAAATTAGTGAATATTTAATGAAAATCCTTTGAACCTTAAAATAATTAATTTCCACTTCATTGTAAAACTAAATTTGTTTCATAATAATATTTGGTTTAAAAACGTGCAATTTAATATCGTAAAAGTACCATAAAAAATTTGAACTTTTAAATTCACAAAGAGATAAATTGAATATAAACCATCAATCTTAGGCAAAAATTAAAATATTCTTAATATAATAGTTCAAAAGAAAATGATTTTGGGTATCTTTTTATAAATTCTACATTTAAATCCTGTTGAATTTTAATTATTGTAATCGGAAACAAGATAATAAGGAAAAATAATAAAGTGAAAGAATTTTGGAAAAATTTTCAAAACCAAAAACAACAATAAAAATTAGCTAATTTTTAATCATCAAAATATTACCCAATTTAAAGTTGTAAAACAAATCCTAAAACGTTTTTGTTTGTTTAAATAATAATAAAATTGAAAAATTTTTGTTAAAAATTATTAACCATTTTTTTCAAAAAATTTGGAAGTTTGAAATAAATTATTATCCATTTTAATTAAATTATTTAATAAAACGGTTATCCTCTGATTTATTAAATTCTGACGGTTAATATATTGCAAGTCCTTGATTATATTAAATAACATGGAAATATTAATTAATAACCATTTAAAATATTTAAGTGGAAATTAAAATTAAAATAAGATTTAATTTTAATTGTGTTTGTCTGAAATTTAAGAAAAAAAATTTAAGACTTAATTTTGTTTTTAATAATAAAATTTAAACCAATTAATCCAAAATTCAATATTAATTAACCTTTTAAAAATTTCTATTAAAATTCCATGCTATTGCCAAATATTGGTTTGAGTTGGTATTTAAATAAACATTGTTAACCCAAAATTTGTATAATTTAATAATATTTATTTTTAATTTGCCCATTATTAATAAACAATAAATTTGACCAGTCTTAATTGTACTATAAATTTCCAAGTTTTTAATTTTAAATGAAATGTCAATTCATAACTTTTTAGAAGAATAATAATATGTTTGATTTAAAATTTAAATGGGTTAATTTCGTTGACATTTGGAAAAAGGTCAAACCTTACAACATTTATTTTAAATAAAAAAATACTCATTAATTTGGATCTTTAACACTATGTGCATTGACAAATCCAAATTTAGGTTTGTTTTCCCAAATGTTTTAAATTTTCAATTTAATAATTTTTAAATTAAATTGATTAATTTGAATCACTAAAATCTGAAAAATATTTTAATTGGAAAATTAATAAAAAAAAACTTAATACGGTTAGGGTAGCATTTGCAAAAGAACTGTAAGTTTTTTGAACACAATATTTTTAATCTTTGTAAAATTATTCAGAAATAAACTTTGTAAAATATAAATACCTGACACATTGTTTCCATTGATTTTAGTTTTCCCATAAAATCAAAACAAAAAAAATTATTTGTTAACTTATTCCTTTTTCTTAAAATTTTAAAGGAAAATTGGCAATTTGCAAGCTAGTCATTAAAATTCAGGATTATCAGCTTTCCATTTTACTAAAGATTTAAGTAAAATTTGGAACCTTTGAAAATTGGGTTTAAAATTTCTGAAACTTTGAAGGTGTTAAATTGAATTGAAATTGTTTTCATTACACATTAAAGATAACCATTTTTGCAAGAAAGACAAATTTTAGGTAAAATAATTGTTTATTTTTCAAAATTAAAATGTATTTTATGATAGGAGGTTGTTTAAGGAATAAATATTTAAAACGCCAATTCTACGTTATGGAAATTTTTATTTTCTTTAACCTATATTTACAAATTTTTATTTTGCATGATTAATGCCTTAAAATCACTTATTCAAATGGCCCAATTATAAATGTTTATTCCAAGCATATTTTCATTAAAAAACTTTAATATTAAATTTTAAATCATTAACTTTTTGTTAACATATGGTAAGTTGTTATCAACTTTATTAACAATAATTTGGAAATGTTCGTTGCTGTATTTCCCGTAAGATAATTAAATCCCTTGTAAGCTTAACCAAAATTTACTTTCTTACATTAATTAATTTTAAATCCATTTCTTGGTAACACTTTTTGTACAAACTTATACAAAAACCATTAGAGAATTCTGTTATTCCGGGAAAATAATTCCCCTATTACTAAGTATTGATAAAATGTTTAATTTTTTACCTAATGAAAATGAAGTAAATCCATTTGTCCTAAATGAAATTTGAAGAATAAATTCCTTTTGGGCAAATAACTTAATTTTAATAAACTAATTCTGAAAATTGTGATAAAAATTTTAATTGCTAATTCTTAAATTAATTTAAATCTTGTTTAACTTTACATATTAAAGTTACAAATATTTTTTGAAATACATTCTGACATTTGCTAATTATTTATCTTTAAATAATACACTTTTAAAAAATCCAAAATAATAACTCAATAAGTATATCTAAATTTAAAAAATTAAGATTCCAAAGCTATACTTTTTGGAAAAACAATTTTAAAGTTTAACATTATATCATTATAAGATTTGTACATTGGTATTACTAAGAAAAATAATATTTACTCAATTTTAAGACTTAACATTTAAGGTTAAATTTTTGCATTAATTAATTTTTTAGTAAAAATTTTAATTAGAAATTTGCAAAATTTTACGTTGATTACCTTTTTATTTTCCTTAATAGCTTATAATTATTGAAAAGTTAAAACCTTTTTTGATCATCCGTTAAGGGCATTTATTTCGAAATAATTTAAATACTTTGGAATTTTTCTAATTTTAAAGGAAATTTTAATTTCAACTTATTGAATATGGGTGTTTTTTTGGCCTAATTAGGCCAAGTTTAGCTGTGTGTTTAAAAAATAATTATGTAAGAAATATCTATTTACTTTAATGCCGTAGAAAAGATTTTATACTTAATTATTTGAAACAATTAATAAAGAATATACTCTTCGAATTTTAAAATGGTAATCTAGAACACATTAACGATTTTTAAAATTCATTTAAATTAATGTTAAAGTCCTTTAATAATTCTAGAATTTACCGGCGTATGTGGAAACTTGTTTTCCTTCACTAAGGGATGAAAAGCCTTTAAAATTTTATTATAGAAACCAATAAATTAAACATTAATGAATAAAAACAATTAAGGTTGTTACCAATTCTTCCCTGGATAAAAAGTAGATTTTACTATCTTTCCACTATTTACAAACCATTAAATAATTTAAATTCCAAACAAAAATTGAATTGATTGCCCTTTTAGTTAATCTTTTTTTAAATAAAGTACTAATCTAAAAAAGTTATTAAACCTTTCCATTAGATTTAATTAAGTAAATAGTCAAAATCGTTAACTGAGTGGTAAGGGTTTCTGTGAAGGCTACATACGGCGACCTATAGTTGTTTACTTCTATGGATTTGGTCTCTTGTGGATAGATGTCTCATTGGCAATCATATCACATCTTATTTTTATGAATATCTTACAAAGTAAACAAGATGCTTAAGTCAAGGTTCGTTGGGGGAAAGGATAATTAACGTCGGTTTGTCCGTGCAGTTTGTCAATTTGTCTGTCTGTTAAATATATGTTAGAGAGTAACTGTAGGGTTGGTGTAGATTAATTCTCGTGTTGCCTGTTTAATGGTAAACAGTTGAGCACAAAGACATGGTTGGTCATAAACAAGATAACGCTGAAAACTAAATGTTGGATACTAAGTATTAAATACGAACTGTCATGAAAATTAGATGATTCGGATGGATGAGAATATTCTGTTTCGCAAGCGGCACCCGTCTAACTGCCAATTAGTCGAAGCCTGTAACATGTCTGTCACATTTGTTTGTAGGTCATATTAAGGATTCATTCCCTGCTTAACGAATAGTTTACATATAATTGCTGTCAACGACACCCTTTATTTTGAATTTTCAAACAAACATGTTTAATCTACCCGATACCTATGCACCCGTCCTCAACAGTTTTACTTTACATAGTCCGCTAATCAATCTATTGCTAAATGATATTTGTTAAAAGCAATAGATTATAGATCAACGTAGTTCCAAGAAAATCCTCTTGAAAGTGTCTCTATTTGAAATGAAGGCAGAACTAAGCATAGTGCATATTTATTTTAAGGTTGGACACTAGTACAGAACACTTTGCAGACATTGAGTTGATAGAGGAAGGAGACATATTTGATGATGAGGAAACCGACGACGTCAGTTTTGGATGTGTTGTTTGCTCGGAAATAGAAACAGACCTAAGTATACCTCATGACACTGATGATAACTTTGAACTACGTTCACCACATGAAAATGAACCTGACAAGCTTGCTTTATCTCTGCAGGACGTAATTAACCAGATGAAATTAACACCTGATTGTTTTATGTATAAATTCTTGACAAATGTATTTGACTATGCATTGATTAATCAAAATGCTAATCACACATTTTCATGGGATACTGAGGTCCTTGAATTTTATAATTCAGTACAACATTTTGGCGGTGATAGAACAGTCAGTTTCTTACGGGGTCCAGTCCATGAGGGTCAAGGCAGAGGTGGTTCAAAAACATTCACTTTTGAAAATGCAAACCTCGGTGGTCCGTCATATAATTCACGGTCAAAGTTAAAAAGTGGATACACTAATAAAAGTGGAGTTCACAAAAATCTAGTTGATACATTTCAAGCGATTTCTCACCACAAACTTGAACCACACTTTAGTAATTCTACTGTAAATGTTGTTGCAGTTGCAGTTGCGTCAGATGGAACCGCGTTAAAACCGTCGATTCAGTTTGATCCCCTATATAAGACAAATGTTGGACTTGTCGAAGAAATTGATATCAAATATGTCAAAGAACATCCAGATATAAAGGGAGAAGATTTAAAAGATAGGTTCGTGACAGAAGCAGTCGTTACGTTTTGCACAGATGTATCTAATTCTATTGCTTTGCCAATAGCAGTTGACTACATGGCAAAAAGGGGGAAAACCGGTGCAAACATTCTACAGTTGATGCTCGACAGAATTCGTTTGTTACAAGTATGTCGAAAATGTCTTACAGAAATGCGTACTACAAACTTTGTCCTGAATGTTGCAGACATCAATTGTAAAAGTCATTGTAACGAATGCCTTCGATTAATGCGACAACTGTTTGCTAATTGGACACTCCAGTCATATTCCAGCGTTGCGGGCATGTACTAAATGCGTTGCAGATGGTAATATTTGTCAAAAACTTGCCGTATATGTTTTGACTTTGGACTGTGAGGAGGGCAATAAACAGGCGATGGAGGAAATTATGTCTAAGAAAGAAACTCAGACTATTGATGCTGAATTTATGCTTTTAGTCCCAATGCCGGACGTTATTCATGTTGACAAAAGTATTAAATGTGCATTTTCGAACTGGTTTCTTATGATGTCTGGTTACAGAAGTGCATTATCACTTATTCGCTCGCTTCGCAAGAACGGTGACCCTGACGTAAAAGAAGCGCTCCATCGTATGTTGAAAGCGGAAGATGTCAGAAACCGTGACCGGATGGCTGTTGATCCAATTATCCGTATGACCAAACAAGAAGTTGGTAACACTTTGTCATCGTTGAACAAGGTCATTTGTACAATAATTCCGGAAAGAATGCGGTTCAAGGAATCTAACAAACCTGGAATGTTTTGTCCCGTTTCTATTTGTATTGGTACTTATGGTTTTGTAATCTTTATTGATTATGATAATAAGACTAACAAAGGACGAGTTGTTTTAGCAAGACTACATTACCCTGTTACATGCAAAGTTCTCCTTAACGATATCGCTGATCCTCGAAATATTACAATGCAGAATACTATTGCATTTGTTCCAGAATATACGACAGGACATATAAGGGCTATTGCAACTGCCAAAGATCCAAAACTTAAAGTTACAGCATTGCGAAAAAACGATCTTCAAAAGAATTAAGAAAGAGAAATGCTAGTACGGACGGAAACGTGAAAGAATTGCAAACGAGACTACGTAAGGAGCTTGATGAAACAACCAAACTTTACAATGATAGAACCTTGCTTGCAGATTGTGTAAACTTAACTAACTAGTCTACGAAGTTTGTCAACCCAGTAGCTATTGTATCATGTGTAGATCTTCTGTATGTTGCAGACAATGGTATTCGACAGATATGCCAGTTAGAAGTAGAACATGATGGTATCGGTTTTTTAGGTAACAATACTACAATATTGCCTTATTCTATGGACTGGGCAACAGTATTGGACATGACTTTACAGAAGTCGTTGTTATATGTAAGCAGTGATACCGGTATTTCAGCCGTTAACCTGGAAACAATGACAACACACTTAATTATGAAAAACAACGAACAATGCCAAGTTACCGGGATGGATATCTATTGCGACTGTTTGATTTTCTCGGATGTAGCTTCCGGGAAGGTAAAATTGATAGATGAAAATGGGTCAATAATCGATGTTGCAGGAAGCGGCGCAGGACACGATCGGGATGGAAGTGATAAATTTGCTACTTTAGCCAGGCCTTATGGAATAGCATGTGAAGAAAAGACAATTTATGTGTGTGATACATCAGCACAAGCAGTAAAAATGATAACAAATCTAAAGGAAACAAGTAACTTTTTGAAGGCACTGGGTACCTTTTACTCTGCATTTGGAATACACTTAAAGGGAACTAAACCGAAGAAAGTATCGTTGGGTGAAGCTAGGATAGACACGCTTAAGCTGCATAGTTTTCTTGAGGAAACTGCTAGTTCTATAAAAACTACATTTTTTAATGGTAGGGAAGTTACTTTAAATGGACCAGAAGGTATGGTGTCCAAAAAGACTGTAAGGTCGGTGCAGTTAATTGCAAAATCATTGCAATATTTAGAGAAGGACCTGTCCGGAGTGTCTAATGTTCAGCTACAGTCATTTCTAACAGGGCAAGTTGAACATTTTCATGCAACCAGTCACATAAAGTTTGATATACCTACAATGAGCCAACACACAAGGGATTTCCACGAGATCATAAAGGAATCTATTAAGAAAATAACTCAATGGTCGGTGCACTATTTTACACATCGGGATCACTACTATCCCGTTCCGGAGACAGCTATACCGTTAGCAAACGTCCCGTTCATACAAAAACCTAAACCTGCAAACATGACAGAATCAGACAAACAACTAGTTAGGGAGACAACACAAAGGACAAGGCCGGAACATTGCCTGAAGTTGCATATGAACTAACAGAACGGCAAAATCAGCTCGACTTCAATTTTCCCTCTTCGGGTCCATCTATTGAAGAAGAGGAAGCATTTGAAGACAGCGATTCTGATGACAATGATACAGAAAGTGATCATGATAAGAGTGATGTGGAGGAAAATGATTTTAGCATCAGTGAACTAGCCATTAGAACACGCACAAGGAGTGGGCGAATTATTATCCCTAGAATTCGTCTTGATTTATAAATAAAACAATTCCATTAAACAAGCTATATTTTATTACACAAATGTGTTCATTACACTAAGAAGAAATGATAAAATAATATCGCCTTCACTTACGTCGGTTAGGTCTTTTTGATAAAAAAAATAAAGGGGTGAGGTTTGACTGCCAATGAGACAGCTGTCGTCCAAAGTTCAAATGAAGTGGATGTAAGCAATAATTGTTTGTTTATCAAATTCATTCTGTTTTCTCCAAATCCATATGATGGCCTATGATTTTATGACAGTCATTTTTAAAGTTACAGGAAACCCGTATGCCCAGAGTACCACCAACCTTCGGCTAGTCACTGACACACTTTCTGTATCATGCCTATCATTCCTTTATAAAATCTGTGACACCAGTAAGCCATTTATCGGTCTTCTTATGTCTTGCCAATGTCGTAAGACAAGTGAAGCATACCGATTGGGGGATCTTGCAAGGTGACTGCTAATAGATAAAATTAATAAGCGGGAAACGGGAAACCAACAAAATGATAAGCGGGATACGGGAATCTGACAAAACAATAAGCGGGATCCGGGATCAGACCCCCCCAATGAGACCCCCTTCAGGCCCGAGGGATGATATTGGTCGAGGTTGATAATGTATGTGATACGGATTTTACCATGTTTTATACGCTTTATCATATATTTAAAGAGGAGAGTTTATAGGAACTGCTTACATATCCAAAGCACCTGGGTTACCTTCAGATTTATTTTTGCCATGTTTTATAAGCTTTATCATATATATAGGAACTGCTTATTCACCCGAAGCACCTGGGTTACCTTACAATTTGGGTCCTGTCGTCCATAGAAATATTTTGTTTATTGTAATTTTTTTTGTTTGTTGTTTGTTTGTGTTATGGTATTTCACTGAGTTCTTTTTATCCTCCTTTAGTAATGTTGTACTATATAAAACACATTCTAAATAAAACACTGTTAATAAAAAAAAATAGTAACAATAAACCATCAATTTAATAACAAGTATACTGTAATTAACAAGAGACTACTTTGAGACTGGTGAGTAAAATGTGCACTTTTAAAATATCAAAATTTAAAGTTTAACAAACATCGGACTTCATGTAAATTTAGTCGGAATCACTACTGTCATAAATGACCCCTGGCTTTGCCATGATGGCTGTCAATGTCGTCTGCTGATCCGAAACTGTCCGAGAGACTCCGTATAGAATACGAACGAGAAATCCGAGTAGGGATGTGATAAAGGGTAGACATGCGATGAAGGGGTGTGATAAAGGGTGCGCATCAAAGTTGAGCGATACGGATTAAACAGCAGGCTATTTATCAAATATTCAAAACTATGGACTTCATGTAAATTTAGTCGAAATCACTACTGTCATAACTGAGAAATTTGAGTAGGGGTGTGATAAAGGGTTGGGGTGTGATAAAGGGGTGTGATAAAGGGTGCGCATCAAAGTTGAGCGATACGGATTAAACAGCAGGCTATTTATCAAATATTCAAAACTACTGTCTTTACTACTAAATATATGATAAAACTATTATCATATATTTAGTAGTAAATACAGTAGTTTTGAATATTTGATAAATAGCCTGCTGTTTAATCCGTATCGCTCAACTTTGATTATCATATATTTAGTAGTAAATACAGTAGTTTTGAATATTTGATAAATAGCCTGCTGTTTAATCCGTAACGCTCAACTTTGATGCGTACCCTTTATCACACCCCTTTATCGTGGGTCTCATTGGGGTCTAAGCGTGACGCGGGATTGGCCGATTTTTGTAAGCGTGACACGTGAAAGTCAAATTATTGTCCGTGAAAACGGGAAATAAAGTCGGGCGGGACACGTGAAATTACCAAAAAACGAGCCGGGAATCCGGGAAAAATCATCATTTTATTAAGCGTGAATGAAAATTTGTTGTCAAAAAAATGAAAAAAGGGATGTGGATTGACTGCCAATGAGACAGATGTCCACCAAAGTTCAAATGAAGTGGATGTAAAGCCCCCATCACACTAAACCAAGACCATGAATAAGGAGTTGACCTCAAACTTGAGTGATTTACTAACTAAAATAGATAAGATTGCAGTGAGATCGTGGTATGGTTGGCTTGAATATTCATTAATTTATTTCATAGTTTTCGCGTTGATACTGCGATCTTGCTATGATCCTAATGAGATCCTGCTACGACTTCGCAACGACAGTAACACGTTCTATAGTTACTATCTTGTCACGCTCTTGCTGCGTCTAATAAGACCTTACCACGACTTACACGATCTCTGAACGCTTCTTCCAAAACCTTCCCGATTGCAATACGTGTCTACTACGATCGAAAACGACTCCACTTTGTTGTCACTACGCTCTTCGTCCCTTTAAATATCTTGACTTTCCCATTGTACACATCAGTTTCCTGGAGATAACTTTCCACTAAAGGTATTAAAAACACTTAGAGATCTAGAGATCGGGGTGCTAAATAAAAAGCAAAGGTCTCAAAAAAGGTATGCAATTTTGAAATTTCCAATTTGCAAATTAGGAAATATAACACAATTCTCGTGGCTAGGACGTAGTAGAATCGTAGTGATGAGGACGAGGACGACAAGGGCAAAGTAGCAGCGCATTATTGTCTTCCTCATCGTAGAATAATCGAATCAATATTGTAGAAGCGTAATTAAGACGTATAGTGAAATCGGGATAGTCGCAGTGAAATCTTATAGGCCTACCTAGGTTGCAGCGAAATATTTTCCATTGGCTACCCGATTGCACCACGTTTCCAATACGATGCTTCTACGCCCATCCCGATCTAACTACGTCCTTCTTACGGTTCTACTTCAACTAGTTTTGGCCATGACTACACTATGAATGTTTTGAGCATATTCAAAGCTCCGCGATCATAAAGACTTGGCATGTCCTTATTACGACCTTACCACGATCTTACTATGACTTTTAAAATTTTATAATTTCTGAGATCGTAGTGGGATCGTGGTCCTAGTGTGATGGGGATATAAGTAATTTTAGTTTGTTTTAAATATCAAGTGTATTCCGTTTTTTCTCAATATAATCTTATGACAGTCAGGGCGTAGCTGCCGTTAGGCACTTTAGGCACGTACCTATACACATATTTTTTTCACAAATATTTTTTTTATATACAAAAAATAAAAACAACATTATCTGTAGATACATGTGAACTCGGTAAAACTCTTTAATTATCAAATGTCATTTGTACACTAGTCTATCATCGTTAGTGAATTGAGTATTGAATAGAATGTCATTATATTCCACCTTATATAAACTAAAAACTAGGTCTTTGGTTCAGACTATTTCATTTCTATCAACAAATACTTGAATTAGCCTCATCATGCACAAATTTCTGCCTTTTTTATATACATGATTTATTTTTTATTAATTGTTGTTAACTTTCAAATAGCTTTCCACTTGGTCCTTATCCGACCTACAATAAAATCCTTGCCGGAGTTAGGCGTTCGTTTGGTTGTGCGAAATGTATTATTACGGAGTCACGTCTGGTCAGAATGGGGACGTTAAATCCGATGCCGCTAGTGTAGAGAGAATGTCACGCTCTCTACACGTTAAACAACTTGCAACAACTCTTTGAGGGGTTCGTAGGTGGTCTACTGAAAGGAAAAATCTATGTTCCTATCCAAGAAAACTACATTTTCTATGCATTGCATTTCTAAAATTCCAGACCTTCATCCTCGACGATCAGGACCTAGCTACCTGTTGTATTTATTGTAAATTTGTTTTTGTCCTGAACAATCATGAACTATTTGCCATTTTTAGCAATCAATCAATCAACTAGCTTTCAGCAACTTCGAGTACTCTCAAATCTACCCTAGACCTGCTGGGTGCATTCAGCGGCCCAAGATCCCCTGCCGCAATTTTTACCCACAGTTTATTGGACATGTACATGTAGTTACGCTTCTCACAGTCTTGGCGCCCAGAGTACCACCCACCTTTGGCGAGTCACTGACAAACTTTTTGTATCATTCCTAAATTTGTGACACCAGTAAGCCATTTATCGGCTCCCTGATATCTTGCCAATAGGGATCATTCGTAATATTTCTTCCTGTAGACGTCGCTGGTGTTCCATAAGTGGTTGTCGGAAACGTTTTAATCACTTGGACGCTTGAATCGCATTACGTTGCACATGTTTACATTAGTAACCACAATCGACACTCGCTAATTTCACCAAACCACTAAGCTTAAAAATTGTTGTGTCCCTGGCTGCAATTATTCTGAAAGGGGACCACAGATTCCCAAAAGACCACGAAATTCTTTTGAAATGGAGAGAAGGCATCAAGAGAGTTGATCCACCCATCAAAAATATCTAGGGAAACCCGGCGGAAAATTCTACCAAGTTTGCCATAACCAGCTGATAACCATGTCTTGCCAGGAGATTCTATAACAACAGGATTAGGTTATTATATATTTATATTTTTCTTATATTTAGTACATTATTAAACCTCTTTGTTTTATTTTTTCCCAATTAAACAGCCCAATAATTTGACAGGTTATTATTTATTAAAATAGGGGGATGACACAGGGATGTATTTTATTCTTCAAATATACCCTCACACTTTGTAAGTTTTTTCCTAGTCTTCACATTTTTTCACCCTTTTACCTTTGTTTGCATTGTAAATAAGAAATAATAATTATGTTGTGCATTTAATTATAGCAAGTGAAATATATTTCCCTGACAAAACAATGCATGAAAGGAAGAGAACTACATGTATTGGGAAATATGACAATCCCTATATTGCATTCTAAAAAAAACCATGGTACATATGAGCATAATTTTTTTATTTGTTTGTCGCAATAAAGTCTGAATTTTCTAAGGACTTTACATTAAACTAATGGCAAAAGCTGTCAGAACAATTTTTTTTAATTCTTCAAAGTTGGAAATCAAGAGTATTTTTGTGAGAAAAAAACATCACACACATCCCCGCATTAAACGCTTGTCCTTTATGAATAATAAGAAAAATTTCTGAACCTGCAGTTTATTAAATAATATGATGCTTTGTGGTTTTCTGTTTTAATATTTCAGAAGCCATCATGGATAACAGACTTTTTACCCAACCATGAAGTGATGGATGGGATACATCTTTATGTTTGAAATGAATTCATGGTTAAAATCCAAGTGGCTGCAAGTGCGAGGATCAATACTTCTGTCAGAACCAGATGTAAAAAAAAATTAGACAAAGGTGACAACAAATGGCAAATAGTGGAATTATGGAACAGGATTTATTTACTAGCCAAGACAGTTCCTTATATTAACACACAAACTTTTCTGAAAGGGGAATTCCAACTAGATCAGAAGAAAGTAGTTTGTGATAGAAAAGTGTCGTCCAACCAAATTCACATTAAAAGAGTCCTTGTATTGTCTAAAAGTTACACAAGGGTAAAACTTAATGCCCCTCCTCCGCTGTGGCAGGGAAAAAAAAAATCTGAAACATGTAATTCCACGTGGAAACTTCTAATTCAACTTGGTTCCAGAATTATCTATGTTTGCTGTGTTCTTTCTAATTTCATACAAAACATTGTACATAAATATGCATAAAAGATGAAATGGATTTACATGCAACTGATTTTATTATTTGTTCTAATGTAGTGCTGTTTCACCACTGCTTTCCCAGTTAGTACCAAAAAAAATAGAAAAATGTTTAAAAAATATTGTAGAAAAATATCAAAATCATGCAAAAATGTATGGCGTTAATATGTTATCAAAACATTTTCATGATACTTTTAAAACATCACTAAAATGTTACTGAATTTTGACGACAATGTTTGTTAAATGTCTTATAAATGATTTGAATGTGTTTGTTAATCAAATATCCCTGAAACATTTTAAAAACATATAAAAATTTATTTCTGCAGGATAACATGTTTTGAAAAAGTTCAAAAAATATTTTTTAACAAAATGTTTTAATAATTTTCATATTCTCAAAAAATCATTAAAAAAAATCATTTAAATGTTATACGAAATATCATTATAAAAATGTTTTCTAACATTATCTTTCAAGTCTTTTTATAAAATATTCAGAAACATATAAATAATGTTTAATATCAGAGACAGATTTAGGAGTGGGGTGCCTGGGTCCCCCCTTTATGGCCCTTATGGAGCTACATTTATGGTTAATCCAGATTTTTTTATCACTCTCAAAACTTTGTCTAGTTTGGGGCCTGATGACCACTTTTTATGCCCCCGCAACTGAAAGTTGGGGGCATATTATTTTACCCGTCTGTTCTGTCTGTCTGTCTGTCCGTCCGTCCAATTATGGGTATATAGTTATTCAGCACAACTCCTCCTACAGTTAGAATCCTAGGAAGTTTTCACTTTGATGTCTGTTTGTACATATATTGAAGATGTACATGTGGTCAGGGTTTTGATTTTTATTAATATTTGAATTGCTCTTTTGGGAGATAGTTGAACTTTGTCATTTTTGGGGTATAAGCGGTTAAATGTTATAGTTATTTTAAAATAACACTTTGCATCTACGGGGGCATCAATTGTGTCTCCCAGACACAATAATATCTCAAAGAAAGTCCTACATTGACTTTGTTTTAATACAGTTACTTCAGAGTGGAGTTTGCATCACTTTATCTAGATTCAAAATCCTGGATCCACATTTGAGAAATCAACTGCCGTCATACTGATCTTTACCCCACATCTCCTTTTACATTTGTCTGCATGCTGTTGATGCCTGCTTAATCTACATATATTTTGGCTATTTTTGTCGGGTTGATGTCTCATTGACAAACCCCAATATTTCCTGTCTTAGATATCAATTTTATTGAATAGTCCATTTTTTTGTATTTTGCACTGAACACATATGAAAAAGGAGATGTGGTATGATTGCCAATGAGACAACTCTCCACAAGAGACCAAATGACACTGAAATAATTACAACTATAGGTCACCGTACAGCCTTCAACAATGAGCAAAGCCCATACCGCATAATTTGTTTCACTTACATAGAGGTATTAATTTTTTCAGATTATAAATATCCTCATGAATTTCATTTGGTCCAGCATTGAACAAATTTTTTCTTAGAAGTGTTTTTTTTATCTTTTGTTTGATCATGTGTAGTTTCTGTCATTTTCTGTCTGAACAGTTTTTCGATGGTTTTCTTTGCTGTCTTAGTCAACAATACACAAGATAACCACAATAAGAAATGCAAAAATTTTATTTAATTTTGTCATTTCACTGTTCTTTTCAATTTTCTTTGTTCCATTCTTTTTATTTCTCTTGACTTCTGCTGGCTTCTGTAAAGAAACTGTTAACAAATTAGTCCTGTTGTTTAGTGAGTAAACTAGTGGAGATAATTTAAATTTCATCAAATTACACAAGAAAATTTTATTTTAATCCAGTCTGGTTTCATAAAAATTTATATTGAAAAGCGACATCTTATCAGTGTGGCTGGATTCGGAAGGAATATTTATAGCTATTAGATATACACGTAGTCGTACATCTGTGGAGTTTCAGGTGTACTATTATCATACGAGTCTGTAACGGTAGAGTTCACCAGTACTAAAATAAAACTGTACAGTACCATTTTCCCAACTGAGATTAGGACCTGTAACCTTTACTTGGTCTTACAAAAAATCAACTCTCTTAATGGTAATTGTATATTTTAACACAAATACATTTTGTGATATAGATTGAGGCTATAAAAGGATAAATACCTTCACACAATCTGCTCCTCCAGAATGTTTTGAATCTAAGCTTATAAATTTTGGCTCTTCTAATCGATTCTACAAAAGATAAAAAAAAAGTCAAAATATTAAATAAAATACAGTCAAGAAAAAATCACATTGTACTAGTCAGCTACAAAGGTCACAACATTCAAAAATGAAAGAAAATTCAAACAAGAAAACTAATGGCTTGATTTTAAATTATAAAATAAGACAATAAAAAAACAAATATATATGTATATATATCAGACATTAACCAACTATAACTACTAAATTAAAGGCTCCTGACTAGGATTGACACATTAACAATTATCTATACTTACAAAAAATGTATCTGGCCTGGCCTGAAGGGCTAGCGATTAATCACAGGCACTTGTCTCAGGAAAACATTTCCTATATACCTTAATATAACACGTGTTATATTAAGGTATATAGGAAATTTTTTTCTGAGACAAGTGCCTGTGCGATTAATCATGAAAACTGTATAATGAATATATTGTCTTTCATGGTTACAAATATCTACCAGTAGAAAATGTCTGCAATATTTCACTATTTTATATTACTTTACTAACTAATACATTGTTGATGATGCTGAAAACAGCATACCTAATATATGCTATGTCTTGCTTTTGGACTCTGTCAAGGCAAGACAATAAGGAAAGAAATCAATGATTCAAGTTCAAATATATTGATTGATTGTTGGAATCTTAATGTCCAGTGACAAATATTTAGTGCATGTTCCAGCCCAAGTTTAATTAAACAAGCTAAGGAATGGTTTGATTTTTTTAAAAACATATAGGTAAAGATTTTTTTAAAGTACTATTACATAGATTAAAATGTTAGGATTACAAAGGAGGTTTCTGCTTGCCATGAAATATTTGAAAAACAAGATATCAAGTGGATTTAATGGTATAACTAATGAAATTTTGAAAAATTCTTGTATGCTGAATGTTGGGCATGATATGTATATAAAATTATGAAACACTACTTTTTTCTTAAAAATTAATAAAATTTTCTCTCTAGCAAGAAGTTCTTATTGGAGAGAAAATTTATTTAACCCATATTCAAAGGAAGATGTTTTAATAGCCCTTCAAACAACAGAGGTATAACCCTTTTTGTCGAGCCTGCGACTTTTGTCGCAAAAGCTAGACATAGCGATCCTACATTCCGTCGTCGTCGTTGGCGGCGGCGTCCACAAATATTCACTCTGTGGTTAAAGTTTTTGAAATTTTAATAACTTTCTTAAACTATCCTGCATTTCATCCAAACTTGGACAGAAGCTTGTTTATGATCATTAGATAGTATCCAGAAGTAAATTTTGGAAAAAAAATCCTGTTTATCCGTATTTTACTCATAAATGGACTTAGTTTTTCTGCCAGTTAACATTACATTCACTCTGTGGTTAAAGTTTTTCAAATTTTAATAACTGTCTTAAACTATCCTAGATTTGTACCAAACTTAGACAGAAGCTTGTTTATGATCAAAAGCTAGTACCTAGAAGGAAATTTTGTAAAAATTTATTTCCTGTTTTTCCGTATATTACTTAAGGAATGACTGTAATATTTTTTCTGTCTATGAAGAAATAACATCACAAATGTGGTGCACACTAAATAACCCGCGTAGCGGCTTATTTTAAAGTGTGCACCACATTTTTGATGTTACAGTTATTTCTTATAATTTAAGTCTAAATTCCATTTTAAACCGGAGAAAACCATGAAAAAACGTTGATGACGTCACGGTCACATGACTAAATTATGTCTATGAGCTGATAAACAAAACAACGTCAGCCAATCAGAAGACGCGTTACATCCAAAATTAAATTATTTATAAATGGACTTAGTTTTATTCCAGTTAACATTACGTACAGTCTGCAGTTAAAGTTTTTAAAACATTTATTAGATTCATAAACCTTCTTGGATTTTTACCAAACTTGAACAGAACTTCTTACAATCAAAAGATAGTATTTAGAGGAAAATTTTTAATAATTTTTTCCCCATTTTTGTTGAGCCTTCGACTAACAGCAAAAGTAGGCGAGACACTGGGTTCCGCGGAACCCTTACGAATTTTTACTAGTTTAGGAACATTTTTTTCTAGAGTATAATAGTTTAGAAAACTATTTAGAATCTTATAGGATTATCTGCCAAGAACAGATAGGATTCAAAAAGGATGTAGAACTATAGGGACCACATTTCTAAGTTTAAAAAATATTTAGTTGGGTTAGTTTTCATAATTATTTTCTAATCAATTTTGCAGAATTTGAAATTATTCCATATTTAAATAATTCCTTGTTTGAACTTGAATTGCAAATAAAACTTCTTTATAGATGTACATATCTTTTAAAATTTCCAAAAATGGCCCCATCATGTTATATGTAAAAAGTTTGCAGAGAAGGGCCTTTATATTTTTTTTACAGTGTCTTTTTTTTTTAAGTTGACGAAGCTGAGACATATTAAAAGATTTAAAGCTTAACATGTAGAATCATGTCTTGTTTAAAAGTGGTATTGGAGGATTTAATACTTTCCTTATGTAATTGTCCCATTTTCAAAAGTAATAAATTGTTTATATATAACTGGGACTATTATACTATTAATACAATAGTCCCAGTATATAACAAGTTAAATTTAATTTTCCCTTGCCCAGTCTGCATGGTCTGTATCAAATTTCATGGCCAACAGATAATTTCTGTATAGAACCCCTATTTTTAATTATTATTATACAAAATCATTTAAATGTATCCTAGAATACATTCATGACTATTTATATGTTCTGTGGGTTTTTTTTTTTTTCTAACTTGGGGTACATGTTTTTGTCACTTGGTATTTCACACTAAATATTTCATATAAAATTGTATTTCAAAAGATTATTTAGGGGACATTTCTGATTTGATTTTATGCAACTTGGTACCAACAGCAGAATAATTATTTATTTTCATTTTCTTCTGAGATTAACATAAATATTATTGTCTATTATAAACAATCTTGCTATATATTTATATTTCAACCAAATTAAATTGTAAAAATAGTATATGTGTTCACATCAGGAGAAAATAAAAACAAATGAAGACAAAACTATGACAAATCAAACAAATATTCTTTATATACAATTCTGTTTTTTTAGACATATTATTTGTAAAAATACAACCATAAATGCCTCCAATAAAATGTTTTTATATGAAATATATAGCCCAAAAATGTAGGTGACGAAATCTTTTTGGCCATGTACTGTAGCGGCGTTTCCGCTTATAATAGAAGAAATCTCAATATTTTTTTAAATACATCGTTTACCTTTCTATAAGATCTATATTTCTGTTTCTTGTGACAGCTCCGCGTAACGTTAGTTCTGGAACAGACCAGGTGATGTAATCATCAGATGCCATTGTTTACGTTGTAAATACAGATGCAAGCGTTTTACGTGATTGAAGCGTTCAAGTAACCACTTATGGAACCGCAGCGCCGCCACGCGTGAAAAGTCGTGAATGATTCCTATTGGCTCAAACAATTGCGGACTATGATGATCTTGACTGTTCAAATCGTCAGCCTCGGGGTTGGTGATTTCAAAACTGTCAATATCGTCGGAGGGTTAAAAAAATGAATATTGATACAAGGCTCACAATTTTGTACGCCAAACGCGCGTTTCTTCTACTATAAAGACCCATCATATTAAAAAAAGGTTTGAGGCAAAATTAAATGCAAAGGTGAAGAGCCGAGAGGACCCGTTTAAGGATGTCTTCTGCTGACGTTTCAGTCTCGTTCAAATCTCGTTCTGGAATTATTTCCAAAACATGTGATACAAGTGGAAAATATCAATGAATTTAAAAAAATGTTACAATCAAACTTAACTCTGTGAAAAAAATTGTGTATTTACAATAAGTAGTTTTTTAGTAATAAATTTTTCAAATTTCATTTCCAATTAAGTCAGTCTTTTTAGCCAAAATTTTGAGAAAATGGGTGAGGTTTACAACAAATGATTTTACCAGAAACATAAATATCCCATATCACTTTTTTCTTTTCAAATTTCTTAGATATAGATATAAGAAGATGTGGTATGAGTGCCTGTATTTTTCCAATAATTATAACAAAGAAGTTGAAATAATATGCATTTTGTTCTTAAAATAGAGAAAAATAAAAAATTAACAAAATTAACAGCATGGTTAATTTGACACGAAAAAGCTTCAAAATATGATAAAACATTCTTATATTAACACCTACATATAGTTTTTTTAAGTTAAAATTATTTAGATTAGTACACATCATCTTTATTGAAAGTATGAAAAAAAGTTTAATTGTTGAACTGTGATTTTTTTCACGATAATAGCCCAAAAATGGGTAAAAATTGACGAAAAGCGGGAAAATCATCAAAATTGGGTACTTTCAAAGGGCCGTAGCAAAAAAAAAAAAAGAAGTGCACCACCATATGATTTTTTCTTTAGCAATTATTTTTTTACAGTCATATAAACTAAAAAAAACCAGGTTAAGAAAAAAAGTTTAATTCTAGAAATATTTGGCTCCTCAGAGGTGTACATCCTTAATTCCGTTTTGCCAAATACAGCTAAGGTAATCTATTTCTAGGGATAGAAAATCCTTAGTATGTCGAACAATTCAAAGTTTTGAAATTGCTTAAACGCGCGTTTCGTCTACAAAAGACTAATCATATCCAAAAACGTTTAAGGTTGCAACTCTGTAAATATAGACAATGCAATTTCCCATTTACTGCTAAAACTGTGCCACTTTAGCTATATAGTTTCGTAAAAAAAATATATTCTAGAATGGAAAGTTGATATGCACTACTATTTTATTCAAAGTTCAAAACATAGAGCTGTGCAGCATATTTTCAACATTTATACGCCCCAAACTTCTAAGAGTTTAAACTTATACTGAAATTCTGTACTACCCCTCCCTCCGCTCTGGGTCTTCCTCAGAATTCAATTTCGCTGCTATCAATGTGTATTTATACTGGGTACATTCCCAAATTATGTCTCTATGAGATGAAACATAGAGATCATATTTGGGAACCGGTACGTAAACAAAACAAAATATCTATGAATATTATATATCTCTCAAAAAGAGGCTGTGAAACAGCTGTATTTACAAAGTGCAACTTTAAGGCAAAATAAAGTACAAAGGTGATGAGCCGAGAGGACCCGTTGAATTCCGTTTTACCAAATACAGATAAGGTTATCTATTCCTAGGGGTAGAAAATCCTTAGTATTTCGAACGATTCAAAGTTTTGTAAACAGTAAATTTATAAATATGATCATATCAATTATAATTCATGTCAACTGGGCTGGTGATACATTCGGGAAGGAACCTCCTCCAGCTGTGGCATCGACCCAGTGGTTGTGAAAAACTCATCAATGATACCAGGCTTATAATTTTGTACGCCAGACGCGCGTATATAAAGAGTTAAATGAAGCTGTCGATAAACTAACCTTTCTGATAACTACTTGAGTCATTTGAAATTCATGGGTAAATAATTAACTGGTAATTTTTCACTTCAAGCAATACAAAAAGGGTCAGGGTGGTTGAACTTTTAATTGAAAAAAGGCGGTCGTACACAAATTTTGTTATAACATTGCATACAAGTAGATAGCATCATCATAGCATGAATATTTGTTTTGTGGAATTCTAGATTCTAGAAGTTTTTCAGGTAGGGAGAATTTTTTCTAAAAGTGCATCAAAAATATATTTGTAAAAATGGAAAAAAAGGGTTTGTGCTTGTGAGATATTTCCATTTTTTGAAGTTACCTTGGAGCTCGGTATTTTTGTTAATACTTATTTATATTTAAATTTTTCAGGTTCTTAGAAAACCGATACCAAAGACTTATGAGTTAATGACAGTGCGGACGTCATCATCCAAAATCAATCTCCATAATTGGTACGATTGAAATCTATCTCAGCTAAGAATACGAGATCCATCCAATGAGATCAACTTAATTTTGGAAAAAAAACGATTTATGTGACTTTATCGATCCATTTTTAATTGATGAGACAAACACATTTGATTCTAAGTTAAAGTTTGTTAAAACAACCCGGTGTTTTTTTTGAGAATAGTCTTTCCTCAAGTTGGCTTAAAATAAAGTTTAAGCGGTGAATACATTTAACTTTTTGCAGCAACACACCATATTATCGGCTATCATTACGGCAAACAATAGGATGATAGATATGTTTTATTTTATTGCTATTTAAACAAATGTTTTGGCTATCGTGTACAGCAGATTTTTTGCGTTTTCCAACTACATGCAATATTATGGATATTGCAATCGTTTACAGCAGATTTTTGTCTACGTTTCCGATTGCCATTGGAATACTATTGATATTGTAATCGTGTACAGCAGATCTTTGCGTTGCCCAACTAGCATTGCAATATTATGGATATTGCAATCGTGTACAGCAAATTTTAGTCTACGTTTCGGATTGCCATTGGAATACTATTGATATTGCAATCGTGTACAGCAGATCTTTGCGTTTTCCAACTAGCATTGCAATATTATGGATATTGCAATCGTGTACATCAGATTTTTGTCTACGTTTCCGATTGCCATTGGAATACTTTTGAAATTGCAATCGTGTACAGCAGATTTTTGTCTACACTTCCGATTGCCATTGGAATACCATTGATATTGCAAACTTGTACGGCAGATTTTTGTCTACGTTTCCGATTCCCATTGCAATATTGTGGATATTGCAATCTTGTACATCAGATTTTTGTCTACGTTTCCGATTGCCATTGTAATACTATTGATATTGCAATTGTGTACATCAAATTTTTGTCTACATTTCCGATTGCCATTGTAATACTATTGATACAGTAGAATATGATCTGTGGTCTCTATTGCATCTACTGTAGCGATAGCTTGTAATAGTCTGTGAGCATCAAAATAAAATAAAGACAGATTCATTTTTAATGTTTATAAACTAAATTGTTTTACCTAAATTTTACTTCATTTAGATCTTGAAAGTAGCGATGCATTGGGTTACCATGAAGGTTTGACATATAAGAAAATTGTTACTCTCTTGTCTTTAAAATTTAAAATAACATAAAACTCTGTAGTCCTAAGAGAATACAATAAAACATTCCGTTTTTAATTCATGACAAAGTATAGGAGGCTGCGTTTAGGCGTTCCGGATGCAGGTGGGTCCAAAGTCGATTCGATCTGATGAGGTTTTTATGATTGTGTGTTTATTTTGTACACCATTGTGCTATATTTTACTTAATTTGTATTTTATCGGGACAGTGTAAAGGTCATTATGTTTTACTATACTGTATGTACTATCGACTACAAAAGCTTTTTTTGTGGCCGTCTTTGCCAGATTTATTTGTTTTTTTTTTGTTTGAATGTTTCGGCCAGTTGTGTTGTATGTTTACCCAATTTAGGCTGCTGGATCCCATATATTGTCACGTAAACCAATTACATCTATATCAGTTAAAGTTGCTCATCTAATTGTGTCAATATAATGGAACTATAGGTTGCACTTCTGTAAATATAGACAATGCAATTTCCCATAGGAACGCATTTTACAGCTAAAACTGTGCCACTTTTACTATGAAGTTTCGTAAAAAATTATATCCTAGAATGGAAAGTTCATAAGCACTACTATTTTTTTCAAGGATCAAAACATAGGGCTGTACGGCATATTTTCAACAATTATATGTCCCGCACTTCTAAGAGTTTAAATTTATACTAAAATTCTGTACTTCCCCTCTTTTCACTTGGGTCTTCCTCAGAATTCATTTTATCCGCTATCCATGTGTATTTATACTGGTAACATTTTCAAGTTATGTCTCTACGAGATGAAGTATAGAGATCATATATGGGAACCAGTACGTAAACAAAACAAAATATCTAAGAATTTTATATATATCTCCCCAAAAGAGGCGTGGTTTGTGAAGCAGCTGTATTTACAAAGTGCAACCTATAAACAACTGTCATACCTTCTGAACGTAGACTGAACAGATCGTAATTGAGTGCAAACGAATTTCCCGCCATGGATAAGTCAGAAAACTACATGAAAGACTGACAATGATTTACAAAGGTATTGTTCAGTATTTTAAGAGATCTTTAGTTCAAAATGACCGTTTCACTTTAAAATAGATATACTGGTCTAAGAGTACTCGCAGTTACTGGAAGCTCGTTAAAAGCCATATTTCAAATAACAGATAAACTATGTTCTTGTACAGTAAATATATAGTTTAAACGCGGACCGCGAAGAGGACCCCAAAATGAACTGGTACGCAAAAGAAATATCCACATTACCGCTTGCTCAACATGGAAGAGGGTAACAGGAGACTTTATTTACAAGTACAAATAAAGCAAAACTTTATTTGTGTATCTGTTATTTGTACAATAGTTGGCTGATTGCAGGATAAATATCATAATCATGCAATGTATATAAACAATAGGATTCACACGTCAAGTTGTTATTGATCAGTTGTCATAATTAATTGATTGATTTGTTGTGTTTAACGTCACTTTTAGCCAGCCTGGTGATATCACGGCGGCCATTTTTGTTAATTGAGGAAGTCAGAGTACCTGAAGAGAACCACCGACCTTTATCAACTGTTAAGTACATATCATGAGTAAAATTAGAAATTATAGGTAGCTTTTGATATAATTTTGCATTGTAAACAAAATTTCAAAACAAAAATTGTGTGTTTTATTTCCTCGAACGTATCACCTATTGAAAGTTTGGTTAGTTTAAATCATACTTAAAAAGAAAAATAACAAAAATACCAAACTCAAAGGAAAATTCAAATCGGAAATTCCCTTATCAAGTGGCAAAATCGAAAGCTCAAACACATCAATCGAATTAATTCTATTATGTTAGAATTGACAACTAAAGCACTTAACCTCGGCATACCTTGCGTACAGGCAGTCAGAAGTCACAGAAGTCAATCCATTCAGATAAGGTAATACCTACATTACAAATAAAGCAACTTCATAACATATAATAATCTTGTACCTGCTTAACATATTTTCGACAAATTCTATCAGTATCATTAGAAACGCTATTTCTGCATTTCACCCACAGCCTGATTAAAGCAACAATTCGTAAAATATTTGAAGAAGAAAGGCGATATCATTATATTACTAACAATCCAGTTAGACACAATACAAACCTTCTAAAAGTAGAAAAAATAAAAGTAAACCCAGTCTTGTCTTCACATTTGAATTCATAAAAGCAACGCTGTATTTCATAACAATTTTATTATAACATATCCTGCAGAATGGCTTCTAACAAATCCGAAAACTATTTACAAATTTGTCTTCATACGTTAGACTGGAAATAATCACAAAAATGATTTTAGTAGGTCATAATCATACAGACGTATTACTAATTGCCAAAATAACATTTGAGCTGCGTCGGATAAAAATCGACCTTATGAAAGTGGTGATAGTTTACTTACATATACATGCATTTCAATATGATTGATCGAACATAAAATACTGGCATTTAAGGTAACTTTTTGGTCTGAATTTAAACATTCTTACAAAATATCCATATTTAGAAACGGTTGAAGCATGTGCATGCACATTTCTCCATCAAATATAGCGTACTACATGTATTTGTATTTATTTGCATAAGGTCGATTTCTATCTGACGCAGCTCATTCTATATTATTCATAAGAAAAAATTACATTTACATAGCAGATATTTGCATGCTACTTCC
The DNA here is from genome assembly GCA_017311375.1 of Mytilus coruscus. Classification (NCBI taxonomy): domain Eukaryota; kingdom Metazoa; phylum Mollusca; class Bivalvia; order Mytilida; family Mytilidae; genus Mytilus; species Mytilus coruscus. Next base: position 18,240,201 of record CM029598.1, read on the forward strand.
ATAAAATGCATTCAATACTTATTTAAACATTTGTCCAGCTTGAAATAAAAAGCCAGCGTGTTAACGTTATAGCTTTTAAAAGAGTTATTTCATAGTATTTTTCGGTCTACATGGCATATCTACATAAGTGTGCTAGCCTTTCTTAATGATTTCTTTTGCCTGATAACATTTTCAAAAAAAAATTAAAACTTGAACAGTTTGCATTCTATGCGACAAACGATAGTGTACATGATAAAATACAATCGCCTTACTCTCTTCTTAACATCAGATGTTACTACTTTTATATTGTTTGACTAGTTATTCGATATACCAATACATGTCTAACTATGATAATTCTCTAACCACTGCTCTATTTCTTATACACGATACCCTACTGGTCCTCTTTCACCTGCAAATACAATGATGTCATTTAAAACAATATATAAACGCTCATACAGCCCTCCGTACTGCAAATTAGCCTCGTCTCGCATGTTATCCACAACAATTGAACATTTTGGTCCAAAAGATTGTAGCTGTTTTGTTGCTGCAATGCGTTCTTGCAAGTTTCTATGATAATTTATTTCTATGTTATTTCCAAATTTCCAACCATCAGAGGGATGTGCCTCTTCAATGTAAATGATTAGAAAATCAGCGATATCAGAAAAGCGAGCTATTACTTCATTGAAGTGCTCAAGCTTAACCATAAACGGCGGTCACGAACAACTGCCAAAATTTAATACCAGAGGTCTTCCTTTCCGTTGAAAGTCTGACAGCCTCGTTTTGACCAAATCGTCTATCGTAATCACTTCAACGTTTGGAGGATTGCCATATAACTTAGCAGTTTTGAAAACATCTAAATACATTGCCCTCCATACTTGTTTGAAAAAAGCTAGTGTATAAATGGAGCGCATACAGTCTTCGTCAGTCAGTGTAGTTCCTTCGTGTATTTTTCTAAATCTTGCTGCAATTGATTCTTTGATAGAAGAAAAACACCTTGATAGCAGAACATTAATCGATAGAACAATCATTTGTAGGATGCAACCAATTACCTTGAAGAAGTGAAGGAGCATCTGTAATTGAAAATAAAAACATTTGAGTATACGCATAAGAATAAAAAAGACATCTAAATGGCAATATACAGACTTCAGCAATAGATAGATGTCTATAAATAAAGGCAACAGTAATATACCGCTGTTCAATAGTCATAATTCGATTAATCAAAAGCAAATCCAGGTAACAAACTAAAACAGAGGGAAATACATCTATAAAATATATCCATAGACACATTACAAGTGGAATCATTCTTAATTCAATTGAAGGGTTCATATTTCTCGAGAAATTTGTTTCTAACATGTAAAAAAAAAAACCTCTGAAAGATACCAGGTTGATAGTTTTGTACGCCAGACGTGCGTTTCGTCTATACTAGACTCACCAGTGACGCTCGAATCAAGAAAGTTAAAGGTCCAAAAAGTTAAATCACAAAAATACTGAACTCCGAGGAAAATTCAAAACGGAAAGTCCCTAATCAAATGGCAAAATCAAAAGCACAAACACATCAAACGAATGGACAACAACTGTCATATTCTTGACTTGGTACAGGCATTTTCTTATGTAGAAAATGGTGGATTAAACCTGGTTTTATAGTGCTAAACCTCTCACTTGTATGACAGTTGCATCAAATTCCATTATATTGACAACGATGCGTGAATAAAAGAAACAGACATAATAGGTAAAAATGTCAAAATAGGGTTACAGCCGTCAACACCGTGTCACAATCTTAATCACAACAAAAACAAACAAATATTTCTCAAAAAAGCACAAAAAGAATATATCACATTTAACAACCTCGTTCATTGCTTACTTATTTTTGTATGCCAAATCAACCCATAAAGGATCGAGGGATTTTCAGCACTGGGGCCGAATCGTAATTTTAACATTTACTCTGGCGTAGAATCGCATGTTTGACGTCAGAATGTAAACGTCACACAGGTAGAGATATAAAATAATTTTGTCGTTCAAAGTATGCAAAAAATTATAATGGAACAGTAACACAATGGCGGGATGTTTAAAGTACAGAGACACGTCATATGTATCAAAGAAACATAAAAAGTCACACCGACAAAGCACACAAGTAAAAATGAAAAATAATACAAACAACACAATGACGGGATGCATAAGTACAGAGCTACGTCAAATGTATATCACCAAAAACAGACCAAACAGCAAAAGTAACATTAACAAAGAAAAACAAAAGAACACTCCATCACGTTATTAAGATGATAAACAGCGTCAGTACGCAGAATCTATACTTCAAGAAACACTGTACTGCAACACAAACAAACGCCAACATACATAGAAACGGACTATTTGATAACAAGTGCCATTTTCCTGACTTGGTACGGGACATTTCAAGAAAAAATGGTGGGTTGAACCTGGTTTTACGGCTAGCCAAACCTCCCGCTTATATGGCAATGTTAAAAATACCGCTAAAATGACAACATCACGTGACAGGAATACAGTACAAATAAACGCAAGAACAGTCAGGACAGAGAAATACATAAATAAATAATATGATAGCACATTACAACATGTAAACCACAGAATAACAACGGACACCTCCCATGAATTTACGACAGTACACCTGGACACCACAAACAATGTATAAACTGCGCGTCACACGACTGCATCAATGCCTTAAAAAGTGACGTATTTTTTGTGACGTTTATATTATTACAGTTAAATTTCTAAGAATAAAAAAGATTCGTTTCATTATAGACACGTACAAGAATATAAAACTAGGATTGAGTTTGTAATGGTGTTATTTTATGTATTTTCTAACCATGACTAAACTATTAAAATGGAATTGTGTTTGTAATGGTGTTATTATTCGTATTTTGTAATCATGTCGGTTTTTCTTCTAAATCAAAACTGTGTACAAAAGAAACGTTTGTAAACACTTTTCTGACATTGCCGACTTTTTAATCATTTACATTGAGGAGGCACATCCCTCCGATGGATGGAAATTTGGAAATAATATAGAAATAGATTATCACAGAAATTTGCAAGACCGAATAGAAGCAGCTAAACGGTTATCATCAATTGCATCATAATGCTCCATTGTTGTCGATAACATGCTAGATGAACTAAATATCCAATACGGTGGGCTTTCAGATCGTTTGTATATAGTTTTAAATGACGTCATAGTATTTGAAGGCGCGAGAGGACCATTCGGATATCGTATTGAAAAAGTAGAGAAGTGGTTAGAGAACTATCATAATTAGTGCATTTGCATATGTTATTACTGGTGAAACAAAATAGAATTAGAAAAAGAATATAAGATGATAACTTCATGAGGCTAAGAAGAGGGTAAAATATAAGGTTTTAATCATTTTCAAATATATTGCAAACTCTGTGTTACATTTCATAAACATGTTTTGGAAATATTTTCAGTTGACAGGGTTTCTCTATCAGCATGTCCAGTACGATAGAGTGTTCAAAGATCATCTCCAGTCAAAAGTATGAAGACAAATTTGTAAATAATTGTCAGATTTGTTGGAAGTTATTGTGCTGGTTTCACAATAAAATTGTTTTGAAATACAGATTTTGTTGAGAGGAATGAACTTTGAAGAAAATATGGGATTTGTTTTGCTTTTTTGTGCTTTGTATTGGATACTACTAGATTGGTTAATATATAATTATATCGCACCGTGTTTGTTGGTCCACATTCTTCAGAATTGTCGTCTTAACTTCTGTTGAGACAAACCGACACAAGAAAAAAAAATCTTCTATTGAAAGCGATAAAAACTATAGATAAAAAGAGAAGCGAAAGATACCACCGAGACATTCAAACTCATAAGTCGAAAATAAACTGACAACGCCATGGCAAAAAATAGAAAAAGACCAAAAGACAAACAACAGTATACAAAACACAACATAGAAAAATTAAGACTGAGTTACACGAACCCCACCAGTCAGTTCAATTTAACAGAAGATCCTCTGTGCGCCATTTTCCACTCGATAATGCCCTTTTCATTGTATCTAAAAGTATCTATTACTGTAAAATCAGAAATTGACTTGCATGTGTTCAAATTCTGATGGAGACGGGATTATCTAGATAGAAATAAGCCACAGACCATTAATCATTAATTCGTGCAAAATTATTGTTGATTGTTCTCAAATGAGCATATTTGCTGAAAATGTTCCTGATATCGTTTTATTAAAAGAATCTTTCGTAAATAATAAAATGGCTGTATATATTTTGGGACAAAAGATGGGATGAATTCTTGCCGGGACTGGATCACTTGGTCGATAAAGATTACAGGAACCAGATTTATACAGGTGCTATGTTGAATCAAGTTTTAAATATCCATAATTATGTATGCTTTGACCAGGATTCTCAAGTTGATGTGATAAAGAAGGATGATCTCGTCACAATGAAACTTCTTGCTTTTCAAAATAAAAAGAGGTCCCTGGATTTTGAATTTTTGAATAACAGTACGTGCATGCAGTAATTATAAATAAGAAGATGTCGTATGAGTGCCAATGAGGCAATTCTCCATGAAAGTCGTAATGTATAAAAAGATAGCAATTATAGGTCAAAGAACGGCCATTAACTCGGAGCCTTGGCTCACACCGAACAGGAAGCTATAAAGGGCCCCAAAATGACTAGTTCTCATCTCTAGCATCGTTTTTTTTTTTTTTTTTTTCGTAAATTAAATTGTGTTAATACATTCCAAAACTGGAGTAGTCCTTTGTTAATTTATGTATCATTGTCATTTTGCTTAGTTTCTTTTGTTACCTATGCTGACATTGGACTCGGACTTCATTTAAACTGTGCGTATTGCTGTGTTTTTGTTTATTCTACATTGGCTAGAGGTATAGGGGAGGGTTGAGATCTCACAAAACATGCTTAACCCCGCCGCATTTTTTACGCTTGTCCCAAGTCAGGAGCCTCTGGCCTTTGTTAGTCTTGCATGTTTTTTAAATTTTAGTTCATTTATATGTTTTGGAGTTTAGTGTGACGTCCATTTTTACTAAACTAGTACACATTTTTCTATAGGGGCCGGATGAGGCCCGTTTCCGAGTGCGGGATTTTCTCGCTGTGTTGAAGACCAATTGGTAGTCTTTGGCTGTTTTCTGCTTTTTAGTCTGGTTGTTGTCTCTTTGACGCATTCCCCATTTCCATTCTCAATTTTATTGTTGTGCTTTGTTTAATACTTAGAACATGATTTAAGTAAGGCAAGTGATTCGAATACGGTATTTAATAAAAATATCTGATTTTTTTATTCGAGCCTTCGCTATCGCATTTCTTCCATTTAAATAGGAATATTAATTTTAATTGAAGGTAAAAATGCACAACTATCATATTTTATGCATGGGTTGCACATAACAATTGGAGTTAACCTTTTCATCAGACATTTTGTCCACATATGTAATGCTATTAATTTGTTTTGTTCATGCAATACGAAAAAAGTACAACAAAAATACCGAATTCCAAGGTAAATTCAAAAGAGGAAGTCCGTACAAATATACCAAAGCAAACTTTATCAACCAACGGAACCTATGAAAAACAATTGTTATATTCCTGACTTGGCAAAACAGCACGCCTTAATATCACGTTTTCGACCTCGATGATGATGATGATGATGATGATGATGATGATGATGATGATGACGACCATGATGACGATGACAACGACGACGATGATGGCGATGATGACGATGACGACGATGACGACAATGACGATGATGATGATGACGATGACGATGACGATGATGATGATGATGATGATGATGATGATGATGATGATGATGAGAAGGAGGAGGAGGAGGATTAACGTCCAGCGGCAAATTATTGATATGTTGATTGTAGTACACAAGCCAACGCACACAAAACCCCAAGCTATTTATATCTACACTAATTCATTTGAAAAAATCAGTTGTGGTTTATCAGGATCCGGGTGAAGATGTTGAGCTGAATCCAACTAATGATATCTCAGAAGTTAGTGTTTGCTACAAAAATCAATTTGTAGTCTTGCAATTAACATTGCAAAATATGGTGTACTACGTACCAGTGGAGTGACTGTTGAAAGTCTGGGTAATCAGTATTTGCTTGCATGTCAGACATCGTTTGTTTCCACACCCTTTGCAAGAGCCAACGTACTGACGAAGAGCCTGATTTAGATGATAAACTACAACTGTCAAGATGAAGAACAGGAATAAAAGCCCTGTTCATTGATAATTTTCTATGTTTTCTATGTATTGTGTGCGATTTTGTCCCATGTACATTTACTCCATATCCTTTCATTTTCTACAAATGCTGTGTATCTTCTACAATGTGAATATGGTAAACAGTATGTTGGTGAGTCTGAACAGCCATTTCACTAACGTATTTATGGCAATTGTAGTGACTATGAATGCATGCCAGACCGTCCTCTACGTCGACATTTGAGATCCCTTGGCCACGCTAAGGCAGATCTCAATGGACTGACTATTACTATCATAGACCACAACACTGCTTGGTCTAGGGAGGTAGAAATTATTTTGGATAAGAAAATTAAAAACGCCAAATGGAATCAATGAAAAGGTATAGTTCTAATTCGCGCAGTTCTTTTCATTTGGGTTGTATTACTACGGAGTCTCTGTTGCTATAACTTTACTTTTGTCTGAAATTCTAGAATTAAACGAGTTTAAATCGCAGGATGCCTTTCATTTGGGATGTATAAATACGAAGCCATGGTTTAATTACTTAACTTTTGTCAAAATTAAAATTCAAAAATTATACCAGCTCAAATCGATCTGCTTTTCATTTGGGATGTGTAAATATACAGACTCTGTTGTAATTACTTACCTTAGTCAAATTTGAAATTTAAGTATTATACTAGCTCAAATCTGTCAGTGCTATTCATCGGGAATGTATTTTCACAGTCTCTTTGGTAATAACTTAATTTTCAACACCTGTGAAATTTAGAATTGTACCAGTTCATATCGCACATTACTATTTTTTTCAGAAGCATATCTATGCAATCTCTTTTCAAAAATACTTAACCTACATCATTTTTGAAATTTCAGAATTATACAAGCGTTGTTCGGTTCTTAATTGTACAGCTGTAAAGATTGTTATAGTTAAATCAGAAAATATTGATATGATTCACTTTACATCATCATACTCATACTGATGAAGGATATCTGTTATCCGAAATATTTATAGATACTTATATTCAATGTTTCCTTTTTTAAATATTGGTGTTGTTTTGTACACTTTTTACATGTTTAAGGCGTATATATAATATTTACAATTTATTAACTTACGTCACAACGGGATTCCTATTCCATAATTTTAGGTTTTTGACGTACTTTTACGTAATTTACCTTAACATTTAAGATGCATTTTATTGTTATCTCCCTTTGGCCATTAAACTTGAAAATAAACAAAAATAAAAAACATTTAAACGTACGTTATACGCCTAAACTTGGTCATTGTAAAATTATGTTTGTCTCCCTTTCTCCATTTAGTTCAAATTTTCACTTATATTTGAAAATATGAAAAGGCAAACTTTGTTCGCAGGGGACACAGGTATATTTTAAATGATACACATTTAACAATGGTTCGTATCTTTGTAGAAATATAGTTTCTTTTCAACTAATTTGTCAATATGGCGTGCCGCGTTCAAAGAGTATAGGGGAATATGAGTTTTCTGAACATATTTCTTCTAAAAAGGATAAAGTTTATCAAAGTTTTATGACACAAGTTCAGTAATTTAGGTCAATATATACCTGTAGATTGTAATGTTTTACTAATATTTAGGCATATTTAGATACCAAGATTGTTTGATTATCAGATCATTTTGGGGTGATTATTTGATTGCCATTTAGGGTTTTTGTTAATATTTGTAAGATTACCAAACATGATTTGTTTTTGGTTTTATTAATAACTCAATTATTCTTTGTTGAAATTAATCATCTGTGTCATGTGTGTGGCATTAAAAATAATCTATCAAGAAAAGCAGTTAAACAACTTTTACCTAGGAAAGCTCATGACGAAAAGTAAACAGAACATCTCACGGTGTGATAAACTTGCCATGTTTAAAATCCCTTGAAGGATGTAGATTGATTCAAGAGTGTCAACAAGGGTGTTACGAACGGACGGACCGACAGACAGGCAGAAGGGTTGAAGGTAGTATTATGTTACTATTACCCTTTGAAGCATTGCTAGGGAAATATAATTACTCTGGAAAAAAGAAAGCTGTCGCGTGAAATGAAGAGGTCAACAAAAAAAGTTTCCAAGGCGACATGAAAGTTTTTCAAGGCGAGATACGGTATCGAATGACGCGGAATGGGTAACCCGAATAATATTATCTTAACCATTTATGTCAACGAAGAGTGATTCGATTCTAAAATGATTGAACCCGCCCCTTTTGTTACTATCAACGTATTAACTATAGAAATTGATTGTCACATGGCAATGTTGTACTAGTTTAGCTGTCAATCAAACCAATACATTACCATAACAGGTGAATGTGGTCGAGAAGGGGTTTACAGAAAATGTTATCTATATTTTTCCTCTGTTGCATTGCCTTCAAGATTGGAGCCAAATTTGGCATACGTGTCAATCAAAGCTTAAAGAAGCCGCATATTTAATTTGGTGAAAATCCGTGTATATGCGCAAAGGGAGTTCCAAAAGTAAAGACTACCTCTGAAATTACCTTTAATCGCAGTTTCTGACAAAAGCATATTTCTTTCAATCAAAATAAAACATTTGAAAGTGTTTTCATATCAAGAGTAATACATCAGTAGCAAGAAATCATAATTTAAAGTATTTGAAATAAAGGCAACAGTAGTGTACCGCCGTTCAATAACTTTTAGAAACTTGCATCCAATTGTAAATAAATGTTAGACTCAGATAGACGTCCGGTTCTCTAATCGACGTCCGTTCCTCATATCGACGTCCAAATATGACCTCACATTCTCAAATCAGTGTCAAATATTTTGACCTTCTAATCGACGTCCAATATGATGCATGTATTGCCAAAACGACGTCCGATCGATTATAGTCTTCTCTAATCAATGTCCAATATCAATAAATAATTAAATTACTGCATGTATACATGTACCCATGTACATGTTATCTGATCCCTATGGCCATGTAATTACAGGGGACCTCAACATCGTTCAAGACCGAGAGGTTATAAACTTTCTGAAAAGAGGACCAAAATATCGTCCACCGTCGAAAATAAATTGGGAAGAGTGTCGTCAGGTTATTAGAGATGCTCTTTCATCCTATTGTAAAACATGGTGTAAACGGGAGAAATCTGACGAAAAGTCACTTGATTCCTATTTAAATAAATGTCTGAATATTGGTAATATTCGCATATCACATTTCGAAAATAATAAGGAAATAAATAAAAGAGTAAGTAATGCGCCCATTTCTAGGATTAAAAACAAAATTCAAGTACTCGCAAAGCGTTTTGTGTTCGTACAGGCCGACAAAGCAGCCAACAATGTAGTGGTGGTATGACGTAAATACTACACTGAAGTCCTTAAGAATGAAATTATACATTCAACTATATGCAAGGCCGTACGCTCCACTGAGAGTCGTATAGTAAATAATCATGTCACTACCATCGCTCATCTTAAGGCCTCCTCTGAACATTTGAAGGTCCCCATTATGTATTGATTACTTAAACTGCACAAAAACCGTACCGTAAAATATCGTTTCATCTCGGCCTCCAGTAAGTGTTCTATTGCTAATCTTTCGGTGCTTTTAACGAGTTCCTTAACTACTATCAAAGAACTTATCATTAATTTTGTAATAAAACATATGCAATAGTGGAATTAACCATTTTTGGAGTGTAAAAAATTCTTTGGATGTTTTAGATAAATTACGTGCTTTTGATAGTCTTTTTGATTCGGTTGACAGTTTTGATTTTTCCACTCTTTATACTACTGTTCCACGCTATCTTATCAAACAAACGTTTTCCTATCTAATTAAATGGTCGTTTGATAAATTTGATTGCTGCAACTCATATAAAGCCTTTTCTCAAATCAGAAAGGTAAATATGATAGCTATACTTACTGTAGGTGTGATGAGATTATTAAAGCCCCAAATTTTCTCCTTGACATTATTTATTTACGTTTCGGCAAAACTGTTTTCTTGACAGGTTGTAGGTATTTCAATGGGCACCAATTGTGCCCCTTTAATAGCAGAGTGGTCCTATACTTTTATGAATCACAGTTTATGGCAAAACTCAGTAAAGAACCGTCTAAATTCCATTTAATTGATAAATTAAAAAAAAAAACCGTTATCTTGATGATTTCTTTTCGTTAAATAATCAAGAATTCTCTAAATATACTGCTGGAACTTACTTTGAATAAATCAAATATTAACAGCAGTAACTGTCCTTTCCTACATTTAGATAGTTCAGTGTTACACCAGAAACTCTACACAAAAATTTACGACAAAAGGGATGATTTTTTTCCCTATTATTAATTTTCCTTTTTTGGCCGGTGATGTTCCTTTGTCAACGTCTTACGGTGTTTATATATCCCAACTCTTTGGCTATGCCCGTGTCTGGCGTGACATTTTTTATTTCAATGAGCGTAATCTTTGAATTACTATAGTAAATTATTGAGTTAGGGATTTCATTACCACAAATTACTTAAAACCTTTACTAAATTCTTCCATAGATACAAAGATTTGGTTTGCAAGTTTGGCTGTACCTGTAGAAAACTTATTTCAAACGGAATAGCACATCCTCCAATTTTACGGGGATGTTGTTAACCGAGCCCTGAAATTTTGATGCGATACGGGTAAACTTATCAATTTTTTAAATAAACTTATTCTAAAAGGTTACCAATTCAACACTGTAATTAAATTTTTGAATATTGTTTTTATTGGTTTAAATATTGATTTTGTTATCAGTAAATTAAAACCATACTAAATATTACACATATAGTCTTTCACGGTACTACAATCTGTCGATACCTATATTTTAGCATTGCACAAGGTCATGTTTTTCTCTAACTGTTAGTGACGTCTTTATACTAAATCCATTGGATGTTAGATTTGTACTGATTGATATTTTAGTCTTAGATACATGATTTTTTTTTTATTAGTTGTAATTGGCTTTGAACCAGCTGTCAGTAACTCGTAGTACTCTCAGATCTGTACTTAGTGTTTTTGTTGTTGTTAGGGATGAGGGATAGATATATACCCTGCCACGCCCGGTCTGAGTTTTTGTTTAATGTTTTCTGTGTATCGATTTGATGAGATAAGCCTTTTTCAACTGATTTTTATAATTTGTTCTCATGTTGTGCTGTTACACCACTGTCCCAGTTTAGGGGAGGGTTGAGCGCTTACAAAAATGTTAAACTCCGCCACATGTGTGCCTATCCCAAGTCAGGAGCCTGTAGTTCAGTGGATGTCGTTGGTTCATGTCTGTCATATTTGTTTTTCGTAAATTGTTTTGTTATAAATTAGGCCGTTAGTTATGTCAATTGAATTGTTTCATATTATTCATGTCGGGGCCTTTTAAAGTCGACTATACGGTATGGATTTTACTCATTGTTGAAGGCCGTACGGTTGCCTATAATTGCTTACATCCACTTCATTTGAACTTTTGAGGATAGTTGTCTCATATCACATCTCCTTATTTTTATACAGAATTTCCATAGAGATTTTTCAACCCGAAATAGGTAACAGATGTATTGATATTTATTTGCATAAGTTCGATTTTTGTCCAACGCAGCATTATTGTTATTGGATTGATCTTTCTTTATCGTTTTGTCGTTATGTAAAGCTGCTTTAAGAAACAAATTGTGTTTATACATTTGGATCGTAATGACTCAGTAGACGTATGAAAAGGATCATCAAAGTCAGTTACATCCCAAAGAATCAACTAAAACAAAATAAAAGGACTAACATCGATAAATGACAACAAGATAACCACTGACATCTTATACCCCCTAACATATACATGTATATTAATATTTATCTTGATAGAAGTTAATCCAATCATTCTACGTTGTCGTATGCCATTTATATTCATATTAATAAATGTTAGTTTAAGTCAATGAGAAAACCACCCGACGACAAAGAAAGTTATGATGTCATTTGCGGCAAGTCCATAAAATGGACGTCGATTAGAGAAGCCAAAAATTAGACGTCGATTTGAGTACAACAAAAAAGACGTCGGTTAGAGGGGCATAAAATTGGCCGTCGATTTCGAATCTTATTTTATTATGACGTCAGATTTGGACCTCGATGTAAGGATCGGACGTTGATGTGAGGAACGGACGTCGATTAGAGTCCGGACGTCGATTAAAGACCGGACGTCGATCTGAATCTTACATATATACGACATACTGTTCTATAGTTTTCTAAAGGAGAGTTCAATTTCTAAAGTTGGAGATTAATAACAGGGGGGATCCAGACATTTCAAAAAGGGGGGTTCCAAAATAAAAAAGTAAATTTTTGTCTACTTTCCGGTTTTTTTCACGTAATTTTCACAAATTTTCCGAAAAAAGTGGTTTCAACCCTGTACCCTATCCTCCTGGTACAGTCACTAAATAAGTTATTTGTTACTTTTATCTGTTTATCGATACAAAGCAGAAATACATCTAACAAAAACACAGAGTGGACGTGGCAGGATACTTATACATCCGCACAACACAAAGACACTAAGTATCGATCGATCTGAGAGTACTCGTAGTTACTGACAGCTAGTTCAAAGCCAACAACAACTAATACAAAAATCATGCATCTAAGACTACAATATCAATCAGTACACCTCCAACATCCAATGGATTTAGTATAAAGACGTCACTAACAGTCAGAAAAACATGACCTTGTGCAATGCCAAGATACGGGTATCTACAGATTGTAGAGCCATGAATGTGCATATGTATATAAAAATAATATTAAGTTTGATTGCAATTTACTAATAACAAAATCAATATTAATACCAATAAAACAATTTTCAAAGATGTAATTATATTGTTGAATTGGTAACCTTTTAGAATAAGTTTATCTAAAGGGTCGATAAGTTTACCCGGATCGTATATAAATTTCCGGGCTCGGTAAATAACATCTCCCTAAAAATTAACATGTACTATCCCGTTAAAAATAAGCTTCCTACAGGTACATCCAAACTTCTAAACCAAATCCTTATATCTATGGAAGAATTTAGAAAAGGGTTTAAGAAATTTGTGGTGACGAGATTCCTAACTTAATAATTTACCAGTAATGCATAGATTACGTTCATTGAAATCCAAAACCTCACAACAAACATCGGCATAGCGAACGAGTTTTGATATATAAACACCATAAAAGAGGGACGAAAGATACCAGAGGGACAGTCAAACTCATAGATCGAAAACAAACTGACAACGCCATGGCCAAAAATAAAACGACAAACAGACAAATAATAGTACAGATGACACAACATAGAAAACCAAAGACTAAGCAACACGAACCCCACAAAAAACTGGGGGTGATCTCAGGTGCTCCGGAAGGGTAAGCAGATCCTGCTCCACATGTGGCACCCGTCGTGTTGCTTATGTTATTACAAATCCGGTAAATAGTCTAATTCGGTAAGTCACATTCGTGAAAAGGGAGGGTATTGTAGTTACGACATAAGGAACATATCCGATATCATCTGTGAAACGGTTATTCCATAACGGTCAACCAACTCGTGATGGCGTCCGTAAAATTTACGAAGGGATGACTTCAACTTCACCATTTGGAACTCTTGGTTTAATAGCTTCCTTGTGAGCAGCAATCCTCTATCAAGGAAATCATGATAGGAAACACAAGCCCGGGAATATCGTGCCAAAGGAACATCACCGTCCAAAAAAGAAAAATTAACAATAGGGAACGAAAAATCGCCCCTTTTGTCGTAAATTTTGGTGTAAAGTTTCCCGTGTTAAACTGCTTTTCAGATCACTCACTTACACGGCTTGGTCTAAAAAATTGGAAAGGACTAGACTAATATTAATTGACCGCAAGGACTGTATTCTGAATAATGGACTGAAAAGGTTTTAAAATCTTGACAAGTTTATTTTCAGTATTTGTAAGATTTTTTAGACCAATTTGTCCGTTTCCTTCTGAACTGGTTACTAGTGTCAATCCGAGACAGTGGAATTATTGATTGTCTATCACTAGCTATCTATCCGACTGAAATGCTGAAACCGGCGAACGGAGACAACCACAATTTATATTATGTCTTATAATTGTAAGCCTAGGTTATTCGCGTTAACGTGCGTAAGTTTTGTTTGAAACTTAAAATTGTCTAATACAAGACTGCTAACATTAGGCATTCTGTTATTGAAACAGATTCAGTTTGAATGTACGCTTTTGGTTGACACGATTTGGTCAATATCATACAAAACCAAAATTAACATGTAAACAATGGAGATGAATACTCTGGTGAAGAATTACTCAGAATTAAACTTTTAAAAGAAGAAAGAAAAAACAGCTGCGAAAAAAAATGTAAGCATATAACATACATTTGTAATTAGAGGAAGAAACCATGCTTGTGGTTTCCCATGGCCTATCTATAGGTTCACGAAGTACAACTTTGTAATTCAGAAGAGACATTTGGACATCAAATTATAAAGTATCATATTCTTAGTCACGTCAAGTTAAAAAAGAATGAAATTTGGCCTTAGAAAAAATTTATGTGAATATTTTCCAATTATCATTTATAATCTGAATATGCAAGTAAATAATGAAAACGCAAACATCAATTACTAATAGACTGCTAGTGATCTCAGATTTGTTTTTGTTTAGAGGACTACATTCATTGATATGAGTACATAGATTTTTCTACCCTTTACACAAGTATCTTCCATTCAAACATTCCAAACTAAAAGACAAATTGACAGAATTGGAAATGCGTTGTTTTATTCAAAAGGATGGTCAACATAGATACAAGTACAAACCAAATGTATCTTGAATCAGGGAGGGATAACTCGCACTTTGTAAAGAATCACTCTGATTCAAACAAAACATTTTCTGCAACTGACATTATCAAAAGCTTAATTTCATGATTGACAAAATATTTGTTACGTTTGGAGGGCATGTTTAAAAACAATCCAGACAAATGTGATTCTCATCTTGCCGAATTGCTCCTTTTATTCATTTGAGGCTGACTTCTTACAGGAGCTTCTTAGAAAAATGGAAACGAAGCTGGCATTATACTTTAACTTAACTTTCCGTGATATAGATGATGTCTCCTTACTAAATAATTCAAGGTTTAGTGACTATCTTGAACTCTTCTATTTCATCGAACTTGAAATAAAGGATACATCAGATACAGTTAAGGCTGAGTCATATCTTTTTTTTTTATAATGAATTTGCTTTATTATAACAAATAAACTAGCAAAACAAAGGTAAACAGAATGGCATATTCTCAGCAAGGAAGTTTTAAATCAAAAACAACAATTGAATATATAATGGTGCAACATTAGGTTGAACATAAATAATTATCTAATAACAATGGAATCTAATTCGTTCTTGAAATATCTATTTGTGGTGTTTAAAACAAAATTGGTGAACCAAAATCCGACATGTATCAATTATTCTATAATAGGGACCCAGGGGCTCCAGTAATTGTTTTATTCCTCTACAGAGAGGTTTTAAATGAAATGTATTTCTCTAAGTTCATGTGTTCCTTTAAATAATTGTTTAAAGCATTTAAATTTGGCAATACTTCTTGTAATTTTGTTCGGTAAATATAGTATTTTGTAAGCAAAATAATCTTATTTTTAACAAAATTCAATTTAATATTTTCGTAGTTACCGAATAGAATAATTTTAATATTCAAAGGCAGTTCAATATTTGTCATTTCAAAAATCCAGTTGTTTAGTGCATGCCAGAGACTGGAGACCATAGGACAGCTCCAAAATAGATGTTCTATCGTCTCTGGTTCATCTTTGCAAAATTTACATATGTCGCTACTATTTATTTTCATCTTGTAAAGTAGTGAATTAGTTCCTAGAATTCTATGAATAATTCTATATTGGAACCAGCAAAGCTTAGTGCTTCTAGTATATTTTGTACACGAAGTGTGTATTTTTTTCCAGTTAATACCAGTCATGTTAAGATGGTTTTCCCATTTTTCCTTTGCAGCAAAAATAATATATTTCTCATTCAATACTTTGTACATGTCCTTTGAACCTTTTTTTTTTATTCAAAGAAAATACTTACATTAAAAGGTAGCATTGCTTGAATGTTTCTCTCCTTTATTTCAACCTTGGTCGTGTCTAACCACTCTTTTAGCGAGTGTGCTATTCCATAATAATGTAAACAATTTGGCCTAAATTGATATAATTGTTGGAAATTTTGAAATGACATAATTTTGCCCTGATTATCTGACAAGTCATGCACTGTCCAAATTCCAGCTTTAGCCCAGTTTTTATAGTAGACACTTGAACCACCAATTTTAATGTTTTCTCCCTCCCATAAAGGATAAGATAGAACTTCATCAATACATCTTGTTTTTCTAATTTGATTAAGGGTTTTCCAAGCATCAAAAACCTCTTGCCAAAACTTATTTGATGACCTTTTCATGGGCCCAATGTAACTTAGTTCAATAAAATTTATTTGCTCCACAATAGAGACTAATCTCACCCACTTTGAATTTGATTTATACAGTCGTCTTATCCATGCAAGTTTCAGTCCCTGTATAATTGTTTTTAAATTTAGCATTTTTAAACCACTAATATAATAATCTTAACATAAAAGATCTCGCTTGACCTTATCTGGTTTATTATCCACGATAAAAGTATACATTTTATTTGTTAAATTACGTAACATAGTCTCATCTGGACTAGGGATTGATAGAAACAGGTGATTTAATTTAGATATGATCAAAGTTTTTAAAATGGTTATCTTTCCAAAGGGGCGAGATACTGTTTTGACCATTTTTTCAAAGTGTTGTCTATATTATCTAACACTGGCCTACGATTTAAATTAATCATTCAATCTAGGTCAACTGAAAAAGTAATTCCAAGGAGCTTAAATGTACTGGAGCCCCATTTCAATCCCCACTTAACACAAATTTGATCTTGGCTATTTTTTTTTGCTACCTATCCAAATAACATTTGTTTTTTCTATATTTATCTGAAGTCCCGAGATTTCAGCATAAAATTGGAGAACACGAAGAGATGCATCAAGTGATTCTGCCGAGCCATCTAATATCAATGGTGTATCATCTGCATATTGAGAAAGTACAAATTCTGTATCATCTATAGTAATACCTTTTATCTCCTTACTATTTCTTACCAAAATGCCTAATATTTCTGCATCACTAGAAAGAAAATATAAGGGGATAAAGGATCACCTTGTCTACAGCCTCTCTCTACAGTGAAGAATTCTGACAGAAAACAGTTTTGTGTCACTGCAGCTGTTATATTATTATAGAAAGTTTTAACCCAGGATATAAATGAATCGCCAAAATTAAAATATCTTAATGTACCATAAAGAAAGGACCAAGATATGGAATCAAATGCCCTCTCAGAATCAATCAACA